>CM061068.1:1868269-2520588 GCA_030762895.1 Sophora flavescens | reverse complement strand
AAACATGGGTAAACCTTTCAAGAACAAAATTGCCCCAGTGTAAGGCGTTCTAGAATAAACACAACCAAGGGTACACCTTTTAAGAACGACATTGCCCAAAAAAAAAAAATTGCCCCAGTTTATGGTTCTGAGGATAAAGTTATCCTCATTCAAGCCAAATCTCGCCCTAACTTTTGCTTAGACCGCCCTTTCGAGTTTTCAGTCTAACGGGCTTTTTTCCTTTTTTTTTTCTTTTTTTTAAGAGCAAAGTGCTTGGAAAAAGAAAGTGTGGATATCTTGTCTTACGATTAATATTTTATGAAAATAAGAGTAATTCCTCATTGATCAGAATGGACTTTTAAAGCTTGTAATGTGCCCATAGTTTAAGGGTTAAGAAACAAAAGATATAAAAGGCTCAAACAAGTGTTTGAGGGTGAATGAGACAAATGATCTTACATCATCAAGAGAATTGCTTTCTTTAACTTGCACACACAACTTTTAATTTTTTTCATTTCATTTTTCTCCTTCTCATCCTTTTTTTTTTCAATTCAATTACATTGCCAACATTGTCTCCTTTTGCTTTCAGCATCACATTTTCCTTCTTTTGCTTTTTCTTTTGCTTCCTCTTCTTCTTTCTTTTAGCATCTCCTTAAGATTCTTCTTTCTTTTTCCTTCACTTATTGTGGTTGCAATCAATCTTTTATACGGGCCCCCTTTTGCAGGGGTGATCCTTGTCCAAGGTTATTTTGAACGAATTTATAAGGCTCAACAGGGGTAACAAAGGATAATGATTTTTTTTTATGAAGGATAGAGAAAGATGGCCAATCTTCATTTCAAATTAGGATTACTCATTTTTCATAAAGAATTAAACTTGAGGCATGGTAAAAAAAAAAACACCTTCATTCATTTACTCTCTTTTTTTCTTTTTTTTCTTTCTTTTTTTCTTTTTTTTTTTCTGGAGCAAATAGAACATGCGCAAAGGGTTTCATCAAGAAAGAAAAAAAATCCAAGGGCTAGATACCCACATAGTTCCAATGTCAAAGAAGAAACCGACAAGAAAGATAGAGGTAAACACATGAATGAAGAAGCTAAACTGTGATGGAATCCATGCAAATTTATTATATTAATGCTTCAAGAAGGATGACAAAAACTTAGATCTCAACAGATTCTAATCACTAAACACAACAAATAGTTAAACCATCATTGTGACAATCTATTGATGAACAAAACAAAATGTCAAATATTGTATTTCCTCAACTATTGTCAAAAGAATCATTTGTAATGACAAGCTCTTCCCCTTGAACACTAACTAGTCCAGATGCTAACAGCCTTTTCACAGTGGTCTTGAAATCTTCACAATTATCAATAGAGTGACCACCTACCCCCATGTGAAACTTACAAGTGACATTTGGGTCATACCATGTTGGAAATGGGGGTTCCCCAGGTGCACAGGCTTCTCCGAAATCATATGGACATCAAATAATCATTGGAATAACTCGTCCTTGGAAATGGATAGCCTTGGGAAAGGTGGTAGGGTTGATGGAGGGCGAAAAGTTCTTCTCATTTGTGGGTTCACTTTGGGTTGGAATTGGATAGGGTTATTTGGTGGGGAAACAGTGGGATATGATGAGTGTGGTTGTGTGTATGGACAAGGTGATGATGGAGCTTGGAAAACATTTGTGGGATGGAAGATCTGGTGAGGTGGGTATATGAATGTAGGTGTCTGGTATAGAAAGTAAGGATTAGGATCATATGGTGATGTTTGATATCTTGGGTACAATGTTGAATATTGGGGAATGGTGGTTTCTTGGTGTTGTATGTGATTTGCCTCGGCTTCCTTCTTCCTTGGGTCAACCACTTTTTTTGGCTCTACCTTCTGCATCGTCAACCGGCAGCTTCCCAACTTTAGCCAAAATTTCAATTCTCTCCCCTGCAGAGATCAAATCCGAAAAATCTTTATAAGCAACTCCTGCCATTGCCCATATAAAGGATGTTCCCAGGGTTCCCAAAAAATACGAGCACGTCTCAGATAATGTTAATGGGGGTTGAACTTGTGCTGCCAAACTTCTCCACCTTTGTGCATACTGCTTGAAGGATTCCTCGTCTCTTTTTTGCATCACAATAAGTTGTTCACGGGTGGGAGCCTCATCCAGATTGTACTTGTATTGATCCATGAACAGATCAGCCAATTCCGTCCACCTCGAGATCTTAGAATGATCTAATTGAAGGTACCATTCTGATGCGAGACCCGTCAAACTTTCATGGAAAAAACTGATGAGGAATCTGTGATCCTTAGACCAAATTGCCATTTTGGTGGCATAGCTGATTAAGTGAAATCGTGGATTCCCGCTTCCGTCATACTTGGGAAAATCGGGAACCTTAAAATTCTTGGGGATCATGACTTCCGTGGCAGGACACAGTTCCTCTATTTTGTGGGAACCATAAGCACTAGAACCTCTAATTGCCTTGATCTCCTTTTCCACTTTCTCCATCTATTCCTCCTCCCTTTTGTCCTTGAGAATGGACACATGAGGTTGTTTCCAGGAGAGTCCTACATATCCAGGAGTTTTGTGATAGGCATTTTCCAAAGATTGATATCCTTCTCCGATGGGAATTACTATTGGCGTTGTGCAATGCGACTGCTCTTGGTAAGGCAACCCCTGAGTAAAGCTTGTACTTATGCTTGAGAACATTGGTGTTGTTACCATGGAAGAGGTTTGTTGTGAAGTCTTATATGGACCAGCTTCATTTGCACTTCTATTTGTATTAAGCAAACTTAGTGACTTCCTCATATCCTGCAATATTGCTTCTAGTCTTGTTTGGGTCTCATTCATCTCATCTATTCTTCCTCTCATTCCATCCATTTCCAAACTCAGATTCCTTCCCGCTTCATGATTGCGAGCAACCATTCTAGCTCTAGTGTTGTGAACACGAGTTTGATTGGTGACTTCTTTTATGGGATGCACAATGATTCAACTTTTCTTCTGTGAGAAAGTCATTCTTGGGATTAAAATAGATAAAATCATCGTCCCTACTTTTCCTTAGATGCAAAACTTATGTTGAGATGAGACGCATATATATATATATATATATATATATATATATTGCTTGAAATGAATCCTTTTTTCTCAAAACATTTTCAATTAAGCTTCTTCTTTTTTGATTTTTTTTAAGAAATAACATGAATAAAAATAATGCATGGCATGTTTGGAAAGAAAAATACAAGTTTGTGCATGTGGTGAGTCTTTTTTTTTTATTTCAAGTTTAAAAATGCATGAGATATATGAAACAAATTTTTTTATGAAGGGGAAATTTAAGGGGGGAAAAACATGAAATCAAATTTTTTTTAAAAAAAAAGTTGACCATACATCCTTTTTTTCTTATAGGTGCAAGAATATGTAGGATAGAGGGAAAAAATGCTGTGTCCTAAAATGGTCCACTTTGCCGTAGAAGGTCATGACTCAAAGGGGATTGGCCACTAAGTTGAACTATTAGTGAAAATTTCAGGGTGGATCTAGAATTCTAAAGGTAGTGATCCCCAGATTGCCCCTGTCTCGAAAGGTCCTTCCCGGCTCATGAACCTAGCGACAAGTAGGGATAAAACCTCACAGGATGACTAGTCCATGATACCAATAACAATCTGAGTGAAGACTCTGTCGCAGCCAAAAACTACGACGAGGACGGCGATAAAAAGAAATTTTAGAGAAAAGTAGAGTCACCACCAATTTTATTTAATTTAGGAAAACTTGGAAAACCTTTAAAAATGGTCTTTGGAACCAAGTTGAGCTCGGGAGTCGGTTACGAGTAGGGAAGGTGTTAAGCACCCTACATCGCCCATCCTACGAATGGTACCTTGAATTAATCGTGCAAAATTAAATTATTTATTTTTTACCACAAAAATATTTACAAGGAAGGATTTATTTATTCATTAATATTTTTTATTTTTATGTTTCTTTATTGGTTTTTGCATTTTTTTTAAAACATTTTTTTAAAAATATTATTGATAAATCCTAAATGAGGTTGAACATAGCACATAAGTCCATAGGGCAACCTCAAAGCGAGGGGATTGAGCATGGCGCTTGTCTTAGAGCAACCCAAAAATATTAAATAAATTATTAATTAATTATCCACATTAAATAAATAAAAAAGAACACAAAAATAAAGGAAAAATTAATTTTGGCTTGACGAGATGATTGATCCCGCTCCTACGTATTCCCTGCTTCGATGGGAAATTCAAAGCCACGTAGTTCTTATAGAAAATATTCTATTTGTTGGTTTATTTTAAATTTTATGAAAAAAGTTTTTATTTCATTTTTTATTTTAAAAAAAAAGGGTTTTTAATATATTTCATTTTTCATTATCGAAAACTCCTAAGTGAGATAGAACATGGCACAAGCGTCCACAGAACGATCTTAGACCTAAGGGATTAAGTGTGATACCTCTCACAAAGTAATCTTAAAATTATTATTTTCCAGTATTTCTTTTTAATATATATTTTACTTTAACTTTCGAATATATAAATGCCCTTTTTAATTATCATCCCATACTCATTTTAAATTTGATGAGACCTATCTTGTTTGGGCCAACTAGCATACTTATGGTATCCATCAACAATTCAGCATAAACAAACAAAATAAAATAACAATAATAAAAAGAGTAAAAATAAACACACTACAATGTCAGAGAGAGGGTTACAATGAGAATGGGTTAACACAATAGAACAAGTCCCTTCCTTCACCTGTTCGTGCGAGACCGGGAGAGAACAAGAGAAGGCGACAAGACGACGCAGGAACAGCGGAGCTTCGCTGCTGAGGCTGAGATGGTAGTGGATCCGGGTTTGGGGCGAGCTGCTGCGAGGGTGGTGCTGGCGGCGCGAGGAGGGACGGCAGAAGGAGACCAGATCCGAGTCGTGGTGTGCGTGGTTCTTAGTCCTGCGAGGTGGTCGGAACGACGGTGTCAGACTACTGGGTTGCTGTTCTGCTGGATGGATCTGGGCGGCGCGGGGCGAAGAAACACGAAGGAGCACGACTTGGGGTGTTGTTCTAGGCTAGACGGCGGCGGCGCGGTGGAAGTGGCTAGAACGGAGGTGGCGCGATCTGAGCAAGGCGGAAAGAGTGGCGGGGCCGGGGGCTGTGCGTGGACGATGGCGGGTTTGGATCTGCGTGACGCGGCGGTCGACGCGAAGGATCTGGGTCCTACAACGAGAGGACGGCGAAGACAGCAGGAGCGGTGTGGCTGCTATGCGAAGGTGATGGTGGCTCGTGACGGTGCGCGGCGTGGCGGAGCACTGGTTCTGGTTCGGGGCTCGCTGATGGGTTGAAGATGGGGTTTTTAATGGCAAATGATGGAGATGGAGAAAAGGAAGATGGTGGAAAATATGGCAGAGAGAGGGTGATATGAAAAAAAAACGGGGAAAAAGAAGATGTAGAGGGAAAAGAAGTAGCAGAGGCCAGCGTATGACCCCTCCTCTTTCCTGATCTGTGTTGCGATTTTTATAATGCCCATTCCTCTCATCTTGATCCTAAAATCCCGCCAAGATTCAGATTGCTATCTGATCCTGATCCTAAAAATATGCCCAGGTTAACATTTCTATCTCTAATTTGAAAATTAAATTCAAATTCAAAATAAAGTAGTTGCAGGGAGGAGGATGAGATGGGTTTTTATTTTCTTTTCAAATTTTTATTTTAAAATTTTTTTAGTGAAGACTAAGAGACCCGGTCAAAATAGGGTGTTCACAGTTGCCCCTCTTTACTTGTTCATTACTAAAATACATGAAGAAAGAACGATTTTTCATGTGGTAATAGTAAGGAACTAGTAAAGAAAATGAACTCACATTTTAGCCGGGATGGGAAACAGGCTGGAGAAAATTAAGCTTTAGAGCTTGGAAAATAAAAGTGACAGTGGGCCTCAAATCCCAAGTATAAAATTAGCTGTGAGCCTCAGAGCTCGAAAAATTAATTTGCAGCGGGCCTGAGATCCTAAAAATAAATTTGCGGTGAGCCTCAAAGCTCGAAAAATAAAATTTCAATGGGCCTCAGATCCCAAAAATAAATTTGCGGTGAGCCTCAGAGCTCGAAAAATACATTGCAGTAGACCTCAGATCCCAAAAATAAATTTGCGGTGAGCTTCAGAGCTCGAAAAATAAATTGCAGTGGGTCTCAGATCCCAAAAATAAATTTGCGGTGAGCCTCAGATCTCGAAAAATAAATTACAATGGGTCTCAGATCCCAAATATAAAATTAGTAGTGAGCCTCAGAGCTCGAAAAGTAAAATGCAGCGGGCCTCAGATCCCAAAAATAAATTTGCGGTGAGCCTCAGAGCTCGAAAAATAAAATTGCAGTGGACCTCAGATCTCAAATATAAAATTAGTAGTGAGCCTCAGGGCTCGAAAAATAAATTTGTAGCGGGCCTCAGATCCCAAAAATAAATTTGCAGTGAGCCTCAGAGCTCGAAAAATAAATTTGAAGCGGACCTCAGATCCCAAAAATAAATTTGCAGTGAGCCTCAAAGCTCGAAAAATAAATTTGCCGTGGGCCTCGGATCCCAGAAATAAAATGATGGTAATTTGCTTTCTCTTAAGAAATTTTTCTTTACCTTTGTCTCAATTACAACTGAACCACACGCTCCATTAAAAGGCTTCGACCAATCAAACCTTTGTTTATCAACAACCCTGAGTCAGTGTCTTTCGACTAGAGGGGCTTCTTTTTCAAATCGGTGAGGACACATAGAGCGATTATTTCCTTCAAGACTAGGACTCGTGGTGACTTTCATTATTGCTTTTCTTTTCTCCTCATTGTGCACCGTTATCTCCCTTATTGACTTTGAAATGCTGGGCTTTCTTTGGTTCAAACCATTCATTGAAGTAACCATTAGAATTATCCAATCATATTGTTAAACTTAAATTTACTTAAATTGAGACATGATTTCAATGCGCAAGCACGATTTATGCACAAGAAAAATGGATGAATAAAATCCTTGCCTTAATATGAGAATTTACATTGCACACAAGGAAATTGAAAAGAAAGAGGGGAAATACAAAGGGGTTTATGGGAATTGTATGAAAAGGGATGATGGAACGAAAGAAAACTGATGAGTGTGATTTCACCTCATTTTCCATGTACATTTCTGTATGCATTTGCATATAAGTTAGGCCATTTTAGTTTAATTTTGGTTAGTTTTTCCTTTGGAACAGATAAGGTGGTTTTGGTGTTGTTTTGCAGGAATTCAATGGAAAAATGCTCAGAATTAGCCTTGATGGAGCTTGGATGAATTAGAGCCTTAAAAGTGAAGAAAATGAGCTAAACAGAGCCCATCACGGCCTAGCCGTGATGCCCATCACGGCCATGATCGGGTAAAACTGAAAAGGCAGAAAGGCTGAAAACAGAGTCTGTCACGGCCTACCCGTGATGTACATCACGGCCGTGACCCAAAACCACCACAAGTCAGAGTCCATCACGGCTTGGCCGTGATGGAGATCACGTCCATGAAATGGAGGCTCGCGACGCGAGCAAGGGCTCGCCACGCGAGAGACTTAAAATGCCAGAAGTTCCAGAAACAGAATCCGTCACGGCCTGGCCGTGATGGCCATCACGGCCGTGACGCGCGACGGATCTATAAATAAGAGCACAGCAGACAGAACAAGGGGACTTTTGGCAAAGGCTTGGAAACCCTAAAGAGGGCTGATGGTTGGGGGAAGGCTAGGACCTTAAAGATGACATCTTCTCTGCTCTTGGATTGGAAGAAGATTGAAGGATTCGTCATGGAGTTTTCTTCCTCTCTTCTCTCTTTCTATTTTGTAGACAGTATCATATGTAGCTAATTCCCCCATTGTTGGGTTTAGATGTAGCTTTTCTGAACTTGATTGTTAATTGATTTGGTTTCAATACAAGTTTCTATTTCTTTATGAGTATGTGATTATGTGCTTAATTCTTTCCTTGGATTAGCTACCCATAGGAATGATATGTTGCTTTGATAGATAACTGGAAGGTTGGTGTTAAGGCATGCTCATGAATCATATGCCAAGTAGTTCAAGAATCTAGACATAGGTGTTGACTGGTTGCAATCTTATAAGTCTTGACTTAATGCAAAATCTCAGATTAATCCACCTAAGACATTAGGGTTTAATTTGGGGTTTTAGGCTCAATGCAGCTAAGACATTAGGCTTGAGTATTTTAGAAAAGGCTTCATTGTCATTATTGAATTAGGACTTGTGTTGTTAGCCATTTCATTGCAATCAAGGGAGGATTAGTGTAGTCTAAACCTGACAATCTCAACCATTTGTAAATTCTGCACTCCAAGTGTTTGTTAAAAGTCCAAAAAGACAAAAAAATATTGTATTGTTTTGTTACATGTTAGAACTCCCTTCCATCCACATTTTAGTCTAGATAGTTATTGATTTTGTGAATTGGTAATTGGCAACCGATCCCTGTGGATACGATAACCGGTCTTACCACCGTATTACTTGTTTGCGACGAGGTGCACTTGCCTTTATATCTAAAAATCACGCAACAAAAACCGCATAAAAATTTGCCCCAGTATTGGTTCCTTGATCCTTTTAACTGATTCCCAACAACTGTTTGACGTCGCAGATCTTAGTCTCAGCTTCCACATACATCATTTCATTAACCTTTCCATGATTTTCTTTGCCCCATTGTAGCCAGTCACAGACAAAATTGCCCCAGCGTAGCAAGTCATGAGCAAAATTGCCCCAGTGTGGTGAATATTAAGACATCGCTTAAACCGCCCTTGCGGGTTTTCAGTCTAAGGTTCAGCTTCTTTGTCCTAATTTTTGCTTAGGTCGCCCTTTCGGGTTTTCAACCTAACGGACTTCTCTCTTTCTCTTTTTTTTTATGCCCTAACTTTTGCTTAGGCCGCCCTCGCGGGTTTTCGACCTAAAGGACTTCTTTTTATTTTATTTTATTTATGCCCTAACTTTTGCTTAGGTAGCCCTTGCGGGTTTTCGACCTAACGGGCTCTCCCTTTCTTTTTTCTTTCTTTTTTATCAGGCATAAAACTTTTTCACGGCATCAAAGTTTACAGGTCTCGGTAGCTCTCGTCCGTTTTCATCTGTTAGAACCAAGGCTCCACCTGAGTATTCCTGCTTTACTATATATGGCCCTTCATAATTGGGTGCCCACTTTCCTCGGGCATCTTCTTGGTTGGGAAGTATTTTCTTTAACACCAAATCACCTGGTTGAAACTCTCTATGGCAGACTTTCCTATTAAAGGCTTTAGCTAACCTTCTCTGATATAGTTGTCTATGACAAAGGGCCACCAGTCTTTTTTCCTCAATCATGTTTAACTGATCATATCGAGCTTTGACCCATTATGATTCTTCCAAGTCAGCTTCCATCAGCACTCTTAATGAAGGGATTTCAACTTCTATAGGAGAAACAGCTTCTATTCCATACACCAATGAGAAAGGCGTTGCCCTAGTACTTGATCGTATATTGGTACGATACGCGTGCAAAGCGTATGGCAACATTTCATGCCAATCCTTATAATTTACTACCATTTTAGCAATAATTTTCTTGACATTCTTGTTGGCCGCTTCTATTGCCCCGTTCATCTGAGGTCTATATGGGGTGGAATTATGGTGCTTGATTTTAAAAGTCTCTAATAACTTCTTTACATCTGCCCCATTAAGATTGGTAGCGTTATCTGTAATGATTCTTTCTGGTATTCCATAGCGACAAACTATATCTCTTTTTAGGAACTTGGTAAACACCTTTTGAGTTATATTGGCATATGATGCTGCTTCTACCCACTTAGTAAAGTAATCTATTGCAACCAGGATGAAGCGATGTCCGTTTGAATCTTTGGGATTGATTGGTCCAATGACGTCTATTCCCCACATAGAAAATGGCAATGGAGACACCAGATTGTGTAGTTGGAACGGTGGAGCTTTGATCTGATCTGCATATATTTGGCATTTACGGCATTTTCGGACATACTCCAGACAATCGGCTTCCATTGTTAGCCAATAGTGACCATTTCGTAGGATCTTGCGTGCCATCATGTGACCATTGGCATGTGTTCCACATATCCCTTCGTGAACTTCTGTCATGATAGTCCGAGCTTCACGAGCATCAACACATCTTATGAGGACCCCATCACAGTTCCTCTTATATAGAATTTCGCCATCTAAGTAAAAGGACATTGATAATCTATGAATCGTCCTCTTATTCACTTCATTTGCTCCAGCTGGGTACGTTCTACTCTTCATATATTGCTTGATGTCATGATACCAAGGATTACCGTCGAGCTCTTCTTCCACATGTGCACAGTATGCTGGCTCATCTTGTACCTTCACTTGAATAGGCTGGACGGTGATATGGAGACCCAGCTTGGTCATAGCGGCTAATGTGGCTAAAGCATCCGCAAATTGATTCTTGTCTCAAGTCAAGTGCGAGAAAGTAATCTCATCAAACTTTGCAACTAACTGAGTCAAGTATTTCTGATACGGGATAAGCTTGGGATATTTAGTTTGCCATTCGCCGTTGACTTGATAAATGATTAAGGCTGCATCTCCAAAGACCTTTATCTGTTTTATTCCAAGACCAATTGCTGCTTGTAATCCACTTGCACATGCTTCATACTCAGCAATATTGTTGGTGCATTCGAATTCGAGCTTAACAGCCACTGGGTATTGCTTGCCCTCCGGAGAGACAACCACCGCTCCTATGCCGCTTCCATGCATATTAACTGCTCCATCAAAATACATCTTCCACATATCATCTTCCTCTGTTTCACCTTCTTCTAATGACAGTATCTCTCCATCAGGGAACTCGGATATAATTGGCTGTCCTCCCTCAATAGGGTTTTCAGCTAAGTGATCAGCAATTGCACTTCCCTTAACGGATTTTAGGGTCACATACTTAATATCGAATTCTGATAATATCATTTGCCACTTTTAGACCCTTAATGATATGTGAGGACTTTCAAAGATGTATTTCAAAGGGTCCATTCGAGAGATTAACCAAGTGGTGTAGTATAACATGTATTGCCTGAGTCTCTTGGAGGTCCATACCAATGCGCAACAAGTCTTCTCAATTGCCATGTATCGGTTTTTGCAGTCATTAAACTTCTTGCTCAGGTAGTAAATTGCATGTTCTCTCTTGCCAAACTCATCATGTTGCCCCAACATTGCCCCCATTGAGATTGGTAGGATCGTGAGATACAGTATCAAAGGACGACCTTGAGTGGGCGGCACCAACACTGGTGGGTTTAGTAGGTATGCCTTTATTTTGTCAAAGGCTTCCTGACATTCCTCATTCCATCTCCCCATATTATTCTTCTTTAATAGCTTAAAAATTGGCTCACACGTGCTTGTCAAGTTAGCAATGAATCGGGCAATGTAATTTAATCTCCCTAGAAAACCCCTTACTTCTCGTTCATTCTTGGGAGTTGGCATGTCCCTGATCGCCTTTGCCTTTTCGGGCTGCACTTGTATTCCTTCCCTGTTGACCACAAAACCCAACAATTTCCCAGTTGAGGCTCCAAACACACATTTTGTGGGATTGAGTCTCAGATTGTACTTCCTTGATCTTTCAAAGAACTTATGCAAAACTGCTACACGACTTTCCCCCTCCTTAGACTTAGCCACTATGTCATCCACGTATACCTCTATTTCCTTGTGCATCATATCATGGAACAATGTTACCATCACACACTGGTAGGTAGCTCCGGCATTCTTCAGCCCAAAAGGCATTACTCTGTAACAAAAAGTTCCCCAAGGGGTGATGAAAGTCGTCTTCTCTTTGTCATGGACGTCCATGAGAATCTGATTGTATCCCAAATACCCATCCATGAAGGAGAATATGTGGTTCCTTGCTGTGCTGTCTACGAGAACATCAATATGAGGCAATGGAAAGTCATCCTTCGGACTTGCTTTGTTCAGATCTCTGTAATCCACACACATTCTTACTTTTCCATCCTTCTTTGGTACTGGTACGACATTAGCAATCCACTCTGGGTGTCTCGACACTTCCACAAACCCAGCTTCTAACTCCTTAGTTACCTCTTCTTTGATCTTTAGTGACATATCCGGATGCTTCCTCCTCAACCTTTGTTTCTTCACCACCGTATCTGGGTACATTGGGATTTTATGTGATGCTATCTCTGGATCCAATCCTGGCATATCTTTGTAGGACTATGCAAACACATCAAGGTACTCCTTAAACAGCACGACCATTTCCGCACGTTCTAGATTATCCACTATTTTCAACTCCTTCTTGTCTTCCTCGGTCCCCATATTAATCACTTCTATAACTTCATCATTTGAAGTGAACCCATTTTTCCGAGCGCTCTATCGACTTAGTAAATACCTCAATGGCTTCAGCTTCCACACTAATCCCAAAATCGTCTTCGTCAACAGCCGCAAGGGAATCGGTAAATGAGGTTTCAGGGTTCCTTTTGTGAGACAAACCTTCGACGGTGGTGAGGTTCCTGAAAGAAGATGTTTGAAACAAGAGAAATACAGGCAAGGATATTATTCAAGAAATGAAACACAATCGATGTAAGATAAAAAAAAGGGTAGAGAAAGGAAGACACCAAGAAAAATGCTGAAAATCCATACTAACTCATTTTATTCATTTCTCAACTAAAGTAAACATCAGTTTATACGAGATACAACAAGGTAATTCCTTTATGGAAATAACATGATAAGCCTCGCTTATCTAGTTTTATGACTAGATGAACTAGGGTTTATGTGCCAATTAGTCGAGTTCACTCTCGTTTTCGCCCAAATTTTGCCTTGTTTTGTTCCTAAGTTGGATTTTGACTCGTTTTGCGTCTTTTGTGTAGTTTTTAGCTTATTTTGGGTAGAATTATGCTTTTGGTTGCTTTTTGTGTTTTCAGGTCAATAAGTGAAGCTCCGGGAGTCAAGGAAAGCCAAGAAATAGTGGAAATTGCACTGGGAGGCACTCGCCCGCGAGTGTACTCTCGCCTCGCAGAGAGTCCGAAGACCAAAAAACAGAGACTATCACGGCATAGCCGTGATTAAGGTCACGGCTGTGACAAATTGAGGTTTGAAGACTCGCCACGCGAGAGACAAGCTCGCCTCGCGAGAGCATGAATACTTGGAAGTCAGAGACCATCACGGCCTAGCCGTGATGAAGGTCACAGCCTAGAATTGAAGACTCGCCCCGCGAAAGGTGTCTCGCCTCGCGAGTCCCTGAAGACCATGGAAGACAGCGACCATCACTGCTTAGCCGTGATGCATATCACGGCTGTGACAGATTAGGGTTTGAAGACTCTCCCCGCGAATACAAGATCGCCTCGCGAAAATCCAAAATTTGAAGCGCGCCAATACTAAATTTCGCGTCGCGAGAGTAAGCTCGCCCCGCGAGCTGGCGAGAAACAGAATCCTTATTTAAAGGCTGTTTCAGATCAGAGTTGATCATCAAGTTGTTAGCCACAGATCAGAACCGGAGTGCGAATCCTTGTTTCTGGAGCTGCGTCTCCCTTCTCTTTTCTTTTCTTCTTTTAGTTTATTATTATGGAGATTATTGCCGATTGTTTGTGCATCATCACGGGCATGAGGAACTAATCCCCTCGTCCGAGGGATCAATGAAGCCACCCATGGCGGTGTAGTGTTCATATGATGTATGTGTTTCTCCCCTCTTTTTAATTGATGATTTCTGATTCTGATTTGAATGCTTGATCATATGTATTGCGTGATTAATCAGTTAAACGTGTTTGAGGCCGAACGGCGATTCGCGTTTAGAACTTGAATCGGGATCGCAAATGTTTTCCAATTCTGAATCGATTGTGTTGATCATAAGTGTTGCGTGATTAACTAGTTAACGTGTTTGAGGCCAAACGGCGAGTCGCGTTATAGAACTTGAATTGGAATCATTAATCGAATAATGAGCACGAACAGTGGATTTATTTGATTAGTGCAACCATATAGGGAACAAGGTTTAATAGAATTCGAGATTAGGGTTATGAGACCGAACAAGTAATTAATCCAATCGTCGAATACGTCCTATTGAGCACGACAGTGGATATAGGAGAATTTAGGGGTCCCGGTTGACATTATAATTGAACTTAGGGAGGAATACAACATCACTTGGGTACTATACATGATTGGGTAGGTGGATTGAGACCTTGGATGTTTTAATTTCTGAATTTAATCACATTAGTTTTAGTTGATTTCTTATTTGAATTGCGACCTTAATCTCTCTCTCTCACAACAGCTTTCTTCGCTTAACTAAACCTATCGAATTTCCCGCGGATTGGTAGAATTGGTAGCCCAATCCCTGAGTTCGACCTCGGTAATTACTTACCGTGTTTATTTTTATTACTTGCGACGACCCGGTACACTTGCCGGCGTTCACAACAAGTTTTTTGGCGCCGTTGCCGGGGATTGGCACGCCAATTTTCCCAATTTTTAGGAAATTTGATTGATTGGTTAAGTTGATTTATCTTTTTATTTTTCTGTTATTTTTTTTATTATATCTCTCTACTTCTTTGATTCCACTTGGTCTTGCCGTGTTTTTGTATGCGAGGTACCCTTTCACAAGAGGACTTGCTATTTGATTCGGAGATCACCAAGACCGAGAAGCGCTTAAGGAAAGAAGCCAGAGAGCGAAAGAGGCTTGAAGCAATTGCTATCGAGAGGATGGCCGAAGAAAATCCTCCTCCTCCTCCTCCTCCTCGTTACAAGCCTCTCTTCGAGTACGATCTACCCAGCTTGGGAGATTGTGACTCTTCTATCGTGAGGGGCAACCTGAATACAGACTCTTTCAGAGTGGAAGCATGTGTCACATTCCAGATCCGTGAGAATCAGTTTGATGGGAGTGGCAAACAGGACCCTCATAGACACATCACTCGCTTCCTTGAAGCTTGTGACTTGCAGAAGACCAGGGGAGTCTCTCAGGATGAGTTTCGCTTGCGACTTTTCCCTCTCTCTCTTAGGGATGTCGCTCGCGATTGGGTTGACAGCTTGGATAGGAACAGCATCAGAACTTGGGAGCAAATGGTACAGAAATTCCTAACCAAATATTTTCCTCCTCAGAAAGCGGCACAAGCAAGAATAGCCGTTACATCTTTCAGGCAGACAGAGGATGAAACATATAATGAAGCTTGGGAGAGGTACAATGGCTTATTGAGAAGATGCCCTTCAGCGTTCTTTGACCCCGTCTCCAAAGTTCAGCACTTCTTTAATGGGTTGAGGGGACGCTATCAGATGAACTGTGATGCCGCGGCTGGCGGCTCTTTCTCATATTTATCAGCTGAGGATGGATGGGCATTATTGGAGAAGATGTCATATAATGATTACAACCGTGGTAGGGAAAACTCAAGTGGAGTCAGTGCTGGAACCATGGAAGCCATTCTAGAGCAAGTCAAATCATTGAAGATGCAAGTTGCGGCTTTGTCAGAAAACAAGAAGGCTAATGCGATACACGAGGGAGTGTCTCCGGGTTGTGAAATTTGTAATGGAGATCATGACACTCGGAGCTGCCAGTTCAATTTCCCTCAGGAACATGTGGACTCATGCCACAACTTTTATGACACTGTGCCCCAGAATAACTATCAGAGGAACAGACAAAATGACTACAATCAGAATCAGAATAGGGGGTACATGAGGAGAGACCATCCGGGTTTCGCTTGGAGTAATGCTAATGGTGGTCTAGCCGGTCAACAACCTCCTCAGCAGAATTGGCAACAACCTCAGCAGGGTCTAAGGCCGAACATTGGAATTCAACAGTGTAATACTCAGCAGGCTCTACCGGGGCATAATCAGTTGCAATTAACAGATAGTGGAAGGCAGCCTTGGGAATTGGCTTTTGAGAAGATGAATGCGGCAATGGAAAAGATGGTAATCAACACAGAGATGGTAAATACGAAAGTTGACAAGTTAACAATGCATACAGGGGCGGCAATTCACAATCTAGAGACACAGATGGCCCAACTCGCAAAGCAACTAAATGAGCGTCTCCCAGGCACTTTCCCAAGTAATACCGAGAACAACCCCAAGGGACAATGCAATGTCATATCTACTAGAAGCGGAAGGGTGTTGGAACCTAACAGGGGTGCAACTAGTTCTCAGGATGACAAGGCCCCGAAACAACCACATGTTGAAGAAGAGCAACCTGAAAAAGAGAGGTTAGCAAGTGACAAGGAACCGGAGCAAGGGGGAAGGCTGAAACTTGTAGATGAAGAATTCCGAAAGAAGAAGTGGGTTGAACCCCAAGACCTCCCACCTTACATGAAGGTACCGTATCCTGAAAGATTGAAGAAGCCTCATCAGGATAAGCAGTTCAACAAATTCCTTGATGTCTTCCGAAAACTTCAGATTAACATTCCATTTGCGGAAGCCTTGGAACAGATGCCATCATATGCCCGGTTTATGAAGGATCTTCTCACCAAGAAGCGGAAATTAGTGGACGAGGAAACGGTTGCTTTGACCGAGGAGTGTAGTGCCATTCTTCAGAGAAAACTCCCTCCAAAGTTGAAGGATCCCGGTTCCTTTTCGATACCATGTACCATTGGGGAGATGACTGTAGGGAAGGCATTATGTGATTTAGGGGCAAGCATCAACTTGATGCCCCTCTCTATGATGAAGAGGTTGGGGATCCAAGAACTTAAGGATACACGGATGTCGCTCCAACTGGCCGACCGCTCTATAAAATATCCTTATGGGGTGGTCGAAGATTTGTTAGTGAAGGTGGACAAGCTTATATTTCCGGCGGACTTTGTAGTGCTTGATATGGATGAAGACGCCGAGATCCCTCTCATATTGGGTAGGCCCTTCTTGGCCACTGGGGGTGCCTTAATAGATGTGCGGCAAGGGAAACTCACTCTAAGGGTGCAAGATGAGGAGGTAGTTTTCAATCTCTTTGAAACAATGAAGCACCCTACAAAGAGGACGGAAGTTTATCGATTGGATATGGTGGATCCAACTGCCAAGGCAAGGGCAACTAGGGAAGCCCATGGTTCTTCACTTGCAAAAGTGTCGGTAAAATCCCATGATGGGGACAGTGAGGAAAAAGACCCTTTGGGGGATGAGGTCTATCTCGAGTGGTTGAAAGACATGGAAGCCTTACCGAGTCTCCCAGGGGAAGAATGTGCAAAGGAAGAGCTCAGCAGCAAGGGCAAGAAAAAGAAGGGTAAAGCACCAAGGTTGAAAGGTGGCACAACCGTGGTGGTCAATGCAAACAATGAGTTGATCCCAAAAAAGACCATCACGGGGTGGAGAGTTCGTGCTTGATTATAGAAGGATGTTGGACTTAGATGAGTTGTCCGGGAACAAGAGGAGAGCTTATGAAAGGGCAAGAGCCTACAGAATACGGATTGAGGCACGGAATGGCAAGCAAGATCTACATCCGGATTAACCCTTAGGGGTGACTTGAGTCAGGCTCGGGACGTTAAACAAGCGCTACTTGGGAGGCAACCCAAGCTAGGTATCCTTTGGTTTTAGTTTCTGTCATTTTCACAAAAAAAAAAACTTGATTCGCCACGCGAATCCACATTGGCCGCGAGAGGCGAAGCCCCGAATCTCCGGGGTTGCTTACTTTTCTGTCTCGCGTCGCGAGGTCTACTTTCGCCTCGCGATTCCGGGCATCAAGCATCGTGGGAATTCCAGATTCGCCTCGCGAGATACTACTCGCCTCGCTATTCTCGGGAAAGTGTGAATAACAATTTTCCAGATTCGCCTCGCGAGTTATCTCTCGCCTCGCGAATCTGCACTTAAGGTCTTAAATTGCAGGAGTTCTTCCAGGGATGCTATGCAACGGAAGGGAGGCCGTGAGACCAATTGATGAGGAGGCAACCATGGAAATTTGATCGGGAGTATTCTCTCCTCTCCTCACTTTTGTTTTTGTTTTTGATTTTCGTTTTGTTTTTGTTTGTCACTCTTGAATAATTTGAGAAGATCAAGAGTTGTTGTATGAATGTCGTGTCGGCAAGCTTGTTGGTTTCTAATTAAATTGAGCACAGATTGCATGAATTATTTTGATCATTGATGATTTCCCCCTAGGTTTCGAAAGTAAAAAGTTGATCCCCACTTAAAAATTGAAAATTGAACTTTGAGATTTATTGTGATTACTTGATTTATGATAAGTTTGGGGTGAGGGGGTACACACACTAGGAATCGTATCTCGGTCAAACAGTTTGAAAAATGTCCAGGTGAGGATTTGAGCCTCCAACTTTGTTTTTGATTGTGAGAATCACTGTTAAGTTGCACTTTCCCGAATTTGCTTGAATCTCTATATGGTTTGCATGTTTATATGTTGCATCAAATGATTTAGGCAATTTTCTTTGAATTAACTACTTGGCCATAAATTGAACCAACCTTGATGAATGATCCCTAGTTAGCCACATTGAGCCTTGAAGCCTATTGTTCTTGATGACCTTACATCACAAGCCATTAACTCAGAAAAACCATGATTTTCCCCTATCCTAGGATTTAGGAGAGTATGGAATTTTAGCTTTGTGAGTGTTGTTGTGGAACTAAGTTTGGGGTGGCTACAAGTTCATGAATCATAGTTGAGAAAAAGAAAAACGGAAGTAAGGGCCTAAGGCTTGAGAAAAAAAAAATGGTGATGAAAAGCATTGAAAATGTGCCAAAAAGGGCAAAGAAAAATAAATATAAAAAGGAGGAGGTGTGTAGCCACCAAATGCAAGGAAGAGAATAATATGAGAGTGAATTCAATTGTTGTGATATTAGTTTCATGCTCTCATTGATCCTAGGGACTTAGCCTCTATCCTTTGAATATCTTGCCTTGAGCCAGGCCTCATTACAACCTTTAAAAGACCTTCTGATGTTGCATGCATGTTTTCGTGGGAACCATTTTTGAGATGAAATCAAATTCATGGGAAGTGCTCTTGATAAGTGAAATTGAGTGAAAAAGATGAAAGCCTAGACGAATTTGAGCGAATGAGTGAAATTTTACATACCCTTGTGAGGAAGGCAATTGTTTGAAATTGGTGATCTTCTTTTTGTGTGTGACTCTGAACCTCAACTTAGATTAATGATTGCATGAATGATGAAGTTCTCAAAAGTTTAAAGTAAATGAATGTGGGGATTACGTTAATATATGGGGGGAGATCATTGGAAAAAAACTGTTTTGAGTGCATGAAATTTGTGCGAAATCGATTGGTTCCATTAGGCTTGCCAAGTCTTGAGTCGTTTTTGAGTTTTAAGCTTGCTTGGGGACAAGCAAGGTTTAAGTTTGGGGTGTTTTGATAAGCCTCTGGCTTATCTAGTTTTATAACTAGATGAACTGGGGTTTATGTGCCAATTAGTCGAGTTCACTCTTGTTTTCGCCCAAATTTTGCCTTGTTTTGTTCCTAAGTTGGATTTTGACTCGTTTTGCGTCTTTTGTGTAGTTTTTAGCTTATTTTGGGTAGAATTATGCTTTTGGTTGCTTTTTGTGTTTTCAGGTCAATAAGTGAAGCTCCGGGAGTCAAGGAAAGCCAATAAATAGTGGAAATTGCAATTCTGGAGGCACTCGCCCCGCGAGTGTACTCTCACCTCGCGAGAGTCTGAAGACCAGCAAAACAGAGACTATCACGACATAGCCGTGATTAAGGTCACGGCTGTGACAAATTGAGGTTTGAAGACTCGCCACGCGAGAGACAAGCTCGCCTCACGAGAGCATGAAGACTTGGAAGTCAGAGACCATCACGGCCTAGCCGTGATGAAGGTCACAGCCTAGAATTGAATACTCGCCCCGTGAAAGGTGTCTCGCCTCGCGAGTCCCTGAAGACCATGGAAGACAGCGACCATCACTGCTTAGCCGTGATGCATATCACGGCTGTGACAGATTAGGGTTTGAAGACTCGCCCCGCGAATACAAGATCGCCTCGCGAAAATCCAAAATTTGAAGCTCGCCAATACTAAATTTCGCGTCGCGAGAGTAAGCTCGCCCCGCGAGCTGGCGAGAAACAATCCTTATTTAAAGGCTGTTTCAGATCAGAGTTGATCATCAAGTTGTTAGCCACAGATCAGAACTGGAGTGCGAATCCTTGTTTCTGGAGCTGCGTCTCCCTTCTCTTTTCTTTTCTTCTTTTAGTTTATTATTATGGAGATTATTGCCGATTGTTTGTGCGTCATCACGGGCATGAGGAACTAATCCCCTCGTCCGAGGGATCAATGAAGCCACCCATGGCGGTGTAGTGTTCATATGATGTATGTGTTTCTCCCCTCTTTTTAATTGATGATTTCTGATTCTGATTTGAATGCTTGATCATATATATTGCGTGATTAATCAGTTAAACGTGTTTGAGGCCGAACGGCGATTCGCGTTTAGAACTTGAATCGGGATCGCAAATGTTTTCCAATTCTGAATCGATTGTGTTGATCATAAGTGTTGCGTGATTAACTAGTTAACGTGTTTGAGGCCAAACGGCGAGTCGCGTTATAGAACTTGAATTGGAATCATTAATCGAATAATGAGCACGACCGTGGATTTATTTGATTAGTGCAACCATATAGGGAACAAGGTTTAATAGAATTCGAGATTAGGGTTATGAGACCGAACAAGTAATTAATCCAATCGTCGAATACGTCCTATTGAGCACGGACAGTGGATATAGGAGAATTTAGGGGTCCGGTTGACATTATAATTGAACTTAGGGAGGAATACATCATCACTTGGGTACTATACATGATTGGGTAGGTGGATTGAGACCTTGGATGTTTTAATTTCTGAATTTAATCACATTAGTTTTAGTTGATTTCTTATTTGAATTGCGACCTTAATCTCTCTCTCTCACAACAGCTTTCTTCGCTTAACTAAACCTATCGAATTTCCCGCGGATTGGTAGAATTGGTAGCCCAATCCCTGAGTTCGACCTCGGTAATTACTTACCGTGTTTATTTTTATTACTTGCGACGACCCGGTACACTTGCCGGCGTTCACAACATAACATCAACAAATGGTTCAGACTGCCAATTGCCAAGGACCTCATTGTCAGCAGAGAGATAAATAACAGGGTTTCTTGCTTGCTCCTCTTCAAGTGCACTGATAGTGAAATGAGGGGAAGTCAACTTTTTTGGCAAGATCACTTCAGTTGATGCTGAGAAAGTATCTGTCAAGTGGGGAATATAATTAAATTCCTTTATTTCTTCTTTCTTGCCTCTGAGAGTCAGGTACTTCATATTTTCTGCTAGAGAAGGATTGTATCCTAGTCCATGTCTTCCATATCTTGTAACTGCTGCGATCGGTTGAGGAATCCCTTGGAGGCTTGCCCCTAGACTTCTTCCTTTCTGATACCCATTCCTTTCCATTATACGGACTGCCACTTCATTCACATTTTGTATTGGCAACTCCTCCTTCTTGCTCTCTGGCTTCAGGATTTCAAAACTACGTAGGGAATCATCCTCGACTTGCTCTGTACTTTCTACGTATGGTACCGAAACAGGCTTTGAAAGCATGATTTCCTCTTCACCGCAAATGGTAATTATAGCCCCATCCTGAATATATTTCAGACACTGATGCAATGTTGATGGAACAACACCAGCTTCATGAATCCAAGGCCTTCCTAGGAGCACGGTATAAGCTGGCTGGATCTCCATGACTTGAAAGAGAACACGAAAACAACTAGGCCCTACTTCGAGGGGCAGAGTTATTTCCCCTAAGATCCCTCTTGCTATCCCATCAAAGGCTCGCACAATCATCTCTTGGGGTGTCAAATCCGTCAAGCTTATGTTTAGTTGCTCTAGAGTGGACAACGGAATCACATTCAATGCCGAGCCACCATCTATAAGCACCTTCGCAATCACAAATCCTTTGCACCTTAGGGTAATGTGGAGTGCCTTAGGACTACCTCTAAACTTCGAAAATACCTCATCTTCCGAGAAATTGATCATGTTGATCCGCCTCACCGGATCCACCATGTTTACTACATTCTTTGGCGTGACGTTGCGATTAACATAAGCTTCATTCAACACCTTCAATAATGCCTTACGATGCATTTCTGACGTGAGGACAAGCGACAAAAGGGACATTCTTGCCGGTGTTTTCTTCAATTGCTCCATCACATCGTATTTACTTTGCTGCATGACCTTCAGGAACTCTTCTTCTTCTTCTTCCTTCTCTTTTCCTTCATCTTTGGTATTCTTCCTTGCTTCTTCTTCTACCGGCTCATAGTATCGCCCACTCTTTGTGATGCCTCCAATTCTCACAACATTAGTAACCTGGGCCTTCGAAGTTTCTCCTGCCCCTCCTACTAGCTCAACTTTCTGTTCATAATTCCAGGGTACAGCGTGTGTATCATTATAGGCAAAAGGAGTTGGCTTTGTCACCTTTTCAATCACTTTTTCTGGTGCCAGCGCATCATTCATAAGTGGTATCCGAAGCACAAATTTTTCAACCACACTAACTTCTTCAGTCGTACCTCGCCTAGCTTGGATCACCCCCAAGGTAAGTAATCCTTGGACTCGGACCTTAAAGTCCCAACAAGTTTCGATATCATGCCCTACCTGCCCATGATGATAATCACAACTTAAATCACCATCATACTTCTCTTTTTCTCCAATCAGCTTCACCGGTGCAACAATATCATATCCTGCTTTCTTGAGCCCCGCGAATACTTCTTGCATCGGGGTTCGCAATTCCAAAACCTTCTTGACTTGAGGCTCTTTAAATTCCAAGTTATTCACACTATTTCCCGCATTATGGTTTGGGATTGGATTATTAACAATGCTAGGCCCAGAATCTTCTTCGAAACCCAATCTTCCACAAGCAATCAATTTTCTTACTGCTGTCTTGAAGGCCTCACATTCCTCAATGGAATGCCCCAGGGCATCCATGTGATACTTGCAAGTCAATTTTGGATTGTACCAAGCAGGGAAAGGTGGTTCCATAGGCCGTACAGGGTTTCCAGCGATTAGGTGACGATCAAATAGTTGTTTGAACAAATCTGCATTGGAGATAGACAGTCTTGGGAAAGGAGGCAGATTTTGATATTGGGAACGTCCCAGATTTGGAAAATTTGAGCGAGGTCGAGGGTAGCTTGGATGGGTTTGTTGAGGTGCAGGTGGATAATGAGTATATGTTGAGCGAGTCGGGTTGTATGGTTGAGGGGTAGGGATGTTATTTATTTGGTTTTGTGACTGGGTGATGGTTGGCGAGGCCTGTTGAGGTGGGTAAAATGATGCTTTGGTCTGATATGGTGCTTGGTACCTTGGGTATGAAGGGACATGTCGAGGTCCAAAGTTTGGCTGGTGTTGCACATAATTTGCTTCTGCTTCCTTCTTCTTGGGCTGGAACCCCTTCTTGGATGCACTGCCTTCCATGTCAGTTGGCAACTTCCCGGCTCTGGCTAGGATTTCAATTCTTTCCCCTGTAGCAATCAAGTCAGAGAAATCCCTATAAGCTACTCCTGCCATTGCTCCGATAAAGGGGGATCCCAGGGTTCCCAAAAAGTATGAGCACATTTCGGACAACATCAGCGGCGGCCGAACTCGAGCCGCCAAACTCCTCCACCTTTGTGCATACTGTTTGAAGGATTCATCACTCTTCTTCTGCATTGTAGTCAACTGTTCACGGGTCGGATCTATGTCCAAATTGAATTTGTATTGATCCATGAACAAATCGGCTAATTATGTCCACCGAGAGATCTTTGAATGGTTTAACTGAAGGTACCACTCTAGTGCGATTCCGGTCAAACTTTCATGGAAAAAGCCAATGAGGAACTTGTCATCCTTAGACAAGATGGCCATTTTGGTGGCATAGCTAATCAAATGGAATCGTGGGTTCCCACTTCCGTCCTATTTGGAGAAATCAGGAATTTTGAAATTCTTAGGGATCACGACATTCGTGGCGGGACAAAGTTCTTCAATCTTGAGAAGGCCATAAGTATTTGAGCCATTGATATCTTTTATTTGTTCTTCTACCTTCTCCATCCACTATTCCTTCATCTTATCGTGTACAAACTGGACTCATCTTGATTGTTCAGGAATGAATGCATGGGGTCTTTCCCATGTATAGCCAAAGACCTCATGATACACATTCTCGATGGGGCGATATCCTTCCCCGATGGGGATTACTATGGGTTCCGTGTAACCCGACATTCCCTGAATAAAGCTATGATTTATGTTTGAAAACATTGGCGCCGTTACCATGGAGAGGGCCGGCTGTACGCTCACATGTGGGTCATCTTCGTTTCCAATTCTATTTGCACTAAGCCTGCTAAGAGATTCCCTCATATCCTGTAGTATAGCCTCCAACCTTGCTTGAGTTTCAGAGATTTCAGTCACCCTTCCCCTCACTTCGTCTACTTCTAAACTCAAGTTCCTTCCTGTCTCAGGATTGTTGGCAGCCATCCTGGTCTGGGATCTTGTGTTGTAAACTCGGGTTTGATTGGTATTGTCTTTCTTAGGTCACGCAATGATTCTCGAATCCTCAAATTCGTGTTTTTAGCTCTGTTACGAAAAATCGTCAATTATTCTAATCACTAACCCCCTTCTTTTATATATATATATATATATATATATATATATATATATATATATATAATTTTTTTGGCATTATTATTATTAAAAGAAAGATAAAAGTATGCTTTGAAAAACCATGAATTCTTTCTTTTGCAAAGGAAAGACCATTTTTTGTAGCAAGCAACTTCACCCCGACACATAACTCTAGGGGCACATCCCCCTTAGGTTAATGCGTGGTTGATGACAAATCCATGGGAACATGTGTCCCTCAATAGACAGCATCATTCACTAGCAATGCAATCATACAGGCCTACTTGTAACACACCATAAGATAGAGCAGAATTCATTGATGGATGTAACCGTAAAAAATGGCTTTTATTTCTTTGAAGAGAAAATACAATGTCTCCCATCTAACAGAATTACATCAAAAGTTTTAAAGTCTTCCTTTTGAATCCGCTAGCAAGACCCCTACAATACTTTATGAAGCGAGCTATTTTCGGAGGTATTGTAGATTCGTCATTCATGCGAGTTTGGACTAATGCTTCCTCAAGGTGACCCACAAATTGATAGGTATGGTATTGCAAACTTCCTGAGAGGTGTTCATATCTTTTTCTCCAAGCATCTCTGTCAGCCTTCAAATCTTTTGCCACAGATTCCTAGTTCTCTAGTCATTCTTCCTGTTGTCTGATCTCATCCTCATACTGTTTTTTCTCCCTTTCGAACATCCGGACCCTCATCCATAACTGTTGCTCTTTCTCTTGTGATTTTTTCAATGATTCGCGTATAGTTGCAGCTGCATTCCAACCTTCATCAGAGTAGCGCTCAGCATGAGTTAAGGCTTCTTGTAGAGATCCTATGCTTTCCTCCAACATCCGGATTGTCTGAACGTGCACTTTGATTTTTGCCCCCAAGTCTTCTTTTTATTTGAAGATTTGTGCCAATGCCTTTTTTTGATCTTCTATCCTTGCTAGTAATCCTCGAACTTCTGACTCTTTCATATTCCCCTTCCTCGCTCTCTTTCTTTGGGGAGCTGCAGCTTCATATGCATCGGCACATTCATCTTTCAGATGTTCTATCCTCATGTTTAACTTCTGGATTTGGTGTTGGAGCGCGACGATGGTGATTTGATCTGTTTCATTCTTTTCCTCTAGCACTCCCATATGGGCAATCATAATTTCGATCTTCTTTAACATTTCTCGCTTCCATTGGCGGATTTTCATCTTCATGCGGGATTGGTTTCGAAATAACAAGGTTGTCTCTCCTTGCTTTCCTCCATGCCTCGTTGTTTTTAGTACTAGAAATCATTTGTCTTCCCAACTCATTGGATCCCGTGACTCGATGTTGCTCCGAGCGGATCTAACAGCCTATTGTTGTATTCGTGACAACCTCGCATTCTTGATATAAGAACGAAATTCCACCTAACACTTCTTCAAGTGGTTCCTGTTGAGTCCATTTCAATTGTCGAATCACAAGTGCCGGAGAATATGACACGCAACCCCTTGGTCCCATCAAAGGGATATTCGAGAAATTCCCACAACTGAAGATGACTGTATTTCCTTTATACCAAGGACACATCCAGCAAAAGGCTTTCGAATCAACGTCATCAAATTCTTGTCTCCATTCATTGGGCTTGTGCGGCTTTATCGGAATGTGATGGAATCTCCTCAAAGGGTCATCAATCCCACTAACATAATTTCGAGCATACATGTGAGTCACGATCCAAACATACGACATTTGTGCACAACATCGTAGTTTGCCTTGTTGATTTTCATGGCAAACTTGCAACGATAGGAAAGTTTCTGCCAAAATTGCGGGAACAGGGTTCACAGTATGTTCTTCGACCTTGTAGTAGTCATTCAAGGCTGTGTAATCCACCATGTCTGGTATAAAGGGGAAAAGCACCAGCCCATAAATGGTTAAAGCTAACACCGCTTGAAGATAACCCAATTATTTTGTCGTGCTAGCTCCTGGAGATAGACTTCAAGGAATCTTCGCCTCAAACCTCTGACAGTTCCTTTTTCCATTTTGTCTGATGGCTTCGGTAGAATTCCCAACAACTCTGCAACCTTCCCATCACTAACATTATGGCCATAATAGAAATAAACATGGAACTCCCTTGGAAGAGGCATCCGTAGCATGTATGCATATTCTTCTATAGTCGGTGTCGTATCCAAATTCGGCAACTCGAAACACCTCAAATTTGGGTTCCAATATTGGGCCAAAGCACTCAAGCCCAAAGCATCTACATGTATGTGTAATAAGTCCAAAATCTTCCCAAACTTGCTTGCAAACTCAGAACATACTTCTTTTGGCATCAAGCGACTTATTTCCATTAAAGTCTTCACATCATTGATTTTCACGTCAACTCTAATATTCTTCTTCAGGCCAATTGCATTGCTAGAGTTAGACATTTCCGTTTCTTACTACACAGATAGTGTCTTTCCTTCACAAAAGAGAGTCACCTAAAAAAAATAATATTTTTTACAAAAAAATAAAATAAAAAATAAAAATAAAAATAAAAATAAATAAAATAAAATAAAATAAATAAAACAATATATATATAATATGTATTTTTTATTTATTATTCATTTGTTAAAACACAAAGGGAAATGAAGTAAAATAAATAAATAAATAAATAAATAAGTAAATGGATAGAAAAATACAAGAGAGATATGATACGCCTCCAATTGTCTTAAGAGGTAAGGCCTAATCAAGGATACCTATGATGGCAACTTCTAAGTTGAGCGGCCACTAAGTCAATTTAGGAGTGTAAACTTTAGGACGTGTCTAGACTTCTAAAGGTCATGGTCCCCAGATTGCCCTTGTCAAGGACCTAGTTCATGAACCTAATCACAAGTAGGGATAAACCCTCCAGGTGACTAGTCCATGACACTAGTAACAATTCGAGTGGTGAGTCAACAAATATCAGAGAGGCACTAGGCCTTCAATGACAATGCTGAGTCACCACCTAATCCTTAAGGTCCCACAAGCTCGGGTATAGAGCTGAAAGTGTGTGAAAATGAGTGTCGGTGTTGTGTGTGCTGGAGGCATACAAACCTGCACAATCCTAATACATAACTACTTGAACCTGCTCGACAAGCAAACAAAATAAAAACAAAAATATCATGGTCTTCTATCCTAATGTAAAAAAATAATTATTAAAGCAAAAAGGAAACAAATATATACAAAAAAATAAAAGAAAACAATAAAAGGGGTAAACAATAAATACCAAAATACACAACTCATTACATAGGCTTGACTCTCGAAAAATCCCCAGTAGAGTCGCCATCTGTCGCAACCAAAAATTACGACGAGGACGGCGATAAAAAGAAATTTTAGAGAAAAGTAGAGTCACCACCAATTTTATTTAATTTAGGAAAAATTGGAAAACCTTTAAAAATGGTCTTTGGAACCAAGTTGAGCTCGGGAGTCGGTTACGAGTTGGGAAGGTGTTAAGCACCCTACATCGCCCATCCTACGAATGGTACCTTGAATTAATCGTGCAAAATTAAATTATTTATTTTTTACCCCAAAAATATTTACAAGGAAGGATTTATTTATTCATTAATATTTTTTATTTTTATGTTTCTTTATTGGTTTTTGCATTTTTTTTAAAACATTTTTTTAAAAATATTATTGATAAATCCTAAATGAGGTTGAACATAGCACATAAGTCCATAGGGCAACCTCAAAGCTAGGGGATTGAGCATGACGCTTGTCATAGAGCAACCCAAAAGCATTAAATAAATTATTAATTAATTATCCACATTAAATAAATAAAAAAGAACACAAAAATAAAGGTAAAATTAATTTTGGCTTGACGAGATGATTGATCCCGCTCCTACGTATTCCCTGCTTCGATGGGAAACTCAAAGCCACGTAGTTCTTGTAGAAAATATTTTATTTGTTGGTTTATTTTAAATTTTATGAAAAAAGTTTTTATTTCATTTTTTATTTTTTAAAAAAGGGTTTTTTATATTTTTCATTTTTCATTATCGAAAACTCCTAAGTGAGATAGAACATGGCACAAGCGTCCACAGAACGATCTTAGACCTAAGGGATTAAATGTGATACCTCTCACAAAGTAATCCTAAAATTATTATTTTCCAGTATTTCTTTTTAATATATTTTTTACTTTAACTTTCGAATATATAAATGCCCTTTTTAATTATCAGCCCATACTCATTTTAAATTTGATGAGACCTATCTAGTTTGGGCCAACTAGCATACTTATGGTATCCATCAACAATTCAGCATAAACAAACAAAATAAAATAACAATAATAAAAAGAGTAAAAATAAACACACTACAGTGTCAGAGAGAGGGTTACAATGAGAATGGGTTAACACAATAGAACAAGTCCCTTCCTTCACCTATTCGTGCGAGACCGGGAGAGAACAGCAGAAGCTAACGGCACGACGGCGGAACAGCGGAGCTTCGCTGCTGAGGGGGTGGTGCTGGCGGCGCGAGGAGGGACGACAGAAGGAGACCAGATACGAGTCGTGGTGTGCGTGGGTCTTAGTCCTGCGAGGTGGTCGGAACGACGGTGTCAGACTACTGGGTTGCTGTTCTGCTGGATGGATCTGGACGGCGCGGGGCGAAGCAACACGGAGGAGCACGACTTGGGGTGATGTTCTAGGCTAGACAGCGGCGTCGCGGTGGAAGTGGCTGGAATGGAGGTGGCGCGATCTGAGCAAGGTGGAAAGAGTGGCGGACCGGGACTGTGCGTGGACGATGGCGGGTTTGAATCTGTGACGCGGCAGTCAGACGCGAAGGATCTGGGTCATACAACAGAGGACGGCGAAGACAGCAGAGCAGATGACTTCTATGTGAAGGTGATGGTGGCTTGTGACGGTGCACGGCGTGGCGGAGCACTGGTTCTAGTTCGGGGCTCGCTGATGGGTTGAAGATGGGGTTGTTAATGGCAAATGATGGAGATGGAGAAAAGGAAGATGGTGGAAAATATGGTAGAGAGAGGGTGATATGAAAAAAAAACGAAAGGGGAAAGAAGATGTAGAGGGAAAAGAAGTAGCAGAGGCCAGCGTATGACCCCTAAAAATATGCTCAAGTCAACATTTCTATCTCTGATTTGAAAATTAAATTCAAATTCAAAATAAAGTGGTTGCTTGGGAGGAGGATGAGATGGGTTTTTATTTTCTTTTCAATTTTTTATTTTAAAATTTTTTTAGTGAAGACTAAGAGACCCGGTCAAAATGGGGTGTTCACAGACTCAACAAATATCAAAGGGGCACCAGGCCGATCAATGACAATGCTGAGACACCGCCTAGTCCTAAGTTATCCACAAGCTCGGGTATAGAGCTAAAAAGTGTGTGCAGCAAGTGACAGTGCAGTGTGTGTGGAGAGAGCATCCAAACTTGTACAGCCCTAAAAACTACGACAAACCTTACAAAACTAAGCAACACATATATATATCAAATAGAGAACAGCTACCCTAGGGTCGAGGTAACAAGCCAAATTATCATCAATGGAGTATACAAAATAAATAAAGGAGAATATGAATATTAAGGAATGTCAAATCTAAATAAAGCAAACAAAAATATATATTTTTTCTTTTTCTTTCTTTCTTTTTTTTGTGTTTTTCTTAAATAAAAGAAAGGGGTAAAACAAACAAATTAAAATACTAAAAATTTGCATGATCAATTATACTAGGCTTGACTCTCTGAAAAAACTTCCCTTGTGGAGTCGCCATCTGTCGCAACCAAAAATTACGACGAGGATGACGATAAAAAGAGATTTTAAGAAGAAAAAAAATGTAGAGTCGCCACCAATTTTATTTGATTTAGGAAAAATTGGAAAACATTCAAAAACAGTCTTTGGAACCAAGTTGAGTTCGGGAGTCGGTTACGAGTAGGGAAGAATTACAAGGAAGAATTTATTTATTTATTTATTTTTATTTTTATGTTTCTTTATTGGTTTTTTTCATTTTTAATTTTTTTTTAAATAAGTATTATTGATAAATCCTAAATGAGGTTGAACATGGCACACAAGTCCATAGGGCAACCTCAAAGCTAGGGGATTGAGCATGACACTTGTCATAAAGCAACCCAAACAAAACTTTAAATAAATTATTAAATAATTATCCACATTAACAACTTAAAAAGAACACAAAAATAAAGGAAAAATTAATTTTGGCTTGACGGGATGATTAATCCCGCTCCTACGTATTCCCTACTGCGATGGGAAACTCAAAATCACGTAGTTCTTGTAGAAAATATTTCATTTTGTTGGTTGTTTTTATTTTTATGAAAAGGTTTTTTTATTTTAATAAAAATGTTATATATATATATATATATATATATATATATATTTATCGAGGACTCCTAAACGAGATAGAACGTGACAGATGCGTCCACAGAGCTATCTCGTATCTAAGGAATTGAGTGTGAAACTCTCACAAAACAATCCCCAAATAATTATTTTCAAGTGATTCGTTTTATTATATTTTATTTATTTATTTTAACAAAATCAAGTCATAAGAAAATAAGAAAAGAAAATCAGATTTTAATGTATTTTTAGCCCATTTATTTTTTAGTTTGTCAGACTCACTTACTTGGGTCATACAGCTAACCAACTAGCCCTACAATCCAAGTTTATCATTCAATTTAAGTTTATGAAGAAATAACAAAAAAGGAATGAAATAAAATAAAATAATAGCAAAAAGCAAAATGAAATAAGCTACTAAATGCTGATACATGTATCGGAAAGAGCAGAAACGTTGGAATGATACCCAAATAGAACTAGAGACCCTTCTCCTTCACCATACACAAGATCGAAGAAGTGGGAGCAGCAACGACGCGGGTCACCAAGGAGGTGGAGGTAGTGGCGGTCCGGTACGGCGGAGCGACTAGGGACAGTGGTGCGACTCGCGAAACATGGTGGTGTCACGGTGACCAAGCTGATGCGAACAGAGATCGACGGCCCTGGATCTGTACCTTGCGGCGCAGATGTTTGGCGGACAGGATCGAACTTGGTCGTGGCGATTATGACCTCAGACGGTGGTTGGATGGTAGCGGAGGCGCGCGGGATTAATCTCTGGTTGAGAGAGATCCGAATCCGGATCTGGGTGAAGTGGGGACGGTGGCTGCGGTTCGTGGAAGGGGTTCTGCTCGGAGCTACCACCCGAAGCGGCAGCGTGCGATCGGAAGGGAGGTGATGCGGTGTTCTACAGCGGAGGCAGTGGCAGGCGTGCGTGGAGACAAGGGGCGGCGCTTCCCTTTCTGTGTTTGTTTTATTCTTCTTCTTTTTTTTTTGTTGTTCTCTTTTCTCTATTGATTTTTCTACCCTCAGTATTGTTTCAGGAACATTTTTTTTATGAAAATTTTTCTCTCTTCCTCACTGGTCTCGCTGTTGTTGTTCTGAAATTATCCCCCTCCACTTTTTTCTGTAAACCCTGTTGTGATTTTATAATGCCAATTCCTCCGATCTTGATCCTAAAATTCTGCCCAGATTAAGATTTCTATCTGATCTTGATCCTAAAAATCTGCCAAGATTAAGATTTCTATATCTGATTTGAAATAGAATCAAAACTGTCGAGCCTCATCTACAAAAATTGAGGGATTTGCCAACTAGATTCAAATTCAAAATAAAGTGGTTTCTAGGGTTTGTTGGAGGAGGATGAAATGGGTTTGAGTGATGGGTTTAACTGGTTTGACCCAATAACAAAAATAAACCTAAGTGTTTAACATAAAATTAAAATCTTTTTATTATTTTTGTCTGTCAATTTTTTTTTGGATTTTTTTGGGATAAAAATAAATAATAAGATGGTAAAATATAATTATTTTTATTTTTTAAATTTATAGTGAAAACTAAAAGATCCGATCAAAATAGGGTGTTCACACTGGTTAGCATGACCTAATAAATATAGGTGAATTCTCTGATACCTACTATAATTATTGGATAACTTTTAAACTGTTCATTTAAACCATTCACAACCTGTCAGCTCAATTAAATGACCCATGTCAACTCCACATTGGGTTTTACCAAATGTTTTTTTTCTTCAACTTATACTTTTCACTTTTGCCCCTTTCAATTTTCTCATTTACTTTTGCCCCTTCCACCATTTTCATCCACAGACCACCGTGACTATCAGCAGCCAATCAAGCTCCATCCAAGCCAAGCACAACTTTGCCTTCCTCCACACACCTTATGGCCATCACCATCCGTTGTGCACCTTCTGGCCTTCCAACAAAGCTCCACTTTCATCCAGCCATCACCACCCGTCGCGCATCCTTCTGGCCTAATGCACGCTACCGCAGATTCGCTACATGCGGAGGGTGCGCGCCGCCGCAGCTTCAAGCCAAACATGCAGAATGTGCTCTACCACCGCCACAAACTAGAACGAACCACCATGCACTGCAACCTTCTTCGCCCATCACCACATCGTCACTCCATAGGGCCGTCATGGTAGCTCCTTCGCACACCAACAGTTCCATTAGGTTGCAGGGTTTGTGTGAGTGAAGAAGATGAATGTCGTTCGAGTTTAAGTCACCTATAGGCCAGATTCTTCATAAAAAAAATCATGTTTTTGAAAAAAAAAATATGGGGCCAAGCTCTTTGATAATAGAAAGTTAGAAACCCATGTGATATTTTTTAGTGGGTTTTTAGTTTTTTTTTTCTTTTAGAATGAAAATTATTTATAAAAAAATATAACCATTCCCTCTTATAAAAATAAAGAAAAACCTGATTGGGAGAGGACTACCCACCTTGGTGTTTTTGGGTTCCTCGACGGAGATTGGTCATTGTTAATGATTGTGGATATTTTACATCTATCACATGAGTAAAAAAATTAGTAATACTTTATCATATATAGAGAGTTAATAACAGAAATATATTTTAAGGCAATGATAACGCTTATATAGTACCTATAAATGATAAAAATAAATACTCCCTTTAGACTCAATTATAAGCAAAAAAGTACTTATATTTTGTGGACTCAAATATAAGCAAAATTCAACTAATTCAACTATATTTAATGTCAGTGTTTTAAAATTCAAGAAAATTAACCAATTCAACCAATTATCCTTTTACTTTTTTTAGAATATAACACAATCTCAAGATAATTAAAGGATAGATTTATAATTATAACTATTTTTTAAATATAAATCAAAATAATTAAATTAAATTAATTAATTTTCTTAATAATTATAAAATTAATTAATTTTATTTATAATTGAGATGCGACCAGAGTATTAATCTAAACATCATGTGCATGATAGATGAGTGAGACCATCGGAGTTGTTAATGGTCTAAATCCGTGGGCTCCAGAATGCATCCTATGTTTCTTCATTCACTGTATTGAAATTTGATTATCAAAAAAAAAAATTCTATGTATTGAAAATATAAAGCTTACCAGAATAATTTCTTAACCGACTGTGATCATTGATTTTTGCAAAGTTTGTTTTGGGAAGTCTATTCTGTATACAGTAAGGAATTCAGAAAAAAAAAATTTGTATAGTCGGTTCTGCTCAGAGCTACCATCCGAAACGACAGCGTGCGATCGGAAGGGAGGTGAAGCGGTGTTCTACGACAGAGGCAATGGCAGGCGTGCGTGGAGACAAGAGGCGACAATTCCCTTTCTGTGTTTGTTTTATTCTTCTTTTTTTTTTTTTTCTCTTTTCTCTATTGATTTTTCTACCCTCAGTATTGTTTCAGGAACATTTTTTTATGAAAATTTTTCTCTTCTCCTCACTGGTCTCGTTGTTGTTGTTCTGAAATTATCCCCCTCCACTTTTTTCTGTAACCCGTGTTGTGATTTTATAATGTCAATTTCTCCGATCTTGATCCTAAAATTCTGTCCAGATTAAGATTTCTATCTGATCTTGATCCTAAAAATCTGCCAAGATTAAGATTTCTATCTCTGATTTGAAATAGAATCAAATCTGCCGAGCCTCATCTATAAAAATTGAGAGATTTACCAACTAGATTCAAATTCAAAATAAAGTGATTGCTAGAGTTTGTTGGAGGAGGATGAAATGGGTTTGAGTGATGGGTTTAACTGGTTTAACCCAATAACAAAAATAAACATAAATGTTTAACATAAAATTAAAATCTTTTTATTATTTTTGTGTGTCAAATTTTTTTTGGATTTTTTTGGGATAAAAATAAATAATAAGATGACAAAATATAATTATTTTTTATTTTTGAAATTTCTAATAAAAACTAAAAGACTCGATTAAAATAAAATATTCAGGTTAACATGACCCAATAAATATTGGTGAATTCTCTAATACCTACTATAATTATCGGATAACTTTTAAACTGTTAATTTAAATCATTCACAAGCTGTCATGTCAATTAAACGACCCGTGTCCACTCCAGTCTCCACATTGGATTTTACCATATGTTTTTTTTCTTCAACTTATACTTTTCACTTTTGCTCCTTTCAATTTTCTCATTTACTTTTGCCCCTTCCACCATTTTCATCCACAGACCACCGTGATTATCAGCAGCCAATCAAGCTCCATCCAAGCCAAGCACAACTTTGCCTTCCTCCACACACCTTATGGCCATCACCATCCGTTGTGCACCTTCTGGCCTTCCAACCAAGCTCCACTTTCATCCAGCCATCACCACCCGCCGCGCATCCTTCTGGCCTAATGCACGCTACCGCAGATTCGCTACACGCGGAGGGTGCGCGCCGCCGCAGCTTCAAGCCAAACATGCAGAATGTGCTCTACCACCGCCACAAACCAGAACGAACCACCATGCACTGCAACCTTCTTCTCCCATCACCACATCGTCACTCCATAGGGCCGTCATGGTAGCTCCTTCGCACACCAACAGTTCCATTAGGTTGCAGGGTTTGTGTGAGTGAAGAAGATGAATGTCGTTCGAGTTTAAGTCACCTATAGGCCAGATTCTTCATAAAAAAAAATCATGTTTTTGAAAAAAAAAATATGGGGCCAAGCTCTTTGATAATAGAAAGTTAGAAACCCATGTGATATTTTTTAGTGGGTTTTTAGTTTTTTTTTCTTTTAGGATGAAAATTAATTTTTAAAAAAATATAACCATTCCCTCTTATAAAAATAAAGAAAAACCCGATTGGGAGATGACTACTCACCTTGGTGGTTTTGGGTTCCTCGACAGAAATTGGTCATTGTTAATGATTGTGGATATTTTACATCTATCACATGAGTAAAAATATCAGTAATACTTTATCATATACAGAGAGTTAATAAAAGAAATATATTTTAAGATAAGGATAACGCTTATATAGTACCTATAAATGATAAAAATAAATACTCCCTTCATACTCAATTATAAGTAAAAAAGTACCTATATTTTGTGGACTCAAATATAAGCAAAATTCAACTAATTCAACTCTATTTAATGTCGGTGTTTTAAAATTCAAGAAAATTAACCAATTCAACCAATTATCCTTTTACTTTTTTGAGAATATAACACAATCTCGAGACAATTAAATGATAGAGTAATAATTTTAACTATTTTTTTAACATAAATCAAAATAATTAAATTAAGTTAACTAATTTTTTTAATAATTATAAAATTAATTAATTTTATTTATAATTGAGACGTGACGAGAGTATTAATCTAAACATCATGTGCATGATGGATGAGTGAGACCTGATGGATGAGTGAGACCGTCGGAGTTGTTAATGGTCTAAATCCGTGGGCTCCAGAATGCATCCTATGTTTCTTCATTCAATTTATTGAAATTTGATTATCAAAAAAAATTCAATGTATTGAAAATATAAAGCTTACCAGAATAATTTCTTAACCGACTGTGATCATTGATTTTTGCAAAGTTTGTTTTGGGAAGTCGATTCTGTGTATAGTAAGGAATCCAGAAAAAAAAAATTGTATTAAAAAATTAACGACCTGTTTATTTTATTTTCGATTTTCATTTCCTGTTTTCAAAAATAATTATAAAACTGTTATTTTGTTTCCTGTTTTCGAAAATTTGTATACGAAACAATAAAAACACGAAAAAAAGTTATTTTTAGTGTTTCCTATACAAATTTATGAAAATAGGAAACAGAATGAAAACAAGGTGACAGTTTTATAATTATTTTTGAAAACAGAAAACGAAAACAGGAAATAAAGCAAACAGGTCCTAAGGATTTGTTTTATTTCCAGTTTCATGTTTCTATTTCCGATTTTGAAAAATAATTATAAAACAGGCACCTTGTTTTTATTGTTTTCCGTTTTCGAAAATTTGTACTGGAAATATAAAAAACACCTTTTTTTTCTATTGTTTATAATACAAATCTTTGAAAAAGGGGGAAAAAGAAAATAAGGTGACACTTTTATAATTATTTTTTAAAATAGAATTTTAGAAACAAAGCAAACAAATCCTAAATATAACATTTTTCAAAATGTTAATACACAATTTCTGATACAAAATTTTTCTTCTTCATTCCTTAAATATACAATATGTTAAGGATATTTGTTAGCATTCTCTAAAAGTAAATATTTTTTGGTTTTCTTTATCTGATTTTTTTTTTTAAATTATCTCTATATTGTTTTATTTTTTAAATTATCGATTATTAATAAGTGATAGAAAATATATTTTTGGGTATAGGAGCCGAAGACAAAGCCCAACAAAAACGGAAAAAGTAACCGAAAAGAAAATAAAACCAACAAGGAAACTAGTATCTCATAAAGACAACACCAGAATCTCCCATCCGTCTCCGCAGTCGGTGACAGCAAAACCTCCTAGTCAATTGCTTGCTGGACCTGATCTGTCTTGATATGCATTCCTGCTAAAGATTGCAAAAATGGAGGATAACAAAATAAACAAAGCAAGATAAAAGTCTGTTGGGCTTAGAGCCTTTTCTCGAGTTCTTATAAGTCTTGGTATGTTTGGGTTAGCTGACAGGCCCAAGTTCTTTGCCCAAAATATGTATTTTTTAAAAAATAAAATTCTGAAGTTGGGCCTCTAACTTTGGATCCAATCTTTAGATTTTTTAGGCTTTATATCTACTAGTGAAGTTGCCGGTGCGAGACGCACGAGCATCCGTTAGATGATTATTTTTGTAATAGTTTTTTTATAAATAATTTCAACATAACAATATTAAATGTACTATTTTTTAAAATATATAAAATAATACTATTATGTGCAACAGTTGGATTCGTATATTCAATAGTTAGCTGAAAATGAGAAGAACCAAGAATAAAAGACAATAATTAATAGATTAATTAACTAATCAATTAACAATAATTAACTAAAATTTTAAAAAAAGACAGCTGAACATAGTCCATAAATCAGCTATTGACACGTGTCGCTGTACAGTGACCAGATACTCAAAACTGCATTAGAGAACAACAACCCAAATAAAAAATTAATAAAAAAATCAGTCCCTAGAATAAATAATACAAAAACTAAAATAATTAATTAAATATTTATTATTAAAAAAAAGGCAGAGGCATAAATTTTATGTGGACCCCGCCTGCGACAAGTGTCGGCCGTTTATTCGTTCACAGTAAAATTATGTTACAAATTTATTGTAACAAAAAGCCCTAGAATAAATAATACAATGATTAAAATAATTAATTAAATAATTATTATTACAAAAACTCTGAGAATGAAAATATATGTGGGCCTCGCATGTGACACGAGTCGCCCGTTTAATCGTCCAAAGTAAAATCATGATAAAAAATTATTTTAAGACCTTGCCTAGAATAAATAATACAATAATTAAATAATTATTTTTAACAAAATTCCAGATGAGGGAAAATTCGTTAGGCTGAAATTATATGTGGATCCACCCGTGACACGTGTCATCGGTTTCTTCGTCCACGGCAAAATCATGGTAGAAATTTATTTTAAGAGAAGGCCCCAAAATAAATGTTATAATAATTAAAACAAATAATTAAATATTTATTATTAAAAAAATTCGTTAGGCTGAAATTATACGTGGATCCACCGATGACACGTGTCGCCGGTTTATTCGTCCACAGCAAAATTATGCTACAAATTTATTTTAAGAGAAGGCCCCAAAATAAATTTACAATAATTAAAACAATTAATTAAATATTTATTATTAAAAAATCATTAGGCTGAAATAATATGTGGATCCACCCGTGACACGTATCGCCGGTTTATTCGTCCACAACAGAAGCATGGTAGAAATGTATTTAAGAGAAGGCCCTAGAATAAATAATACAATAATTAAAATAATTAATTAAGTAACTATTATTAAAAAAATGCCAGAGGACAGAACTATAAGTCAGCCCCGCCTATGACATGTGTCACCAGTTTATTCGTCCACAGTAAATGCAAGGTTGGAATTTTAAAAAAAAATTGAAAAGAGAAGGTCATATAATAAATAATAATACAATAATTAAAATAATTATGTAAATATTTTTTATTATAAAAAATCGAGAGGCAAAAAAGTTCTAATGGAAGAGACCCATGACATGTAGCACCCACCTATTTGTCCACAGTAAAAGCATGACACAATATAATTTAAACAAATTATATATTTTTTAAAAAATTAATATTTAAATAACACAAAAACCAAAACCACAAAATTAGAGCTGGGACTCGCCACGAACACATGTTGTCATCCAATTCATCTACAATGACAAGATGGTCAAAAGATGGGGCGATTCCCAAGCTATATCATGTCTTAAGAAGGAATTAAAAATAAAAGTAAATAATAAATATTAAACATTAAAAAGATATAATTTAACCAATTAGTTATAACAATGGTACAAAAAGGTGAAGGCTCTAGAATAAATGATAAAAAAATTTAAAAAATATTTAGTATATTTAATATTAAAAAAATAAATAATAACAAAAAAGATGTGTGAGACCCACATGTGACACGTATCAAAATTTCATTCGTGCATAATAAGAACTTGTTCCCCATTGAACTTTAGAAAAAAGACAAAATCCAAAAATATTTATGGGCCCTGCCAGTGACATGTGTGACTACCAGGTTGGTGTACAGTAAACTAACGCTCTCCTTTGTTTGTACCGGATTAATTAATATCAATAAAAAATAATATTAATTTGTTAAATTAGCTGAAACAGGAGAATGAAATTTTAGGTGGAACCCGGCCGAGACACATGTCATTTCGTCATTCGGCTACAACATCATATGACTCCAAAGCTGCAACACATTCCCCAAGTAAGGATCCCAAATAGTAATAAATAATAAATATTTGCAATAAAAGACAAAAGTTAAATTAAAAGAAGACAAAAGAAAAAAATTTATTGCATAAATGTAAAGGTTATTTTTAAATTTTTTTAATTATACAATTTTTTTTAAAATTTTTTTAAAAAATTAAATTAAAAAACTGTTTTTATTTAAATATGTTTTTAAATAAAAAAATGTTTTTAATTTAACAATGTTTTGAAATCAATAATGTTTTTAATATATTTTTAAAAAAAATAAATGTTTTTTATTTAACAATGTTTGTAAATAAAATAAATGTTTTTAATTTATAAATGTTTTAAATAAAAAATGTTTTTAATATTTTTTAAATAAAAAAATGTTTTTTATTTAACAATGTTTTTAAATAAAAAATGTTTTTAATAAAATTTTTAATAATTTTTTAGTTAAAAAAATATTAAAAATTATATTATTTTTAATTAAAACAATTTGGTAATTTAAATAATATTAATAAAAAATAATATTTATTTGTTGAATTAGTCGAAACAGGAGGAGGAAATTTTAGGCAGTATCCGGTTGAAACACGTGTCACTTCATCATTCGGCTACAGCATCGTATTACTCCAAAGCTGCAACATGTTCCCCAAATAATGATCCCAAATAGTAATAAATAATAAATGTTTGCAATAAAAGACAAAAGTTAAATTAAAAGAAGACAAAAGAAAAAATTGTATTACATAAAAGTAAAGGGTTTCTAGTATATATTTTTAATCAAACAATTTTTTTAATTTAAAAAATAATTTTTTTGATTAGAAAAATATTTTTATTTAACAATGTTTTTAAATAAAATAAAATTTTCAATTTAACAATGTTTTGAAATCAATAATGTTTTTAATATTTTTTTAAATAATAAAATGTTTTTAATTTAACAATGTTTTTAATACTTTTTAAAATAAAATAAATGTTTTTAATTTAACAATGTTTTAAATAAAAAATATTTTTAAAATAAAAAAATGTTTTTAATTTAACAATGTATTTAAATAAAAATTGTTTTTAATAAAAAAGAAATTTGTTAATTAATAAAAATTTTTAAAAAATTTGGGAATTTAAAAAATAGTTCTTGATCAAAAAAAATTTAAAAAGGCGAATTTTTTTTATAAAAATAACAAAAATTAAAATAAACAATTTGTTAAAATTTTTTAAAAAAATTACAAATAAAATAAATGTTTGTAGTTTAAATTTTTTTAAAAAAATAATAGTTTAATTAAAAAAATTAATTAAAAATATTTATTTTAAATATTTTTTTACAAAACTTAAAAAAATATTTTAAAATATTTTTAATTAAACATTTTTCAATTAAACAATTTTTAAAATTCAAAAATAATTTTTTAAATAAAATAAATGTTTTTTAAATACATTTTTTTAAAAAATAATGTCTAATTGTAAAAAAGTTAAGAAAATTTTTTAAAAAATTAATTTTAAAAAAATAATTTAAGAAAAAAGAGGCACGTGTCGCCATTAGGGGATCTACAGTGAAAACTGGATCTCTTATTAGCATATTATAGTTGTTGGGTGTAACACCCTTCGTTACATTAGTATCCCAAATTAATTTTCTATAAAAATCTTTATAATATTTAAATTAAATAATCGAGTCATAAGATTTTTCACAATAAAAAAAATTAGTGTAAAAGGTTCTTGTATATTCAAAATAATTAAATAAAATAATACTGTTAAATAAACCATTATATCCAAATAAAATAAAGTCTCATAAATATTAATTAATGAAAACCACATAGCTCTTTACAGTTGTTTTTGCCTCAAAGCACGGGCGTCTAATAAACCCAAAACAAATAAATAAATAAATAAAAATAAAATTGAGCTAACATCTTCAAGACGCTGCATCATCTATCTCAACACCTGTATACTCTGAAAGACAACTCCACTAATGAGATTTATAATCCCAATAAGTAAACGCAGTTCTAAAAGGTTTTCGAAAAGATGTTGCTTTCAGCCGGCACGGTAACCGGAAAAACAACCATGGTACCCGCTAATTTTCCAAAATAATGTTCATTAAAAAAATACATTTAATTACAACAATCGAATAACGACAACATAATCAAATATCATATATTAATTAAACAAAGTAATCACACATCACACAATAACACAATCCTCATGTGGATCGGAAACCCCACTCTGTGTTGGTTTCTTGTCTAGTTCGGTGACTCGAGAACCTCATTAAATTGGTTCCTTGCCCCTTGTCTGCGGTGACGCGGGAACCTCGTTCTAGAATTGATTCATTGCCACCCTCTTTATGGTGACCCGAGAACCTCGTTCTAGAATTGATTCTTTGCCCTCATGGTGACTCGGAATCCCATTTTAGAATTGACTCCTTGCCCCTATGGTGACCCGAGAACCTCGTAATTAAATTGGTTCATTGCCTCCCATTAACGGTGACCCGAGAGCCTCGTTCATAAAATAGATTCCTTGCCCCATATCTTATTTTTCGACATCCCATTAAATGGCGATGTTACAAACCAATGCCCCATTCTTAGGCGGCATATCAACAAATTTCACACATCATGCATATACTCATTCATCCATATTCCGAAGCATAAAACCATCAATCACAATTGACAAACTTTTTAAAGCATATAACCACTACAATTCCATATCATCATATAAACAACTCATAAATATCAAAATAACCTCAATACATAACATCATGTCACATGCTTTATTATCCATCAAGTTCATATCAAAACAATACTAAGGCATCACATATCACAAAAAACATATCAAACAATAATATCACTCAACATGTGAATATTCACTCTCATAATAATTAATAACCAATAAAACAACAAATTTATTTTGAAGACAAAACCCTAAATAATTACTCTTAATTTCATAATCAAACACCCTTTAAAATTATATACTTAAGAAAATGGGTGTTTACTTACTTCTCGTAGACCTCCATAAGCTCTGAAAATTATCCAAGACAAAATGTACGAATTCATCAGAAAAATCCTTCTTTTCTCATCGTTTAGCATGAACGGGACAATTAACCTTGCTCTTCTAATTTTTTTCTTTTTCCTTCGCTCACCGTGCGGCGACGATAAATACACAGGTTGAGATTGTTATTATCCTCCAAAATCTTCTATTTCAAGATAGAAGCCCTCAACGTGAAAGCCTCCTATATATATTGTTTTATTTTATTTTATTTTCTTTCAAATCATTTAATTATAGATGGCCCGCATGTCTTTTATAAGAATTCAAAATTTAATTATTTCTTACGTGAGCTAATAAGGCCCAATTGTATTGACATTCAATTTTATTTTATTTCATTTTATAAAGGCAATAATATAATTTTTGAGAATTATGTGGACCCTTATCAAATCTCTATTTTAATTTTAAATTCAATTTTGCATTTATATTATTTTAATTAATAATCAACTCTAATAAACTAATCTTTTTCTACACTAAACCTCCTAATAGCTTAATCTTTTATTAAAAGGACTATATTGAAATTTTAGGATGTTACATTGGGTGGTCTATTTTTGTGAACCAGAGAAAAAAAATAAAAAAATAAAAATATAGTTTCCTTTTAAGATTTAAAAATCTATGAAAATCTATTTCATGAAAATCCTTTTTTCCAAAAAATAATAATAGCAAATATTAAAAAAAAATCTAAAAACAAAAAAAAAAGTCTTTTAAATTCAAGTGACAATTTACGACCTTGAAAATTTATTGTAAAGCATTGTTATCTTGAATCCTGTGTATGAGTATTTTATTTTATTTTACCAAATTTTTAAATAAGTTTTTGAATTCATGCAATAATCTACGATGTTGACGTGTAAATTTTTCATCCTCGAGTATCGTAAGAATTGTAGGGGTTTATCGTATAGCGCTGCTATACCGAATCCTGGCCAATAGTGAATTTTGTTTTAAAAGTAATTTTTTTTTAAAATTAAATATTTAATGAAAAATATCTTTCTGAATTCACTTAACAATTTACAACATTGATGTATAGCTTTCTCATCCTCAAGTGTCATAAGAATTGTAAATGTTTATCGTATAGCTTTATTATCCCAGACTCCGTGCAAGAGTGAATTAGTTTTTAAACCAAAGTCTTTTGTTCAAAATTATTTTCAAATTAAAATCTTTTAAATAAGAGTAAATCAACTTATTCCCAATGTTTCTTTTAAGAACTACACGGTTTTGAATTCCTCGTGACACTCAAGGATATGTAAGAGTATAATCCAATTCCTGTCAAGCTAAAATTAAATTTTCCATTTTATTGTTTATTTCTTTTTCTTTTTAAAAATATGATAAAATAAATATTTTTAAAGATTATTTTAAATTTTACACGATTAATTCAAGGTAACCGTATTAGGACAAGTGTATCAAGGGTGTTGTGGAATTTAGTTCCAACCCTTTATTGTGCATAATCCACTCTCAAACCTGAATCTGGTTTGAAAGACCATTTTTTTTAAAAGATCATCCAAACTGATTAAAACCTAATTCTGATTAAAACCAAACTGCTTATATCCCTAACATAAATCACCCATGGCCTGCAGGTCATAACTCATAACACAGAAAATGAAGGGTAGTTAAGGAGAAACAGAGTCACCTATTTTATTCAGCATTAATCGGTCCACGTCAGATTTGCAGAAATCTTACACCACGTTACTTTAAATTTTGTTCTCAGTTCTCTCACCCCAACATTGCTCAGAGAGGCAGGGCTACAGACATAGAGAGTGAGAGTGCATAAAGAAAACAAGAGGGAGTTTCAACTGGTAGCTCCCATACTAAATAATTTAAGATCAGCATTCGCCAGTAAAAACCTCTGAAGCAGAAAGCATTGTCCATTGTCATTTGTCACAGACATGGGTGAAGTAAGAGTTCTACTTGTACACTCAAATTCATATTTCTTTTAAATCAATCTGTCTGTATGCCTGTTCCTTTTTTCTTTTGTGCCCTTCAGTTATTGACAGCTGCTGCTTTGAGAACTAACTAGGATAAACTAATTATATAATCTTTTCTCATTCATGCTGCTTCCAAGTTTGTTCTTTGCCTGTCTTTATGATTCTGTTTTGTCATTTATTTATGTAATACTAGTTAGTCACCTGTGAAATGGAAATTTTTGAGATAATATTTAAAGAAGCATTTAAATGTTGTGTTTGCTGGCAAAGGAAAACAAGAAAGAAGGAAATAAAGAAGAAAGCAAAGATGAAAAGAAGGGAGAAGAGCAACAGGAGATAGTACTCAAAGTTGATATGCATTGTGAGGCCTGTGCAAGGAAAGTTGCAAAAGCACTGAAAGGATTTGAAGGTCAGTTCTCTTCCACTTTCTTGCTCTAATTTCTAACTAATTAAGCCATATAATCTAATCCCGAACTATGAGTGCACAGAAGAGGATCCTAGGACTCCTCAGCTTATACATCAAATAGACCATTATTGTATCCATCATATTACAATTACTTTTTATGATTTAGTGTCAGCTGGCACTTTTGGTCTATTTTTTCTTCCCCTGATTCGAGGGATCAATTATGTCAGCTATATATTGAATTATATTTCCTGAAGGTTAATATTGAATTTCACAAATAATTTGGTCAGCTATATATATTACTCTCAACTTTTACAGATAATATATCTGGTGTGTTATCCATACGAGACAAAAGTTCATTATGGCACTCATGTTTAGCATAGGAAAAAGTTTAGGTGGGGTAAAGATTAATAAGATAGTGTTAAGGTATTTTAATCTTTTTTTTTCTTTTTGTGAGACAGGAGTGGAAGAGGTAACAGCAGATAGCAGGGCAAGCAAAGTGGTAGTGAAAGGGAAGGCAGCAGACCCCATAAAGGTGCGGGAGAGGCTACAAAAGAAAAGTGGTAAGAAAGTGGAACTAATTTCACCTTTGCCCAAACCTCCATCTCCGGAGGAGAAGAAAGAAGAAATCAAAGAACCACCTCCGGAGGAGAAAAAAGATGAGGTAAATCACTCTTTTTTTCCCCTTCTTTCTTTGTGTTTCCAGATCATAACATCTCATTGTTGTTTGGATGCAATAAATGTTTAACGTGATAAGATTGGTAACATAAAACTTTTTTCTTTTTCTTTTTTTTTTGGTAATCGGTAACATAAAACTTTCAAACCTCAAGAAACAAAGCATTTAAAATTTGTAAACACTTATAACCTAGTAATTTGTTTACCTTGGATATTTATTTAGATGAATGTTGTTGTGCATGATCAGCCAACATGTGTGCACTGTGAGTGTAATTTCCATACTTTTCCGGCTAATGGCGCTGCTGTTTGCAATCAACGGTGAGTGCTGACATGAAAGTAACGAAACAAAGTGATAATGCACACTTATCGAGGGCAACGGCGGTGACAATTGAGAAGGTTTGACCCCACCACCCCTTTTGCAAATTGCAAATTGCAAATTGCAAATTGCAACTTGACATGCTGCACTGAACTCTGCACCAAAATGGGGTCACGGGGCGCAGTACTCCTGGTTTTACCTTGTCCCACTCTGTAAATTAAACTTGATAATTAAATTCACCATGTTATGTGGGAAGGTTAAAACAACAGGTGCCCTCCATTACGCATTGGATGAGAACAGCAGTGTGATGGCTCTCAGAGACTGCTCCTTTGCCAGTGCTGATGCTAACTGGTGTTGTGGGAGGGATGCTAATGCCACGGCCCATATCTGAAATCTGAATTTACAATCAACTCCATTATTTTTACAACTAGAACTAGAATGGACTCATGTGATGGACCCCTACATTTATATATATTTGCATATGATGCATCTATTTCACTTTAAAATATGGAATATCTGCTCGTATCAATGCATGGACATATGCTGTGTCTCTATATTGGTGTTCCATCCAATTTTTAGTACATGTATAGTCTATTGTGTGAAAACATGGCTTAGCCATACGCTTAAAATTCAAGAGAAGATCTATTAAATTTTGTGTATTGTGGTGAATCTTTCTTGTGTTTCTCTATCGAAGTTTAAAGTAGCGTATGTGATTCTAATTGACATTACTTAAAATATATTTGTTAGATCATCAAAATATATATATATATATATATTTGTTAACTTCATTTTTCATAAAGTAAAATCAATGTAACACCAAAGTTATTTTGATTATACCTTAATCTGGTGGTTGTTTGAATTGCTTGTCAGCCTCCTCCTGTGGTGACAGTAGTCCTAAAAGTTCAAATGCATTGTGAAGCATGTGCTCAAGTTATACAGAAGCGTATCCGTAAGATTCAAGGTACAAATACCCATCGTCTCTCTCTCTCACTTACGTACTGTTTCTCACTCTCACTCCACACACAATAAGCACGTTTTAGATCAACCTAGGCACCTAGCTACAATAATCACATATGTCTACCTAATATTTATATTCACAATTTTAACGTTTGTTTTCATACTGCCTGAAAATGATAGCTATTTTGCAGCCCTCTTGGGGTAATACACGAACCCATTTTTTTCAAAGCTAGGTCCACCAGCATGTGATGTTCTGGTTTTTTAAGTAAGGGCATAAGAATCATAATCTATGGCGCTAATCCCGTTCCTTTTAAGGTTGTTTAGTCATTCTGTTGACACCAAATAACCAGAAAAAGCTGTGATCTTATTATTAATTTTAATGGGATCGATGATTATGTTAATCCTAATGCCACATACCTTAACTATATATATAAAATTGACACATCACTCTAATTTGCATATGATATATTTATTATAGGTGTGGGCTCATTTATAATTTTATATACTACACTATCCCAAGCAGGTGTTGTATTCTTATTAGTGTTAAAAAAATCATTTTTATTATATAAATTATATATTTATATAATGCCCATGCAGCTTATATGCTACTTCAGCCGACAAAAAGTGAACAATATCTTTAGACATGTATAAAATGTGTTCCTGTGTTGGACGTCAAACATAATAAAGGTTGGATAATCTATATTTTATCTTTATTGGGATCCTTGATTGCATGCCTTGTATTAAATTATTAATCTAGGAAAAGAAAATACTTGTACTAAATAAACGTTATTCAAAGAAAATGTTATATGTTTCGTGTGGTTGGTCCGAGCGGTAATGGGTTCGAACTCCTTAAGCGAGTGGTCAGAGGTTTGATTCTTGGCTCTTGCGTCGAGAGAAAACTTTGTCGGGAGAGGTCAGTCCCTCAATATCGTCTAGTATCTCGAGGGATTAATCTTCACGAGTACGTGCGAAAAACCTGTAAAACCAAACTAGTTATTTTGCCTTGTATTTTAATTCCAAGCATTTCTCTCCGTATTTTGGCCTCGTATGTTTTATCCTGTAAATAGTAGAGTTACTCTGGTTAGATATTTTTGTTAAGGAGAATGTCAGCGAATGTTTTTAAGATATTGATTAAAGAATAAAAAAAGTTCTTCAACAAAAACTTGCTTTTATTGGAGTCCTTGACAAATATCATTACGGCACCCGTTAGAAATTAAGACCCTTTTGTTAAATCTCATCCACTTATTCATTAATTTTAAGTTTAAACAGATCTCTCAAAGTTTCAAAATGTGGTTTTGTAACCTAATGGCTGATACTTCTTTTTTCTTCCCTTTGTTACCCATGATTCCGTGGATAGTGTCTTTGAAAGACAACTCTTTCATGAAAAGTTTCGTAGAAGTTTTCAGAAATACTCGATGATCTTAAGTTCCATGCCCAAGTCTTTAACACAATCTTTAAAATTGGCATCTATCAGATAAAAGTGTGACATCCACTGATTAATAATTGGTGAGTAATTTTAAGGCATACTAACGTGTATGAATAATTGTATGTGCAGGGGTAGAATCAGTGGAAACAGACTTGGCAAATGATCAAGTCACGGTAAAAGGTGTCATTGACCCTGCCAAGCTCGTTGATTATGTGTACAAGAGGACCAAGAAGCAAGCGTTGATTGTGAAGGAGGAAGGAAATAAGGAAGAAGAGAAGAAAGAAGAGGAGAAAAAGGAAGATAAAGAAGAGAAAAAAGAAGACGAAGAAAACAAGGAAGAAGAAGAAAATAATAAAACTGAAATCAAGCGGTGTGAATATTGGCCATCAAAAAACTACATCGACTACGCTTATGCCCCCCAGATTTTCAGCGATGAGAACCCAAATGCCTGCTCTGTTATGTAAACCTGCAATTTGTACCAACTATGTTTGGAATGCTAATTAGCTGGAGTCATTTTATTTTCTTTGTTATTAGAACTGGTCACCAAGAATATATGCAGTGTGAGTCTTCTGAGGGTTCATTTTTCAAGTGATACAATCCAACTGGGTGAGATGAGACTGATAATTTCTATCCATAAACGTCTTCATAATGCAAAATGGTAAATTAATACGGGGAGTAATCCAACATATTGCAACTAATCATCTTATCATGTTTATATTATTTACATATATATGTTAAATAGAATGCTGCGTTACTCCTATGTATTTAAAGATTGAAAAGCTATGTCCATGAATCCATGATGATAGCTTGAATGATGGAGAGAATTAGATGTTCTCTACCATTGCTGTCAACCCCACTTCTACTACCACCAACAGAATAGTGGGAATATCAACCCATAAGTTATACTGAAATGCGTTTGCTTGTTGATTACTAAGCCTCTCAAAGTGGGGGTGCCCTCAAATTCTTAGGCGCCAACTCTGAATCCTCCCCCTTTTGCGACGTACCCAATTTTTCTTTTTGCTTTTTCTTTCTTTCTTTCTTTTTTTTAAAAAAATCTTATACAAGTGGACCATGTATACAAGTGTTGAAGATGTGGATCATGTCCTGATAATGGGCCAAAGGCGAATGATGCGCTAATAGGCCTTGATCCTTTAACCTTCAATATTATTCTACACGAAACACACGAAAAATGCTAGCAACACACTTTCTAACACACTCTTTCCAACACATTCTCTCGTATTGGTTGGAATGGATTCTGTAAAATTTAAGTGGGACCCCATGAATTAATGGGACTCATTTTCCAAAATAGTGAGACCCACATAAATTTTAACCAATAACAGAGAGTGTATTGGAAAAAATGTGTTTGAGAGTTTGTTACTGGCACTCCTCCGAAACACATATACTAAAAACTGGTGTTTTTTGGTCCCTAGCGAAAGATTCGTCGTCCCTATATACTAAAATAATAAAATCAAGTTTGGGGATCTAAAATTCATATGGGGAATTAGGGATCATGTGATTTAAACAAACAGCCAGTGTAAACATTTTTGTCTCGTACGCTGGGCTTTCCTTCTGTCCATACGTGCTTGTTGACCCCAACATACTTCATTCTAAAAGCAATAGGCATGTTAGTGTGGATGCCCACGTCCATAACATGACTCTGGGATGGGTCTTCTTGAATCTTAGTGCATACCTGTGTGTGCCAATTTTTGCTTATTATTAGATCTTAGATAACAATAATAAACGTCGTTTGAGTTGAGCAGAACGTTTAAATTATTTGACTGTCCTTTGATAATACTTATAGTAGTGAATTTAAAAAGCCCGAAAGGGGACCCGTGAACCAGCCCACAAGTCCTTTTTTGGTATGGTTGGTGTGATGTGATATGCCATCAGGACTAGGAGATTCTTCGTGTGAAACCGGAGAAAATTTCAATTCAATCGTTGAGCATAAGAATCTTAATTTATGAAAAACATAATACTTATCTTAAGGTGAGTTTGTGATGGTATAGGTTCAATTCAAATCTCCCATGATGAGTCTCTCATTGGACAAGAAGTAATAATAATGATATACTCATCTTTAATTAATTTAAATTACATTAAGATTTTAATTTGCTAAAAATTATTATTAATAATATATATACTTCTATTTATTTTATAAACAAATTTACTTTGAAATGAGATTATTCCTTAATTTCTATTCATATCATATAGATCAAATTTTTAGGGAGGTTTGAGTCACTTTCGAGCCACGTGATGCCATTGTGTTTGTTTTACCATTTTGTTAATCATTTTCTTTGGTCAAGATGTACCGTTATCGTTATTTGAACCAGTTGATTATTGGACTATTTTTATAAATTTGTTAGGCTTTGTTTATCATTCTGACGTTCAAAAAATTTTCCTGCTTAGTTAAAACTGAACAACTCAAAAAATTTCTACCTCTTTACATCTCTCACTTCTTGTTCCATGAACAACAAAATTTATAATGTAAATGTTTTTTCAATAAATATTTAAAAAAAAAATGATGTATACTTATTATATTTTAATTAAATGAGATATAAATTGGTACATGAAATTATTGAAAGAGATGATCTTTATCCTAACAAAAAATACACCTCATCTTATTAGTGTTATGTTCTTGCCCCGTCACCATTTATTTCCCGTCGCCCCTAAACCCATCACGGCAACATGGCTTCATATGGTACTTACGGTGCGTAATCGAAGGACTCGATAGAAGAAAAATCATGCTGGTGCGTACATGCTTGTGGCTCATACATGAATTCGAGACCTCCAAATTTGAAGAAGAGGAACATGGCCGTATGACTTGAGTTTCAAGAATCGCGACCATGTAATGACAAAGGTGAATCTTACTTCACACAATTTCTTACCTTCAATTTTATAGCTATTTTAGTTACCCTAGCCGGGAGATCTACAATTCAAACTCATATATGTAGCAATTCAAGAACATAAAGGGTCTAAATTTAAATAGTTAATTTATCTTTACCCTTTCTATTTGAAAACTAAACTCGACCCAGGAGCTTGGGCTCGGGTACTACTATATTTTTCAAACACGGGTATGAAAACAGACATTATAATACCCTAACCAGATTCTACCCATTATCATCCCTATGCCTTAGATTAATTTCCAAGATTTTTTTTTTCTCCTCTAAATTGACATCTTGAAAAAGAAAAAGTCTAAATTCTAAAGAGTATTGTCTTTTTTTATTATTATTAATAAAGAGTATTGTCTCTAAGTCAAAGTGTCAAACACATGAGTAACATTCATAAAAATCTCATAGAATTTTGGTAGTGTCTTAGGAAATAGCTGAAAATACATAAAAAAAAATGGTAAATTTTTTTTTTACCAAAACGCAGGTTTTGGATATTAAATTTCGCTCTTTTTTTTTTTTTTTTTGCATTTGGTCTTTTGGATACTTGTTTTCCTCTATTGAATCCTCACATTTACCCTTCTTTTTAAGTATAAAAGAAATCAATTTCTTGCGAACCAGGTCTCAACCAATCCATTTTTAGATGTAGTCTATAAGAGCTTGTGGTGTTGAGGAGAATAATATATAACAACTATTACATATATTATATTTTTATTTTGTTGATGAACGTTTTACATATTCGTCTTATTAAAAAAAGCACCATAAGCAAATTACATTTAAGTTTTTTTTGTAAATATTCCATTGAAGAGTATGTTTGCAAGAAGCAAACATGATTTTTTTTTAAATTTAAAAGTGTTTCATTTCTATTCACTATCAATATAAATTATTTTTATATTTACATTCAATAATATCTTAACAAATCAATATTATTGATATTTCCCTCTCTTGATTTTTTTTTGGTATAAACCCTCTCTTATAATTATTAGAATAAAAACACGCACATCAAAATATTAGCAAATTTCAGTATAAAACTTTTTACACTAATTGTACATACTACTTTAATTCTATTTAAATAAAATACTAAATATTTTTTAAAAATTTTAATCCCTTGACGAAAAACATACCTTAGTAAAAACATTTAATGAAATATTTTTAAAAAAATGATAAACAAAACATTATTATATTATTATGCAAATGACAAATTTTTTAAGAATGGATTCCTAAAAATAAAAATTTATTCCCACGAACCAAATACCCAAAGCAAATCATTGGCATATCTAATTTTTCAGAAGATACATGAAATCGAAATTCAATTGGCTCTCTCGGTGTTGAAAGTTGAAAGTTGAAACTATTTCTACGTTTTGACAAGTATAAATAAAATTTAAAACATTTTCACTAACCACTTGACAAATGTTGCAATAAAAAAATTATATAGAATATTGTCTCTAAGTCAAATATACATGAACCCAACGTTCATAAGAATCTCATATAAGATTATGTTGATACACAAAATTCTTTCACGAGGATTTAAGTACTGTGTATCGAAAATATAAAAATCATCAACCAATAAAAAATTAATTGTATTATTAATAACGGTGACTTCTAGTATGAGGGTAACTAAATCCCTCGTAGGTGAGGGAGTTTAATCATGGGAAGCCCTGAGCACGAGTGAGGTGGGCGATCGTTCAGGACTCCATTTTTTTGGGGGACACCATATAGTAGGTAAAATATTATTATATAATATATATAGATATTAAACTAAAAAATTATACAATGATTTTTTACCAATAAAAAAATTATTCCAAAAAAATTATAATAGAGTGGTAACAAACAATATGGCAAATGTATATGTATATATTGAAATATCTTTATAATTTACTATAATTTAAAATTTGATACAATTATAATTTATTTACTGTTTAGACTTTCTTCTACCTAATTATCTCATTCTCTTGCACATGATCTTGCTTTGATTTTTATCGAATATGACTTTTTAAAGAATTTTGATCATGAACGGATTATTAATGATTTTGTAACAAAAAAAATGTAAGAAGGAACAATTTTCCAATGATTATGAGATTTGATTGTGTTTTTGGTCATGTTTCTTTCTCAAGTTTCGTTCCAGTTCTTTTCTTATGACAGTAAATAGACAACCGGTTTATATAAGATTGGAGATTGTGGTACTCTCGATCATTTCTTCTCCTACTTATTATATTGCTATCCATGTAAATCAGCAGAAGCAACCAACAATTTGCTTTGGGTCATTTGGTGAAAACTGAAATCATAATAAGGTTTTGTTGTATTATTACAAAAAAAAAAAAAAAGAAGAAAGAGAAAGAGAAAGAGAAAGGAATATTACAAACCAGAAAAAGAAGATGGCGAAATAACCAAACCGAAAGCCAGTGGAATTACCAACGCACAGATTAACAAATTCTGAGTAAAAATGAAAAAAAAAAAAAACCCAAGATTGTCGCATCTCTTCCTCATTCATGTTGGCAACCAAAACACCGCCACCTATTTCTACTCAACAACCGAGCACCACCACAACCAGATCTGGCCCTCCCAATGCGAGCATGCCGCTGCAAGGTCTGGGCCATCAAACAAAATATACGTTGTAGCTAAGTCCCTTCAACTCCTCGTCGGATTCGAAATCGGAGTGCAGCCAAATTGTCGCGGTCAAGGTCCGGATACGCACCTTATCTGTGACTGAACCTCTTTGGCAGAGCATTGTTGTTCGGTGTTCCATTGGTTTGTCTAGGGCTTATTCCGTGTTTGGGAGATTGGGATCGAAGGCGGGGGTCGCTTGGTGTGGCAGTCGCAATTTCAGTTATAAGAGTCACCGTCGGGATACAGCGGCGGCGACGGTTGTCGTTGGAGAGATCTGAATCGAGGGTGCGGTGAGCGTTTTCTGAGTGAAAACGGTGTCGTTCGAAAGGGATTTCAAACGTGGAGGATGGCCTTCCCATTGTGGAGGTTGTAGGTACCAATTCTAAATGAAGGGTTGTATTACAGAAATCATATTTATAAATTATTACTATTAAGAACCCCATATTTACCTGCACTATCCGGTCAACTGAACTCCCTCACCTATGAGGGTGTAAGTATCTCTCTCGTGTTAGAAGTTAGAACTCATCATTAAACATATTTATCTCTTATCTTATTTGATTTCTAATTGTTTAAACAATCAGTAAATAGCCAATTTGGTCCCTGAAACTGTGAGATCGTGTCAATTTGGTCCCTCAAATTAACGAAATTGCAAAAAGGTCCCTGAAACTGTCAAACGTTGATCAAGTTGGTCCCTCCGTTAGGCAGGGTTACTTGACGCCGTTAATGGCGCTGACGTGGCACGTTAAGTGCCCATGTGGCATGACAGCTGTACCACAGTTTCAGGGACCAATCTGACACTAAATTTCAGGGACCAAATTGACACTCAAAAACCTATCTTCTTCTTCCTTCGGCTGTCTTCTTCCTTGCAGCAGGAATCCCTGCCTCCACGGAATCCGGGTCCCACTTAATATTCCCTTTTCCAGCCACCACAGAGAGAAAGTGTGAACCACGAAGTTGCAGAAAACCACTTAAACCGTATTTAATTTTCAATAACCCTCCAACTCCAACAACTTCCCTAATATTCTTTACTTCCTCTGCATTCTTTACTCTCAAACCCTAGAAACAGAAATTTCACCTTTTGATGCAAAAAATGGGATCAACCCACCAACTCTAGTGCCACACCACATCAATATTCAGCTCATACCCACTTAAATTATGGCCTCATTTTCCATTTCCCACCACTTCACAGCCTTAACATTCCTCATCTTGTTCCTCAAAACCCAAGCTTTTGACCCTGTTTCATCCTTTTCCTTCACAGAATTTGAGAAAGATCCAAAATTTAAGTCAAGTGTGGCACTTTATGGCAATGCAAAGGTTACCAATGGTGGGTCTGAAATCCTTCTTTCTGGGTTTGGTAGTTCAGGCAGTGGAAAAGTGATGTGCAAGAAACCCATCAAGCTTGTTGAGGGTGAATCAATGGAATCTGTCTCCTTTTCAACTTACTTTGCATTTTCAATCTCATTGAATGATGGGGATAGGTTGGCTTTTGTTATGGTTCCAAGTGGTTTTGAAGGTGAGGTTTTTGATAATAGTCCATCTGGGTTTTCTTTTAGTTTGAGGGAAAGGGAATTTAAGGTCATTGGTATTGAGTTTAGTGCTTCAAGGAATGGTAAAAATGGAGGTTCTGCTAGTTGTAATGTGGCCATTAATGTTGGAAATTCAGTTCCTGCTAAAATAAGCAATAATTCCTCTGTCAATGTGGGTCTAAGAAATGGGGGAAAACTGCATGCTTGGATTGATTATGAAGCGAGTTCAAGGCGCTTAGAAGTTAGGTTGAGTCAATATGGTCATTCAAGGCCATTTGATCCTTTGCTCTGGCAAACAATTGATTTCTCAAATGTATTTGGGGCCAAAGAAATGTTTGTAGGCTTTAGTCCAGTGAAGGGAGGTTCTTCTGAAGCATGCTTTCTCTACTCATGGAGCTTTATTGTAAGGCATTTTCCACATTGGATGCATTCTCAGCCTCTGGATCCGAAGGTCCTTGCTAAGAAGAACACTGAGGCGGCACCAGCAGTGAAACCAAGGAGTGATTGCTTGTTAAGAGTTCTAGCAGAGAGACAACCAGAGACGTCGAAGGAAGAAGACAGCCGAAGGAAGAAGAAGATAGGTTTTTGAGTGTCAATTTGGTCCCTGAAATTTAGTGTCAGATTGGTCCCTGAAACTGTGATACAACTGTCATGCCACATGGGCACTTAACGTGCCACGTCAGCGCCATTAACGGCGTCAAGTAACCCTGCCTAACGGAGGGACCAACTTGATCAACGTTTGACAGTTTCAGGGACCTTTTTGCAATTTCGTTAATTTGAGGGACCAAATTGACACGATCACACAGTTTCAGGGACCAAATTGGCTATTTACTCTTTAAACAATATAAAAATAATACATACACAATTAAATTCTTCATGAAATACTTTTTGAAAGAAAAATGCCAAACATTATATATTTTTTCGATGACAACATTTTTAAGATTAGATTCCCATAAATGAAAAGTTATTCCCGCCAATCAAACACCCTAAGCAAATCGTTGACAAGTCTAATTTCTCATACGATATTGAAAATTTGAAATCGAATGTCACTTGTCTCTCTACCGCCGTGTTTGGTTAATTAAAGAAAATGAGAGGAAATACAATCGAATGAAAGAAAGAGGAAATAAAAAATAGAAAATGAGAAGATTGTTTAGAGTATGTTTGTTATTGTTTATTTTACTAAAAAAATCATTTTTTTTAATTGAATAATCATTTTTTAAAAATTTTCGTGTGTTTGTCTTTGCTTTTGAAAATAATGAAAAACAGAAAAAAAAATCATTTTCAAGATTAAAATGAAAAGCAACTTTCATTAGTTTTTGAAAAAAAAATCATTTTTTATAACTAACTATTGTTTAAAAAATGATTTTTTTATTGTAAACAAATACAAATCTATTTTTGCTTTTCTTTAAAATCTCTAAAAATAATCACTAAATTATTTTGTTTCAAAATCATTTATTTTTTAATCTTAAAAAAAGAGCTCTTAATTGTTTGGAACCACGGTGAAGAAAAAAAAAACCACATCCATCGTGGAACTATAGATAATTGCTTCTAACAAAACCACGTCCATGTCTATCATAACTCACAAACAAACATGCGCTATAAGTGTAAATATTTTTCCTTCACTTATTTTAACACATCTATCTCAAGGGATTTCACCTGTGCCCTCTCCCTAGCTTCTCTCCAACTATTTAAACCAGGATCGTTTATCTAGATCTAATGATCTATATTAAGTGACATTTTATAAAATTAAAAAAAAAAAAGTGTTAAAAATCCCAAAACTTTCATCTGTGCGTGGCCACTCTGCTCAAACCCGAAGAGCTCCGACCCTGTTACACTTTCATTTTATGTACCACGTTGAATAACACTCGTTTTTTTTTTTATTAAAAAAAGATGGATCTTTATGTAAGAGAAATTCTATGAAAAGGGTAATAAAATTAAATAATATGGTAAAAAGGGTAATAAAAATTTAACTGGTATTGACCAGCCATTTCATATGGCGGACTGGTCTCCCTCCTCCTCCAATTAGATGCCGCCTCATCAGCAAAAATCTTTGTATTTTGTTAATTAGACTTAAAGGTGTTGGTGGTGGGCCAGCATCTTGCCTTGGCGAGGCCCGGGTGGGGCCGCTGTAACATCATTGACTACTCTATAGATTGATGACTGTTAGAGCTATTAATTTTGGCTCCGCCCCATGGGCTCACCCGAATGGCCAGCATTTCAGGCCGAACTGGGCTCTCCAAATATAGGCCAGAAAAAATCGTGTCTTTTTGTCCCCCCACCCCACCCACCCACCCACCCCATTAGCCCGACCGGACCTTCAGGCTCGGACTGGGATGGCCTGATAATTTTCGGGCTGGCCAGGTAAATCAATAAATCAGCATGTGTTGATTGTGTTCCATTCATTCTACTTACTGTATAGATCTAGTCCAATAAATTTGGCCCTAGCCCTAAACAAAGAAAGAAAATAAAAAAAACTCTTAAGTCTAAACACACATAGATCTGTTTGAGTCTCATACCCTTAACACTCTTTGATCCAAACCTTCCTTTTGACCTTCTCGGTTCCACGCCGGCATCGTAACACCATCCACTTCTTCAACGGTTCCACCGTTTGTAGCCAACTCCTAGCTACCGTGCGTGCGTCGTCAGTCACCATCTCGCTGCCGCTCCAGCCTAGGAAAGTAACCAGATCTCGCGGATCGCCAGCCCAGAGCCGCCACACGCCACCTTCACCTCCATTCAACCGCGCGACAACTCCATAACCCCTCACCATTCCAGCTCCATTCAATTGCACCCTGCCACCACAACACTAAAGCCTCTTTGTTTTGTTTCTCCTCTTACTTTTTGTGCGCTTTGTGTTCTGATTTAAAAGATATGATGTTTTGAAATTGCATCTCTATTTTCCTTTGTGAGTTGACATTTTCTTATCCAAGTGCAAATTTTAAATTTATTTTTTATTTATTTTTAATTCAGGCTAATTGGGCCCGGTGAAGGACTAGGCTGGGCTAGGAAAATTGCAGCCCGCATTGAATTCGGGTCAGTCTAACCCGACCCACATACACACTCTGACCCGGTCATGTAGGGTCGGGCCGGACGGCCCGATTTGACAGCTCTAACGACTGTCCTATAAAACCAACACGAGTCCTTTCAACGTGCTTTGTCCTCACTCATACGCTTTCTTGGAAAACTTCCCAGGAGCTCACTCATTCCAGAAATGCTCCAAGTCAAGCATGCTTAACTGTGGAGTTCTTAAGTGATGGGCTCCAAAAAGAAGATGCATCTTGTTGGTATAGGTAGTACCAATCAATTCATATAAGTCGTCCTCTACTGTATAGTTTCATACCCACACAGTCTCAGGATCCCTCTCATTACGGTGTGTAATCGGTTCATTCATGTGTCCCTCCCTCTCTGCACGGTTGAGGATGGCTTATATGAATTGATTGGTACTACCTATACCAACAAGATGTATCTTATTTTCGGTATCCCACCACTTAAGAACTTTATAGTTAAGCGTGCTTGACTTGGAGCAATTCTAGGATGGGTGACCTCCCGGGAAGCTTTCCCAGGAAGCGTGTGAGTGAGGACAAAGCACGCTGAACAGTCACGGTCAGGTGTGGCGAGGCCAGGTGGGGTCGTAGTCAGATCGAAAATGGTGCTAACTACTACGTGGCTTAAGGAAATAAAGTTGTGCCCTAATTAAAAGCTATAGCTTTAAGCCTAGTGGTAAGCACTTGATCCTTCACTTGGTATTAGAGTAGGTCATGGGTTCGATTCCCATGTAATGCATTGCTGGCGCTGGGAGGGGATTATTGGTAGTAAGCCACTATCCTGCCTTGGCAAGTCCCAGGTACGGTCGGAGTCAGATCGAGGTCAATTCACCGTAAGGTGCGGTAGGTGCCAGGAGGGGGATTGTTGGTGGTTGGTCAGCATCCTGCCTTGGCGAGGCTCGGGTGGGGCCGCATTCAAGTGTGGCGAGGCTAGGTGGGGCCATAATCAGATCGAAACATGGAGCTGACTGCTACGAGGCTTAAGGAAATAAAGTTGCGCCCTGACTAAAAGCTATAACTTTTAGCCTAGTGGTAAGCCTTGATCCTTCAAAAGGCAACATAAACGATGATGAATTTCTTACTAGGGATCTAAATGGGGCGGGGTGAATACGGGTAGTAGTCCCTCACTACTCGTCCCTGTCCCGTTGGATGAATTTCGTACTCGTCTCCGCTTCATATTCGTGTGGGGTATCCATCTTGGTAGTTTTAAACAAATTTATAAATATTTGCGGGTATCCATGGTCATCATGGATATTCAAACACCTCAAAAAAATTATTCACACATAAAATTCAGACTAATTCTGCTAGTCAAACTTGATTTGAATTCCTTGCTATTACGAACTGCACACATATTACAAACTGCAATTGCAACATAAAATAAATATTTCCCAAACCATATTAAGCATCAAATATATATCTAGCTGAAGATATCATTCTTCTGATAAAAATGTTCTATAAAACATACTAGCCACTACACACAAACCTCTTGTATACGATCCAATGCCCTGATATTATCAAGTGTATCCAAAGAAGGTGAGAGACCTCCATGCAAGCAGAAAATCTGTAATATATACATGGAAGTTAGACACTGGCATAAAAGTCAGATGAACATTCTGCAACATATTTAACTCAAACCTGACTCTCAATAAGGGCAGAAAGAGGTAAATAATCAAACAAGTCGGTAAAGTATTTCGAGACATTGGCATTTTCGTATTTTCTCAAGCATTCACCAATGACACCAATGACATCAACATTCTGTTGTTGCTACACTTGCATCTCCTCCTCAGCTTGTTCATCCTCCAATGGCAACCTCTCATAAGTAGCATTAGCAAAAGTAGCAGCAATCACCATCACCAAAAGCCATACACCACCTGCCAACGAGTTCTGATTAACTAAAATGTTGATGTGGATCTCTAGTTAGAAATCTAAAGCATTATTCACATACCAATGAGTATTGCTGCAACTACTGTGATCAATTTGACATAATCAAACGAACTTTTCAACAATATAGCAACACCAATCTTCCTTGATTTCAGATAGTTGAGCAGTGGAGTATGTGGAGCATTTGAAGTCAGGGAAGTACTGCGACATAAAAATTAAATAAATTAAGTTATAATTGCTAAAACATTTGAACAGTCACAGTTAAAAGCTAAGTAAACAACATACCGCCATTGGTATTTTAACTTGGTTCTGCAAGATAGTTTCCTTCATGAAACGCATGACATAGTACCCACAATCTGTACTGTTGGGTTGTCTTGGGCACTATAAAAAATAAAATAGTAAATCAATATAGTTTTTTTCATCTAATTGCGCATTAAGTTTTTGCAAATATACCTCTATCTGAATCCATTTAGTGTTGGTTGCCTTTAAACGCGGCACCTTAGCTCCGATATTTGCACGATAAACTTGCAAAGCACTAATCATAAAATCAGACAGACTTCATTAAGAAACATATTTTCAATCATCACAAACACACGCATGCTTTTTTTTATTTTGAACCACAACAGCCATAACCCAGTATATGTCAATTCAACACAGTTATTCTAATGTCAAAAATCAAAAGCACATTAGGACCATGACAACTTGCAACATGTATCTACCATGGAAGCCATTCGACAGAATCATAGAAAATAAGAAATATAAAAGCATGCTTACTTATCGAACAGATTCTTTAATTCTGGGCGATTCCTAGGATCAACATTCAAGGGATCCAGATAGTAAATAATCTCTTCAATAATATTTATCGCGCATAGCACCCAATGATTCCTACAAAAATGATGAGATAACAAATCCTAAGCACCTCAACTTTTATGTAATTCATTATTGTGAATTAAGTCCTATAGGATAAGCGACTCACCCAACATTGCACGGCGCTAAAAACAAGGGCTGATATTCTCTTTCTTTAGTTGCAAACCGGTCAGCTATATACGTTGTCTGTGAATCCCTCCCGAAGTAGCCGTATGTATTTGTTTGGTGTGGGGACAAGAACAGAAACCTCCTCGTTCTTTCCTTTGGAAGCAACAATTCTTCATACAAATACCTTCAATTAAAATATAAAAATGGATTACACCAATGACATCAATATTTAAATGGAAAGACTAAAAAAATATTGTACACTTTAAGCCTGATTTAGTACCTGATATATACGGAAATAACGGAGGCAGATACCCATTCATGATTTACAATTTCTCTGATATTTTCAGTATTGATCATCTCAACGATATGCTGACCAAAAATATTTTGTTCCATCTCTATGTCCAATTGGTCATCATTTTTCATATTCTTTCGTTCATGTATTTTAAGAAAATTCAAATATTCCAGAGAAATTGTAGTTGAACCAGTTGTAGGAGGGTTGGCCTCAGAGTTGCCTCCTTTATTTTCTGGGGTTGTAATTGACTCCTTTGTATATCCAGACACTCTGCCCTTGCCTTTATATTTTGCAGGTGCCTGGAAATTTTGCATTTCAATATGCCAGTTAGTGATCAACTAATGTAATAAATATATGCCGTATATGAAAATGTGGAAAAATGCAATTACATACCATATTAATTACAACCACGAGATCAATTGACCATGCCACATAAGTACCTATTGCATCTCTTACTGTCATTACATCTGCACCATCGATAGGTACCGGCAATGGCGCATCCCCCTCAGTTGCAACATCAACTCCAACTTTCACATGGTTAAGGGGTACTGGTCCAGTGTGCAGTGTAACACCCGGCTCATTGTATACTTTACCCATACCAACCATACGATAGTTTGGGGTTGATAAATATAGCTGACATGAGTTGACGCCCTAATCCAATGATAGATGAATAAGCTGTGAATTAAGGCATCCAATTGAATGTATTTAACTGCGAATGCAATACTAGTAAAAAAAAAGGCATGCATTACCTCTGGAAGCCTGATGGCAGATGGTAGAGTGCAACTATCTTTGACGCTTGCTGGGGCTGTGAAATTAGCCTGCCTCTCCTTATCCTCCTTTTTTTTTCAGCTTTTCTTCCAAAATGTTCAATCTTTCTGAGAGTTGAGACACCAACGTCTCCCACCTTTTCGTTTCAGAGTTATGTTTTGCACGACCTTCAGGTGGGAAGTAGTCTTTTTGAGAGACGCCAAAACCCACACCCCTAACACGACCAGGGTTCTCTGGCACACCTAGGGCTTTAGCAAGAATATCCTGGCGACCAAAATCTTGTATCTCTCCCTCTACTGTAGACTGTGACAGTTCCTCCTGACACGTAGTTATTGGTGAAATGCAAATGTTATAATTATTATATATTATCATAAGAAAATAACAAATGAAAATGTAAACGTTAGTCTACTAACACATTTATTCCACACGGTCTGCGTATTTTTGTTGTCAATTACACCCGCCTTGTTCTCGCGGGCTTTCCTCCACACAATATGGCGTTTAATTTTCTTAACTTTTGGCCCCGCCTCCTGTATCTGTATATTGAGATAATATATATTAACCAAACAGTTTAAAAGTCATATCTACCACACATGCAGTTAAATATATATATATATATATATATATATATATATATATATATATATATATATATATATATATATATACATACCAATTCATCCTCAATGTCGCATACCCTTACGTGATGCTTTGTAAGGGCATGCAGGATCTAACGCTTCATTGCGATTTTCATTGCTTAATTTCTATTCAGACACATATAAGTAATATTAATACATGGTTAATGTCATATGTACGTATACATATAATTATAAGGACTAACGTGATATTAAACATACCAGGAATCGAGCATCTCCTGTGCGTATTGGTATAAACTCTATGCACTCATCCCTTGATATGTGTGGTTATTGTGATGTAGGTTCCTCTATGATACTCCCGTTGGCATCTCTTAGAAATTTTTTGGTCAATCTAGTTCTGAATGCCCTATGTAGGTTACCAGCTTCCGAAGTACAAATTTTTTCCGAGATTCATCAACATTAAAAGACATCTGCAAAACAATATAAACAACGTGTCAAAGTAAGTATGTTTACATAGTTTACAATATAATTCATAAATTTTAACAATTACCTGTACATCAGCCCATATGCCCTCTTTGAAAGCATCCAAAGCTTCATCCTTCCAATTAGAACAAATAATTGGGACCGTTTGCCGAACAACGGCCCCAATGTAACTCTTCAATATTTTACCATTAGCACGAATTGGTTGGTCCAAATAATTCCATTCAACCTAATAAAAATAATAAAGTAATTAAATCTAGATATCAAACAACATTATGAAATCCTTAGATTAGTAAGTAAATTACCTCAAATTTTTGTCCTTTACTCCTAGCGCGGATGACCGCCTTCATAACTGTTGGCCCACGTCTCGTCAGTTTGGTAGCACTAGAATTACTTGAAGATGCCATTTACCTACAAAAATATTAGACACAAGTAAAACATCAATGGACATTAATATAATATTAATTGATGCAAAATATAAAACAACAATTGATAACAAAATCAACACTAGCATTTAGGAAGATGCTAACTATAATATAAAAGGATCAGAAAATTCATTTAAACACAAACACTACATACATGTTTAAGTCAACCTTTTTCTTTTCTTCATTGGATTGAGATTTGTTTGTCCTTTATTAGTACGAAATGGTGGATTGACCAAAAGCCCCTCATCATGATCATCTCTCATATACATACCATCATCCCTAGTTGGATCAATCTCAAGTGATTGTAATGTCCCGACGAAAGGATCATCTTCAATATCAACATCTCCATGGTCTTGATCATCAATCTTAGTAATTATTTTGTTAGTCAAAAGAACAATGGACCTTTTCATATCAGCTGGATCAGTGACATAGAACACTTGTTGAGCTTGAGATGCTAATATAAAAGGCTCATCTTTATACCCCACCCTATTAAGATCCACCTGCATGAACCCTGACTCATCAATCTGAACACCGTTATTATTGTCAACCCACTTACAACCAAACACACTAACCTTAAACTTTGTGTAATCCAACTCCCATATGCGTTCAATGACGCCGAAGTATGACATATTTGCATATATCGGGTTTCTGTCTTTGGCACTTGAGATATGCATCGACTGAGCTACAAGAGTCACACCACTGTTTTGCATTGTACTCCGACCATCTTGTTCTTTTGTATAGAATGTGTACCCATTAATTTGATAACCGTGGTAAGAGAAGACATGCAAACTTGGACCTTTGGCTAACCATCTCAATCTATTTGAAACTGAAGTAGCATTTTCAGTCAACTCTGCATAAATGTGATCTCTTAGCCACATTATAAAACAACGATTGTGTTCTCTAGTTAGCCAATTTTGATTCTTATTTGGATACAAACTCTTAAGCATGTCCTTGTGTTTTTCAACATATGGCTCAACCTCATCGGCATTGTGCAGAACATATAAGTGTGCTTGCTCCCATTCTGTCCTTGATATAGTCACTATTTCAGTTCCAGTAATTCCTTGCCCCATCATTCTCCATGTGTGACGAGACTTTGGCAGCCCTATAGAATCAGCATTGGATAGGTATTCGGTACAGAATTCAACAGCTTCTTCGACAATATACCGTTCAACAATACAACCTTCTGGTCGTGATCGGTTTTTCACATACCCTTTTAATATCTTCATATAACGCTCAATCGGGTACATCCATCTCATATAAGCTGGCCCACACAGTTGTGTCTCTCTAACAAGGTGAATGGTTAGATGAACCATTATGTCAAAGAATGAAGGTGGAAAGTACATCTCAAGCTCGCATAAAGTCACAACAATTTCTCTTTGCAATGATGGCAACTTCCCAGGGTCAATCACTTTGCTGCAAATTGCCTTGAAGAAGAAACAGAGTTTAGTTAAGGCCCCCCGCCCTTTGTTAGGTAAAATAGACCGTATACCAATGGGTATCAACTTCTCCATGAGAACATGACAATCGTGGGACTTTAGACCTTTTAACTTGAGATCTTTCATCGATACGAGGTTCCTAATGTTTGAAGAGTACCCTTCCGGAACCTTAACTCCTTCAAGAAACTTACAAAAAACAGTTTTTTCTTTTCTAGATAGAGTGTAAGCAGCCGGAGGAAGATATGTACTTTTACCCTTCTTCGTCGGTCCCAATTCTCTTCTTATTCCCATACTAACCAAGTCCAACCTTGCATTGATGCCATCTTTAGTCTTCCATGGCACATTGAGTAACGTACCAATGACACTATCACAGATATTTTTTTCAACGTGCATCACATCGAGGAAATGTCTTACATATAATGATTTCCAATATGGCAACTCAAATAAAATCGACCTTTTCTTCCACCCTCCTGTGACAATATCTCTCGCAAAAAGGTTTACCGAATTGGATATTCAAATCCTTTACCTTTTCAAAAAGTTGATCACCCGTCAACGGTGAAGGAGCTCTACCTTCTTCCGAGTTCCCATTGAACGCCTTTCTCCACCACCGGTAATGATGACTTGGATGCAAAAATCTACGATGCCCAAGAAAGACATTCTTCTTACAATGTTCTAACCGCATCCAATCCGTACCCTCTTCACATATAGGGCATGCACACTGACCCTTGATGCTATATCCTGACAGATTACCGTAGGCTGGAAAATCATTAATTGTGCCAAACAACATAGCTCTCAAATTGAGACTTTCTTCCTTATACCCATCATACACCTCCACACCCGTCTCCCACAGTTGTTTCAAGTCTTCAATCAAAGGAGTCAAATAGACGTCTATATCATTTCCTGGTTGTTTGGGCCCAGAAATTAACATAGATAACATCATAAATTTGCGCTTCATGCATAGCCATGGGGATAGGTTATAAATCACCAAAATCACAGGCCATGTACTGTGAGAGCTACTTTGAACACCATGCGGGTTAAATCCGTCAGTAGCCAATGCAAGTCGTAGGTTTCTTGATTCTTGCCCAAAATCAGGATAATCATGATCAAATTTCTTCCATTGAGGAGAATCTGCCGGGTGCCGCAGCTTGCCATCTTTGATCCTTTCATCCTCATGCCATGTCAAGTGCTTTGAATCTTCTGAACTACGGTACATGCGCCTAAATCTGGGTATTATGGGAAAATACCACACAACCTTCTCTGGATCTGATTCTTTCTTCTTATATCGTGAGGCATTACATTTAGGACACATCTTTAACGATGCATATTCATTCCAAAATAAAATGCAATCGTTAGGACAAGCATGTATCCTCTCGAAGCTCATGCCAGTAGAGCGTAACATTTGTTTAGCCTCATATGTCCGACTAGGAAGCACATTATCCTCCGGCAACATGTCTTTCAATAGTGTGAGTAAGTCCGTAAAGCTCTTATCAGTCCATCCGTTGCCCGATTTCAAGTTATACAACTTTAACATCGCCGACAATCTTGTGAATTTAGTACAACCATCATACAATGGTTGCTCTGCATCACTTACCAACCTCTCAAACATTTGAGGACAATCCCGAAGATCCTCTTCAACAGCATTTTCAATGTCTTCAAAACGATCGCCCTCATAAGTATTTGTGTCGGTATCGTATGATGAATATCTCACACGATTCCTCATTTCACTAGACTCAGCTCTTGTCTCACCATGTTTTGTCCAACATGTATAACTTTGATCGATTCCATTACACACTAAATGTTCTTCCAAATCGGCTGCACTAACTCGCCTTGCATAACAACAATCTAAACAACGACATATGATTGTACTAGGGTTTTCCGCATGCCGAACTGCAAACCTAATGAACTCTTTCACCCCATCCTCATACTCCTTCGTTAAACGATTGGCAGACATCCATTTCCGATCCATGCTTTCCCGATCTACAAAAATTTCCATAATTGTAATGTGGAATTTTTAATTCAATTTCATTTCAATTAATAATAGAGTGAGATCAGAATGGAAATGAAATGACAATAATTTAAGTATATAAATACATGTAATATACTTGCACTTAAATATCAATCTCGAACAATCGATGACTTCAAGACCTCCCTCAACAGAAATGCTAATGAACCTTAAATTTATGACTATTGTGAAAATATAACCAAGGCTATCATGGCATCCACGTTTAAGCTCTATAGAGCACATCCATTGACCCACTTAATTGTGGTCTGCCTCTGCCTAACCCCTTCACCAGCAACTTGACACAGAATTCTCACAGAGGGCTTTCAAGCAGAGAGCCATTACTGACCAACACCTGATTTCCTAACTGTTATGCATTCCAAGTCTAGCATCCTTAATATATCAGGTTTTTTGTTGTTGAAAACGATTTCATTTCTCTCCAACCATATATGACAAATTATCAAACCCTGTTGTTGTATAAATTGATATGCAGGTTTAGTTGTATAGCATCCAGTTGTTTCCAATTCCCAATTCCATTCATCCCTTTTTCCATTGTTATGCATCAGTTCAAGTAGCTACATTATACTGAATTTGAGTATGTTAACAACTACTTGAGATGTCAATTTGGCCTAAGGATGCTACTCATGTTGTTGAGATGATCTCAAACATAGATAGAATTATTTATGCAGCCTGGCGATATTGATCATCGACTTTTAGAGCAGGATCGGAATGTTACAAATCGGTATGAGGATAGCTTGGTTGATCAAGGTGCTAATCGAAAGATTTTTTTCGACCTTCTTGATAAGGATAATGTTGTTAATCTGGACAAAGGAGTTAATAATGTTCAAATAAATCAGCATGAAACAGATTCTTCTTTAAGGGTGGTAAATAGAGATGTGCCTATACAAGGTTCTCCAGCTGTCTCAGAAACTAATAGTTCTGGGATGTCTTCAAATTTGATTTCCAATTTCAGTGCTTATGCAAGTGGAAATAGAATTGACACTCCTACATTTCATGTTAAGGAAACAATCAGGAAGGATATGAGAGTGGTTGGTATATTTCGGGGAGATGAGGAAGAGGACAATGAATATGCCAGTCAAGAATTGATTTCTCCTTCAGAGGAAGTCAATATTGCAAGTCAGTATTTGACTGAAAATTCTAAACTCCAAGAAAAAGAACTGGAGTGATCTCTATCTAGAAGGGCCCATTCTTCCAAGTAAGAAATCTACGATCAAGCACAGTAAACTTCAATTATAACAAATAATAATAATAATAACAAATAATTAGCATTGTTGATTATGACTCTCATGCAAACAACAAACATAACGTTAGATCCTTTTAAAATAATACGCTTGGAAGTAACATATTGAGTTATTAAAATATTACCGAACACCAGACTTGACATCAAAGTTATAAACGAGCACATCAAAGACGGACGCAAGCATTTCTAAACAAAAGCAATGTTGCAAAATACAATTTGAGTTTTATGAAGCTTATCACCTTTTCGTCTCACTACATGCATTGCACACGAGGCATTAATCTAAAATAGAATGCTCGAATCATACCTGTCCCTTTAGGATGGAAGTTAGCTTTAACTTTTGCCTCAAGCAATACCAGCTTGATTCTTTTAAGTATGACAGAATGACGAAGTTCGAGATTGTTACCCAGGCATTCCACAAATGTCTCGGCATAACGAAAAACAATTTAGTTTAGCCTACAGTATATTACCATGTGGTAGTATTGCTATCGACCAATAGCACAAGCATCCTCATCCTAAACATATTAGGAATAAATTATTTCACAATACATGAAATTAGAAATGCAAGCACAAACCTAAATTCAGAAAACACAAGTTTTGGAAGCGTGTAATGACTCTCATGATAAAAACTTCAGCAAATTGACAACATAATTCAAAACCAAGAAAGAATGGTGCCATATAATGTGATTTACGGAGCCTATAATGTGATGTTAAAAGGCTCAAATGGTGCCAACTTCATCGGATGACTCGGGGTCAATATGACAAAGAAGCTTATTTCATTGAAGTGCTCTCTAACTCCAAGAAAAAGAAGCTTAAGAAAAAGCGAGTTACAAATTCAAAAGAACTAGGTCGAAGGGTGGTAATTCAAATATTTACTAATGCTGAAAGTTCTACTTTGGAATGTTAGGGGTATTGGTAACCCTGAAACAAGAATAACTTTGAAAATAAATATTAAATCATAAATAAATAAATATCAAATACCATTCCATCACTCTACCGGGATGCGAATGGACACGCAATGGAAGTGGAGTCGTCCGAGGCCGCCAAGGTCGACATCGGCGAGTCGCGTTCAAGCGGCGTTCGAAGGATTGGGTCGCGGTTTCAAATGGCGTTCAAGCGGTGGTTCCTTCTTGGTTGGGTAAGTTGCGCGGCTCTGGAACTGACGGACGACTGAGGTACATCGGTGAGGAGGGCTCCGATGGCGGCAAGGTCCGGCGTCTGTGTGAGATGCAACGGCGAGCTGTCAGACGCGAGTCAAGTGGAAGCTGTGAGAAGCGCGAGCGGCAAGTGGAAGCACGAACGGCGAGTGGAAGTGCGAGCAGCGGCCGACGAGATAGACGAGTTTAAGAAGTGGAACGACTTAGGGTAATCTGAGAAGAGAAGAAAATAGTCTGAGAATACCGTGGGGGATGCGCGCGGGATGTGAAAAAAAAACCCGGGGGGAAAGTTAGAAAAGATAGCGTTTAACAAATAAGTGCTATCTTAGCTATTTCTTTTGATAGCGTTTTAGAAAAAAAAAATGCTATTAAAGATCCCTTTGATATTTTATCATTTTTTTCAAAAGGGAAAAGATAGCGGTTCATAAAAGGAACGCTATCTTAGGTGGACTCTTTAATAGTACTTATTTTGCGCGCGGGTATATCACCTAAGATAGCGTTTCCTTGTGGAACCGCTATCTTAGGCTGTTAGTTAAGATAGCGTTTCCGTGTGGAACCGCTATCTTTTCCTGCAGTGGCACTTTTAATAGCGGTTCCTTAAGGAAACGCTATCTTAGGTGATACCTAAGATAACGTTTCCTAAAGGAAACGCTATTAAAAGTCCCCCCGTCACTTTTAATAGCATTTCCACACGGAAATGCTATAAAAGGTGCGTTATTAAAAGTCTAATCTGTTGTAGTGATTATAATAAATATAATAAACAATATGATATGTAAAAAGTATAATCATACATGTCATGAAAGAATGATGAAAGGGGAAAGGGGTTTGAGAATGATAGAGTTTGGGTGTTGCGACCGCTAAATTTTAGATACAAAATAAGGGTACTAAAAAATTAAGAATATCCACGTGTATGAATAGTGCACTACCCATTCTCACCCCATTAATAATAATAAATAGGTAGAGAAAATATTCATTTATTTTATCTACGTATACCTATTAAGGTACCATTTTGTATTCGTTGGGGGTTATTATCCGCGGATTCCCTGCCCACATTCGATGGCCGGACTAGTAATAAAAAAAATAGGCACATTTCAGCGCAATAGGTTCACTGTTGGGATTTGGGACCGTTTTTTACGCTGTTCAGTGTTGAGTTCGGCTTAGTTGAGTTGAGATTGTGTTGGAGGAAATGGAAGTGGAATCCAGTCGCTGAGATGGTTTGATAATCCAGCCAAGTGTAGGGTGAGGAAGCCGAATCAATTGGTGATGATGATAAGCATATATAGCTACCGAGAAGCACCTGCAGTGACCATCATCCAGCCACGCGTGTAGTGTTTCCGTCAATGCCAACCTTACCCAGTAAAGTAACTACTTCTCTCTACTCTCTGCCTGTCCCTATCTTTGTGGACTTATAAACCATCATATATAATTCAACGTTCGGGGGGACCCTTCAATGTGCCCTTTCTTCCTTTTCTAATCCCTTGCTTTCCCTTTTCCTTCTAGCCCTAACTTTTTTTTTTTCAGACAATCGTGCTATCTCCTTTTGTTTTTGTGGAAGATTAAAAAATGTTAGATCTTGTACTTATATCTCATCACTTTCTCGTCATTCCCTCTTTATGCTTACATAACAATAAAGGAAAATATATATATAGTGATATCTTTGTCTTTCATGGAACGAAATTATTTGCATATGAAAGGAAGGAATGAAAAGAAAGAGAAAAAAAGATTTAATATTACATTATGGATTCTATCATGTTAATAGTTTTTTTAAAAAAAAAACAAATTTGCCTATCATTAACTCACCACTTTTTAATTTAATTAATTTTACATTTCAACGAGGTAACTCTTAAAAGCTCACCAAATATATCCTACAAGTTATCTCATATTTTTATTTACATTTATTTCTATTTAAATTTAAAATATTAACTTTTTTTCATTTGATATTAATATTCATTTTTTTATAAGCTAAAGATATTAATATTCATTTAATATTTTGATATCTCTTATTATCATTGATGATTCTTATATAAGAATATAAGTTGCTTCTATAAGCAATTATCTTTACATGTGACATCTACGTCATACGTCACCTTACTTCGACGTTGTAACCAAACAAAAACCTATCCTTAATTTTAAGAACTTACGAAGAAACTCCATTGAAGCTGCTTTAAGCAATTTAAGAAAATGTCAGTTGTTTTAGAAAATTAAAAATATAATTTATCACTATTTTAAATACATCAATTTTAATAAAAATTATTTATTTTAATTTTTAATACCCATAAGATACCAATTAGTATTTGCTTTCTTTATTTTTCCTAAAACGTGATTTGCCATTTGCAAGAGTTTTCTGTGTGATATAATCATTTAAATGAAAATAATTTATTAAAAAGTTTAATTGGTATACACTGTCAGTGTATAGTTTTTTACACCATCAACCAATCAAAAATCAAGGTATTTATGACTTTTAAAATAGTTAGGATAAGAGTTAAAGATTCTTAATGAGATGTCAATTTCTGATTGGTTGACTGTATAAAAAATCTTTACAGTGTATATCAATTAAATCCTTTATTAAAAGCATTCAAAAGTATAATGTAACATATTTAAATCGTTTATGTCAAATAATGTTTTAATAAACCATGTCTAGTTATCTTTGGTTTCCCATATTCACGTTCAGATTAGTTATTTTCTTAGACAAATACGCCTCCATTAAAAATAGCCATGATAAAAAAAAATCAAATTTATAATAACACCTTTTAGAGTCTTGCTATATTCTTCTTAATATTAAACTAAAATATTAAATATTTTGAAAATCTAAAAACAAACAAACATCCAAACCTTTTGACTTGATAATTATGATAATTTATAGGAAGACGTTATAGGAAGATGTTACATTTCTATGTTTTATTTCTATGTTTAATCACCTTTATCGCTAAATTAACACCTTTGAGTTTACATTTTGAAGCGTTATTCATCAGAAAACAACAAAAAATTGAAACGTTGATCACATTTCATCATCGTGCACTTATATTGTAACAGTCAATCTGTCATTAGCAACACAACTCCCACTAATTTTGACAACAGCACTACTGCACTACGAAGCAGAACAACGATTTGAAAAGTTTCCTCCATATCTAATTTTAATTATTAGCATGTAGGAAATAAGGAAGTTTTCACTTTATTTCAAAATCCTTATTGGCTTATCATTAGACTATGGGTTTTTCTAACCTATGCAATTTTGTATATGTTAAAAATCTTTAAAAAGTAAATTTATATAGTAACTTGTGTATTTTATACTTTCAAAATTAAAATGCTTAGCTTTTCAATAAATATTTGCTGATTTTGGGTTTCTTAACCTATGCAAAATTATACATGTTATAAAAACCTGAAAACTATTATGATATGTTTTTATTTTCAGTAAGTGAAATAATCATAAAATGAACTTCAATATTTACTTTTACCTGAATCTAATATTGAACATAGTTTTCAATTGTAAAAAAAAAAAAAAAGTTTTCAAAGTCACAAAACAAAACAATGTTCTATAAGAGTATGCTGCACGTATCTGCCACATGGACTCCACTAACGTTGTCTCTCATGCAGATGACACGAGCCCAACTCGAGATTCGCTTCCATTGTACCGACGTGGCGATCGAGTAGGCTTTTCAACTGTGAAAAACTGCTTGATTTGGCGCAAGCGTTGCAATGTGGGCCCTACAAGTGTAGTTTGCCTTCCGACGGAAAACGGAAGGGAAAGCGTGTAACGCTCGTTTCAGTACGTGTCAATCACATGCCAGAACAAGCCTAGAACTTGAGATTAAATTGGACGTGGCAATATTTAGGGCCCGTATTAATTTCTTATTTTTGTTTTTTATTTTTCAAACGTAATTATAACAATTTTTTTTTTATTTTCATTTTATTCATGTTCAAAAAATTTGTATACAAAACAGTAAAAACAAATAAAAAATAGTTTTTATTGTTTCCTATATAATTTTTTGGAAACAGAAAATAAAATATAGACAGTATAACTATTTTATAATTATTTTTGTTGTCATTATTTCTAAAAATAATAAATGAAAACATGAAACTATAAACAAATTTGACCTTTTCAAGGTTAATTTAAAGTTGGGTGTTGCAAATAAGTGTTCTTGAGAAATCAAAATATTGAAATTTATATTGAGAACTATTACTTTAATAATAAAAGAATTATTTTATATTGTATTTTTTGTGGTCCTACTATTGGTTATTGCGGTTTTGGAGAGTCTACCTCCATTTTTGGAGGAAGGATTGGATATTAATGATATTGAAAATATGAGAAGTAATTAATATCAATTATCTCTCATTTATGAATGGAAGTCATGCCCCTTCACTATATAAAGGGAGTCTTGTGAACTGTTGAGGTATAAGTGTGAGGGATCATGTGAAGAGTAGAAGTGTAACACCTCGATTTTTCTGCTTTGATATAATCAGTGATTATATGGATAATGAAGTGTTTATTATTATAATCAATGAAGAATTATTTTAATAAACCAAATTCTATTCTCATTAATTATTTTATTTTAGTGAAGTGCAGTTAAATTTTTGGTAGAAAAATTCAGACGTTTCTAGTCCGAGCTTTTCACTATCAGTAAAACTCTACTGATCCGAAAAACAATTTTCTTTACGCAAAATAACATTTTAATTTTTATAACTCAATTTTAACTAATTCCATGATTTTAGAAATTATTTCTTTCGATATGAAATTTTCGGGAGGAAAATTAACGAGGTAAAATACGATCGGTTTTTATGATCAAGAAATTAATGGAACCGGGACGAGCAAAATTTATAAAAAATATTTTTGGTACAATTTTGAATAGTTTTGATGTGATTTTGAATAGTGTTGCATTCAAATCACACCATCATAACCTTACATCAAATTATTACATTCAATTTACAAGAAACCCATAAAATATTTAAAAATAAAGAGAGTTTTATTTATATAATTTTTGGTGCAGAATTTTAGAGTCATGATGTGAAGAATAGACTTGAGATTGATGTGCATAATATTTTTATTTATGGCCATTCATCATTATATTACACTTTGCAAGAAAGTCATTTTTTTTCTATTTAAAAATTTGGCTTCATTTAATTTTAGATTGAATGAAAAAAAATTAAAATCTCACTCTTCCTTCTTGCCCAAGTAGTGCCCCCTCCCCTCATTTCTCTATAAATACATCTTCTATTCTCCTTTCATCACTTTCTCTATTTCCTCTCCAAATCACTCACTCACACACTCATTTGCTCATCGAACTTATATCAAAATTTTGACCCTCTTCTGTTCTAAAACTCGGAAAACTTTCTACATGAAAGTTGTTCCTCTTCCTCTCCTATTTCCAACGAGCTAAAGATCATAAAAAACGGATAAGTATACTAGGAGATATGACCAAAACACAAACAATTCAAAATCCTCAGCATCACACAAGAACAGCAGAAAGAATGCCTTTTTCGCCCTTGTTATGTTCCGTGTAACACCCCCCTTGGGTATTACTAGTAACACATGCGGAAATAAATTAAAAAGATATTTGCTGGTTGCTTTCGGAACATTTATTTATTTCAAGCCAGAAAATTCAGGTGTAAAAATTCTCTTTTGTGAGAAAACTTTGGAAGACTAAGATACATACTTTAAACAATAAAATCATATTGTACATCTACTCGCACAAAGAAATAGTCATACTCATAATAAGGCCGTCACGGCGTACATCTTTTTCTCACGAAGTTTAAATTTTCAAAAGAAGAAAATTAGACCGAAGACTCCTAAGTTGGTTGCCTTACAAGACGTCTACTGGAAATACCCCGTGGTCATTCCCAAAACCAAACAAATCTTCGCGCATCTAGATCTAAGTTTCCGAGTGACTTGGAGAACTCCTCCGCATCATCTGTACTAGTACCCTAAGGTACAACAACAAATACCCGAGGAAAACCTGATATGTTTGTAAGGGTGAGACGTCAATATATGGATTTAACACAATAACTACATGTGTGACACAAAAGAAGACACATGCATGTTTATAACAACATAAGCATTCATAATAAGGCAAATAGTTTATCAATGGGTTTCATACCCCAAACATCATCGTTTGAAAAACTATGCATGAACACTTCAACTTTCAACGTCTAACTTTTCACTTAATCTCCGGAGATCCCAACACCGTGTAAATGAGCTGATCAAGCTCGATTGCCAGATATATTAGGCACAACGTGGCATGAAATACCATATATGGCACCATACATAACAACATAGCACGGAATATCTTATTTATCAAGGCACCATACATAACAACGTAGCACGAAATACCTTATTTATCAAGGTACCGTACATAACAACGTAGCAAGAATACCTTATCATTAAGGTATCATACATAACCACGTAGCACAAATACCTTATCATTAAGGCATCATACATAAAAACGTGGGTACGTCTGCCAATGAATGCATATAAAACATTTTGTTCTCGTCATTTTTCTTTGTGTACATTCTTCTTTTGTCGAAGCTCAAGATGGCTTTCGACTATTCGTAATTTTCGTATTTTTCAACGTTAACACAAGACATGAAGTCCGAGTGCTCAGTCACAACACCTTATATCTTGCAATCAGTCTTAGGTTTGTGATGATAGAAAACAACATTCAACTTTAACAACGTTCATTACAACATGAATAGACAATGTGGATAGGACACAAAGTCCATAACAACGTAACACTGATCAAAGATCTTTGTGATTATATAAAATAACACTAGTATCGCGACATCTCTGATACTAGGTTCGCGTTTCAACGTTAACACTATTTTCGTTCTGTGAAAAACAAATCCAAAACAAGGTCTCCGCAACTTATCCAAGTTGTCGGAAATAACACCATTTAGTAAAGCTCATTTACAGAAACCTTTGTAAAATCATAAATTACTTGAAATCTTTTTCCTGAAAATCTTATGTTTCAAAAAAAAAAAACGAAGAGTCACTTGAGACTACAATAATACTGTTGTTTTAAGAAAAATACTTTCTGTAACCGCCTTTTCAGAACTAATTGACGTCTAACATTTTAAAAGCCATTTAAGCCAATTCTTAAACTTTTCCACTTAAATATTTTTCTAAAATCATAATTAAGTTATTTTCAAATATTAGTTTCATAAAATAACTTTTTATAATATTACGGAATTATTCGCGTAAAAATTAGCAGTACAAAAATAATTTCACGGTTAAGTCCTCAGTGTGACTCATAAATTGCTTTTACACTAATAAATCAAAATAATAATATTTTCAAATAATCCTTATTTTCTCAAATAACTATTTAACTCACAATATCTTCCAATATTTCTCAATTAACTGTTGAATATTCCTCGTAAAGTCTTCTTAAATCTTTTATCTGATTAATTGATTGGGCACTGACCACTGTCAGGCTTCTCAAACAACAATCAACAACAATATCATAGCATTTATCCCAGGCAGATCATGCATCAAATCACTATAATAGATAACTACAAATAAACAATTAATTACAGATAAACAAACACGGGTATCACGATACAACTTTAACCAAATTAAACAAGCACCACAACCACAGATAAATAATACAGACCATACACTAATCACATACAGTTATTGGGAAAAATCCCTCAGGTAAGCTCCCCTTACCTCTTGAAGTTACAGTTTTCCTCTCGAAGTTTTCCTTCTGATTCGTTTCCGATTCCACCTCACAACTTAGTACAATCCACAACAATTATCCTTCACAGTAAATCACAACACAACAAGTTAAACACTGAAATAAAATCTCATCTAACCTATATACTTAGGTTCGGCCAACATAGGTTAATCAGGCTAGAGATGTCAAAATTTCACATACTCTTTGATCAATGATCCTTAAGTACTAGGAAGACATAATCAATGATCATAAGTCAAGAACTTGAAGAAAATCCATCTAACTCACATGAGTTTGGTTTCGACCTCTTTGAAATAAAATAGCTAGGGATTGATTTTGATTTCAAGTTTTTATATCTTGCAAGTAGAAGTATTGAATAGACTAGATCAAGTGTTAAATGATAGAAATTGAAACAAAACATTCTTCCTCCTATTATACATAGGTTCGGCCAAGCTTGGAAGAATAGGAAGAAATTTTTTTTGATCTCATGCTTCTACATATACAATATAGACATGATTACAAGATCATAGAAATTGGTTTCATGATCATAGGATTTTTCTACAATTACCTAGAGATTTTACAAGATTCTAGATCTAGGAATTTAAAATGATGATCATGGAATAAACTTGTAAAATAAATGAAGATGAAGGATTAGATAAGTAAGGTGATGAGGTTTTACCTCTTGAAGATTGAAGAAATGAAGAAAATGATCAATACAAGCTTGGTTCAAAAGGAAAGCTTTTGAGACACCTTTGAGAATGTGGTGGATTTATGTGTGTATCTCACTATATGCTCATCCAAAACTTACAAACTTTGTCTTGTTGGAAATATAAGAAGAATAGGAACAACTTTTATGTTGAAGGTTTTATTTGATTCATATCATAACAGGGGCGTAAAGAGCATTCTTTCCACTGTTCTCATATGATGCTGAGAATTTTGGGCAGTTTTGGTAATTTGGGTATATCTCCCAATATACTTATTCATTTTTGATGAAATTTATCTCGTTGGAAATAAGAGATAAATAGGAACAACTTTCATGTATAAATTTTTTCGAGTTTCAGCAAGGAAGAGGGTCATCTTTTTGGTGGGGGTTTGGTGTTCTTATAAGTTTTTGAAGCAAAGTGCAAGTAGGAATAAAATGAAGAAGATGAAGAGAAGAAAAATGGGGAAGGGGCTGATGTGGTTTCAAGGGGTATAAATAGGGTAGATCTTAGGATTTGTTTGGTTATAAGGAATTGAATTAATGGGTTTGTGAATATTTAATTAATATATGATTAATCATAGTTAATAATTAACTTAACTAATATTACTTGGATAACCATGATTAAAATCATGTGGTCAAGAATTCATGGAAGGTGTGGTTGATTTTATACCACAATAACTAATCTTGGTTCCTTAACCATGGTTAAAATTTAACTCGACGTCGGTTCGATTAAGTGTAGGGGTATTTTGGTCATTTCACTTGAAAATTCCTGATCAATAAAATTTGAGGCCGGACTCCTTATCCTCTCTGCTACATCAACCTCTTCTAATATCTCATCTCCATAATCGAATCTGTCGTTTACCCGACTTATCCCCCAACTTAGGTTTTACGCGTTTTCTTAACGATTACGTTCGAATAAAATAATAGTATTTCATTCTTAACGATTTTCGAAATGTTGAAAATCGTTCGGGGCAAAATATAAAACATAATGGTTTCATTCACGAGTCGAAATTTGGGTTTTTGATCTGTAAAATCTTACCATCAGTGAAAACGCAGACCGGTTTCCGCATGAATTTTCATCCCAAAACTTTCCTGCAACCTTATAAAAATAAGTATGACAAAGAAATTACTTTAGTTTATCCAAAGTCATTTTCTAAATCTCGGATAAAGATATAATCATTTATATAATTATTATCGATATTAGAAAGCCGAAAAATCGGGATGTTACGTTCCAAATCAAGCAAAACCTGAAGGAAAACCTATAATTCTAAACATCATACAGATACAAATCATAGCATATGATTCATGTTAATCAAAGGAGAGGAGAAGAATTTCACACCTTGAAGAGTCGCAGAATCCATCACAATAGATCAGAGGGAGATGAACAGTGGATCAGAATGTGAGAGTTACTTCTCTCTTTCTGGTTGGTTCAGTATGTGTGTCTGTCTGTTAGAATGCCTAATGGGGAGGCAATTCTTATAACCTACCAGTAGAGAATAGGGACCTCTCAACGGGTTAACATTAGAATGACCCAGCCCATCATAGGGTCACTCTTTAGTAAATACCCAACAACAATTTCACCAATTGGTTACGTAATTAAGAATTAATTTTATAACTGATATATTAATAATTTAATCACCAATTAATGCTAATCCACATATTATTAAATTAAAATTTAACAATTCTCCCACTTGGATAGCATTAATCAATTATTAAAAGGAAATACCAGTTACGATCAAAGCACACGTTAACCAGCAGTATAAGAAATACAAGCTTTAACAATGCAGAAATAGTATCCGATAGGGAAGTAAATCATACATGCTAAAGACTCATATTTCAAATAAAGATTGATGAATATAAAATTGCATATAATTAATAAAGAGAAATATGCAATTCAAAAAATGGTCCAAGCATCTTAAAATGCTATAAGAGATATGAAAACAAGAATGACGTCAATTTACATATCTCATAAAACGATAATGGGCAAATAATGGTTTCAGACTCCCACTAATCCAATACATCAAAAGACTTAACTAAGCCCATATGAATTACATGATTCCGGAATATTCCAACAGTTAAGCCTTTGGTTAGTGGATCAGCAAGCATGTTTCCTGTATCAATATGCTCAATACGAGTCTGAAACTCCTGAATCTTCTCTCTAACGAACAAATATTTCACATCAAAATGCTTAGTGCGAGAAGAGCTTCTATTGTTATGAGAGAAGTTCACAGCAGCAGTATTGTCACAATATATCACAAGTGGCCTAGATATGCTTTCAACAATATGAAAGCCAGAAATCAAATTTTTCAGCCACATGGCTTGACAAGTAGCCTCATAGCAAGCAACATACTCTGCTTCCATGGTAGAAGTAGCTGTAAGCGTCTGTTTGACGCTTTTCCAAGAAATAGCTCCTCCTGCCATCATAAAGATAAAGCCAGAAGTAGATTTTTGGTCGTCAGGGCAACCTGCGAAATCAGAATCAGAATAACCAGTGACCTGAAGTTGATCAGACTTCTTATAGGTCAACATATAATCTTTGGTTCCCTGCAAATATCTCATGACCTTTTTTACGGCTTTCCAATGACCCAAACCTGGGTTGCTCAAGTATCTCCCTAAAGCATTTACAGCAAAAGCAATGTCGGGACGAGTACAAACTTGAGCATACATTAAACTGCCAACAGCGGAAGCATATGGGACCTTTTCCATTTCATTTATTTCTACATCATTTTGAGGACATTGAGATTTAGAGAATTTTTCCTCACCCTTTTGAACAGGTGCAGCACATGGGGAGCAAGAATGCATATTAAACCTTTTGAGGACCTTTTCAATATATCCTTTTTGAGACAATCCAAGAACACCACGTGACCTATCACGATAAATCTGGATGCCTAAAACAACAGAAGCATCACCAAGGTCTTTCATATCAAAGTGGCTACTCAACATGAGTTTTGTCTCGGTCAGAATTTTAAATCAACTGCTAGCAAGAAGTATATCATCAACATATAGAACGAGAATGATGAATTCACCCTCACAAGTCTTCAAGTAAACGCACTGATCTGAGGCATTTTCTTTGAAGCCAAGAGAAGTGACAACCTGATCAAACTTCAAATACCATTGTCTGGAGGCCTGTTTCAGTCCATAAATAGACTTATTCAGCTTGCAAACCAAGTGCTCTTTGCCTATTTCAGTAAAACCTTCAGGCTGAACCATGTAAACATCTTCAGTAAGGTCTCCATTCAGAAAAGCCGTCTTCACATCCATCTGGTGAAGTTCTAGATCAAAATGAGCTACCAAAGCCATGACAACTCGAAATGAATCTTTTGTAGAGACTGGTGAGAAAGTCTCCTTATAGTCAATGCCTTCTCTTTGGTTATAGCCTTTAGCTACTAGTCTGGCTTTGTACCTTTCAACTTTACCATCTGGAGTACGTTTGGTTTTGAAAACCCATTTGCATCCAACAGGTTTACAACCAATTGGTAATTCCTCTAGACTCCAAACACCATTATGAGACATAGAAGACAACTCATCATGCATAGCATTCAGCCAATCAGAAGCATGAGAGCTAGAAATTGCCTCCTTAAAGGTAATAGGATCATCATCATCATTGAGGTCAAACTCATGTTCCTGAAGATATACAACATAATCATCTGGTATGGAAGGTGTCGCACTCTTTGAGATCGTCTCAGTGGAATTTCATCAACAATAAGATCATGTTCTTGTTCATTTACAAGCGGTGCTGCCACACCATCTTCATGTTGAAGATTCTGATCAACATCATTAGCTGGAATCATAACTTCTGTAGGAAAAGGAACAGCTGGTATAGGAACAATGGTGCGATCTTCTCTAAGAGTAACTGGTCGTGGTATATCACTCCCACTATCCAAGTCATCCTCAAAGAAAATCGCTCGATCAGATTCGACGACTCGCATAGAATGAGATGGACAATAGAATCTGCTACCTCTGGAACCCACACAATGGCCAATAAAGAAACCACTAACAGTCTTAAGATCAAGCTTCTTAGACTGAGGATTATAAGGTCTAACTTCTTCCTTACAACCCCATACATGAAAATGTTTCAAACTCGGCTTCTTTCCACTCATGAGCTCATATGGAGTTTTTGGTACAGACTTGCTGGGTACTTGATTTAGAATGTAGACAGCAGTTTTTAAGGCATCTCCCCAAAGAAAGTCTGGCAATGATGAATGGCTTAACATACATCTTACCATATCCATAAGTGTGCGGTTACGCCTCTCTGCAACTCCATTTTGCTCAGGAGTACCAGGCATAGTGTATTGAGCTTCAATACCGCATTCCTCAAGAAATCTGGCAAAAGGTCCTGGGTTTCTACCCGTCTCATTATATCTACCATAGAATTCTCCACCTCTGTCAGATCTTACACATTTTATCTTCCTACCTGTTTTCAACTCAACAGCAGCCTTAAAGGATTTGAAAGCATCTAGGGAACTAGACTTTTCTTGAAGAAGATCTATCCATCCATATCTCGAGAAATCATCTATAAAGGTAATGAAATACCCATATCCACCCATGGCGAGTGGGTGTAATAGGTCCCACACAGGTCGGTGTGAATCAAGCGTAGCACATCATCACACCTATTTGCTTGCTTTATTCCTAACCTTGGCAGTAAATTTGCCCTTGATGCAATCAACACATGTATCAAAATCGGAGAAGTCTAGATCATGGAGAATACCTTCCTTGACTAGCCTCTCAATACGGGGCCTAGAAATATGCCCCAAACGTCGATGCCATAACATAGAAGAATGTTCATTAATCCTACTGCGTTTGTTTCCAACAAAGAGAATTGACAGACATGTCATGTAGATTTAACATATAAAGGCCATCACGTAAAACCCCTGAACCAACGGAAATAGAATCTGAACAAACAATCAATTTTCCACTACCAAACTTAAAGGTGTAACCACATTTATCCAAAGCGAAAGCAAATCAAGTTCCTTCTCATAGAAGGTGCATACACAAACATCTCTTAAAAGCAAATTATGTCCGGAAGGCAAAAGTAAAGAAACAATTCCAATGTCAATAACAGAAACTCCAACTCCATCTCCCATAAAAATTTTAGACTCAAGCATCACTTGGTTTCCCTCGGGCTTGTGAACCCCTTGCTTCTCTTGTTTCTTTTTCAAGAAATAGCAATCATCTACCTTGTGGCCATACTTCTTACAATACTTGCAGTTACCCTTGAATAAACTTTTCTTAGCCTGCAGATGCTGCTTTGCATTTTTCTTCTTTCCCTTTTGATCTTTCTTCACAAATCTTGAACCTGACTTAGAAGTTTGATTTGGATCAGATGCAGCAAAATGAGCACTGTGAGATTTACCCTTTTTAATGGACTCTTCTTCTTGTGTAACAATGGCAATCATCTCGTCCACTGTCCATTCAGCCTTCTGTGTATTGTAAGAGGTCTTCATTACATCGAATTGTGAAGGAAGAGATTCAAGAACCCGGTAGATTAAAGTACTTTCGCCAATTTCAACTTTAAGAGATTTCAGTTTGTTGTAATAGTGCATCAGCTTCATGATATGCTCACGCACACCACTGACCCCATCATATTTGGTCTTGTCAAACAAGGAAAGATACTGACTTTTCTGAGCCTTCTCAAAAGTCATAAATTTCTCCCCAACAGCTTTCTGATATTCTTTAGCATTATCGGTCTCTGTGATACTCTGCCTGATGGATTTTTCCATAGTATACTTCATCACTTTCATGCACACTCTATTAGAGTGTTCCCATTTCTCATAAGCAATCCTCTGTGCTGCAGTAGATTCATCTGTGAGAGCTGTTGGCTTGTCTTCCCTTAAGGCCAGATCCAAGTCAGCAATAGTTAAGTAGAGATCTAGAGTCTCTTTCCAGTCCTCATAGTTTGTCCCATTTAGAGTTTTGACAGAATTTGGGAAGGAGGCTGACATAAAACATAGAATAAGGAATCATTAAGAATTGAAAGGTAATATGATTCCATATATATGTTCAGCCAATCTTGCCCACAATACAAATTTCTTATCCATTATAATTCCGCCTAAGGGTCCCGAATCATAATAATTAAGAAATATAATAAGAAGAATAATAGAATGTACAAAACTTACATCACCAAAATTTCTAATACCGATAGGGTACTTGAAAACCATAATTGACATAAGCTTGAGACAATAGTACGATGTATAATAACGAATTACATTAATAATAGTATACTGATAGGGTATAATTATTATTAATATAATACAAATATAACACATTAGAATAATTAATTATTTAACAACACAAATTTTGTATAATTATATCCACGATAGGTGAGTTCATAACTATACAAAATATCAATAGTCATGCTACAATTATACATTAGAAAAATTATATTGTATAACAAATGCAGCATAGAACACACAACTTAATTCACATAAGGCTCTAAAATTAATTCCATCTATATGACACATGATCAAGGAGAGTATAACATATCAAAGTGTCACAAAAAAGTAGAGAACAATCACAGAATTTTAGATCAAAACCTTAGAGTACAGTATTAAAAAATACAATATATATTTTTCGGATTTAACCATATAAAATATTCGTGAGGCGAGAGGTATCTCGCGAGGCGAATCTTGTGAAAAGTCAGCAACGTTTGGTCTTCTCGCGGGTACTCGCGAGGCAAGTCAAGTGTTCGCGAGGCGACCCAGAAACCTTTCATTTTCCTAGAACAGTCAGCCTTCGGGGTCGCGAGGCGAGAAGAGTAGTCGCGGGGCGACCCATAGACCTTTCATTTTCCTAGAACAGTCAGCCTTCAGGGTCGCGAGGCGAGAAGCGTAGTCGCGAGGCGACCCAGAGAGGATGACAATTTCACTGTTCTGCTGGCTTTCAGGTTCGCGAGGCGAGAATAATCTCGCGAGGCGAATCTGGAATTCCACAGATGCAGATGCCCAGAATCGCGAGGTGAGAATACACTCGCGGGGCGATCGAACGAGTTGGGGCTTTTTTTACGCAAACAGGAAACGAAAAACCATCGATTTCTCACGTTTTATTTGATGAAATCCAACGATTTTCGAGTATGTTACTCGAATAACATGTGGGAAGAAAAGCCCTCAAACAATTTTCGAAATCATTGACCAGAATCATAGTTTCGAATTTTGAAGAACAAGACATGAAAAACGAAAGTTGCTGAAGAAAAAAAAATTATGGGCAAACAAAATTTTTACAATATTGATATAACATGATATGAAAATCCCTAAAAAGATTTTGCATCTTGATTGAAAAACATAAATTAGGGTTCATATAATTTTCAGAATAGCTATAACATGTATCTATCCTTGGCTCTGATACCAATTGAAGGAAAACCTATAATTCTAAAAGTTGTGCCTCTCTTTCTTACCTTTCCAAAAAAATCAAGTTTATAATTTTTGGATGAGTAGATAGTGAGATACACTCAAAATACCACTACATCCTCAAAGCAGTCAACTTTTTTTTAAGCTTCTTGTTGATCAGTTCTCTTCATTCTTCATCATCTAAGGGTATAATTTTCATCTCTTGCTCTTTATTTCCTCAGAAATCTCTATTTCATCAAAATGCATGTCACTTTTCTTATTTTGCATGTTTATAGTTTTAACTAAAAGTTTTTAAGAAAAATCTTTAGAAAAGTCTTTTGAGCATGGAATTAATTTTCATACACTTATACTCATCTCTACTATCATTTTAAGCACTTGCATGTCACAAAAGAATTTTTCAAATGGTCGGAAACCCTATGTGGAGCAAAGTAGATGTTTTTGTTAAATTTCACATACTTGACTTAAAGATCCTTTCACAACTCTTTGTTTGAACCATTATTTGATAATAATAGTTACTATTTTTGGTTGATATATGTTTGCATGTATGTTTTTTAGGGTTTAGGACCCTTGCATGTTGGTTTTATGGCTTTAGGATGATGCTAGAGTGAAGAAAATGACTTGGTATGGATAAACATGGGTAAAATGTAATTATGACAGCATGGTATACATTTATTCGTAAGCCGATAACTTTTTATACAAAAAGTGTTTCTAAAAACTAAATATATACTTGGAAAGAAGACTTCTGGGACTTTAATTTGATATATAATATTTAAGTATTTGGATAATATTTACTAGGTCAAAACACCTGTCAAAGTATAGCCAAATTCTGCCTGCGAAAATATGTACGTAGCTGGTTGCATGGTGATTTTAAATATGATTTTGAAAGTTAATGTAACATCCTAAAAATTCAAATATAATTATTTTAATAAAAAAAGGGTAGCATAAGAGTTTATTATAATTGTTTTCTTTATAATAAAAATCCAGTGGGTTCCACAATAATGTAAAATTGATTTTAAAAAATAAAATAAAAATGAGTATAAGAACCTACCCTGGACTAAATTAATGCGGCAATAATGATAGGAAACATAAGCATATCAAGGCCCATGCTGTGTTACCCATTATAAATAGATAGTTTGAGTGTTTTAAGCCTAATTTCGAATAATATGACTAGATACCTAACTTCAGATGGATATTTAGTAACCAAAGAGAACTTGTTTGAATTCGAGATCTGCATAAGAAATATAGCCCTGTCTCTTAGATTTCCATAGACACCAAATTCGTCCAAATTGGATTCTTGTACCTCAAGTTATGACCAAATTCGTACACAATATTCATGTTCCAGCGCCAGAACCATTTTTTTAAAAATTCTATCCACGTTTTGCCTATCTAAACATCGGTTTCAGATCTGGTGGTCTTCATAACAGTTGTATACAATTCTTTTATCTTTCCAACGATATAAAATTTATAATTTTTGAATGTCTATAACTCAAGATATGTGCGAAATACAGCACCATATGCAGAGTAAACGGGCTTAGCGCGTTTTTACACGTTTTGGGCTATTGAGGGCTCTATAAATAGAATCTTAACACTCTTAGGGTGCGTTTTTGAACCCTAATTACACCTAGAAACTCAAACGGCTAAGAAGAGAAGAAATTCAAGGATTAAGAAGAGGGAGTCTAGGAAGAGGAAGATGATGATAACTCTTGGCAAACGTTAGGATTCTCAGTAGGAAACACTTAGAGCTATTTGGAGGTTTTCAAGAGGTGAGTAACAATATTTTTTATGAACCCTTTCCATGGAATATATATATATATATATATGTGTGTGTGTGTGTGTGTGTGTGTGTGTGTGTGTGTGTGTGTGTGTGTGTGTGTGTGTGTGTGTGTGTGTGTGATTGTTTTTGTTGATAAGGGATTACCATATGGTTTTTGGAGTCTTCAATTGACTTGATGCATATTGTTAGTAATCTAAATTCTAAAATTGGGGTTTTGTTTAAAAGGGGAATTAATTGATTAATTGATGTTGTAACGTGCTTATTCATGTATGATATGTTGTGATATTCATGATTGTTTGTTATTTGTGGAAGTTTATGTGTTTAAAATTGAGGGAAATAGTTTCTTACATGCATAAGACATGACATATTTGAGTTATAATATGTTGTATGATGTTTGCCTTAATACCACCTATGATAGGGGTATCAAAAAGTAATACCATCGTGATGGGGTATCGAACGTAACATCCCCATATAATTGGGATATTGCCTAAAAAGGGGCATCAAAAGTAACACCGCCACACGTTGGGGTGTCGAAAAGGGAGAAATACCGCCATGTGCACATGGGAGGTATCGAAATAGAAATGTTCCCGACAGGAGGGTGACATCGAAACACTCCTCGTGAGTAAGGGTGGGCAATGGGACGTCATTGTCATGTGATGTATGAATTTATGGCATGCCGGCAAGAGACCAATTTAATTAGGAGGTCTTCGGGCCGCTTGGATTATTCTAGAATTTATTTGGTATAAGAAATGTGATGTAGTGAGATAAGTTGTTGTTACATTATATGCTATTGAGTTGATGAGATTATTGTTGATATTAAAAGTATTTTCTTTTATATATATTATTTTGGAAAATTAGCGGATACCATGGACAGTTTTTCCGGTTACCGCACCGGCTGAGAACAACACTATTTTCGAAACATTTTATAAATGTATTGTTGTGCATTGGGATTTTATATCTCATTATAAGTGTTGTTTTCAGAGCCCGAGGACATCGCTGTTGAGGATCCAGAGATCTTAAGAGTTATCTTTGAGTAGCTAGTTGGTTAGTAATGTAGTATGGTTTAGAGTATTATGCGGACGACGTTCTTTGGTTTACATACTATTTTTCTCAGATTGTAATTAGACGCCCGGTTTTGAGGTTTTTAGTTTTTATTCAAATGATTGGATTTAATAATATTTTTCAATACTTTGTAAATACTATTATTTTATTTAATACGAGGTATTTTCATACTTAGTTATTTGAGAAAATTTTTATGACTTGTGTTTTTTTTAATTAAATGTTTTGAAGGATTTTTATTGGAATTAGTTTGGGTTACTAATGTAACGAAGGGCGTTACAGTTAAAAACTGTTATAAAGTTTTCTAGGTTAATACTAAAGTATAACTAAAGTTTGGTTTAAGATTTGGGATTTTTACATGTGTATATAAAGGGAATCAATTTCATAAATTTACATGTTGGTGAACTCGGATTTCTGGAAAATCCTGTTCAATTAGAGGTGGTGTGTGATTTTTAACAAATTAATGCCTTCGAATTATGACATGAGACCAACTGCAATGTGTTTATATGTGAATTCGGTACCTTCAAATAAATTTTCAAAAATTTTAAAGGTCATTTGAGTGATCATTCATAATTTAAACCCACTGCTATTTTGAAAATACTTTATAACAGAGTTCATCAAAATTTTTGAGTGAAAAACATGATTTTCAAAATAATATCTTTTAACATGAATCAAGCAAATGTACTATAAACAAGTGTCAATGTAAAAATATAAAGATATGAGATTAAAGTATATATGTATATGTATGCATAAAAGTAACTCTTGGATCAAATGTAATCCAAGAATTTTTAAAAGATTGGACATCTCTAGCATCATTTTTCTAGCCATGGCCAAAATTTACACATGAAAAAATAAGGTGACTTTGTTGTTTTAATTTAAGTCATTCGCTTAATTCTTAGACTTGCGGCACGCCATGGGCAAAGAAAGTTCGCTCTGGACAGCACCGAAAAAACAAAGACTCTTATTACCCGTCGAATCAGGTAAGGGAAGAAAGCCTGATGGATATTTAAATTATGATAACTATATGCTTGATGTGCTTGATTTTATATGGTTGTTGAAGTTGACTGTTGATGTGTCTGTTTTAGTGAAAATCTTGAATTTTAAGACCTTAATGATATGTTGGATTGATTTACTTGTTTGTATGATTAATGATGAATTGTAAATATGTGCATTCTGTTGACCATGTTATAATTGTTGTAAGTTGTTTGGTTGTTGCGCGTATTTGTTGGCTTTGTCCTAATTGTTGTAAGTTGTTTGGTTGTTGCATAGAAGCCTAATTAATGTAAGATAAAAGCTTTAAGAAAACTCATGAGGTAAGACACAGACTACAAAAAACTGTCAATTTGTGGCGGTTTTAAACTCAATTTGTGGCGGTTTTTGACCTCCGCAAAATAATTTACGGCGTTTTTGGAAACCGCCGCAGTTACGTTCGCCACAAGCAATTTGCGGCGGTTTATGAAAACCTCTGGTATCTTTCTTATATTGTGGCGGTTATATTGCGGAGGTTTTCAACCTCCACTAGTAGCGACGGTTGTTTATTTTGTGGGGGGTTTTTAACCTCTTCTACGAATGCCTATTAATGGTCATTAAATTGGTTAATTTGTGGGGGTTTTTAACCTCCTCTATGAATGAGTATGAATGGTCATTACATTGTTTATTTTGTGGGAGTTTTTAACCTCATCTATTAATGACCGTTATATAGTTATCAACACCACCTACCGCAATAATATATATCTCACTATTTGATACGCTTTTTGTTTCGAATTTACTTATTTTCTAATGATTTTAAATCAATGGAAATATTTTTAACAAAAGTTTGCCGAAATAGTCATAAAAAATTCATTAAAAACATAACCATGGTGACATAAGTATGTTTCAAATATCAATTGTAATTTAGAGAATATAACTTGAATTCATAATAGCCTAAAAGTAGTTTTATATTAAATGAGAAAAAAAAGAACATCAAATATTGTTAGTGCTAGCTCCGGATGATCCTCTTGCATCCAAAGGCGAATTTGGCTCACCTGCAGCATCATTTGGCTGAAAAAATAAAAAAAAAAAAATTAGTTGAAATATTCAAAATATAAAAATATCTATTAAAAATGATATATTTGCAAAAGTGATAAAAAGAACAAAAGTACCAAAAACCCCTCATAATCTTGGTTAACAAGTACTAAAAATAGGAGATGCTACATTAAAAAGCTCCATCAATAAGAAACTAAAAAGCCTATTGTATGACACAAGAATAAATATTCTGTCTGTCACAACAGAATTTTTAGCACAGCAAACAAATCACCCAGTAAGAAATCATGGCGAACACTGCTGCAACTCAAAAAGTCAAAACACCCCAAATGAAAATGCTATAAATTGTGCTTAAACTGCACGATATACATTTAGTGATAATAATGATGATAATGCTCAACGAACATAAAACATAACCAATTCCGAATTGGTATCCTCACAAATGGGTCAATCATTTAACTTTTATGCCTTCAAGGGAAAACTGCAAAAGACTATCAAAGTCTAACCTGTTCTCTGCTTTAGTTTTTTCACTTTCTTCCCATGCCCTCACATAAGATAACTTTTTCCCTTTCGCAATTTCTTCCAGAGCGATATCTATAGACGATGTCTCCTTTGGATTCCGTCGTCTCCTTCGCTACTTGATTTGAAACTGATGTCTTGCTTTGTCAGATTCCACCGTCTCCTTCCCTTTGTTAGGAAACCAATTGAAGTCAAATGAACAGCAAAAAAGAGGAGAAAAACACAACTAGGGAAAAACAGCAAAATATAATGAACCAATGTTTCCATTTCTAAAAATCCCAAACTCAGTATAAGGCAAATTGAAAGAGGAACACACCAGGGAGAAGGAAGACGAAGACGTGTAGGAGTGAGGCGAGCCACAACGAATCTCCACTCAGGAAACAAGTTATCAAGCACATTCCAAAAGATTTGCACAACCAATCATGCACATCCCAAAAGATTTGCACATGTAAATTATTCACCATCACTATTTCATTCCCTCTGAATCTCCAATTCAAGTTCATTATTCTACTGACAAACATAACATCACAGTAATCCCCAAATTAAGAACGAAACCCTAAACCCCCAAATCAGTGAACCCCAATTCGAACAAAGTGTGGCAGAAAGAAAGGAGTGAAACGCAGAAGAATGCCTCCATTGACAAGCAGAAGAAAGAAAAACAAAGAGGGGACTTACCTGGGAGTGAAATGCAGAAGTGTTGTTGCGGTTGGAGGATGATTCAGGCGCTGTTGCGACTTGTAAGGGTGGAGACGTGTTAGCGCAGAAGTGAGAGACGTAGAAGTGCCTTGGATGGAGACGAGTTAGCGCAGCGGTCTTTGGCTGCGAGTGAGAGACAGTGGTAGAGGTAGGGAGAAGGAAGACGAAGACGTGAAGGAGTGAGGCGCAACGAAATTAGGATTTGGGTTTTTTGGGTTCGCGCGATTAAGAATTGGGTTCGCGGGTAATGAATAGTAAGGGACGATATATTTTAATGTTTAATTTGAGGGTTTATAAACCTCCACAAATTGAATCTTAAATCGCCACTGTTAAATTGATTTTGGGCGTTTTGTTGGGAATTCAATATTCATTTAAATTGATGCTAATTTGTGGCGGTTTAAGAAACCCCCTCAATATAACCTCCACAAATTGACAGTTTTTTTGTAGTGACACGATGAAGATTTTTAATTTTGAAGTAACATCTTGATAAAGAAGAAGGAAAAATATTCTTTTAACGTTTTGTGAAGATTTAAGAACTTAAAAATAAATTTTTATGGAGATGAAAAGAAATTATTTTGGGAACTTAAGGGATTTTATTTTAAGTAAAATATAATTTTTTGAGGATAACTCATGAAAAAGAACCACAAAGAAAAGTAAGCTCATTTTCAAGTCCTTTAAAAGGAAATTTTCATTTCCAACACCTTTAGAGCAGTTCTCCTCAAAAAGTGTTTTTTTAAGAGTTTTAGAAAAAGTGGTCCTTCTAAAATGAAATGGATTTTTAGAAAAGAAAAAGAGCTTCTATAACTTAAGATTTTTTTAATAGATTTCAAAAGTTGTTTTTCAAAGGATTTTATCCAAATTAAAATTACCCGATAACTTGGATAAGTTACGGAAGTTTTTGTTTTGTATTTCCACTGAACAAAAAAGAACGTTGAAAGGTGAAGCTTGAAATAACCAAAGTTGACTCAAGAAGGGGGGTTGAATTGTGTTTACCAACTTTTTCGGTTACTTTAAAAAGGATTTTCGCAGGAACAACAAGCTGTACTTAGATGAGAGAAAATCAGATGAGTGAATCGTCTAATATTCAAACAAGGCACACGGGCAGACAGAGAAGGGTAAAACAAGGATTTGTATTTGCAACTTAACTCCCCAGCTTAAAATCTTAGAAACAAAAGATACTTAACAAAACAAAGGGATAAAGGGAAGAGAGATATCACTCAAGAGATTTATATTGGTTTACCCCAAAATCCACAGAGCTACGTGCAGTTTCTTGGCAGCACCAAATTTCCACTATAACTGAGTAATTTACAGTACAAAAATTCTTTGCACACCTAACCTCTTTAGGCTCGACACTCAAACAAGTATTCTTTGCTCATCTAGACTCTTCAGGTTTAACTTAGTAAAGAATATAAAGGTTTTGTGTAATAACACAACTTGCAAGTCTTTCAGATCACACTCAGAGAGTGAAATAAATATGAGGTATGAAAGACTGCGAATTAATATCAAGTAATTGAAAGTATATTCAATGTAAGAATGAAGAAGTTAATGAATAGAGTAAATTCTTTTGCACTGTATTCTTAATGATATTCAATTTCTCATCTTCATCTTCATTGTTTGATCTATTTAAAGGCTTCAAGTAAGAGATCCGTTTAGACACAGCTTAAGAAAATGTGTTCTTTTGATTTGAGCTTCTGAGACACCATTAATGTCAAAGAGTCGTTCTGTATAAATATAAAATGCTTGGGAACGTTGAGCTTTGACAAGGTTGTCCAAGGGTACACTTTATTCTGAATCAGCTGTTGTTTTCAGAGTATGCAGCAGCGGGCTTCTTGTTCTTGCAGCAGAGAGCTTTCCTTTTTCAGTGCAACAGTCAGTTCACTTTCCAGAAAGCACTTTTACTTTGTACTAAAAACAGCTAAAATGTTACTGCAGTGGTATAGATGTTGCGTGTTTATTCCTTAAAACCTTGGAACAACGCTTTTAAACCTTTGTCCTTTGAGCTATTGTCCAGAGGTCTTCGAGATCCTTAAGGAAGGCATTTAATTTGAATAAGATGACTTGGACTTCATTTCTGACAAACTGACATCATAGCAGAGTTGAAAAAATTAGACAGGTGAGAGGCAATTAGAAATCAGACGAGTTCTCAAGCAGTTCAAAAACTAGACGGGTGCTAGCGTATTCCAAAGTCAGACGGGTGATCCATTGAGTCTTGCCATGTCATCAAGCATGTTCAGATCTTGACTTGGCGTATCCTTGGTATTTGACTAAATATCATACCAGTGTTTTTCAGATAAGTCTAAAAACCGAGCTTTACCAAAAAGCAGACGAGTCAAAAATCAGACGAGTTGTCTTTAAGTCTATTTTCCTGCACACTTATCATATTTGTCAGTAATTTCATATGGTTCAATATTACCATACTTAATCTATTTGGAATCATCAAAACTTAGAAAATTTACACATTGAATGTGTTTTGGACTTATGAGGTCTCAACATTCTCCCCCTTTTTGATGATGACAAATAATTTTTCTGATTTTATTGAACATCAAAATGCAATAAGAAAAATTTCAGAAGATATAATTTTTAATGCTCCCCCTAAATTTGTCCATCAGATAAAAGCAAATACCAGAGCAGACTATATCAGAGCATAACTTAAACTTTTTAGAATACATATAGATTGGACAAAGATATAGCAATAATTTCTCTATATTAATTTCTCTATATTTTCCTCCCCCTTTTAGCATCAATCAAAAAGTAAAGAAAGGCAAAGAGATTGAAACAAAAAGCCAAAAGGTATAGTAAAACTTCAATTCATTTCAAATAATCAAAGATAAGTACAATTGTTGAACATCACAGACCAGTACATTGCATGACTTAAAAAGACTAAGTCCTAAATGCTAAGAGCTACCTTGGCTTTTAAATAAAGCTTCTATCATTCTCTGCATTGCTTCCTGTTGAGCCAACATCTGGGCTTGAAATGGATTTTGTTGGGCAATGGCTTCATTTTGTCACTGAATGACAGTCTGTAGGCTTGATGCCATTTCATCCAACCTTTGATGAGCAGCAGGGTCATAAGCAACTACTGGAGCAATGGAATCAGATGTGGCCAGTGTAGTTGCAAAAGCAGAAGAACGAGGTGGACTAGGAGGAGTGGTAGGAGGTAACTCTTCAACAGAAATGTGGTCATCAGGATGAGGGTCAAGAAAGACATTTGTTGAAAGAGTGGTGAAAAAGTCATTATAGGGGTAAACTCTTCTAAAAAAGCATGAATAAGCTCATGATGAACAGGTGAGTCTAAAACTGGAAGGAGGAGGAATTCATAAGATCTCCTAATGAGATTGATATGATTAACGGGGGTAGATTCAGGAAAGTTCAGAAGAAAGAAGGGAGGTAAGGTATAGATGGAGGGTGAAAATGGATAAAGAGCATAGGCTTGTCTACCTCTGATTAGAATGGTTTTCTTCTCTTCTTCAGACATTCCAAAGTTAGAACCATATCTCCAGTAGATGTCTCTAACATTTAGAAACTTGTGATGAGTCTCAGTAGTGAACATCCTCAGTCTGAATTTGTATTTGTTGTCTTTGAGCTTGATCGGATAAAATTGTTGTTCTCCAGGTAAATTAATGATTTTTTGCTTTCCCTTGAGGGTCATTGAGTCAGGCATCACTTTGAGCTCAGTAGAGGGTCTCATGAAAATGTTAGGATTGAAGAGCCATTTGTTTATTGGCTTTTGTTTTCTGGCAAGGTTATTAAGCTGCCTTTCAACTTTAAGAAAAGCAATGACATCCAAGTCTTTGCTGCTGAGAAAATTTGAGCAAGACTCATCTGTGGCAGAGAAAGGAGTGGTTCTAGATGAGAGGTGGTATGGAGGTAAGGTGGCTAAAGGGAGTGGGTTGTGTCTTGTTTCAGAGAATAAATCTGGAAAGATTATCCTCAAAGGGATTTGGTTCTAATTTTTGATCCAGACAGGAATTTGGGTTTTGAGTGAAGGTGGAGTAGGAGTGGGATTGTCAAAATATTCAAAGTCATTGATATCCACACTAAGAAGAATATCATAGAAGAATGCTTGTGATGTGGAAGGTTTGGATGAATGAATTTCAGACATGTGTGTGTCTGAGAGGGTAAGATTAGGGTCGGAAATTTGAGTTTCAATTGTTTCTGATTCAGGAATGATGAATGAAGGTAAGGGTTCATGGACAGTTGATGATAGAAGAGGTGTTGGTTGTCTAATGGGTGATGTGTGTGAAGGAGTTGGAATTTTTTGTGAAACAGGTGTAGTGGGAGTTTGTTGTTTTGGTAGTGGTGATGGTGTTGTGTGTAGTGGTGGTGTTGGTGCTATCTTTGGAGATAGTGGAAATGGTGATGATGGTTGTGGAATGGAGGTTGTTGTGGCTGTTTGTTGAGGTTGAAAGTAGGATTCTTTTTGAGGTGAGGGTGATGGTGATGAAGTATAAGGTAATACCAATTTCCTTCTTATCACAGTGGTCCTCTTTTTCTTAGGGATCATTGTCTCTTCTGGTTGAGACTCCCCCTCAGTTTGTGCAGCTCTTTTTCTCTTAAAGACTTTTGTTATGCTTGGTCCAATGAGGACAGAAGCAACAGGTTCAGCAGATGCTTGAGAAGATGGCTCAGCAATTCTTCTTCTTTTCCTTTGAAGCTGAGGCATTTTTTCTTCAACAGGCTCCTCAAATGTTTCAGCCCTAACCACTGGAATGCTCAGTCCTTCACTAGCAGGGGCAACAAATGTTGATGCTTCAGCAATAGAAGGTTCCACTATAGGTTGAAGTTGTATTTTCATCAAAGACAAGGTCTTTGAATTTATCTCTATGTAGAGATCAGCATGGAAGGCTTGTGACATGTTGTTCAAAGAGTTGGCCCTGAAGATTCTTGTCATAAGCATGCCATAGGGATATCCACCTTTGCACTTCCCTTTAAAAGTTTTCAGCATGTGTCCAAAAATTAAATCTATGATATCTATTTTGATTCTTTGGACTAAGTGGTAGATAGAAAATTTTTCTATCTTACTCACATGATCCATAGACCCAGTTTTATGTATCACACAGTTAATCAGAAGAACATGAAGAAATCTTGCCTTAGGAGTTAGGAACTTTGAATCAAAGTCCTTTGGCTTGGGAACTCCATACAGTATGAGATTTATAGCCGCTTCCCCACCTTGATTTTTCACCCAGTTTTTGTCGTATCCAGCTCCTTCTCTAGGGCACTTTGTCACTTCAGTGAGTGACTCATGGGTAATGAAGACATGGTCTTCATCAACATCTCCAGAGATCATGAAGGTTGTGCTGTCCTTGGTCACTTTAGAGTTTTTCCAGAAGTCCCTAACCAAGGAAGGATAGACATCTTCCATAATTTGGAAGAATGGTAGCCACCCAACATACACAATTTCTGGCTTAACATCTAATCCTTTGTTCTTCAACTCAGCGAAGTTAGGGACCCTTCCTGGGCGCACTTTCTTTAGTTATGTTAAAGAGAGTCTGGATCTTTCAGCAACTTCTTCAAGAAAACTTTTGGGTGTCATCGTTTCAGAAGAGAAGATTTTTAGGGTTTGGAAAGGAAAAGGTTTCGAAGGAACGAAGACGAAGAGAATTTAGAGAGAGATTGTGAGCAAGAGATTTTGAGTGGATAGTTTTGAAACGACACGAATTTCTTTTGTTAAAATACTTGAGTGCTTTTTGCGTTGGGAACGAGGAGAGAGATTATTGCTATAAACAACAATAAATTTTGAAAAGACAATTGTTAATCAAATAAAATGTTTTTCAGAAAAGGAGGGAAAAATGCAATGTACACGTGTCTCAGTCAAGGTTTAGCACCGAGTACTTTTAGCCACGTCATCGGACACTTCGCTTAAAATAGACCAGTCAAGCAGATATATAATTTAGACAAGTAAAATTTCCAGGCATATCAGCAAACATTCATTCAGACACATTATGCATATGAAGATTCTTTCTAATAAAAACAGATCTATCTTCACTTAAGGGTTTTGTAAAGATGTCTGCCCACTGATATTCAGTGTTTACTGTAACGCCTTCCGTTACATTAATAACCCGAAATAAATTCAATAAAAAAAATCATTTTTAATCATTTAAATTAAAACATACGTATCATAAAAAATTTGTAAATTATTTGAGTACGAGTATACCTCATTAATTAAAATAGTAATAAAGTATCTAAGGTAATAATATAATAATAAATGAAAACCACAAGCCTCAATATCGGGCGTCTACTAACAAACCCAACGATAAATCACTCCTCGTGCTCTGAAAACAATACTTAATAATGAGATATAAAATCCTAGTGATCAACAATACAGTTTTATAAAAATATTTTCGAAAATAGCATTGTTCTCAGCCGGCGCGGTAACCGGAAAAACTGTCCATGACACCCACTAATTTTCCAAAATATTATATATAAAAGAAAATACTTTTAATATTAATAATAATCTCATCTCAATACATCACATTCCATATACCAGATAAGTTCTAGTTTAATCCAAGCGGTCCGAAGACCTCCTAATTAAATTGGCCTCTTGCCGGCGTGCCATATATTCACACATCACACGACAATGGTGTCCCATTGCCCACCCCTACTCACGAGGAGTGTTTCGATGTCACCCTCCTTTCGGGGACATTTCCATTTCGATACCTCCCATGTGCACATGGTGGTATTTCTCCTTTTTCGACACCCCAACCTGTGGCGGTGTTACTTTCGATACTCCTTTTTAGGTAGTATTACTTATTTTCGACATCCCAAATATATGGGGATGTTACTTTCGATACCCCATTACGGTGGTATTACTTTTCGATACCCTTATCATAGGTGGTATTACGGCAAACATCATACAATTCATCATAAGGCACAATTTCATGTCTCATAAGTGTAACAATTCATTCACCAAAAATTAAATATTTGATCTTATCATGCATGTCAAATAAATTCACAAGGCATAGCATACACTAATAAGCACGTCATTCAACTAATTCAAATACCAATCATGTATTTCATGCCATCGGTAACAAGAATAAATACCCAATTTAATAATCTTTTTTATTTTAATTCAAAACCCCTAAACAAATTTAGTTTATTAATAACATGCATCATTCAATTAAAATCTCTCAAAATCATAGGTTAATCGCTCAACACAACAAACACATGTACCATGGAAAGGGTTATTAAAAGGTATTGTTGCTCACCTCTCGAAGACCTCCAAAGTGCTCAAAAAATTATTTATGATAAGAATTTGTGCTTCCCTAAAAATTCTTCTCCCGTTTGGTGGCGTTCTTGGATCTGTGTTGTTGCGGTTGTACTGGCAAGGAAGAATGGAACCTGTGAAAATGCGAAACCCCCTGCGACGCTCTACGTTCCTTTTCTTTTTCTTTAGTAACCAACCTTTATGGTCATATATATATATATAGTCAGCGCCTAGCCATTGGTTTGTCCCCCCCCCCCCCCCCCCCTTAAAAGAACTTAGAGTAATCAGGCGCACAAGTACCATATATATATATATATATTAATTCTCTTCCCCCGTTTTAAAAGAACTTAGAGTAATCAGGCGCATAAGTACCGTATATATATATATATATATATATATTAATTCTCTTTTTTTATATATTTATTTTAATTTAATATTTCTTTGTATTCACTAACCAATTCTAATAAATTTTATACTAATAAATTCTCACCACTAAACCTCTTAATCATATTTTATTTTTATTATATCATTATTATTATTATTATTTTATATAACTTAATCCTTTTTTTTCAAATTAATTATATTAGAATTTTAGGATGTTACATTTACAAACTTAATTTCAAAAACACCCTTTTGAACATAATCTCTAATAAAATGATGCTTTATTTTTATATGTTTTGCTCTAGAATACTGTATGGGATTCTTAGACAGATTAATAACACTAGTATTATCACACCAAACAGGTATATTATGCTCAAACATTGAATAATCTTCAAGTTGGTATTTTACCCAAAGCAGTTGTGAACAACAACTGGCTGCAGATATATATTCAGCTTCAGCAGTTGATAGAGCAATGGTACTTTGCCTTTTGCTTGACCAGGAGATCATATTTGCTCCAATGAAGTAACATCCTCCATTGGTGTTTTTTCTATCAACTCTATCTCCAATAAAATCAGAATCACAGAATCCGGCTAACCTGAAATCTCCAGATTTCTTATATAACAGACCAAGGTTAGTGGTTCCAATTAAAAATCTGAAAATTCTTTTAACAACCTTATGATGAGATTCTTTAGGGTCTGATTGAAATCTTGCATAAAGACAAACACTGAATTGAATATCAGGTCTACTAGCATTTAAGTATAGAAGAGATCCAATCATACCTCGGTAGACAGTTTGATCTACCTGTTTACCTTCTTCATCCTTGTTCAGAACAATTGATGGATGCATAAGTGTACTCATAGGTTTTGAGTTTTCCATTTTGTACTTTTTCAGAAGTTCCTTGGTGTACTTCTGTTGATGAATATGTATTCCAATAATTGTCTATTTTATTTGAAAACCAAGGAAGAACTTCAGCTCTCCCATCATGCTCATTTCAAATTCATTTTGCATCAACTCAGAGAACGCTTTGCAGAGCTTTTCATTAGTAGCACCAAATATAATATCATCAACATAAATCTGTACTACTGTGAAGTCTTTCTTTGAGAATTTCTTGAAAAGTGTAGTGCCTACTTTTCCTCTAATGAAATTATTTTCCATTATATACGTGCTTAGCCTATCATACAAAGCTCTTGGAGCTTGTTTGAGTCCATATAGAGCTTTCTTAAGCTTATAGTCATGGTGAGGATTTTCAGAGTCCTCAAAACCAGGAGGTTGCTTTACATACACTTCCTCCTCAATTATTCCATTTAGAAATGCACTTTTAACATCCATTTGATAAAGAGTTATATCATGTTGAGCAGCATATGACATGAGAATTCTAATTGCTTCTGATCTAGCTACAGGTGCAAAAGTTTCTGTAAAATCAATACCTTCTTGTTGATTATAACCTTGAGCAACTAATCTTGCTTTGTTTCTTACCATTTTTCCATCATCATCCAGTTTATTTCTAAATACCCATCTAGTTCCAATAACAGATTTCTCTTTGGGTTTAGAAACTAGAGTCCAAACATCATTTCTCTTGAACTGATTTTGTTCTTCTTGCATGGATAGAATCCAACTTTCATCTTGTAAAGCTTCTTCAATCTTTTTAGGTTCCAAATCTGATATGAATGCCATGCTGTTGATTTCTTTCAAAGCAGATCTGGTTCTAACTCCTTGAGATGGACTTCCAATGATAAGATCTTCTGGATGATAGGTCTTGAATTTCCAATCCTTCTTCAAATTCTGGGTTTCAGACGTTTCAGTACTTGTCTGATTTTCAGACATGTCTACTTTTAACTTGTCTGAAGATTCTTCTACTACAGGATTAAGTTCAATACCTGCAACATCATCCTCTAGATCTGATAGTTCCCTATCAGTCTTCAAACCATCGTTAAACTTTACATGAATTTATTATTCTACCACAAAGGTTCTAGAATTAAAGATTCTGAAAGCTTTAGACATTTCAGAATATCCAATAAATATGTCTTTATCTACTTTTGAGTCAAATTTGCCAAGATGATCTTTTGTATTAAGAATATAACATTCACATCCAAATGCATGGAAGTATGATATGTTGGGTTTTTTACCTTTCCACAATTCATAAGGAGTCTTATTTAGGATTGGTCTATTAATTATTCTGTTTTGCACATATCAAGCTGTGTTAATGGCTTCTGCCCAGAATTACTTAGGAAGATTATTCTCATTAAACATTGATCTTCCCATCTCTTGAAGAGATCTGTTCTTTCTCTCAACCACTCCATTTTGATGTGGAGTTTTGGGTGCAGAGAAATTATGAGAAATGTCATTTTCCTCACAGAACAATTTGAAATGCTCATTTTCAAAATCTCCTCTATGATCACTTCTAATAACAGAAATACAGAAACCTTGCTCATTCTGTACTCTCTTACTGAATATTGTAAAGGCCTTATAAGACTCATCTTTGTGGGTTAAGAAGAGTACCCCAAGTGAATATAGAATAGTCATCAACTATGACAAAACCGTATTTCTTTCCACCTAGGCTAGCTACACTGATTGGTCCAAACAGATCCATATGTAACAGTTGCAAATGGCTAGAGGAGGTGACTTTCTTTTTAGATTTGAAACTTGATTTTACTTGTTTACCTCTCTGACATGCATCACACAAAACATATTTCTTAAAAGAAATATCAGGAAATCCTCTCACAAGGTTATGATTTTTCAATTTAGAAATTTATTTCATACTAACATGTCCTAGTTTTTTATGTCATAGCCACTTGTCATTGACTATGCATGCATCCTTAGAAAAAGACACAGAAAATCCATTATCACACAATTGATTTATGCTAAGCAGATTATGTTTTAACCCTTTCAAATATAAAACATCACAGATAATAGGCAAGGGAGATTTACCACCAATTTTACCTACACTAACAACTTTTCCTTTCTGGTTACCACCAAAATTTACATGTCCACCTTTCTTAGGTTGGAGGTCTAGGAATATAGACATTTCTCCTGTCACGTGTCGCGAGCATCCACTGTCCAGGTACCATAACAAGTGTTTCTTTTGTCGTGTTAAATAAGTCTGCAACAGGAATGATCATGGACTTAGGTACCCATATTTCCTTGGGTCATTTTCTGTTAGTATAAGGGGTCTGTGAAGACTTCTTTCTCTTTTTGTGGATACACTTAGATGTGATATGTCCAGCTTTTCCACAGTATGTGCATATCGATTTATTTGAGCCAACTAACATAGATTTGACAGTTATTTTTGAGAACTTTGTTGATTCATTATGATGTTCTTCACTGGAATAACCTATGCCTTCTTTGTTAAGAGAGTACCTCTGACTTCCCAAAAGTTTAGTCAGATTATCTCTACCATTAACAAATTTGGCAAGATCTGAGGTGAGCTCTTCTACTTTTTGTTGAACTTTAATTACTTCTTCAGAAGGTAAAGTTTCAACTAAGATCTCAGCTCTTGACTTTTCAGTCTTAAGCCTACTATTTTCTTCAGCTATCTTCTCACACTCTTGAGATTTTTGTGTATACTCATTTGAGAGTTTAACATACTGTCTCTTAAGGTATTTGAAAGCTTTAGACATATAGTTTGATTCTTCCAACAGTTCATCACAGGCATCATTCAATTTCTCAAGTTCATAATGTACCTCGGTTTCTAACTCAGCATCAGTATCTGCCATAAGACAAAGATTTGCTTCAAGGTCATCTCCTTCACTTTCAGTGGAACTTTTATCAAGATCTTCTCAAGTGGTCATCATTCCTTTCTTCTTTTTGTTGAAGAACTTCTTGGGAGTTTGTTTATTGAGTTGAGGACATTCTGCCTTGATGTGACTGGGCTTTTTGCATTCATAGCATATAATGACATTTCTGTCATTAGATCCACCATCTTTGTTGTATTTTTCTTTGTTGAAGCGTCTAAATGGCTTATCCTTTCTGAGGTTTCTTTTCTTCCATAACTTTTTGATTTTTCTGGCGAAAAGAGAAAGTTCATCGTCTTCATCATCAGAGCCATCTTCATTTAATTCCTCAGATTCTTCTGAAGATTCATCTACTTTGAGAGCTTTTGAGACTGCTCCTTTAGATGACTTATTGTCAACCTTAAGAGCAATGGATTTGTTTTTCTTTCCATTGTTTTCTTCAATCAGCTCCTGTTCATGGATCTGAAGAGTGCCAAGAAGCTCGTCTAGCTTCATTGTTGTTAGGTCCTTGGCTTGGGACACAACAGTTACAAGTGGTCTCCATTATTTTGGAAGACTTATGAGAATCTTTTGAATGTGTTCCTCAGTCTTGTAAACATTTCCCAATGATTTCAATCCATTGGTTATGGTTTGAAATCTTCCATACATTTGGCCAATAGTTTCTCCTTCCTCCATTTTGAACAGCTCATACTTTCTGACCAACATGCTGAGTCTGGTCTCTTTGACTTTGCTGATTCCTTCATGAGCAATGGCTAGTGAATCCCACATTTCTTTTGCAAATTCACAAGCACACACCTTTTCAAATTCTTCTCTGCTTGAGGCACACGTGATTGCATATCTAGCTTTGGCATGTGACCGACATTTTGTCTTTTGCTCAGAGGCCATGTTGGCCTTAGGAATCTCAGTTCATTTGTCATCTTTAGGGATATAGGGGCCATCTTCAATGAGATCCCAAAGATCGGAGGAAGTGGATTGTAAGAACCACTTCATCTTTTCTTTCTAGTAGATGTAATCCTCTCCATTGAAGTAAAGAGGTCTCGGCATTGAGGATCCTTCTCCAGCATGGTTTTTGCTTGTACTAGCTTCTCCTACCATTTCCAAGATCTTTTCCTCTACACTGCTAAGTGCTCAACCCAAAGGCTGAGCTCTGATACAAACTGAAATAACCAAAGTTAACACAAGTAGGGGGGTTGAATTGTGTTTACCAACTTTTTCGGTTACTTTAAAAAGGATTTTCGTAGGAACAACAAGCTGTACTTAGATGAGATAAAATCAGACGAGTGAATCGTCTAATATTCAAACAAGGCACACAGGCAGACAGAGAAGGGTAAAACAAGGATTGGTATTTGCAGCTTAACTCCCCAAGTTAAAAACTTAAAAACAAAAGATACTTAACAAAACAAAGGGATGGGGGAAGAGAGATACCACTCGAGATATTTATACTGGTTCATCCCAAAATCCACAGGGCTACGTCCAGTTTCTTGGCAGCACCAATTTTCCAATTGAGTAATTTCCAGTACAAGTATTCTTTGCACACCTAGCCTCTTCAGGTTCAACACTCAAAAAAGTATTCTTTGCTCACCTAGCCTCTTCAGGCTCAACTCAGTAAAGAATATAAAGGTTTTGTGTAATTAATACAAATTGCAAGTCTTTCAGATCACACTCAGAGTGAAATAAATATGAGGTATGAAAGACTGCGAATTAATATCAAATGATTGAAAGTATATTGAATGAAAGAATGAAGAAGTTAATGAAGAGAGTAAATGCTTCTGCGCAGTGTTCTTAATGATATTCAACTTCCTGTCTTCATCTTCATTGTTTAATCTATTTAAAGGCTTCAAGCAAGAGATCCGTTTAGACACGGATTCAAAAAATGTGTTCTTTTGATTTGAGCTTCTGAGACACCATTAATGCCAAAGAGTCGTTCTATATAAACATTAAATTCTTAGGATCATTGAGCTTTGACAAGGTTGTCCAAGGGTACACTTTATTCTGAATCAGTTGTTGTTTTCAGAGTATGCAGCAATGGACTTCTTGTTCTTGCAGCAGAGAGCTCTCCTTTTTCAGTGCAACAGTCAGTTCACTTTCCAGAAAGTATTTTTACTAAAAGGTTACTGCAGTGGTACAGAGGTTGCGTGTTTATTCCTTAAAACCTTGGAACAACGTTTTTTAACCTTTGTCCTTTGAGCTATTGTCCAGAGGTCTTCGAGATCCTTAAGGAAGGCATTTAATTTGAATAAGATGACTTGGACTTCATTTATGACAAACTAACATCATAGCAGAGTTGAAAAAATTAGACGGGTGAGAAGCAATCAGAAATCAGACAAGTTCTCAAGCAGTTCAAAAACTAGACGGGTGCTAGTGTATTCCAAAGTCAGACGGGTGATCCACTGAGTCTTTCCACGTCATCAAGCATGTTCAGATCTTGACTTAGCGTAGCCTTGGTATTGGACTAAATATCAGACGAGTGATTTTCAGACAAGTCTAAAAACTGAGCTTGACCAAAAAACTGACGAGTCAAAAATCAGACGAGTTGTCTTTAAGTCTATTTTCCTGCACACTTATCAGATTTGTTAGTAATTTCATATGGTTCAATATTACCATACTTAATCTATTTGGAATCATCAAAACTTAGAGAATTTACACATTGAATGTGTTTCAGACTTATGAGGTCTCAACAAACCTAGTAACCGAGACGTCGGGATGCTAGTGTTTTGAAAGCACTGGATGTATGATCCGTGTCACGATGTTGTGGACTGTGTGTCCTATGTAAGTTGTTGTGGACTGTGTGTCCTACATATGTTGTTGTGGACTGTATACCCTACATACGTTGTTGTGGACTGTGTGTCCTACATACGTTGTTGTGACTGTGTGTTCTATATACGTTGTTGTGGATTGTGTGTCCCATTTACATAGTGATGAACGTGGTGAATGTAGTAAAAGGTGAAAGTTGTTTTCTATGACCACAAAACCCAAGACTGGTGCATCGGTCCAAGACTGTTGTGATTAGACACTCGGACTTAAAGTCTAGTGTTGATAATAAGAGTTTTAATACGTTGAAAATTTAAGGAAGGTCGTGAGCCTTAGGCTCCGACAAAGGGAAGAATGAAACACAAAGAAAAGCTGTGAAAATAAAATGTATTTCTCATGCATTATGGCAGACGTGCCCACGTTGTTTTCGTATGAAATACCTTGAAGGGTCAGGTACTTCATGCTACGTTGTTTCATTGTGCTTTGATGGACAATGAAGTCCATATGCTTGGGTTGTTGTGCCTTGTGTTGGACATTATGCTATGGACATCCACACACATTTATCACTGTGCCGGGAGTTTTGGGCAGTGCTGTGGAAAAACACGTTGTGCCTTATTGGCAATCGAGCTTGATCAGTTCATCTTTCAAAGAAGTCGGGATCTCCGGAGATTAGAATAGAACGTTGAAATATAGAAGTGCCATATGTTTTTCAAAAATGATGGTGAATTTTGTGATATTATGCTTTTACTGGAAATTATATGTTGAATATGATTGATTATCTGTAATTGTTGTTTGTGTATTGGACTTGTAGTTGTCATAATTCATCCATATATTGGTATCTTACCCTTATAATATATCAGGATCTCCTAGTTCTTTGCTGATGTACTTTAGTACACAAGGGCGTGTGGTACCGAGATGTTCTAACCTCGCACGGGGACTTTAATCCCGCATCCTTGAAGAGGTTTGTGATGGTTAAAATGGTGAGAACTACAGAGTTCTTTCCAGTTGATGTATTTTAGAATGACTAGCTTAGGATTTTTCGTTGGGTTATATGTTTTGAGGAAGTCGGTTTATGTGGTCTGAAAATCTTTTTTAATTCTATTGTAAATAATGAAGTATTTTTAAGAGAAATCTATACATTATAGAAGAGTTGTTTTTGAATAAAATCAATCTATGTATGTTGGTAAATATAATATAGTTCATGCTATTGTGTTGTGCGCTCTATTCTATTTTTAATACTCAACCGAAAAGAAAAAATTTTACCCCCATATTTTCAGACTGATGAAAATAATAGAAGTTTTTATGAAAGCAACCAGTAAACTTCCTTTTAATTTATTCCCACAAGTGATTAAGAGGTAATTCCCAAGGGGGGTGTTACAAGAAGCATCCCCAAGTGTGGGTGATCATGTGAAGACTAAAGCATCCCCAAGTATTGGTGATCATTTGCAATGTAGTGAGATGAATGAGTGTCTATCATTCCTTGTAACTCTTGAGTGGGGTACTCAAGTTTGTAGATTGATACACAAAATGGGGAGGGTTACAAATCATGTAATCATATTCGAGATGGTGAATACACTTTGTTGAGGTGTTTCCGTGGACGTAGGCAAGAGGTGCCGAACCACGTTAATCTTTGTTTGTTCTTCAATTTTTTTCTTTGTGGTGTGCTTGTGTGTGTTCCATCGATGATCCATGGGCGTGTGGGTAATTTCGTTGGCGCGTGTTGAGACACCATGTTGTGTCCCATTGTGTTATTAGATTAAAATCGTATTATTTACTTTCTTAATCGCATGCGTAACGTGGAAAATGCGTAAATAAAAATTAAAACTTAAGTTGATCAACATACAACTTTAATATAATTAAGCACCACACTATATTTATGTTACAAATACACCCATATAACTTGTACACACAATACCAAAACACTGTTTACGGTATCCTCTCAGTAGGATCCCTTATAGGTATACACTTTAAACAAAAAGACATAACTATAGGAAAAATATAAAATATCTTAATATATTGGCCATAAACATCTAAACTCTATCCTCATGGATTACAGCTCTTCCTCCAACCTCTGGTTCGTAAGGAGTTCCATCTAACTCCTCATCAAACTGCTCCGCAGAGTCTTCTCGTACGACCACATAATAAATAAAGACATAATATACATAAAATATAGGGGATAAGAAACAGTTCTATCATAAAAAACGGAAAAGAATACATAGCTCATAATATAACAACTGTCATACACACACACACCTTTTAGAAACAATAAACATCCTTACTTTACTACTTCATACTTTACCCTCAACTTATGCAACTTAAATCTATATGCTGACATGGCCACTACCAATCCTGTCACCATCCCCCATTACCGTTAGGGATGTTAGTCAGTAGTCCAAGCGACGCGTTCCCGAAATCAATACGCACCCCCATTATATAACAACTGTCATACACACACACACACCTTTAAGAAACAACAAACATCCTTACTTTACTACTTCATACTTTACCCTCAACTTATGCAACTTAAATCTATATGCTGACGTGGCCACTACCAATCCTGTCACCATCCCCCATTACCGTTAAGGATGTTAGTCAGTAGTCCAAGCGACGCGTTCTCGAAATCAATACACACCCCCATTATATAACATTTGTCATACACACACACACACACACACCTTTTAGAAACAACAAACATCCTTACTTTATTACTTCATACTTTACCCTCAACTTATGCAACTTAAATCTATATGCTGACGTGGCCACTACCAATCCTGTCATCATCCCCCATTACCATTAGGGATGTTAGTCAGTAGTCCAAGCGTCGCGTTCCCGAAATCAATATGCACCCCCATTACCGTTAGGGTCTTCAACCAAGGAATGAAACTATTCCCCCCAATCCCGTTGGATAATAATTGTACCATGCATACAAAAGTATCCCCATTACCATTGGGATAGTTGTTTGAGTACACACTCTCATTACCGTTAGAGTGTTCATTCAAGGATTGACACTATTTCTCCCATTACCGTTAGAGAATAGCTGCACATCCTAATTCTAAGTTGGAACGGTTTAGCGAGGACTTCAGACCTCGTGTATCATAAACACACGGTTGTGAACAAAAATGCAAATACATGAACCTCATCAATAACGTCCTAATGCCTCAAGCTCCCATCATAGCCTCGACTCACAATCTATGACACCCCTCATTTTTAAAATAATCACTTGAAGCTAGGCATCTCTAAAACCAAGTTATTCTCTCACCAAAATCAATGCCTCCAACAATACATATTTTTACTTAATAACCAACTGAGCAGAAAGTAAAACCAGGTAGATCATGCATAATACATTAATCATCACAATATGCCAATATCACAGAATATCACCTAAAGCAATTTATAATCAGCTTAACATCGATAAATCCACAATTCCCAAATCATCATTGATATTTTATAAAAGCAATCAATATGATTTTGGTCTTGTCAATTACTCGACCACTAGTAGGGTTTAGGTTGCCCTACACAATTATTATACTCTAAGCTGCTTATCCAATCCGACGATAGGTTGGTTCTTTCCCCCACCTTAAAAATGTTCATAAATTTTCAGGCACTTGTCAGTCACGCAGTCAACTCCCGTCAGAGTTCCTAGAGAGTAATTTCTGCTTCCTCAAAGTAAGCACGAACATGAATGACAACCCAGAGAGTCGATCAAACATAGAAACAACCAGAAAATTCACCAAATTAATATCTCAACAAACACACTATAGTTATAACTCAATAATATATTTAATTTCTCAAAAACTCATTGATTTAAATCAAAACAGATTTGGGGGATTTTTAGGCTTAAGGTGAAAATTGGGGAAAAATCAATTTAACAAGGGATTGATAAAATTGATTTAGGAGAACACTTAATCATGCTCCCAATTTTAGAAAACACAAATTAATTTCAGATTTAGAGAATTAACGTCAAAACATAGGGTTAGGGTTTGAGGAAAAAAAATTGGGGTTTCTAGAAAATGAACAAGGGGAAGTGAAAACCACCCACCCAAAGGAAGAAGGTGAACTTGGAGGTACTGTGATGGTGGCAGGTGGCGGCGACTGCGTCGGCAGGGGCGATTTTCTGAAAAAAACAAAGAGAGAAAGAGACACAGATCCAAGGGAAGAAGAAGAAGCTTGAAAGGAACCCATATGGTGGAAACCACCACGAAAGCGACGGCTCGCGGTGGAGACGCGATTCACGTGGTGGAGCTCGGCCTAGGCGCGAAACAGGCGGCGCGCGGTTCCTCTGCTGCGTCGGCGAGCAACAGCTCGTGGTTGCTATGAGGTGGTGGCTGTCGCGATCGTGTAGGGGTGGTGGTTGTAGTTTGTTCAAGCAAGGTGGAGGGAGATGAGGTTGGAGTTATGGAGAGAAGAAGAAGAAAATGTGTTGTCTGTTGAAGAAAAAGAAGGAAAACGTGGAAAGAGAAGGAATACGGGTGAGAAGAGATTAGGATGGGAGAGAATAAGTAAACTTCTCCAAGAAGTTTTATAAAGGGGTAATTAATTAGGATCTTAAGAGCATTAAGGACATTAACTAGTGTAGGTATTTTATCAAAATATTTTAATCAAGAACATTCATAGTGAGTTATTGTTGATCTGACATATGTTTCTTATCTGACCGATACAAAATGTACTGTCAGTGGAAACACAGATCGGTTTTCGTTTGAATTTTCAACCCAAAATTTTACGATAACTCTCTACGATAAAGTTGAGCATGAAAAATATTTTGTTTTATCCAAAATCATTTTCTTGACCTCGGATTAAAATATAAATAATTATATTTTAACCGGCTAAACAGCGTAATTAAAAAAACAGACGGTTACATGTGTGATTTTACCCAACATGGCTTACTTTCCATAAACATTTTAAATATTCATTTTCTAAAATCTATATTGATTTTAAATTGTTAAAAAAAAGATGGAGGACTTCTACAGTAAACAATTGTAATAAAGAGAAGATGTAGGTTACTTAGTGGGAATGCATTTCCGGAAACCATTAAAACAATGTTTTGACATTTTCAATTTTTTTTTTGGAAATATTAGATTTGTTTTCAAAAAAATATAAAGAAAATGATGAGAGAAATCCTAAAAGCAATATAGACTTTGAAAAATAAAAACCGAAAAATGTTCTTACAAAGTAAACTAGCCCTTAGGTTTATGTTTTTTGGCTTAAATTTTGCTCTTGCTGTTTTTGTTTCTTTCCTTATTCAACAAAAAAAAAAAATACTAGTCAAGTTGAGTTTCCTATATCGGTTAATTATTTACCAACACTTATCAGATTCGAATTTTATAGTATATTTTTGTTTTCTGTAATTTTACCATTTCCTTGTTTTCTTTTAAAAATAAAATGCATGTAATAATTATAATACGGCAGAACAAAATATTTTACTTAACGGAAGGGAAATGGAGAGAAAAAAATGAGATGATCTTTATTCATACAATTTGAGCCCGCAACCTTTATCGTGTCGGATCAAAAATTACAACGATTTTCCAAAGATGTCATATGTACGATCTAGCGAGAAAGACAAACGAATACATCATCATTCGCTAATCACTGATAATCTTCATTACCAAAGCGATTGGACAAAAATGTTATTCTACTGTTCTATCAACAAGTCCGCAGAAGTCAAAACAGTGTTAGAAGGTGCAGCTCTCAAGGAAAGACAGAATCATATAAAAGATATAATATTTGTTATATTGAAATATATTATTGAATAAACTTTTATACGAACGAACCATATATCACCATATGTGAATTTTGGATGGAAAAGAAATGGAAGATTTATTTTTTATAATCTATATGTGACTTTATAATTGAGATTTTTGTAAATGAATTAATAAAATTATAAATGATCATATAATCTTTCAATCACCATTTATTCATTTTTATAAAAAAAATTTTATAGTTTTGCCAACACTTTGATTGTTGTACTAAAACATTAAATTAAATTGCTTCAAAGAGAACATTAAATTAAATGTGAGTTTGGACGAATATTTGACAAACTTGATTTCGGATGGAATTGATTTTTAGAATTGATTTCAATACAATTGAGTTTGAAGTAAAACTACTTATATTTGAATACACTCACATAAAATAAATTTGAGGCTAGAAATCAAGTTTGGAGATAAAAACTACAAATTCTAACTTCAAGTTAGAGTCCATTCTAAAGACAAAATTAATTCTAGTTGAGAACATTCAAATACGTTAAAATCAGTTTTATGTCCTTAGAATCACTTTCGTATCTCACAAAATTAAATCTAAACATGCTGTAAAATTTTCTATCAAAAAACAAGTTTTTGAATTAAGATCAAATCCACCTTTTTTTTGTTGCCATATTCAAATTCATAGTTTTTTTTTTTTTTTTGATTATAAGAACGGCCAAAGCCCAAAAGAAAAATTCAGAGTTTTAAAAGGACATTTTGTTATACTCCCTCCTTTATAATATATTATTATAGAGGGAAACCTTTTAAATTTATCTATTACTTTCAAAAAATTAATCATATTATATATATATTTCACTACAACAGAATATACTTTTAATAACGCACCTTTAATAGCATTTCCGTGTGGAAATGCTATTAAAAGTGATGGGGGACTTTTAATAGCGTTTCCCTCAGGAAACGCTATCTTAGGTATCACCTAAGATAGCGTTTTCGTGTGGAACCGCTATTAAAAGTGCCACTTAGGAAAAGATAGCGGTTCCACACGGAAACGCTATCTTAGATGATACCTAAGATAGCGTTTCCTGAAGGAAACGCTATCTTAACGCTATCTTAGGTCTTCAGAGCAAAATTAAACGTGCGGAACTGGCCTTCCCTCTGTTTCTTCCTCATTTTCATTCTACTGTTTCCTTCCCTCTGTTGCATGCCATCTCTTTTTTCTTCCCTCACCTTCGCCATTGCTCGCCGCCGCTGCTACTCCGAAAGAGAAAGAACCCACTCGAACCCAAACCCCTGTGCCGCTGCTCCTACTGCCACCGCGACGGGCGCATTCCCGGTTGAACCCACTTCCAAGTTTGCAGCTTTATTGGAACCCACTCTCCACACTCTCTTAGGCTCCACTCACGCTCACGGTGACCACAGCTGAAGGTAAGCCTCTTTGCCTCGGTCATTTGAAAGTTAGGATTTTTTTTGTTTCAATTGCTCTCTATTTTCACGCTCACGGTGGTGGTTCAGCTTTCCATCACAACCCCAAGTTTACGCTTCACCACCTTCCTCGTGATGTAAAGGTTCGGTTTTTTTTTGTTACAATGATACTGCATTTTTAAAAAAAAAAACTCTGGAGTTTTTGAGTTTATGCCTATTGAATGGTGAGAATATGTGTTTTATTCTAGTGACGGAATTGTAGTGTAGTGTATAGAAATAGAAGAAATTGATAGTTTGGACTTTAGCTATTTAGGCAAACATAAAATTGTATGAAGTTTTTAAAAAAATTTCAATGGATGTTCACAAAATATTTCGAAGGGACCATGGTCCCCTTGCTCCTTCCTTGCTTAAAAAGGAACGATTTAAGGATTGAATGGTTTAGAGATAAATTCCAAGTGAAGTACATTGTCAAAGACCAAAATGTTGGTGTTTGGTTAAGATGTTTTTTTTAAAAGCGTTTGGTTAAGATGTTTTTTTTATAAGCGTTTGGTTTGTTCATATTTGTAAGTCACCATAGACGAAGATGCTCGCCTAAGTTTGTAACTATTTTTATGGATGCGTTTTGATGGCTGCTTGTGTTTGGTAAGTTTGTGATTTTCTTTCTTTTTTATTTCGCTCTTTGTATCGTAAAATAAATTTTTGATTTTGTATGTATTCATTCTTTTTAAAGTATTTAAGGTATAAAAAGTATTTAAGGTATCCATCAAGTTTGCCCACTGACGTTCATTCCCATTGTGTGTCAATTAAATGACGGATAGTGCTCAAAACACCCGTACTTCTGTTAGGAGATATTAAGGTATAAGAAAAATTCAATTCTTGTATAAAGCGACCGAATTTCCATATTTAGCGACCAAATTTGATGGTCGCTAAATACCTCTTTTTTTGTAATGTGTTTTAGGGACCAAATTGCAATCCCCCTTCATTGTTTGGATCAATGGCGGAGAGGGACGGTGAAGGGTGGTGAGAGGAGGAAGAACAAAATTGTAATTTGGTCCATGTAACATTTCGTACTAATAAAGGACAAACAAATCTCAATCCAATGAAGAAAAGAAAAAGGTTGACTTAAACATGTATGTAGTGTTTGTGTTTAAATGAACTTTCTGATCCTTTTATATTATAGTTAGCATCTTCCGGTAATGCTAGTGTTGATTTTGTTATTCATAGTTGTTTTATATTTTGCATCAATTAATGTTATATTAATGTCCATTGATGTTTTACTTGTATCTAATATTTTTGTAGGTAAATGGCATCTTCAAGTAATTCTAGTGATGCCAAAGCGGCGAGACGTGGGCCAACAGTTATGAAGGCGGTCATCCGCGCTAGGAGTAAAGGACAAAAATTTGATGTAATTTACTTACTAATCTAAGGATTTCATAATGTTGTTTGATATCTAGATTTAATTACTTTATTATTTTTATTAGGTTGAATGGAATTCTTTGGACCAACCTATTCGTGCTAATGGTAAAATATTGAAGAGTTACATTGGGGCCGTTGTTCGGCAAACGGTCCCAATTATTTGTTCTAATTGGAAGGATGAAGCTTTGGATGGTTTCAAAGAGAGCATATGGGCTGATGTACAGGTAATTGTTAAAATTTATAAATTATATTGTAAACTATGTAAACATACTTACTTTGACACGTTGTTTATATTGTTTTGCAGATGTCTTTTAATGTTGATGAATCTCGGAAAAAATTTGTACTTCAGGAAGCTGGTAACCTACATAGGGAATTCAGAACTAGATTGACCAAAAAATTTCTAAGAGATGCCAACGGGAATATCAATAAGGAGCCTCCATCAAAATATCCACACATATCAAGGGATGAGTGGACAGATTTTATAGCAATACGCAGAGAGATGCTCAATTCCTGGTATGTTTAATATCACGTTAGTCCTTATAATTTTATAGCAATACGTACATATGACATTAACCATGTATTAATATTACTTATATGTGTCTGAATAGAAATTAAGCAATGAAAATCGCAACAGGGCGTTAGATCCTGCATGCCCTTACAAAGCATCACGTAAGGGGTATGCTGACATTGAGGATGATTTGGTATGTATATATATATATATATTTAACTGCATGTGTGGTAAATATGACTTTTAAACTGTTTGGTTAATTTATATTATCTCAATATACAGATGCAGGAGGCGGGGCCAGAAGTTAAGAAAATTAAACGCCATATTGTGTGGAGGAAAGCCCGCGAGAACAAGGCGGGTGTAATTGACAACAAAAATATGCAGACCGTGTGGAATAAATGTGTTAGTAGACTAACGTTTACATTATCATTTGTTATTTTCATATGATAATATATAATAATTTTAACATTTGCATTTCACCAATAACTATGTGTCGGGAGGAACGTCACACGTCTGCGGTAGAGGGAGAGATAGAAGACTTTGGTCGCCGGGATATTCTTGCCAAAGCCCTAGGTGTGCCGAGAGAACCCTGGTCGTGTTAGGGGGTGTGGGTTTCGGCGTCTCACAAAAAGACTACTTCCCACCCGAAGGTCGTGCAAGAAATAACTCGGAAACGAAAAAGTGGGAGACATTGGTGTCTCAACTCTCTGATAGATTGAACATTTTGGAAGAAAAGCTGAAGCAAAAGGATGATGAGGAGAGGAGGCTAATTTCACAGCCCAAGCAAGCGTCAAAGATAGTTGCACTCTACCATCTCACAAACAGGCTTCCGGAGGTAATGCATGCCTTTTTTTTTTTACTAGTATTGCATTCGCAGTTAAATACATTCAATTGGATGCCTTAATTCACAGACTTATTCATCTATCATTGGATTAGGGCGTCAACTCATGTCGACTATATTTATCGACCCCAAACTATCGTATGGTTGCTATGGGTAAAGTATACAATGAGCCGGGTGTTACACTCGCATTAATGGACCAATACCCCTTAACCATGTGAAAGTTGGAGTTGATGTTGCAACCGAGGGGATGCGCCATTGTCTGCGGTACCTATTGATCGTGCGGATGTGATGACAGTGAGGAGATGCAATAGGTACTTATGTGGCATGGCCAATTGATCTCGTGGTTGTAATTAATATGGTATGTAATTGCATTTTTCCACCTTTTCATATACGGCATATATGCATTACATTAGTTGATCACTAACCGGCATATTGAAATGCAAAATTTCCAGGCACACTGCAAAAGCTAAAGGCAAGGGCAGAGTGTCCGGATATACAAAGGAGTCAATTACAACCCCGGTAAAATAAAGGAGGCAACTCTGAGGCCAACCCTCCTACAACTGGTTCAACTACAACTTCTCTGGAATATTTGAATTTCCTTAAAATACATGAACGAAAGAATATGAAAAATGCTGACCAATTGTACGTAGAGATGGAACAAAATATTTTTGGTCACCATTTCATTGAGATGCTCAATACTGAAAATATCAGAGAAGTTGTAAATCATGAATGGGTATCTGCCTCCGTTATTTCCGCATATATCAGGTAATAAATCAGGCTTAAAGTGTACAATATTTTTTTAGTCCTTCCATTTAAATATTGATGTCATTGGTGTAATCCATTTTTATATTTTAATTGAAGGTATTTGTATGAAGAATTGTTGCTTCCAAAGGAAATAACGAGGAGGTTTCTGTTCTTGTCCCCACACCAAACAAATACATACGGCTACTTCGGGAGGGATTCACAGACAACGTATCTAGCTGACCGGTTTGCAACTAAAGAAAGAGAATATCAGCCCTTGTTTTTAGCGCCGTGCAATGTTGGGTGAGTCGCTTATCCTATAGGACTTAATTCACAATAATGAATTACATAAAAGTTGAGGTGCTTAGGATTCGTTATCTCAACATTTTTGTAGGAATCATTGGGTGCTGTGCGCGATAAATATTGTTGAAGAGATTATTTACTATCTGGATCCCTTGTATGTTGATCCTAGGGATCGCCCAGAATTAAAGAATCTGTTCGATACGTAAGCATGTTTTTATATTTCTGATTTTCTATGATTCTGTTCGATAAGTAAGCATGCGTGTGTTTGTGATGATTGAAAATATGTTTCTTAATGAAGTCTGTTTGATTTTGTGATTAGTGCTTTGCAAGTTTATCGCGCAAATATCGGAGCTAAGGTGCCGCGTTTAAAGGCAACCAACATTAAATGGATTCAGATACAGGTATATTTGCAAAAACTTAATGCGCAATTAGATAAAAAAAACTATATTGATTTACTATTTTATTTTTTATAGTGCCCAAGACAACCCAACAGTACAGATTGTGGGTACTATGTCATGTGTTTCATGAAGGAGACTATCTTGTAGAACCAAGTTAAAATACCAATGGCGGTATGTTGTTTACTTAGCTTTTAACTCGTGTTGTTCAAATGTTTTAGCAATTGTAACTTAATTTATTTAATTTTTATGTCGCAGTACTTCCACGACTTCAAATGCTCCACATACTCCACCGCTCAACTATCCGAAGTCAAGGAAGAGTGGTGTCGCTATATTGTTGAAAAGTTCGTTTGATTATGTCAAATTGATCCACGATGAGTTGCAGCAATACTCATTGGTATGTGAATAATGCTTTATATTTATCAACCCCAAACTATCTATGTATTTGTTTTTCATTGGTACATGCCTTCGAGTTGATGTGCATGGAAAGGAGAAAATAAGTTCCAACTTATTATTTTTGTTAGACTTTGTTAATGCTTGATTTGAATTCTGTTTCTTGCTACAGTAGTATTTACCTAATTAGTCTGCTGTATCCCAATGTAACAGGTTAGTCTTTGTGGTGGAAATGCAGTATGTATGCTACAGAGGCTTTGGATCACATTTCGACACATTACTTTGGTGTTGTCTTGGTCTCATGAAAAACAAACAGAAGTTTGTAAATGTAGATTAATTGTAGATGTATGTTGGTTTTCTCGATTTTGGTTTCTTAAGGATTGAGATCTGGTATAGTTGCTGCACTTTGATTTTGTCTTACTCGTGTGAATTTGAATACTTTAGAAACAGAGTGGTGTACTTATATCCGGTTATATATATAGTTCTTTGTATAGAGTGTTGCACTTTGATTGTATAGTTCTTGGTTTCTTTGCACAAACACATGCAGTGCTGCATTGAACACTTATATTTGAACACATTTTGAACAATTGTGTTGACTGCAACAATTGTGGTTTTTTTGTGTAGTTCAATATGCAGGAATAATGGATGTAAATGTTAAGAAATAAAATTAAAAAAAAGGGCTTTAGATAGCGTTTCCTTGTACAAACGCTATCTAAAGTCAGACTTTAGATAGCGTTTGTACACGGAAACGCTATCTAAAGTCACCTATTAATAGCAGTTCCTATATGCTATCTTTTCTAACGAGTTTTAATAGCGGTAGCATAGATAGCGGTTACAAACGCTATTAAAAGGCATACGGAAACGCTATCTAAAGTCTAATCTGTTGTAGTGTTTTTTCAACTTATCTCTTGATATCTCTAGTAGATAGCATGAGTAATAGAGTAAGAAAGTAAATGCTTAATCAAATATAACATTGTTTTTCATTATAAAAATATATAACTTTGTTTTTCATAGTACTTAATATTTTTTAATAATTATATATAAATTTTCAAATTATATAACCTTTCAATCACCATTTATTCATTTTTATAAAACATTTTATAGTTTTGCCAATACTTCTATTGCTATAGTAAATATTAAATTAAGATTTTCTACTAAAAACAGAATTTTGAATCAAGATCAAATCCACATTTTTATAGCCATATTCAAATTTAAAGTTTTTAAAGGACGTGTTGTTATACTCCCTCTACTTTATAACATTAGAGAGGGAAACTTTTTTATTTTAGCTATTACTTTAAAAAATTGATAATAAATTAATATTATATTTTTTCCCAACTTATCTCTTGATATCTCTAGTAACTAGAACGAGTTATAGAGTAAGAAAGTAAATCCTGTAAAAAAAAAAGCAAGAAAATAACTACTTAATCAAACATAACATTGTTTTTCATAGTACTTAATAATTTTTTTAATAATTATATATAAACTTTAAAAGACAAATTTTATAAAAGGAAGGAAGTAAATGTTTAATACTAGAGTTTGATCGCCTGCGTACTGGATAAATTATTGATCATTTTTAAAATTATTTTTTTAATGATTTTTAGTATTATAAGATAACTTTTAAATTTTTACATATTAATTATATAAAGTTCTTAACATGATTTATACAAATTATATAAAATATATAATGCATGTAAATACCATATTATTAGCCAAGTTTTTTTTGGAGAGAATATTATTAGTCAAGCTGAATGACCTTTTTAATAATTTGAGAAATAAAATATAGAATATAAATTTTGATACACTTTTATAGTCAAGTTTTTTTTATATTGTGAGACGATGACAAAGTATTGTATATATATATGATTTTGAGGTAATTTTTGATAAGCATAAAACCTTTGTTTTCGTTTTTTAAATAATGGTAGGTGCCAGTCTGATTGGCGCCTTTGACTCGTCAAAGAGGAAAAAAATAAAATATGCCACGTATCCAAAAGGACCCACCATTGATAAATAATTTCAGAATAATCCTAAACTGATAAATAATTTCTAAAAAGAACCCCTTTTGATCAAAAAAAGCCTTGAAATAGGGCTGCCATCTCAGCGTCTATTGTTAAATTTTGGATGACAAACTAAACATAATAACTATTTTTGCTTATTTTCTTTTTAAAAAAATAGAAAGACCCAAAGGAAAAGAAATACGAGGTACAATGATCACACAATTGAAAAAGAAATATAAATGTTATTTTATTAGATATAGGTTGGATAAAATAATAATTTCGCTAAAATAATAAAGATAAAAATAAGAATAAATTTAATAAATTATAAGACATAAGTTTTTTTTTTTTTTTACAAAAACTATAAGGCATAAGCTAAAAGCAATATAAAATGGTATCTGCAATTTTTTTTTAATAAATTAGTCCAATATGATTGTTAATTAAACACGTCTATTTTAATCAAATAAGTTTATAAATTGGTCAACTAACGAAGTTACAAGGCAGCCTTGGAACATGGCAAGCTTGAGTCAGACATAAGTCTTACAAAGGCTACACGTGATTACAACAGTTTTAGACCTCGTTCAAGACACATAAGAAATAACTAGCATACCAACCAAATTCATTCAAGAATCTCTCATAGCGGGGGACATTTTGGTCATCTCAAGGAAAAAATCCGGAACTCTTTAAAAAGCATCGTTCAGAAACGCTTCTCCACCCTTCAACATTTCTCAAAGCTTTCCTCCCTCCAATGGCGACCAAGAATCACGCCGAGAACAGTACGGACACAGAAAAGGCGTCGAACGGAGGAGTCTCCGACGACAGATGTCCGGTGGAGGAGGTGGCTCTGGTGGTGCCGGAGACCGATGACCCATCACTTCCAGTGATGACTTTCCGGGCATGGTTTCTCGGGATAGCCTCATGCATCCTCCTCATCTTCCTCAACACATTCTTCACCTTCAGAACTCAGCCTCTAACAATCTCTGCCATTCTCATGCAAATTGCTGTTCTTCCCATCGGAAAGTTCATGGCTACAACTCTTCCCACCAAGGAGTATAGTCTTATGGGGTGGCGCTTCAGCTTGAATCCTGGGCCATTCAACATGAAGGAGCATGTCATCATCACCATATTTGCAAATTGTGGTGTCTCCTATGGAGGGGGTGATGCTTACTCCATTGGTGCCATTACTATCATGAAAGCTTATTATAAACAGACCTTGAGCTTTCTTTTGGCCCTTTTCATAGTCCTAACTACCCAGGTTTGGTTACTATGCTTCAATTTTTTGTTCTTGGGTTGTTGGGTCTTTTTTCTGCATGTTATCCATTTTTGATATGAAACTGCAAAATTTAATTACTTTTATTATTTATTATAATTAACAAAATACAGATTAGGCGAAGCTCTTTAGTTTGTGTTTGGATAGAGATTTAATTCTTTATATATTGCGATTTTTTTTCTTATTAAAGTGATGTCTGTGTTTTAAGATCTGTGAAGGTTGAAGATTCTCTCCAGCTGTTCTTTCTTTTCAATATAAAATAAATTTCTGCTGTATTTTTTTTTTGTTATTTATTCAAGTCTATCTTCAAAAAGTTGTTTTATATTTTTTATTTTTTATTTTTGTTGATGACATAAATTGTGGAAGATGAGTTGAATTTGGAATATAAAAAACTTTTCCACCTTTTTGTGTCTTTGGAGAAAATATTCTGTGGTCAATCTGCTTTGTAGTTGTGCGTAAAGTTTCACTTTGGTAAAGTTATTGTGCTGAATTGAGTTGCAGGTATTGGGGTATGGATGGGCTGGGATTCTGAGGAGGTATCTGGTTGATCCAGTTGATATGTGGTGGCCATCAAACCTTGCTCAAGTGTCTCTCTTTAGGTTCATTCTTATCCCTATTTTGTTAAATTGGAATTGAAAGCCCTTCATTTTTGTTCCATATATGCATTCACCAATTTGCAAAACGGTTCATTCTTTACCCTTTCTTCAAAATTACGTTTTATTAAATTGGAATTGAATCATTTTAAATTATTTTTATTCATTATATGCATTTACCAATTTGCAAAACCAATGACTCCGGTTGATTTGATATCTGCATAATTGATGTAGTGATATTTCTGCCAAGTGCTAACTTTTTTTTCCTTTCCGAAACCATCCTAATGAGCCCTCTGGGATCGAGTGCGTCCACCCGAGTATCCACGACTTAGGCCCCTTCGAAGCCGTCATAAGACTAATTTTTAATTCGACTGATTGAGCATGATTTTTATCCTACAAGGTTTCGAATCCGAGTTTCCCATGTTCTTCTTACATGGGCAAGTTGTGCGGAGTGCTAACTAAAGAATAGGAACTTTTCTCTGAGCTATTGTATTTGTGCATCAACATATATTGTCGGACTAAAGTACCAAAAAAGATAAATAAATAAAGGCTTAACGGACTAGAATTCACTTCTATGGTTATTATATATAAGGGTGTTATTGCGAAAGAACTTACGGAGATAAAGAGAATCATATCGTGACTTGTCTTGTCTGATCGGTTTAATATTCTCTTGACAAAAGAGCATAACATTGAAAAGGGAAAAGGTGAAGTAAAAGATGTACTAATAATTTTATGCTCTCAATGTTTGATTGGTTGCTCTAGAATTGGCATATAACAAAGATTTAGTATCTTCACTTAAAGAACGTATGCATCAGCAAAAATCAATTATTTGAAAGTTCATCCACTTGATTGTTTATTATTTCCTCTAATGTTATTCTGATTACATCAGTAACCTTATGCTACAGGGCACTCCATGAAAAGGAGCATAAAAAAAAAGGTCTAACAAGGATGCAATTCTTCCTTATTGCCATGGGTATAAGCTTCCTGTATTATGCACTCCCTGGCTATCTGTTCACAATCTTGACATTCTTCTCATGGGTCTGCTGGGCTTGGCCCCATAATATCACAGCCCAGCAAATTGGATCAGGTTATCATGGGCTTGGTATTGGGGCCTTCACACTTGATTGGGCTGGGATTTCAGCTTACCATGGCAGCCCCCTTGTTGCACCATGGTCTTCCATTGTTAATGTGGGAATTGGATTTATCATGTTCATCTACATAATTTTACCCGTATGTTACTGGAAGTTTAACACTTTTGATGCTCGGAAGTTTCCTATATTTTCCAATCAGTTGTTCACGGCCAGTGGACAAAAGTATGACACTACAAAGATCTTAACAAAAAACTATGATCTTGATGTTGATGCATACAACAAATATGGCAAGTTATACCTTAGTCCTCTGTTTGCATTATCTATCGGGTCAGGTTTTGCAAGATTCACAGCAACCCTCACTCACGTGGCACTGTTTTACGGCAGGTAGGCTGCTATCAAAGCCTTTATCATAATTTTATATTTTATCAACCCCTTTAGACCACTCATTTTTTAACGTTGCTGTTTCTCCACTAACATCACTTATATCAACCACTTTATTAATTTTTAATTTTTTAATATATTTTTAACTTTACTAATTAATATTTATTACTACCTAATCTATATATATATATATATATATATATATTTCTTCCTAGGTTGTATTTTAAAATCTACTAATTAATAATTATTACAATATTACTATAAAATCTTCGATTATTAGCTTATTTTCATTTAATTTTCTTTTCTTTCATGACATATTTCTAAAAGAAAAATATCAAATCCTATTTATTAAATTAGATAACTAAACCAATTTCTCTTTTTTATATAAAAAATTATATTTAAATTTTAGAATTTATCATGCATAATGTTTTTAGATTTAAATATCTTGTCTTTTATTTTAAAATTTTTAGATTCTACTTGAATTACTTTGCATGCATTTATAATTTTAAATACCTTTTCTTTTATTTATTTATTTTCTGTTTTTTTTAAAAGATTAAGGATTTAATTACAATCACTTTTACTTTGTCAGTGTAAAAAGTTTTTACACTTTAAAACCAATCATATATCGCTATATCATTAAAAAATGTTTGAGTCACACGTGGGGTGATGTGTGATTGATTGACAATATAAGACTATAAGTATATAAAAATTAAAGTTAAAAAATACTAGTACAACGCATGGGGATACTTACTAATATTTAATATTAATTAATAACTTGGATATATGAATAGATTGAATTATGAATGATAGTTGTATATCTGAATGCATGATTTTCTAGTATTCTACATGCTACGTATGCACATGGATCAGAAGATTTTGTTACTACAGTGCTAATCTTTTTGTTCCATATATTCTCCCTTCAAAGTTAGCCGTTTGCATAAAAAAAATCTCATTAAATACGTCACTCAAATGTAGATCCTGTAAATTAAGTGCTCTGTGATTGGATTTTTTTGAGTTGACAACGGAATAGTTTCCTTTGTCCAGTGACATTCTGAAACAGAGCAGATCAGCAATGAGTAATGTGAAATTGGATGTCCATGGTAGACTCATGAAAGCTTATAAGCAAGTACCTGAATGGTGGTTCCTTATTTTATTGTTTGGGAGCATGGCTCTGTCCCTGGTAATGTGTTTCGTGTGGAAAACGGATGTGCAACTACCATGGTGGGGATTGCTGTTTGCTTTTGGCTTAGCTTTTGTTGTGACACTCCCAATTGGTGTCATCCAAGCAACTACCAACCAGGTATATATATTTAAGTCCAACATTCCTGTTGTCTCTTCTCTGAAACCTGTTATTGTGCTCTAGTAGTATAACATACAGTTTTGGTGCAAAATGGGAAGCATTAGGGCCTGTTCGGTTTGTTTGTAGTTTTCTGTTTTTATTTTCTAATTTCAAAAATAGTTATAACAGGACAAAACTATGACATTGTTTTCATTCTGTTTCTTATTCCCCTGTAATTATCTTTCAGCAACCTGGATATGACATTATAGCACAGTTCATGATTGGGTATGTGCTTCCTGGAAAACCAATAGCAAACTTGCTCTTTAAAATTTATGGGAGAATCAGCACCGTCCATGCTCTTTCTTTCTTGGCAGATCTCAAACTCGGGCACTACATGAAAATCCCACCTAGATGCATGTACACTGCTCAGGTCTCTCTCCACCTTACTTCAATTTTTTTAATCCTTCACATATATATATTTTCCTTATTCATTTTTAAAATTGGAAATAGCTGGTGGGAACTCTACTTGCTGGCACAGTGAACCTTGCAGTGGCTTGGTGGATGTTGGATAGCGTTAAGGACATATGCATGGATGATAAACTTCACCATGACAGTCCTTGGACTTGTCCCAAATACAGAGTGACCTTTGATGCATCTGTCATATGGGGTCTGATTGGACCAAGGCGCTTGTTTGGACCTGGTGGGTTGTACAGAAACCTGGTATGGTTATTCCTCATTGGAGCTGTGTTACCAGTTCCTGTTTGGGTGTTAAGCAAAATCTTCCCAGACAAAAAATGGATTCCTTTGATAAACATACCAGTTATATCTTATGGCTTTGCTGGAATGCCACCTGCAACTCCTACCAATATTGCAAGCTGGCTAGTCACTGGAATGATATTCAATTACTTTGTGTTCCGCTATCACAAACGCTGGTGGCAGAAGTACAATTATATCCTATCTGCTGCACTGGATGCAGGAACGGCTTTTATGGGTGTTCTCATTTTCTTTGCACTGCAGAATGCAGGGCATAATCTGAAATGGTGGGGATCTGAATTGGACCATTGCCCATTGGCTACTTGCCCAACTCAACCAGGAATTGTGGTTGAAGGCTGCCCAGTATTCTAATAGAATAGAGACATTAATGGGTTTTAGCTTTTGTTTTATTTTTTTGTTTTATTTTTTTTTTGGGTGGGAACCAGGTTAGGGGGCTTTGAGTATACAGGTGAAAGGAATAACCAATTGCTTAGCAATTCTGTACATGCTTTGCTTGTTATCTTGAAGGGTTTTCCTTCTTTTTTTTTTTTTTTGTGATTTACCGGTAATACTACATTTTAAGACTGAAAATTCAGTTGCACTGTCGTTTGGCACCTCAAAAGGAAATGGTATTTGAAAATCAGATCTTTATAACAAACTAAGTGGGCATGAAATTGCAATTTTATGGCTTTTTGTAGAAAGACTCCTGCAGGGTAGTGACGCAAAATTTAATTTCAAAAGGAACAGGATGCATGTAATTTCTAAAATAATGGATGTTTTGAAGTAGTCCAAGTGGCCTTTAAATGGATGCGGAGAAATGGGATTTTTTTTATCAAAATGGGTTCCTTTTATAAGCTATTTATCAGTTTAGGGTTATTCTGAAACTATTTCTCAACAGTAAGTCCTTTTGGACACGTGGCATATATATATATATATTATCTGATAGGTCAAAGGCGATAGTCAAACTGACCCCTACCATTATTAATAAAAAAAACATAAAACCTGTCCTGCAGCGCCACATGACGCACTGTAGGGGAGGCGCCACTATGGATGACGCCTTCAAAGGCGCCAGGCGCAGTGGCACCTCCCATGCAGTGCGCCATGTGGCAGTGCAGGGGCGCCCCCTCCCCTCACATAATACCAGTTCCCCTTATCCCCTAATAACAAGTAGCAAATAATATCACAAGAGGTATAAAAAAATAATAGCAATAACAATTTACATCAATAAATATTAATCAATTATTAAAGTAGTAAAACAAATTTTTACCTTGTAAGAATTAAAAGAAAGTTACCAGCAATTTTAAAGGAACACTGCTACAAAAAAATTATATTATAAGTATAGGGAGTAACGATGACATTAATGATAAAGTATCTATTTAAAATAACAAGAGGCAATAAAAAATACACTAATAACAAGTACTAAATAATATCACAAGAGGTATAAAAAAATAATAACAATAACAATTTACACCAATAAATATTCATCAATTATTACAGTGGTAAAAAAAAATTTACCTTGTAAGAATTAAAAGAAAGTTACCTACAATTTTAAATGAACACTACTACAAAAAAATTATACTATAAGTATTGGGAGTAACGATGACATCAATGATAACGTATCTATTTAAAATAACAAGCGACAATAAAATAAATACCCTAATAACAACTAGAAAATAATATCACAAGTAGCAAATAATATCACAAGTAGTAAATAAAAGTTCCTTTAAAATTACTGGTAACTTTCTCTTAATTCTTATAAGGTAAAATTTTGTTTTACTACTGTAATAATTGATGGATATTTATTGGTGTAAATTGTTATTGCTATTATTTTTTTTATGCCTCTTGTGATATTATTTGCTACTTTTATTAGTGGATAAGGGAATCGATATTATGCGAGGGGAGGGGGTGCCCCTGCAGCGCCACGTGGCTCAATATAGGGGAGGCGCCACTGTGCCTGGCGCCTTTGAAGGCGCCATCGACAGTGGCGCCTCCCCTGCAGTGCGTCACGTGACACTCCAGGACAGGTTTTGTCTTTTTTTTTATTAATAATGATAGGCATCAGTCTGACTGGCGCCTTTAATCCGTCAGAATGAAAAAAAATAAAATATGTCATGTGTCCAAAAGGACCTCCCATTAATAAATAGTTTCATAATAATCCTAAACTCATAAATAGTTTCTCCATTTTCATAAAAATCCCTGAGTAATGAAAAAGTCAAACCCGAAATACTATTATTGCAAAGCTGATAACAGTCTATAGGGTTGCAACTGGCAAGGCAGCATAAGAAGCAACGTTAAAACATTGGATGAACTTAAAAAACAGAACATTTTATTCAGAATCCTTGCTTCCAAAGACGATATAGTTGTCATGAAAAATTAAAGGCCCTTATATTTGGAACTTTCTGACAAAAAAAAGTGACTTTTTATAAAAACTAATTGACTTAATATAGTTTTGATCCTCAACCATTGATCAAGTACGATTTTGATCCTTAAAGTTTTTTTCGTGCACATTTGGTCCATCTATTTTTTCAATGTTACAAATTTGGTCATTCTGTCAAAGTCGATCAATTTTTCAATGATCAACATAGAGGAACCACTCCTCTAAGCACATAGAATCACTACTCTAAACACATAAAACATTTTTTCGAGCTTTTGTGGTAAAAGATCATGTCGTGGAACCAAAAAAAGATTACAAAAAGAAGGGACAAAACCAATAAATAGTAAAGAGGAACCACTGAATCATGTTGAATCAGATGCTCAAATGAGAGAGAACCTCAACCAGAGGTTGTATGTGCTTAGAGAAGTGGTTCATCTATGTTGATCATTAAAAAAAATTGACAGACATTGGACAAAAGGATCAAATTTGCAACATTAAAAAAACAAAAGGACCAAATGTGTACAAAAAAACTTTTAGGACAAAAGTCGCACATAGGTGAAAACTACAATTAAGCCAATATAATTATTGATATTTACATGCTTGTGGGTTATGCTTTTACTAAAAAAATAAGGAAAATGCTAACGAGTGTCCTTAGGACATTGGTTAAGGAATCAAAAATAGAAAATGTCTTAAAAAAAGGTGCATTCAACGCTTTGAAAATTTAAAAGCTACACTTTCCAATATGATTTTTCTACATTTTAAATCATTAACCAATATCCTTAGGACACTGATTAGCAAGACAAAAAAACAAATAGAAAATGCTTTTAGTAAAAAGTAAGAGCCGAAATAACAAAGAATTTTTAAAAATCCTTCAAACATGTTTCTCGGTTTTTGAAAACAACTATTTTTTAAAACAGATATAAAAAATGTCCTAAATTTAACTTTTAGGGGAAGTTTACTTCTGAATTTTCAAAAAGCATTTTTTTTTTTGTAAAATTGCCTTTTAAGAGTAATTTAGGAATCATTTTTTTAGTTAAACCTAAACATACAGACCCTAAATTAAATTATACTCAAGAATCAACATTCAGTTGAGTATAAGTACTTAAGTTCGGCTTTCACTGATTATGGGTGCGTTTGGATAAACAACTTAATTAAGAGCTTATCACATAAGACCTTATCGCATGAGAGCTTATGCCATAAGCGCTTAAAGAAAGAAAAAGAAGGAAAGGGGCATGAGATGATTCGAATAGTGAAAAACACGGAGAGGATGTTTAGTGCATAAGCTCTTATGATAATTCCATAAGCTTCTCCCAGTGACTTATGAAAATAAGTCAAAAACTCCTTATGGGATGACATAAGTTATTTTTATAAGCTCTGCCAAACACACTGCATAAGAGCATATGTCATCAGATAAGTTAAAAGGAGCTTAAATAAACTCTTCCAAACGCCACCTACATCCCAAATAAAAGCGAAATAAGGGTGTAGGCCTTCCATTTGTACCCACACACGAGAAAAAAAGCGAAATAAAACAAGCCTAGATATTGGTATAACCCGCGGAACTTGCATCTTTCTCTCTCTAACAAGTTTAAGAGCACAACCTCAAGCAAAGGAGAGGATCAATATCTCTAGAAATCACTCCTTCCAGTTTCCACGAGCTCTTCCAACTTCTAAAATTTTCAGTAGCTAACTAGCTATTATTATTGTTTTCCAAACGCATTTCAAAGCAGGTTCCCATAAATTCTCTGACCAAATTTAGGACAAACAAAGACGTAGGTACATGATATAAGCACCATAAACTCACAGGTTGAGTTATGACAACAATGCAGAGGAGCATAAATCCAAGAGTAAAGCTAGTCGCCAATTTACTTTTTTTTTTTTTGCTCTCTAGAAAACTCTCTTCCTCCCAGAAAGAGTAAAAGCTCCCTTTACCACCAAATTCCAATTCACAGGCAAACGAATCACAAATGTCCCTAGTACATGCTCAGGCGAAAAATGAAACCCAAACAACACGATGCGCAAAAGATTATTTAAAAAAAAGCAACCTAAGAGAGAAGCTAAAAAGAAAATGCATAGGTGGCTGCAAAATAGCTCAAAAAATTTTGGAAGATATATGTGACAAGAACATGTAATAAATTATTTTTATCCTTTCAATCACTCAATCAAAATTCCTAGATAAAATCATCACCAAATATGTAAGAATTGGGAACTAAATTGTCTGATAAATGGCCCTCACCCGATTGCATTATATGAAATACAATCTTGACTTTGTTGTAGTGATCCTTATGGCGCTTAGCATTTCTCTCTTATACCTATACTACTTGAAGCTCTATTAAGTATTAACTAATAAAAGTAGTTAAAGACTACAGTCCACGTCATTTATGTTTACCTCTGCAAAGACTTGTACAACACCACAGTGACATATTTGGCCAGAAACCGATGGGTTGTACCAAGAGCAACCACTGAAGGACTGCTCTTCCCTTTTTGCATGTAAAGATGATTGAGCACTCCATGTTGAGGTCTTGACATAGGAGGCTGGATTTCCATATTTGTTGCAGGCACATTTAGCAGTGTCATTTGCAAGTGTGGAGGAATTGATGGTGGCTCCTTTGAATAATCTTCAGAACTAAGTTCTAAGTTGTTATAACTTGAGTCTGGTGATTGAGGAGGTTGAAAACTAGAAATGCTTCCGATGTCGTCAGGAACATAATCCTGCATATTTTAAATAAAAACATTAGTCTCAAACTCTCAATTTAGATGTCAATGTCAATGGTTCAAAATCAATGGTTAAACAATAAAGACATTTAATTTATCACCCTTCTCCCTTCCTGTGGCTAGAAATTGCAGGCTTTACTGTCCACCATTTGTGTTACTAGAGAGCCACGGGAATATTTAAAAACTATGGAGCTTAATAGAAATTAAACAGCAACAAATGGATGACTATTTTACAACTATTGCAAAAATCAATCTGTACACATTAAGGGTGGCCATCCAATAATCATAGAAGATTTTCACAGCTACAGAGATACTTAGATACAAAGTGAAGCAAAAGTAACAAGGCAAAGCAGTGTACTTCCACAGACACATTTAAATTGGATAATTAACGGATTCTACTTTTATCATAGTTAGAGAACACTGTTTATGCTGTAGCATCAAAAGTTTATCATTTAATTTTTCTTACACCCTCTCTCAAAACTGAATTTACTTACCGCCTAGAAAACTATAACCCAAATACTCTACAGCACTTGGAACCTAGAAAGATCAGAGATCCGCTTTGTAATGTGTTCTATGTCAATACAATGATTATTATGTATAAATGGAAAAATAAACTAGCATACTAAATCTAAAGCTTTGCAAATTTCAGTTTAGTACTTTTATCCAAAATATCCAAACATTCTAAAAACTCCAGTAGTCTACCTGTGTTTACTAGGAAAGGAAATTCAAAGTTTTGTGCCCTCCATGCAAGATCAGACACACAAAAGGTACAAAGAGTAACAAGAATATGATCTAGTAGTATGAAGAAGCATCTCCAAGCAGTGCTCGCATCCATAAGAAATAGACAAACACAAGTTATCATCTCACCAACCCAGCAGACACTTTCCTTCAAATGTCAAAATCAATGGAAAATATTTATGTGTGCCTACAGTTATGAGATGGCATTGGTTGTATATCTTGGGAGTTGGGACACATTGAAAATTATGTCCCTGAAATGAGTATGGGATCATGTGTATCTGAAACAAAAGTCTTGCAAGAAGATAAGGGATATTTGGTCAAAGAGTACGAAATAAGTTAAAAATAAACAACATCCAGGGGAGGAAGTTCAATGATAGTGGCATGCTAGACCAACCACACAGGGTTCATTTTGCGCACCAGTCCCTTATCAATTTATCATCTTACCAAATTAATGCTCCTTAACATAAGTTTCATATTAAGAGCATCATCCTTTCTTAACATGAAAATAATTCATCAGAGTTCTGCATATAATGACTGTCGCAGCTTACAAGTCACATATCAATTTTGATTGCATGCTAAATATGACAACAAAACAGTACCTGTAAGTCCAAGATGTTGTAAGAATTCCCAGAATCGTCTTGGGCCCAAGGCAGGTCTGGAGTGTACTTCCACTGTCCGTCCACAATAAATCTGTACTGGTAAACACCGGATGGCAGTACCTTCATTATTGTGAAGTCTTTCCCCGATCTCTGCAAGGGCATTCTGATAAACAAGGAAGATCATAATCTAAATAAAAGTTATAGCAACCTTTGAAGACAAAAAAAAAAAAAAGAAGAGAAGAATATGCTGAAGTTTCCAAACCTAGTTTTCCAATTATCCCACGATCCCTCCACAGACACTTCTTTCCCACCATAACTCCAAGTAATCATTGTTGGAATTCCTTGTTCACCAAACATATCTTCATACCCCGAGATAGTTTGCATCCAAGAATGACTCGGAGCATGCATCTCATCAGGTCTTTGTAATGGAACCACCGGGACCTATAGAAGGGAAAGGGAATGATTGACAACTGATGAAAACATCCGTTCCACAAAAGCAGTATACAAAAAACATAAGGCAAGGATCACATCCAATAACATATAATGGAAAGAATCAAGTTTCGTAGAGACCAAATAGCACATCTAAATTAGAAGCAACCAAAAAATTTTGAAGCTCAAATGTTCCCAACCAGTATTGTCCACAATCAACTTGAGGAGGGAAAAGGGCAGGACATATAGTTCTTGATTGGGACAAGAATCTAGAATGCTGTGAAGATAGAACTTTTAAAGCATTTTGAATATCAAAAGCTACTTTACTTGTTTCCCACTTGAAGGAATAGTCAATTGGATTCCATAGAGATATCATACAGCCATAGGGGCTGATTGCAAAACGTAAGTCATACTTGATAGTAATCGAATTACCAAAAAGGCAAAAGGCAGAAATCAGGGATGAAAAGAACACAAAACAAATGAACAAGAGTTTTAAAACTTAATTATGGAGATGAAGGACTTGCATCAAACAGGTAGCGTGCGAGAGGAGTTGTTTTTATGCTCTCAGAATATCTCAAAAAAAAAAAAAACAAAAACAAAAAAACAAAGGGATGGAATCGAAACCTATGCGGATTGCTCGTTTGTTTGACTTTAATTATTGATTTAGTTTAGACACTCCTCTCCATTAACACACACACACACTACACGGAGAAAGGGAGAGAGAGAAGAAGAAAAGGTTTGAAGAGAAAGTGAAGTGAAAATAGAGAGAAGAAAAGGAAGAAAGAGTTACTTGAGGAGTGAAGATGAATGGAGAGTGGGTAGCTCTAGGGCTGGCCGGAGGAGAGTGACCCATCAATTCAGGAGCCCCGTTATCATCGGGTACCACAGCAACAGAACCTTGTTCATCTTCTTCTGAATGATTACTACTACTACCACCATTACCGTCTTCTCTCCCATTCGCATTCCCCATCGCTGTTCTGTCACTGCTCCAAAGGAAAACAACAACAAGAAGAAGAAGAAGAAAGGGAAAGCCAAACCAGTTATATAATATTGAAATCTGATTATTAATATTATTCCCAGAAATAAAAAATGGGAAATTGAAGAAAATGAGGAGATACGGAAAAGTTGGGAGTTTAAGAAAGAAAGGAAAAGGGTAATTTAATTTAATAATATTCTCCCGCCGTCTCGTCTCCGTCCGACGAGGTAGTTTGGGAGATAGGACTGAATGGAATGGTGGTCCAATTGCTAGCAACAACGACAATGGTACCAGAGATATATAGAGAGAGTGGACATGGTCGTCACGTCATCATATCATATCATATTATATATTATATTATTATTCACGACATCCTTGCCTTTTTCTTTTTAATTTGGTTTAATTACATTTTTGTTTCTCAAAATAGTAATTTTGATTCCTTATCTTATAATTATGTCAATTAAGTCTCCTGATACCATGATTGTGTAATTTGGTCCTTGAGTCTCCAAAGTATCCAATATGTTACAATCAACTCCTTCTGTTACCCGGTCGTCTAATTTATAATATTAGTAGTTTACATGGGACTGATTCGACATTTAGTGACGTCAACTTGGTAACTTACATGACATCTCTATGTATCATCATTGACACCTCACACTTTAATGATCATGTGTACATCACGTGAGTACAAGGGTCCGATGTTTCTCTATAGAGGACATTTCTACATCATCGGAAACTAAGGCTTCAACATGTATCTAGAGACAAATTTGACGACACAAATATATATGTGACCGTTAAAGTATGTGAGGTGTTAGTAATGTCACATAGACATATAAGTTGTTAAGCTAGCCTCGTTAAGCATCAAATCAGTCCCATATATCGAATCAAACCCACACATGCCACGTAGGTAATCGACGTTAAAAATTGCATAATCGTACCGTGAACCCAATTAGTGCAATTTGAAAATAAGGAATTATAATCACACAATTATGATACCTAATAAACCTAATTATCACAAATGAAACCTGAAGCCAAAATTACATAATCATGATACATCAAGACCTAAATCGCAATTAATCATTTTAATTTCAAGCCCAACGGACCAATAGCACAATATAACATATGCTCTGCAATTTACCTCACTCTTCTCCTTTCTTATTTTTCTTTTCTGTTGCATGATATTATTTCAATTGCATCTCTCGCTCCCATTATCTTTCTTCCCGTTCCCATCGTCCCCGTTCTTTTCTCAATTTACTCCTTTCTTCAACATGCCATAATGTCAACAATTAATAAGTCCAAATAAACCTCCATTCTGTTCAAAAAAATAAACATCAAATCTTGAATTTGAATCCAAACATTGAGAATGTAACAACATTAAAATCCTGGATAGAAAGTTTTGCCGCTCATGTGGTGACTCGGGATTAAACTCCATTATTATGACCGATTATTAAATCTAAATTACTTTATTATTTGATGTTGCATATTTTATATTGTATTAAACAACAATAAACATTTCTACCAAAAAAACAACAACAATAAACATTGATTAAAAAAAATAATAAACATATCAAGTACATTAACCGACCTTTCTTATATTTATTTTGGTGTTAAAATTACAATTGGAGTGTTTTAAAAAATAAGATAAGCTCACTCTACCAAAAAAAAAAAAAAGATAAGCTCAATTATAATTAAATCATAAAATTATATAAATGTAAAATAGTTTGCGTTTAAATTCATGTCTCTCTCAGTCAAAAAAATAATAATGTCTCTAGAATTATTCATAAAACAATTCCTGCGATTGGCAAAATTAAATTAATCTCGGTAGATAATAGATATCACATCAACATGAATGATATAGAACTTAAACCACACGTTTCACTTTTTCTTTAGGTAGGAAATGTTTGAAGTTGTTGATACGCACTCCACATTTATTTCAAAGATAGACAACAGAGAGAAATTAGATAAATTCACAGTAAACAAGGATTAGAATAGGTCAGCTTAAAAAAGAAAGAAACGAAAATTTTCAAGCAGAAAGGTGCTAACTGCTCCACAACTACAACTACAACCTATCAGTTTTGTGCTAATTAAATAGTTATAGTACCTTTGCTTTTTTACTGATTAGATTGCTACATAGAGGCATGCTGGACCTACTCATCCATGATCCATGGGCCCAGTCCACAGGATTATGATTGACGCTATATTGGGCTATGCATAAGTAGGACCCATGAGAGTGAGAAATTGAGAATTGAATTGAATTGAATTGAATTGAGAAATAACGATAGAGGAAAAGGAATCACCGGTCACACCACACAACACGAGGAAGGATTTGTCAAATTTCAACAGTGAACTTTCTGTTAGGCAAAACATCAAACACGTATCAGACCATCTCATTTGTCGGCATATAACTCACCAAATCCCATTCGTTCACTTCGTGAGTGCCCATTTCTTTATTTGATTTCATGCGTTTAGTAGTAACTATTCTGCTCTGCCCATTGCCGTTTCTGTTGCTAATTGGTTTTGTTCTTTGTCCATTATTATTTGTTTGATGCCAACATAACATTGCAGTCTAGCTGTATGTCTTAATTCAATTCATTTTAATCTCTCTCGTGGAAGACACAACTCCACTGAAGAAAACTGCTTTTGGTTTTCACACGTAATGCTCTTGGGGGGAAAAATATAAATTCTTTAACTTGGCCCCCATTAATATTGTTATTCTTTGGCTTCCTAAACGAAATCTTCTGATTCCTCCCCTGTCTGAAATGATGAAGGAGTTTCTTGGAACTTCCCTATTTTCCTTGATTGAATGAAATAAATTTCTTGGTGCCAAGGAACTAGCACCATTCTTTGAGTAAATTACTAGAAGACAAAAGTCTTTGTAGGTTCTTACTAATGATATCTTTATTGACAAGAGATCAAATAAGTAGCATAAACATTTTGAGAACTTTTTTTGTCTCTATTGGGTTTGGTCATGTATTGAATTAGAATCTTTACTGCTCATAACCGAGAGTAAACCTTAAATTTATAATTTTCAAACAGTTAACCTCTGTTCCGATGATATTTAGTTTTCCTTGTATTTACATATTTACTGATTTGAAGGGCACTCAAGATTTTGTTCTATCCAATGCTTATACGCTTAAAGTGTTTCTTTACCTTCAATTTATTTTGTAACTGATCGTATTTGTGTGAAAGTACCTGTGCACTGCTGTGAATGAGGGAAAGGCGGAAAGATCCTCCATTATTCTTACTTTTACTGTTTAATCATACATATTATCTTCAGAAGCAAATTGGCTTTTAAGTTACACCATTATCATTTGCAGATTTCTCAAGCATGCAAAGCATAAGGAAATCTGTCTTAAGTCATGTGAATTTGAGGAGGGTAACTGAAAGATGGTTTTTTGCCAGGGATGAGAATTTGCATGTGCATTTGAGATGTTGGTTCTGTTCAACAGGTGCCAGCACTGATCTGATACTGGACCGAGTAATTGGACTGGTCAAGAAGTATGATAAAATTGATACTTCAAAGGTATTCAAGTAATGGTCAACATGAAATTTTACTATTTTATATGCCTATCTTTTAGTGCTGTAGTAGACAGTCCATTTCTCTGTTTTTTCTATTAATGCGTGAAGGGTTAATATTGCTGGAGTGTCTTTTATACTGAAGTAGGAAACTTGACATTACTTTGTGTAGGTTACTGAAACAGCTGATTTTCAAAAAGACTTGAGCCTGGACAGCTTGGATAGGGTGGAGCTTATTATGGCTCTTGAAGAAGAGTTTTCCATCGAAATCCCTGATGAGAAAGCAGATAAGCTTACTTGCTGTGCTGATGTGGCAAAATACATAGCCTCTGAAGCTGACCAGAAAAATTTGGAAAAACCCTGACTTCTCGGTTCATTATGCTATTATTGGTTGTGACATTCAAGATTTTTGTGGCTTAGCTATTTGGGATCTATGCTAAATCAGCTTGGTTGCAAATTGAATTTAGTTGTTCACTTGTTCTACAGGTTGCTTTATTAGTATTGGTAGAATGCGCAAAGACTCCTAGGACACTGCATGTGGAAATGATCGGTTTTGAGTATTATGTAATTGGTACTTACCAAATTCTTATATTAGCATCTCGCATGTATGATAATCTCAGTTGAACTCTTTTAGGATCATTCTTAGGTTTTATATGTGATGTTTAACTGCTTTGTTGGTCCTTAAAACTATTTTGGAAAATTCAAACAAGTTTCCAAACTTTAAAAGTTTGTGATTGGTTTCTAAACTTACAAAAAAAATTGTAATTCAGTCCCTTATTCATATCTATGTTAGGGCTCCATTAGGACTCCATTAAGTTATTTATCCAGCCATGTATTTGATTTATTGAACTTTATGCCAAAATTCAATACCAGTGGTTGTGACACAACAGTACAACACATATCTTACAATGTCATTCAACTCCCAAATTTTAGTGCTTTACAAGTTGATTTTCTTGACTTTCTTCTTTTTTCCTTTCTTTGTTTTGGGTACGTATACTAGTACTATGTATGTATAGCGGAAATCCATGCAACCCAACTGTGACTATAAAGCGCCATCCAAGTGAGGCACGGTGCTTATGTACTTAGTTTCTAATTACTTCTCTCTCTGCTCCTTTCCCCCATCCACGCGTGGTGGTGCGTGCAGTGGCTCAGAATTGGAGTGCTGGATCCTTATGTTTCCGGCACTGTAGGTGCGGATTCCATTCCCAAAGGAAGAGAGCCTGAGCCCCTCGAATTTCTTGACATGAGCTGGCCGACAAAGTGATCCCTTTGGTATCCTTTGAACTTTCACTGTACAAATCTTTTCCAAGTTAGGAATAGCGTGAAGGTGGGAAGGGAGGTCGACAATGAAATCTCCAAATTCATCAGTGACACCTCTCGCTACCATTGATTTGCCTTTCCTATCGCTGGCAGGGCTATGGCAGTTGACAGCAACCCAAGCTCCTGCATGAATCTTATACAATTAACCAAACTTGCAGGCAAATGAAATTTCGTGTAAATTTTTATTTTGTGTGGAAAATGCACTATTGAAGATACACGCAGATGCATCATCAAATTTATAGAATTGCAATTAAAAATGGGTTTTTTATTCTCTCATTTCTTGAAGAACATAACTGTGTATGAGCTATAGAACCATTGCACACGCGCGTAATGCATGGTGATTCACTGTATTGTAAATTTTGTAGAGGGCTTGTACTATTGTTGTCATGTTGTCAACTTCGTCACATTTGCAATAACCTGATATTCAACCTTTTTTATTAGTTGTGATAATTTATATTGTATATTTTCAGCAATTGGTGTTGTCCCTGACTCCGTGTTAGTAACGTTGTTTTATTTTTCTTGGAAATCATGTGTTACCGTTGTTGTATATATTATTTGGAAAATGCTACTTGGTACTAACCTAAATTCGTATCGCACGTTATGAATGACATGGTTATTCTCTCCTACTTTAGCCCCTCTCTCCTCGCGTTCACTGGGTTGTCGTCTTCGTCTCTCCAAGGCTCATAATTCTTCTTTGTCTTTCTCCTCTACGGGTCTCATTGTTCTCCTTGGCCGATTAGCAGACAACCCACATGGCATTCTCTCTTTTCCTTTACTTCACCCGCCACCCGCCATCTCCATTGCTGGTCATGCATCCATTGTTTGTCGACATCAACACAAACCAGCGATTTGTTTGATTTGTATTTTTTGGTATTTTATGGCTATATGCATTGATTTGTTGCTATATATTCCCATAAAAATTTTCCAGATAAGGGGTTCTTCTCCAATCCTCACAAAATTTTTAGATTACATCATCATCAGGAGTGTCTTCATGTGAAAAGAAAATGTACTTCTATTGCTTGCTACCTGTTAGAGGAAAGTCTTGGGTGGTATGAATCTTTTGTGGAGACTCTAATTGAAACTAGAAGAACAAGTTACCTCTAAGTTTATCCTCAGAAACACTAACATAAGTCTTTGATTTTTCCTCTAATGCATGAAAGCTTTTTCTCTATCCTATGTTCATGTTTCTGACATTCACCTACTTTATCTTTTACGACATGATGGCGGTTGGCCTTACACATACCCAACATTTTTCAGTGGTTATTTCTTCAGCATTTTACTCTGTAGTAGATTCCATAGAGAGTAAAATGCAGAAGAAACAATGGATGAAAAGTGTTGGGTAGGTGTAAGGACAACACCCATCTTGTCGTAAAAGGTGAAGTAAGTGAATGTTAGGAACATGAACATAAGAGAGAGAAAAAAACTTTCCTACATATTAGAGGAAAAAATAAAAGACTCGTGTTAGTGTTTTTTAGGACAAACTTAAAGGTAACTTGTTCTCTAGCTTTAATTAGAGTCTTCACAAAAGATTCATACCACCCGAGACTTTCCTCAAATAGGTAGCAAGCAGTAACAACACATTTTCTTTTCACATGAAGGCACCCCTAATGATGATGTAATCTAAAAAAATTGTGAGGATTGGAGAAGAACCCCCCATCCGGGAAATTTTTATAGGAATCTGTAGCAACAAATCAATGCATATAGCCATAAAATACCAAAAAATACAAAACAAACAAATCGCTGGTTTGTGTTGATGACAACAAACAGGGGATGTGTGATCGGCAATGGAGATGGCGGGTGGCGGGTGAACTAAAAAGGAGAAGAGAGAATTTCTTTTGGGTTGCTCGCTGACCGACCAAAGAGAATGATGAGACCCGCGGAGGAGAAAGACGAAGAAGTGTTATGAGCCTCAAAGAGACAAAGACAGCAACCTAGTGAACGCGAGCATATAAGAGGGACTAAAGCAAGATAGAACAACCACGTCATTCGTACTGTGCGGTAGGAATTTAGATTCGTACCAAGTAGCATTTTCCTTCTAAAAAATAAATAAATAATTGTTATTATAATCATTATATTCCATTAAAATGGTTTTTATTTATATATTTTAGTTCCCATAAATCACTGTTCTTTTGTTTTCTTTCTTGAAAATTTAAACTTCATCATAGAGAATAGAGATGCATCTTTGGGTAGAGGAGTTGCCCTTTAACCGATACTCTACGTCCTTGGGAGATTAGTCCTACGACTATCGACTGTGGGGATACCCTGGTTCCATCCCGGACCAAAAAAAAAAAGACTTCATCACAACATTTAATTAAATAAACCAGAAAAAATAATCTATTTCAAGACATTTTTCCTGTTTGAATGTATGTGTCTAAATTCATTACATTACATTACAATGTTCGATAGAGGAAGGGTGAAGGCACATGCCAACCATCTTAGGATCACTTCAGGCATGGAATATAATATCAATGATGACCAGATGCTTTGGCTTAAGGGCAGGTTTGTTGCAAGAACACACAACCCAGAAGATGCTTCGATTATCCAGCATATTCTACACAAGGGAGGCTTGTTCTCCATCACAACAGTTCCTTTGGGTGGTGATCGTGTGCTCCTGTCTTCGGAGTCGACCGAGGCGATGCCTACTCTTCTGAAGGAAAATGAGAACCATTTGGCTAAATGGTTTTTCGATATTAAGGAATAGAGCATCGACCTTGTGGATAATACCAGACTTGCTTGGGTGCAGATCATTGGGGTTCCTCCCCATGCTTGGTGCGAAGGATTTTTCAAGAACATTGTTGGGAAGTTTGGCGGTTTTGTTATTATGGACGTTCCAACTAATAAAAGGGAGAGGCTAGACGTCGGTAGAGTTATTATCTCAGTCACATCCCCAGAAGCCATTAATACGGTGGTGAAGATCAAGATCAATAATGGGCTGTATGCGATCCGCTTGTTGGAGGAGCCGATGGTTGTTGTGCTCGACGACTTGTTACCTAACAAGGCTCAAGGTTCAGAAGGAAGTAAATCAGTGTTTAATTCAGTTTTAGAAGTCCCTGAAACGGTCCTTAGCAGAATCTTCCGGCACGGCTGCGACGATAACTCTATGGGCGGTAAATCAAATCAGAGTATTCAAAAATTTGATGGGCTTGAGACGGAGGTAGGCGTTAGCCAAACAGGTCTGCAATGTTCAGAGAGAATAGATGGGTGGCGAAAAGTGAACGTCAGCTTTCACCAAAAAGGTGGAGTTGACAAGGGAAAAGGCGTACAGGTATGGAAAGAAAATTCAACAGGAAATGTGTTTGGGGGAGCGGCCCATTCGAGTGGAAGCGGCCCAATAGGGGTTTTTGTGAGGTTAGGGGTCGGTGAAACTAATGGGCTGTATGGTGAGGGCCCAAGCTGCGAAACTGGTGGCAATAAGCAAAACAATAGGAACTGTGGGGCGGGGACAAATATATTGTCGATTGGGCAAGTCTGTGGGCTGAAATAAATCACCAGTGCTAGTAAAAATGCCGAGTCCAAATCTCAGAAGCAGGGAGAGGACATCGCTAATCCATCTCCTTATAGGGGAGGCAAAAATACAAAGGAGAAATCAGGGGGCAAAAGGAATGTAATAGGAAGTGGGAGGAATGGAAAGAAACTAAACAAAGTAACTCTTATCAAATGGATTCGGGGACAATTCTTTGGGAGCGAGATGCGTAAGGCCAAAATCAAAAATCGAAAGAAGGAGTTGACCAAGCTGGTTAGGAGTCCCAGAAGCTTAATCCCAGTTTCAAAAGCAGATTCAATCGAGGCTGGGGGAGATGGGTCAAGTGCAACGGATGCTTGCAGGTCGGTCAGGGGTTTGGATGAGGTGGAGAGGTTTACTAGGGATGCGTTTGTTGGGCCAAAGGCTCTAAGCTAGCTCAGCAATGCCTTTAACTTGCATTGAGAAGCAGCTGGGAGGAAACTATCTTCTCTTGTCTAATGGGATAAAGCATATGCAAGTAGAGGTCGAGAGTTTTTTTGGATCACAATGTGAGGTGGAGCCAAGTGGTCCTCATTTGGTTGGGTGCAACAATAACACGGTGATGCCTGGGGAAACAAAGGGTGGTCAGTTGGGACCGAATGGTTTACCTAAAGGTCATACCAAAAAAGTAACTAGAGAAATTAAATTGGGGTCTATGAAGGACATCATCAAGCGCTTGGACGGTGGGTCTTCGTCATTGGTTGTTGATGGTGTTCAAGTGAGACACTGCTCGATACCAATTCTTTCGAACCTTGATTCGACGGTAAAGTCAAGTAAGAGGGTTGTCTCCAAGGTTAATCAAGAATGCTTTGTGAGGTGGTCAAAGAACATATCTAAGCCGGGGGGTTTGATTGAAATCGTCGAAAAAGAGATGCCGGGTGTGGGGGGGTTTTCTGAGGCAGAGCTTTTGAAGAGGGAAGAAATTACTAAGGGGAAGAAGCCAGCATATTCTAGTTCCCAACAAGTTTGTTTTTCTTCCTCAGGTTCTCATGTTAGGAGCTGTAATTGAGCTGCTCTCAAGGCGGAGGCTTTCAAAGAGGTGAATCTCATCTAGGTGTTGGGGGAAGCTGGGTATGGTGATTCAAGTGGAGTGGAGGTTGGCTTTTGATGATAATAGTGGAGAGTGGGGATTGAAGTGGTTGCTGTTTAATTATGGTGGATAGATTATGAAAAAGAGTTTAGTGTGATGCATGATATGGGTTTGATTTGGAAGCTGATGTGATTAGATGGAGGCTTGTGTGGGAATCAAATCTTAGTGCTTCGGCTTTATGCATTTGGGTGCTTCGTATAGTTGGTGTTTGAATTGGTTTAGTACGGTAACCTGGTTGCTTCGCTGTTTTTTCAGCTACTAATGGAGTTTTTCGAGAATAGGTTTTTGTAATACTATTACTAGTTTGATTAAGGAGTAATATTACTTTTATGATTTATCTTGTTGCATTTGGTTCTCCTTTTGTATTTGGGTTGAATATCTCTTATACTCTTTTTTAATACATTTTTTGCTTATAAAAAAAACTTATATCCATATCCATAGTAGTAAATTTGCAAACAAGTCAAGCGAAGACAAAAGTATGTCAATTGTAAGGCAAATTGAGAGAAAAAAGGCCTCGAGAGTAAAGAGTCAATAAAATAATGTACCAAAAAAAAAAAAAGACAGAAAAACAAATCAAATGAATTTCTAAGATGAGTTTGAGCATTCTTTATCTATCCCACATTCCCACCACTATCTCCTTCACTCTTGATGTACCATTATCATTATATAATGAGAGGAACAAACGGGTTTTTCCTTGCTTCTACCATTTGGCAGGGGGTTGGGAAATCATTGTCATTTTATTTTTTTTCTCCTCCATAATCTTTCTTTTCCATTTATATTGCATCAATCATATAGACAGCTAATCAACAATGTCCAATGCATTTTAGTAAGTTTGAAACAAAGCTTTTATATTCATTTCCGAAGTAGAAATTTTACCAAAACATGAAAGCAATTCTTTTGGCCTGTCACCAAACAATGGAACCAACTGCCGTATGTCTTCAGTTATGGAACAAGAGTATTTGTAATTTGGCCAACAGGTACTAGCCAACCGAATTTGCATTAACGATATATCTTGTTAATTAATTATTTGATCTTCATATAACACTATAATAAGTAACAGGCAAGCTCATGATTAGTGATTACAGATTAGCTTGCTACTAATTACATATATATATATTTATATATAAAGGAATAAATTAAAGTTGAACAAATTAAGGTACTAGCTAGTTCAAAATTCCAGATACCTGTTATTGGCCATGCATGAGGTTGATCTCCACTATGGAAATTACGAGCCTCACAATTAACTGACCCTGTAATGAGGACTGTGGATAGCTTCTCCTCTCCATAACCAGCCATTTGTACCACTTCATCTCTGCTTGATAACTCTAACAAAGGGTTATCTTGTGCTGCTGCCAGAGATCCAAGCACAAAGAAGATGAAGCAGAAGAGTAGGGACAACACAAGGGCGTGGCAGCCGCTAAAGTAGCCCATCGTTTTTGCGCTTATCAACTTTGGCTTTACTTAAAAATAAGATATATTGAACACAGAGAGAAATAAGACTACTTCCTTCGGTTTTATATAAGCCATCCACCAATCTTTGCATTGCCTTCTCAAATTTCGCAAATTACTGTTTTGCCCTTGTGAGTTTGATTTAAGTATTTCATATATATTAATATATGCTATTAACTAATCAAATATCCATGTGTAAAATAATAAATTATATTTGCCCCCCATATATATGATGTGCTAATTAACGTAATGTTTATGATTAATTATGACAATCAGTAAAACCAAATGTATCCAACAGCACATAGCTATTAATTATTGTTTGGTGTAAAATAATTAAATAAACGGAAGGAAAAAGAATGGTGAAGTAAAGACAGTATTGTGATATTTCTTGTCATTTTTTATCAATATTAATTTCCACTTCAATCAAGCATAATGCTGCGTCTTCTGTACTGATAGTAATAGCTGATGAAAATTCATTAGTGCTTGCTATCAAAGGGCAATAATATAGGTATAGAGATGGGAAATGGGGGGTAAATTGGGCGTTAGACAAAAGGAATGCATGTAATGGAAGAAAGAAGTTGGAAGTTAGAAAGGGAAGTTACGGTTAGGTTGGTAGCCTACTCTTATCGATCTTCTAGGTATTCCATTCTTTCATTAATAGAATTTTGATTTTTTGTACCCAAAATAATAATTTAAGAGCAGGCAAGACAAAGCGTTCAAGCTTGAAGCAAGGACACGTCTCACATATATGATTCACATAATAATAACATAAATCTTGGTGGCAAAACTTTTGAGGCTCTCTTCTCTGATAAATGTATGTTTTGATCTTTTTTTCAAGCCAGTCCCAACCATCTCTGAATATGCAGCAGTAGCACAATCTTGTCTAACTACTTTCCTATGGTTAGTCCCCAACCATGCATAGAATTCCCCATCAAAAGCAAAATGGAAACTTTAATTCATTTGACCGGTGAAATCATTTTAACAGTGTAAATAAATTAATTTCCCAATTAGTTGCCAAATCTCATCAAACACCTCCTTTAGCGTAATAACATGATTTATATGGAGTTTCCCAATCTAACCCTGTGAATTTGTAAAAGTTGGTGAAAGTCGAATACATGGATAATTGGTTTCCATCCTTGAAGACTTCAATTTAGGCAATACGTTATACAACATGAAAAAGTTATAAACTCAAATTGAGTACGTTACTTCTTGTTATACAACTCAAATTATGAACAACATAAACATTTTTTTTATTTAATAGCAATTATAAACACTATTGAAAAAACAAATATTTAATATATTAGTACATAACATCAATATTAAACTTTAGCTCATCAATCAGAAAGCTTAAAACTCAATATTTTGACATATGGTTGTTCACACAATAATGCTCTTATTAAGACATATAATGCAGCATTAATTTTTTATATCACTTCACTTTCAGGTTGCCTTCATTAATAAAAGTGGCACTATTAGGTTTTTAATTTGCAATTGGTAACAGCAATAACTAGTATTAACTCAGCGGGTAAAGTATTTGAGAGGTAATTATTGATACTTATCGCTAAATATAAATGATGAAAGGAATGCTTCGTATTAAATAATAAACGTTCCTATAAAAAAACGATAAATATAATGAAACTGAAACTTATTACATTAATATAAATTTGATAGATGCCATTAAAATACGCAATAAATTTTAAAAAAGATGAAATTGACAAGAGTAATGACATGAACATATGTTTCAACATTAATATTATAGAGGACTTGACATCAATATATATATATATATATATATATATATATATATATATATATATATACGACTTTTTTTTTTTACAAATATATATATAGAGGACTTAGTATTATGTAAAGGATATTATAGGCACTGCAAAGTTGAAAGTCCGGAGAGGTGAAGGATACGATTCTGCCTAGTATGAGCCTCTGATTGGACTATTCTAATGACCCAATACCAGAGAGAGCGGAGGTGGATGCAGGGGTTCCAACCAATTCTAATGATCAAAACAAGGGGAGAGTTTAACGGGTCGATTTGTTTGAGCTAATAGTATAAAATGTTAAAGAAATCTTGATAAAGAAAAAAAATTAATATATTATATAATATTTAAATTATTGACATTGGCCTAGAAAAAAAGATAGAGGTCCGAGTGAACCCGATATCCACGCGGGAGAGGATCCAAAGTGATATATATTTTATATTTATGTAGTCTCAAATTTTTTTTTTATATACAATTATCTCTAAGGATTCTTTGGTAATTTTAAATTAACCATATTAAAACAAAAAAATAATTTTGGTTTTTCAGAGTATACTCCCACTAATAGATAAAAGATTAATCTCTTAGATATTGTTGGGCGGATAAGTGGAGACCCCTCCCAAAAATAACCAAGAATATATTGAAATGTGTGATTTTAAGATGATTCTGCATAATTGGAAATATAATTGCTATTACGCAAGGTTTAATTTCTTTTTTGGTTCGGGTCGAAGAATTAATAGTCTTAGAAATGATTATACCATGAAATATATGTGAACAAGAAGCAAAGGTGGAAAATAAGTGTGCATTACTATGCGGTTTGTTATTTGGAATGTGTTTAAGATGAAAAATGTGAGTTTGATGCATAACTTACTTTCATTTGCATACAAACCAGATTTTGAGGTTAAAAATGACATGCGAATATAGTTTAGATGTTGGCTTGCCATTATTGAGAATGTTTTTTCCTCTAAGTTATCCCCTTTTTGCCTCATTTGAAGTGAAATCTATGAGTTTATATTAGTAAATCTTCCTAATTCAATGTATGCGCTGTTTGTGCTTTTATGACAGCATAGTTTTATCTTTTATGGTATTCATTTCGAGTGTGAACCTTACATTGGTGTGGGAGAATGTTAAAAGTGACCTTGAAGGTATAGTGAGTGGTTCATTTGAACATTTAGTCGGCTAGGCTAAGTTTTGTTAGTATGATAAGGCAAAATTGGAGTTAGCCCCTAGTAAGTAAATTTTGAAATTCTTATGGAGTCCAATTTAAGTTTTGGGGAAATCATCACGGAGACAATTCAAATCTGGTGAAATAGCCGAGTGATGCCTAGACATCCGAGTGCCTGGGTGTTAACATGGTTTTTAGTTCTTGACCAAAATTCCTTCGTGACAAATAATTGAAGATCTAACGAGTGTGAAATTTACGAATTATACGGTAATCTCGTCAGAAATGTGTTATTTTTGAAAGTAACGTCTGTCAAGTACAAATTTGACAATTTTAGTCAAATTGGAAATTAATGGCAAAGACTTAGTGCTAAGACAAGTATATAAGTTTGAAAAATGGTGTACAGATTATTGTCAATAATGAAACTTGACAATGAAACTGCTTGTATTTGAAAAGGTAAACTTGAAATTTAAAAGAAGAAAGTAGTTTCTATGTACAAAATAACTTCCTGATTGAACTAAGTTTACAATGAAAAAGAAACACAAGTTTGAAAAAGAAAGTTAAGTAAAGTAGGATCTAAGTGATAAAACTTGCAAGAAGTAAATCACTACAAGAATTTTCGCTGTTTCCCAAGGCCTATGACCTTGGGAAATCCATAAAATCCGTGGGAAAATACACATTTCCCAGGGATGACCCACGGATTCAGATCCCTCGATTTTCAGCTGGTCGGAAACGTTTCCCACGGGTATGCTCTGGGAAATACCCCGCGGTTACAACCTTGGGAAATTTCCCAGGGATATATCCCTGGGAAATATATGTTTTGTTTAAATTATAAAACCTTATATACATTAATTTATGTTAAAGTGGATAAATAAATAATAATTATTTTTATATGAATGCATCAACAAAGAAATTAACATCATAATTCAAGCAAACAATTTATTCAACACAAAATGTTATTCAAGTCATATTTGTTCAACGAAAAAATTATTTCAAACCATAATAAACATGATAAGTAAAATAAACTAAGAATCCCCATTATAAGGATCCTCAACAAAATGGTCAAGAGAGTCGTTGTCTTCCTGAGCACGCTGGGTCGTCGACTAGGTCGCCGTTCTTGTGGGGGTTCTTTTGCTGCTGCCGAATCGCCGACTTGTCTCCATCACCGCCGTGATCGTATCCATCATCAGACGATGCTCCTCATCCCTCTGTCGCTCCTCTCTTGGGAAGCGACCAACATCTGCCTCAATCGAGCAATCTCTCCGAGACTCGAGGGTAACGCGTCGCATGTGGTGGACGCTCCAACCCTAATCTCTAACTTGCGCGAGGCCCCTTTCCGATAGTTGCGGCAAGGTCTCTCCAAAGACCGCACAAACAACCCTTATACTTACTTGCCGACGACTTACGCCCAAACATTCGACGCAAGTCGCTCATCCTCCCGTGGGTTTCTTTGGGGTGGATGGTGAAGAGGCCGATGATTGAGACCTATGTTGACTCATCCTCTCATGAAACTCCTCCTGTTACAATACATCAGACCATCAAAATTTGAACAATATGTTACAAGATAAATTATGCAGAAAAATGGACAGAGTTTCCCCTAAAACTACAACATCCCAATGTTTACAAACAGAACACCGCAATTTAAATCCATAAATCATCATCAAAAGCTCAATAGGATGCACACAAATTATCATGTCCAAACTAGTTATAACATTTCCAATGTCGGCAATATCAATAGGTCCAAATATAAAGTGACTTTACTGACTCAAGTAATCAAAACATGAATAGTATGTTACACGATTAATTATGCAGAAAATTGGACAGAGTTTCCCCTAAACCTCAAACTTTACAAATTGAACACCACAATTTAAAACTGCAAGTCATCAAAAGCTTAATAAGATTCACACAAAGCAATATATTCAACTCCCTAAAAGCCAATGCTCAAAAGCCAATGCTCAAACTAGTCATAACATTCGAGGCTCTCTGCCTCTCAAGTCCAGTAAAGTATGAGTGTTACAATATCTATTAAAGTCAATAGCTTCTTCAAAAATCAAAAGGGCATATTACCTGAGTGTGTAACATCCCTGGCTGCTTTATGGATTGACGACTGTCCCCACAAACCAACACGAGTCTTTTCAGCATGCTTTGTCCTCACTCACACGCTTCCCGGGAAAACTTCCCAGGAGGTCACCCATCCCAGAATTGCTCCAAGTCAAGCTCGGTTAACTGTGGAGTTCTTAAGTGATGTGCTACCGAAAAGAAGATGCATCTTATTAGTATAGGTAGTATCAATCAATTCATATAAGCCTTCCTCAACTGTATAGTCCCATACCTACACAGTCTCAGGATCCCTCTCATTCGGGTGTGTAATCGGTTCATTCATGTGTCCCTCCACCTAGAAGCCTGTCAGGAGCCGCTCCTTGTCCGTGCCTTCTTGCACCGGCGACCACTCCCCGCCCTCGTCGGCACCCGGGTGTTACATGCCCACCAGCTTCCGCTTGGTTCGTCCCCGAACCACACCGTACTGGGAGAGGTGCCGCTCTGATACCATTTGTAACATCCCTGGCTGCTTTATGGATTGACGACTGTCCTCACAAACCAACACGAGTCTTTTCAGCATGCTTTGTCCTCACTCACACGCTTCCCGGGAAAACTTCCCAGGAGGTCACCCATCCCATAATTGCTCCAAGTCAAGCTCGCTTAACTGTGGAGTTCTTAAGTGATGTGCTACCGAAAAGAAGATGCATCTTATTAGTATAGGTAGTATCAATCAATTCATATAAGCCTTCCTCAACTGTATAGTCCCATACCTACACAGTCTCAGGATCCCTCTCATTCGGGTGTGTAATCGGTTCATTCATGTGTCCCTCCACCTAGAAGCCTGCCAGGAGCCGCTCCTTGTCCGCGCCTTCTTGCACCGGCGACCACTCCCCGCCCTCGTCGACACCCGGGTGTTACAGAGTGCGCTTGGAGCGCTCATCTATGTACTCGCTGGTAGCCTTCCTAGTATGGGTGCGTTTGTGAACCTCATGAATTTGTACTCCTCGATTATACCGGCGAGCCTATAACACAAGCATAGATGATTAAGATAACAAGTAATGAATTATGATGTTGGAATAAATACATTTAATGCATAAAGAATGACAGTATGAGCATACCATACGATCTGCCCACTGCGACTGGGAAATGCTTCCTCCTGTGTGCAGGCTCCCACCCTTTTCTGATGCTCTATTTTTCTTTGCCTGAGCAGAATTTTTTTTAAATTGATCAGAAGCCCAATAACGACGCAACTCCTCCCAAATACCATCTTCAATCCAGGATTGCTGTATGCCACTCTCATGAGCCTCCTTAAGCATATCAGAAAGGCGTTCGAAGGATTTATGGTGAAAGATCCTCTGGATCTCTGACTCATCTTCGTTCCTCCATGCCGCCTGACCCTGTTTTAAGATAAATAACAATTGTTATACTAATAGTTTCGGAAATAATAAAAACCACATTAAGTAAATTGAAATTTGCTACTTACTCTAAACGCATCAAACATACTAATCCGCTCATTGTCAGTGAGTTTTCCCCATGATGTAAATGCCCTATGATACCTTTGCTGGATAACAAACGCGATGGCACTCGCTGCTCTCTTACAAGGAAGGAACCTTAACAGTAAAGACGCATGAACCAATCAAACACATGGTAATAAATTATGATAAAATGCATGAATCAACCAAACACATAGAAATTTTATTAATTCTTACCCGTTACCACTAGGCCTAATAATAGGTCGACCATCGGGCATTAGCTCAACTACCTCTGACCCATCTAGCTCCACTGGCTCCACCGGCTCCTCTGGCTGCTCATGCACATCTGCAACTGAAGGTGAGCGTGAATAGCTTGGACTATATTGTTGCTCCTCATCCACACATGCTGAAGGAGATGCTCTATAGTGTGCATGTGTCGTGACCCCCGGGGTGGGAATCATATCGAAATGAGGCGATGTAGGTGCAACACATGGAGGCAGTGAAGGTGCTTCTTTGTGGTGGGCGCGATGTAGGTACATGTGGGTGTGGTGCTGACGCTGCTGAGGTAAGCATTGAAGGCATACGTGAGTATCCGTCTGTATACTCACGAATCACTAAATTTGTGGAAGGTCTGTTCCGACGACGACGGGGATTTGGACGGGGGTCAGTATCAACCATAATACCCTTACCCTTATTGATGGGTGGAGGTGGGTCACGTCCTGCAGACATGTCTATAGAGCAATTTAATGTTAAAACAAAAGTTATCAGATATAGCAATAATATAAGTTATCTAAGTCATAAAGTCAACAAATATAACTAACTAATAATCCAACAGCCAAAAATAAGTTATCTAAGTCATAAAGTCAACAAGTATAACTAACTAATAATCCAACATCCAAAAATAACTTAATCATCCAAATCATAAAGTCTTCAGAAAATCTAATACAAATTAACTACGATTTATTCAGAATTTAAGTCATCGTCTTCAGCTCCTGTTGAGTCATTATCTTCTTCCTCGTCATCTTCAGATCCTATCTCTTCATGTTCTTCAGTGGAATTATCGTCTTCTTCATCCAAATGCTCCTGGATGGATGACAAATTGGCGATATTCACTTCTTCACCAGCAACTTGCAAGTCCCCTAAGCCATCAATAGGGTCAACTTCAATGACTTCAGCTACATGTGACATTACATCCACTTGATAAGGCACCTCTCCCTCTGAATCATCCACTTCGATGCTACCCCTTGGTGTTGTCTTGATGGCGACGGACCAACCTCGTTTGTCCTTACGAGTTGGTGGATAAGGTACATAATACACCACATTTTGTGCTATGATAAACGGATCATCCCTTTGATATCTTCTACTCATTCGGATGTCCAGAGTATTACATTTCGGGTTAAATTTTGTGCCTCTACTGGACGGATCGAACCAGTTACAATAAAATAGAACTATTCTTTTAGTATAGTCTAAAGAAGGGTACACCAGTTCATATATATGTTGGATCACGCCGTAGAAGTCATCTTCAATTCCTTCTGTGAGACCCTTTACATGGACCCCGCTGTTGATGGTTTTTTTGCCCTCCGTCCATGATTGGGTATGAAATTTGTACCCGTTCACGAAGTAAGTGTGCCATTCTTTGACTTCTGTATTAGGACCATCGGCTAAGTTCCTTAAGTGTTTGTTGATGGGAGTTGGTTTCTCACGGTAAACCTACATATGTGAGTTCTAAAAAATAATGTCTACATTTTACTCACAATGGATAATTAAAAGATTTTTAAGATACTAACTTGTTGCTTAAACCAGATTGGAAATTCAGCATGTATACGAGTGAACTGTTCTTGCTCGCTGTTTGCAGATATCAAGAAGGCACTGTAAAGTTGGACAATATATATTATAAGAAGAAAAATATATACTATTAGGTATTCGAAAGAAAAAGATACGAAATGCGTACTCAAGGTATGGTTTAACTTCGGTACAATTGATCAACACATGAACATGAGCCGACTTCCTCTCTTTGTCCGATAACCAGTGAGAGGTCTCCTTCCCAGAAGCACGACCAGGCTGGCAAAAGACTGACAAGGTTAACGGATGTCTTTCACTTTCGCTTTCACTTTCCATTTCATTCCTACTATTTTTTGGTGACAACATGAAGTTCTTGAAATAATGGGAACAAAAATGGGTTGTCTCACGGTGTAAGTAAGACGCACAGATTGATCCTTCAACCTTAGCCTTATTTTTCACCGATCGTTTCGAATCACCCATGAATCTATAAAACAACAAGAAGTTCATAGTCATATCCTTTCACTTTGAATGGAAAAAAGTCTAATTAAAATTCTATGATGGTTATATTACCTTTCAAATGGATACATCCACCTATATTGAACCGGTCCACCAAGCCTCGCTTCATACGCGAGATGTACTGGGAGATGCTCCATAGAATCAAAGAAACCAGGGGGGAATATTTTCTCCAACTTGCATAGAGTGATGGGAATATTTTGCTCCATCCTAATAAGGTCATTCTCCCTCAACGTTGTAGAGCACAAATCCTTGAAGAATTGTCTCAATTCAGTAAGCGGATTCAAGACATGAACGGGCAATGAACTAAAAGCAATAGGAAGTAAACATTCCATGAATACATGACAATCATGGATTTTCATCCCATGCATCCTTCCTTTGTTAACATCGGCACATCTTGCTAAGTTGGAAGAATAACCGTCTGGCATCCTAAGTTCTGTTATCCAGCGACAAACGATCTTTGCTTCATCGACAGTTAAAGTGTAACTAGCTTTCGATTTTAACATCTTCCCATTAGCCTGCGACTTTAGCTCCAACTCCGGTCGCCTACAGTACAAAGCTAAGTCCATTCTTGCCTTCTCATTGTCCTTGGTTTTCCCACTGACATTCATGACAGTGTTTACTATGTTATAAAAAAAGTTCTTCTCTTTGTGCATAACATCGAGATTGTGTCTCAACAAATTATCTTTCCAATACAGGAGGTCCCAAAAAGTACTTCTTTTTGTCCAGTTATGGCCTTCCCCGTATCCTTGTAATTTGGACACACGACCGTTGCCAGTGACTTTTGGTAGTTCTCTTACTCTACTCCAAATCTCTTCCGGTTTGAACCTAGGCGGCGATGCATCTTTTTCAACTTCCCCCTTTTTGAAGGCATTCTTATTCCGTCTAAATGAATGATCCATTTCCAAGAACATACGATGCGAGCCAAACCAAGAACTTTTCCCCCCGTGTTTCAAGGTAAAGGCCTTTGTATACTCCATGCAATGTGGACATGCCAATTTACCATGAGTCCCCCAACCAGACAACATACCATAAGCAGGGAAGTCATTAATGGTCCACATCAAAGCTGCCTTCATTATAAAATTTTCCTTCCTTGCGATATCGTACGTCAACACGCCGCTCCACAACCTCTTCAAATCATCAATCAAAGGCTGTAAATAAACATCAATACCAGCCTTCGGATTGGATGGTCCCGGTATGAGACACGTCAAAAACATATAAGGTTTCGACATGCACATATTAGGAGGAAGATTGTATAGAGTAACAATTACGGGCCAACAAGAATATGGTGAAGCCGACGCTTGGATATACGGGGTAAAACCATCGGAGCTTAAACCAAGTCATACATTACGTGGATCCGAAGCAAAATTAGTGTGTACCCGGTCAAAGTGCTTCCATGCTTCGCCATCGGATGGATGCCGTAAGACGTCTGAAGTTATTTTGTTCTCAAAGTGCCATGTCATTTTTCCTGCAGTTTGCATTGATGCGAACATTCTCTGTAGCCTTGGAACTATTGACAAATAGAACATCGCCTTTACGGGAATTGGTTTGTTATTACTTGTCCCAGACTTGGGAGGGCAATACCTCGGAGCTTGACAAAACTTGAATTTGACCAAAGCTCCATCATTTATGCCGAATTCATTGTCGTAATACAACATGCATCCATTAATGCAACAATCAATCCTCTTGACTTCCAATCCCAGCTTCGACACTAACTTCTTTGCACCATAATAATTATTTGGTACAACTCCTTTTATAGGTGTCACGTCCTGAAGCATTTTCATAAAAAAATCCAAACACTTTTCAGGAATATTCCAATTGGACTTGCAAGCTAAAAGCCTCACACACAGCGATAATTTAGAGTCTGAGGGCCCTTCAAACAATAGCTTTTTTGTTGTCTCAGTTAAAAGATTATAAAATCTTTGTGCTTCCTCATTCGGAAGATCTTCAATGTTATCGTAAGCATGCGCCTCGTTTACCCCGAGTGCATCAACCACCATCTCCTGCATTGACACAATTTGTTCCCCACATCCCATAACTGCACGAGTGCTTGAGGCACCCGTGCAATTCTCGTCAACCCCTAAATCAACATGTGGCACTTCTTCACCATGGAGAGTCCAAATCCAGTAATTTTCCTGGAAACCATTCATATACAAGTCAGTCTTCACAAGGTCTTCACTCTTAATCTTTCGACATCGGCATTTAGCACACGGACATCTAATTCGGTTTCCATCATCGATGAAACACTTTTGTCTCTTTGCTTGGGTAACAAACTCTTCAACCCCATCTACGAAAGTTGGTTTCAAACCCCTTTCTTTTCGGATATAGCCTATCATACACCCAACTACGATTCGAAGGATAAAAATTGACGCGCTGTCGCACACGCGTCAAAAAGCGAGCGGTTTACAAAAATATGTAGATAGGGAAAGTGCGACAACTCGAGTATCGTCTCACAAGGACTCTTGGGTTGTTACTAACACAAAATCAGTTTTGGGGGGGTTTGGATATAAATGCAAATAAGAAAACAGAGCAGAAAATAATGCAAATAAAATAACTATCAAATAGCTAAAAACGATCAACCTACTGTTCTCGGTTTCCCACTATCATCGATTTTTATAATTCCAGGCCCTAAGCAGATTCTAAACCCTTTTCGATTGTAGCGTCAATTAACAAGCAAAATCAATACTACGAGACATATGTTCATATTCCCGAATTAAGCAAACGGGGTGAAGCACTCATGAACTAAGCGAACATGATTGAACACACGCGAATTAAGCAAACGCGATTAAATATAGGAACATACAATCATCGAAATAAATCAATACTAATCCTATACAATTCTGAATTAAGCAAACAGAAACATATAGAACAGTATTGAAAAGAAATAGCAATTCAAATAGGAATTACAAAACCTCAAGCGTCAATGGAAACCGATTACAGCAGATTGATCAAAGGAGACTAGCTCTCCATTACAAACGTAAACCTACACCTAATTTCGTAGTCGTCTAAACTAAAGAGAAGAAGAGAAGATGAGAAGCTCAGTTCTGACCTAAAACAGAGTTAAATACAGATTCTGGATTCCGCGTGCTCGCGAGGCGATCATACCTTCGCGAGGAGAATATTATGAACAGTCTTCATTGTTTGGCTTTCTCGCGAGGCGAGCTTACCATTCGCGAGCCGAGACTCTTCAAATTCCAAACTGTCACGCCTGTGACCTTCAACACGGGTAAGTCGTGATGATCTCTGTCCTTCAGGGTTGGATTACTCGCGGGGCGAGACATTGTTTCGTGGGGCGAGGCAGAGAAGATGACATTTCTTGCACAGTCAGGCTTCAGGTTCGCGAGGCGAGTAGCCTCTCGCGGGGCGAAAAACTCCAGAATTACTTCTCTTTATTACCTGAAAACAAGAAATAGCATAAGTGCTTTATTTGACTCTAAATCAGCTAAATTAACCTAAAACTGCTTAAACGACTCAAAATGTTGCTTGAAGGCAATCAGGTCTAATTTGGGTGAAAATGAGATATAATTAGCACAAAACCACGGTCATACTAGTCATAAAACTAGATGAGCCAGAGGCTGATCAACAATCCATCTTCTGCATATTAATAAAAAATCAAGATAAATTTTAACATTAAATTTCAACATGTCCACTTAGAGATAGTATTAGCATCGTGAATAGGGAGGTACAACTACAAGCAATGAGCTAAAATGACTATACCAGATTTTTTATTCACGATAAATGTGCTTCACTTGAATGGGACATTCATAATTCTCTCAAACTTCAATATTGAATATGAGATTCCTAGCATTACTGCTCTAGTCTTCATGATATATGTCATGAATTCAAGCAAAATGTCTGGCCAACATGGCGAAGAATTCTATATATGATGAAAAGAATTCATATTATTGATCACATGATTACTTTCCTACAATTGAATCTCTACTAAACCTTGTATTGAACATGATTTTTAAAAAGGAGGAAAATATAAGAAAAGAAAAAGTTGTTGATAACCTCCATAGTAAGCAACTCCTTACTCTACCATCAACCCATTCCTACGAAAACAACTCTAAACCCCTTATCTCCCAATGCAGAACTCGTGTTCTCCCAATACAGGTAAAGCAAGCTTCCCAATTGTATAACTATATGTGTATTGATTTATTCAAGAACCTGTTTTTAAACATGGAAAAAGTCATTCTCGTAACAGTAACACTAACACATACTAAAATCCTTATATAAGATATAATCAAAGTCAAAATGGAGGTCTATAACAATGGATCACTCACTCATAAAAGGGAAATTAAACATTGATATAAACAAATAAAAGAAGCATAAAGTACAACAAAAAAAGAAAAATAAAAAGGAAAAAAATAAATAAGTGTAAAGGCTTTGAATATGCTATGCTTTAATGCCCCTTAAAGAAAAGTTGCCCAATTCCAGTGGTAATATTATCACAGTAAAAATATACTAATTTTGTTTTATCTGCATACTGTATCGCAAGGTAATAACATTGGTATTTAAAAAAAAATCACCAAATAAAAAAGATTGCCATCTATCATATAATATAATAGATGCCAGAAATGGTCATAAGAGAATAGCAATCACATTTTTTTTTGGGTACAATCTCTCAATGAATATCACACACTAAAAGGAGTCACCTATTCTTAAAGATGGCAAAAGGAATCCCCAAGAATGATTGATGATAATTGAAGAATGCAAAATAAATGCAAATTTTTTAGATATCCAAAGCAATCATAGTAAAACAATTTTTAGGCATGTGATAACAGAAAGAGATACCTGAACACTTGCATACTTTACAGTCAACTAACTCTGTTTCTTGTTTCATCTTGCCATTACTGTATTATGTTAGTTGCCCTCTACACCACTAACACATTAACATGTTACGGGGCAGACTCTAAAGAAACAAGAGACATTATCATAGTACAAAATTCTTTCAAGCAAAACTTGTCTAGTTCAAAAATAAGCTCCAAACATCTAATAAGTTCACAAAAGGGAACAAAACAGATTTTATTCTAAATGAGAGGGAAAAAAGAAACTACTTTAGAATTAAACCAACATAATAATGAGGTCAACTATAAAAAGAGTTAACATTTATGTTGTTTGTAATTGTACTTAAACAATATTACTATTTTATTTGCGTAAAGCAAGTTGAATACACAAAAAAACACAGGCCTATCTAGTTAACAGACAGAAAATCAAGAATAAATAAATCACATTTATGTTTTAGTGCTTAGTCCATTGTGAAGTGGAAAGGTAACTCCTTCATCAACATGTCCATAAGATCCAGTAAAGTGTGACCCAACATTTCATAAAGTAGTAAGAAGCAAGCTTTGTGTAGGCCAAAGTGCCAGTTACCAAAAAATAGAAATTAGCCATACATGCAAACTAACAGATAAATTAATAACTGACAGCTATTTTAAAACATCATGATAATAAAATAATAAACTAACAGATTAATAAATCTCACCTATTTCTAATCAAAATATGAATATGTAAATACTAAATAGCAAGAACCGTAATGGAAAAAATTGGCCATGTACCCAAATTGTATATATATCCAATTGTCCATTTGAATCTTGACATCATTCCATAGTAAATTACCGTAAATATTTGACCAGGGACTTACCAGAGCAAATCCGATGGTAATCTGCGACTTGCGACCTGTGACTTGAGCGGCGGAAACCGGCGACCCGAGCAAGGTGGAAACCGTCGACCAGAGCAAGGTGGAAACCGTCAACCCGAGCAAGGCGGAAACCGTCGACTTGAGAGCTTGCGATTGCGACCTGAGCGCGGGAAACCCTCTGCAATGGCCAGCCCGGAATGGTGAGGCCGTGATGTCGAGGAGGGTGAGGTTGAGTGGAGTGCAGCTGAGGACTTTAGGGTTAGGGGCTTGGGAACACTTGCGTTGTTCTGTTTTCTTCTCCAAACACAGGTGGTTTTTTTAAGAAAAAAAATATTGCACCAGAGGCGCGAAAGGACCGAGTGAAGAGGAGGAAGGCAAACAGTAGGTTAACATCATTTTCCCAGGGGCTTAGCCATGGGAAACACCGCCTATTTTTCCGACCGTCACATCCGTGGGAAACCTTTAGGCTTTTGCGACGGGCCCGTCCATGGGAAACTCCGTGTTGACTAGACACGGCCAAGTCCGTGGGAAAACTGAGCCATTTCCCAGGGCTCGGTCCGTGGGAAACAACGCTTTCTGTTACCTACGGCCCAACCCGTGGGAAATAAAGCGGGAATGTTTGACGCCTCTTTTTCCTAGGGACCAAGCCGTGGGAAATCAAGCGAGACATTTCCGAGGGTCTTGGCCGTGGGAAATGTAAAAATTTCCTAGGGATTTTTTTCCCTGGGTAAAAAGCCCTGGGAAATAGCTTAATTTCTTGTAGTGAATGAATTTAAAAGAAGAACATAAAAGAAGTGTTGAAAATAAGTAAGGATAATTGAAGAACTTGAATAGAAGATATGAAAATGGCATTAAATTTTACCATAGTATTGAAATAAGAAGGATGGAAGGAATACTTGAATGTAATCCATCAATCTGTTGTGTGATCGAGATGTGTAGTATGTGTATCAAGTAACCGACCCCCTTTACATTGTGTTTACAAGTATTTATAGGCAAATAAAGTAACTACTCATTGCTAACTCCCTATCTTAATGACTGCCACATGTCTTGGCAGTTTTCTAAACTTTAAATCTAAACTGCTTTGTCAAACAATTATGATAACTGCTTCAGTTTCTTGAATTGCTCCGTGTCAACTTAATTGTCTTTGACGGTTTGGCTGCTTGACAACTTATATTGATAGTCATTCGTCAGATTGGGGACTTAACTGATTCCTTGACTTTTTCTTCTTCTTGACAATTCTTCCTTCGAGCTAGTCTTCCTTCTTGCTTTGTCAAGGACCCAATTTTCGAATCTTCCCTTTTGTCGGACTATGTTTTCTTGTCAACCAAATATTTTCAATACTCAGAAAATTTAAGTTATTACTTCGATCCCTTCGTCAACCTGTCGAGAAAACATCCGTCAGAAATTCAAAATTTCACCCTTAACAGATGCCCCCCAATTTTTGCTTTTCGACGGCTTCATCCGAGAGAATAGCAAAATTTGAATTTTTAAATTCTCAACAAATTCAATTCTGGGTTTAATTCAAATATTCAAATCTTATCAATTTAATCATATCCCTACTTAATAGGGATAATCGTGACGTTATGGATATCTTGGAATTTGAACCACCAACTCCCACTTTCTTTAAATTACCATCACATCATCATCTGATGTTTTCTTACTTCCTTTGCTTTCTCTCTCTCTGCGAAAATTCTTTCCTCTTCACAAAGAACCCTTCCTCTTTGCCATTTTGTTTGACTACCGTGGCAATTACCTCCAAAACTTCAACTTCAACACCCCAAGCTTCGGTTGCTGCTCCTAGGGCAGTAGTTCAAAATCCAATCTTGGACGAATCAGAACTATGACAGGAATCTAAGGTAATCTACCATGTTCATGACTCTTCCATTTCTCTGAACCCACTTGCTACGTTCTTGGGTCCTCTCATTTCCCAGAACGAAATCCCCGAGGACTTGCGTGGTTCCTTTCCTTGCAATAGTCCAGACGAAGCTATCTTAGCTTCAGTACCTTCACTCCCTATTCATGCATTTAAAAAGGGGTGATAGGATTTTTAGGATGCCCCTTGCTACCAAATTTGATGCTTATATTAGTTGGCTTGACCGAGTCCAAGCTGAAAAGCGTGATGTGTGGGAAAAGACTGGAGTCTTCAAGTTTATTCAGCTTTCCCGCTGGTCGCGCTGTCGCGCACGCGCCAAAAAGGACGAGCGGGTTTAAAAGTGTAGTATAGTGCGACAACTCGGATGTCGTCTCTCAAGGACTCTGAGAATATTATCTTTCACAAAAAAATCAGTTTTTGGGGGGGGGGGGGGGGGGGTGGGGGAGGTTTGGATTGGATTGCAAATAAGAAACAAACAAAATATTAAAAACAGAGCAATTGAAAACAAGCAGTTCAAGGAGGGTATCAAATGGTCAAAAACAGATTAATCTATTGCTCTTGATTTCCCACTATCATAGGTTCATACAATTTCCAAGCCCTAAACAAATTCTTATCCCCTCCCGGTTGTAGCAACAATTTACAAACGAGACTATCGCTTCTGAGATACATGTCCCTATTCCCGAATTAAACAAACGGGGTTAAGCCCTCATGAACTAAACGAACATGAACGTACACACGCGAATTAAACAAACGCGATTGATTATAGGAACATGATATCACCGGAAATAAATCAATACAATGCATTATACTCCTGAATTAAACAAACAGAAATACAAGGCATGACATTGAAGAGGGAAAAGCATACAAAACAGGAAAATACAAGAACCTCAAGTATATGGAAATCAATTACAATAGATCAATCCTAAGAATTTAGTTCTCCATTACGCATGAAGGAAAACTCAAAAGTGTAATGTAAAGTAGTGAAAAACTGGATGATTTACCTGCCTGCAGCGTTTACGCTTTTATAAGAGGTCGCGCATCACGGCCGTGATGGCTGTCACCGCCAGGCCGTGATCGTCTCTCGCCAAGGGTGACCTTTCGCATTCGGCATGCGTTACGGCCGTGATGGCTATCACGGGCAGGCCGTGATACATTCTGACTTTTGGTTTCTCTCTTGTCACGGCCAGGCCGTGATCCTTTCTGACTTTTTGCATTTCTTTATCACGCCCGTGATGTGTATCACGACTGGGCCGTGATCGCTTCTGACTTTTCATGATTTTCTCATCACGGTCGTGACCAGTGTCACGGCCTGGGCGTGATAGCCTCTGCTTCAGATACACTTCCTTACTTGCTCTTCTTATTATCCTGAAACAACAAAATAGCCATAAGCTTTATTTAATTCAAAACTAGCTAAATTAACCTAAAACTACGCAAACGACTCAAAACCTTGCTTGAGGACAATCTAATCTAATTTGGGTGAAAGTAGGATATAATTTGCACAAAACCCTGGTCATACTAGCCATAAAACTAGATGAGCCAGAGGCTTATCAGTCGCGCACGCGCCAAAAAGGACGAGCGGGTTTTAAAACTGTAGTTTAGGGCGACAACTCGGATGTCGTCTCTCAAGGACTCTTAAAATGCTATTTTCCACAAAAATCAGTTTGGGGGGGGGGGGGGGTTGGATTGGGATGCAATCAAAGAAAACAGAATAATGAAAACAGAGCAATAAAACAAGACAGTTCAAAGAGATTGTCAAATAGCCAAAAACAGATTAATCTATTGTTCTCGATTTCCCAACTATCATAGGTTCATGCAATTTCCAAGCCCTAAGCAGATTCTAATCCCCTCCCGGTTGTAGCAATAATTTACAAGCAAAACCACTACTACAGATATACGTTCCTATTCCCGAATTAAGCAAACGGGGTTAAGCCCTTCGTGAACTAAGCGAACACGAAACGTACACACGCAAATTAAGCAGATGCGATTAATTATAGGAACATGATATCACCGGAAATAAATCAACACAATACAATATACTCCTGAATTAAGCAAACAGAAATATAAAGCATGGCATTGAAAAGGGAAAAGCATACAAAACAGGAAATACAAGAACCTCAAGTGTATGGAAATCAATTACAATAGATTAATCCTAGAAACTTAGTTCTCCATGTAAAAAACGAAAACACACAAAATAAATGTAAACATAACAATGGAGAAGCAAAAAAAGTCCCTACAATCTGTTCAGAACAGCCTTTTATACTATTCAGAATTTTAGCCCTCTCGCGACGCGAATCTTGTGAACAGTCTGCAACCTTTGGTATTCTCGCGAGGCGAACACATCTTCGCGAGGCGAGAATTGGAAGGGTCTTCTTATTACGCCCGTTATGAACATCAGGGGCCAACCGTGATGCTTTCTGACTTCCAGGCTCGCGAGGCGAATGTATGCTCGCGAGGCGAAACTCTTCAACTTCAAAACTGCCACAGCCGTGACCTTCCAAGACGGCAAGCCGTGATCGTCTCTGACTTTTCAGGCTTGGGTGACTCGGGCGAACCAGAGACCTTGCATTTTCTTGTATGAGTCGCCACGGGTCGCGAGGCGAAGAGATGTTCGCTGGGCGAATCCCCTGCTTCTTTATTTTGTTGACTTCCAACTTAACCTGAAAACAAAGACACAACTATAAGTGTATTATTTGACTCAAAACTAGCTAAATTAACCTAAAACTACTCTAGAGACTCAAAACCTTGCTTGAGGACAATCTAATCTAATTTGTGTAAAAATAGGATATAATTTGCACAAAACCCTGGTCATACTAGCCATAAAACTAGATGAGCCAGAGGCTAATCACCCGCCATATCAAGCTAGTAGATTTTTCTCTGATAGGGGCATCGACCTTCTTCTGGAACAAAACCACCAACAATTTCCATTTTCCATATAAAATGATGGGTCCAACCCTCTTCGACATGTCAGCTATTACAGGGCTTCGTCCATATGACCCTACTATGCATTCTAGTGTCGAAGTCAAAAGACAAATTGATGTCTATGTCCCAAAATGCTCTTTCTCCAAATATATAACAGATTTTAGAGGCGAAGACAAAGAACCCATGACAAACACTGAGTATGTCGCTTTTTTATTTCTTTGGCTGTGTGCTTATGTCTTCTGTAGCAAGTTGATACGATAAAAAGTGCAATGTGCAAGTATACACAATCGTAACAAGTAATAAAGAGTGAGTAGAGATCGTTCCCACGAGGATTAGAATGGATTATAATCACAGTTTTCCCAATCAATATTCTATTTACCAAAAATCTTAAGAAATCAAGTAATAAAGTAACCAAAATAAGGAGTGATTGATGATTGCAATTAAAATAAAATGGTGATAAGGTAATAAATGCGCCAAAGTAAACAGATGTGAAGAAATCAGAAGGATAAAGTCATCTAGAGATACTAATTCCTTGTAACTTTAAATACAGGGCAAATTATGCTTTACGATGCTACAACATTTGGTCCAGGAAATAAGATTTCCTTTCCAGCAGTAAAATACCGAGTTTCATTAAATGTTCCTTATTCCTAAGCTCAAATTAATTCCATTCAGCTCTAGGTTAAGCATGTCCAGTTAACCTAAGGACTTGGAAGAATATTCCTATTGCAACTAACTTCAATTAATTTTCCAATTAACCAAATAAATCCTTATTTATTAAGCATTTCCACTTGCTAAACTTTTCCAAGCTAAACAAGCTTGTATTCCAGCAAAGATGGCCAAACTCAACAGGAAATAAAATGAAGAACAACTTAATAGAAAATGCAAAGCAAACATTCACATAATTCAACCCATAAATCTGTTACAAGTTCATAGTACCCAAGCTTGAGAAATTTAGCTCATAGTGAGCTTACAAACAACAAAAGAAAAGTAAATGGAAAATAAAACCATTAAAGCTAAAACAACAAAAATAACTACAATGGAGGAAAAATGATAAAAAGAAAAGAATAAGAAAATGGGGTAGAAGAAGATAAAAATAAGAGGTAGAAGATGATGAACGGAAAGTGGCGGCTGAGTAGTAACCCCCAAAAAATAGGTGTGTCCTTGATAGGGTTTTTCTTGTAGACTTGTCCCCCTTCTCTCTCCTCTAATGGGCTCAAATTTGTCCATTTTTGCATTAAACATAAGAGCCCAACTAAATAAAAAGGAATATCCAAAGTATCTTGCCAAAGACCATTGTTTTGTCCTTTTCTGGCGCAATAATGCAGGTCCTGCACATGGGACCACGTCAGGAGAGAGAAAATGAGTACAACTAGCATTTTTATGCAGTGAAACTCGTATCCAGTTCTTGCAGCATCCTAGAGCATTTCTTCCAGCATTTCTTTGTAAATCCCTTCAAAATCAAACATCCATATAAGTCACACTAAAACAAAACTAAGTATCCTAAAAATAGAAAACAATACATTTGCAACCTATAATCCTAAACTAAAATAAAATCACACAATTAAGACACTAAAACACTCTTAGCTTTGCAATATTCAAGCCTAAAAATTATTAATAACTCTTATTTCTAAGAGTTATCACAAGTCTGTCACTTTAATTGCGTCTTAATCTTCCTCTTGCCAATCTTCTTACTACTGGCAAGAGGGTAACATTAAGCCAATGTGTTCTGGTCAATCTCTATGACAGTATGAGCATGCTAGTTGACACTGTCAGATCCAAGAAAAAAAAACTAACATAGGAGGTCCTCTTTGGCTTCTCCAATTGTGGTTGCATGCTGTCTTGGAACGTCGTTTGTCTTATAAGGCTCCTGCGGACTTGTCAATTGACACTTATGGCTCTTTTCTTTGTTACATCTCTGCTGAGTCTGCGTCAAAAGCTGAGATTGCCAATTTCAAGTTTTACTTCAAGATTTTCCATTCTCTTTCATCCACTTCCTCAAAAGTCAATTTTACCCCTTTAGTTGACCGAAAGTATGGTCTAGAGTGGTTTACCAAGCTGGGTACCACTATATCCGAGTCCAATGAATCAATCTGGGCCAATTTCCTTTGTCAAAGAGTTATTTTTGTCGATGGTCCCGGTTTTAAAACCCATCGAATCTACCTCCATTTACCCAATACCACTACTTGTCAGCTTGGTTTTTGTCAATCTATTCCTGCTCCTTACTCATCAAACCCTTATGAACACTTCATCAATACCAAGGCCCCAACATATGAAGATATTATGACCATTAGTGACGAAGATAAGGCTCGCATGGCTTTCTTACAGCTTGTCCCATTTTCAATCTTTCATGGAGCAACTCAAAGTTTTCTTGACTGGTGGAATGATTATTATTCCAATTATCATCCAAGTCTAAAAATTTGCTTGATTCGTATTGAAGACGCTGCTGGTAACGGTGATTTTTCTTCTATGCAGGAACAAGATCCGACATAAAAAATTCAAGGTGAACTTCATAAAGAAATTTGAGCTTTTGAGAAATTTTACAAAATCAAGTGGAATCCCATGAGACCATATGATATGGTTCGTCATGTCAATAGTGTTTTAGCTAAATCCAAAAGGAAGCATGATAATAAGGAATCTGAAAGGCTTGCCAAATATCGGGAAATCCCAAATATGACCAAAAAATATTTTGACAGCTTAAAGGCTCATTTTCTTGATCATGTGCCTATTCCTTGTGTCCCTTTTGGTTTAGCTGATTCACATCCAGGAAAGCCGACGAAGGGAGGTAACTTCATCTTTTTAGAAAGCGTAAGTGCTTATGTTGACCCTTTTAAAAAGCCAAATCCAGTTACCTTCACTCGTCGGTTTCTCCAACCTGATGACGACTTTATATTCCTTTCGTGAATACTAACTTATAACCCAGGTACTTATTTGTCAAACATGTATCTAGTTTATTTTCTTCTTCACCGACGATCAACTTATTCATGTTTTTATTGACAGTTGTTCCTCTTGACAAAACGCTTCTTGGTAAATCCAAGGCTAACGTGTCAGTAGAAGAAATATTTGAAGATGACGAAGATGAAGATGAAGATGTGATTCCTGTGAAGGCCAAGCCTGCCAAGAAAGGATTACGATCAACCAAAACTTCATCCAAAGCTCAAGACATTATTGCTGGCTCATCCAACAATTCTCCTTCTGACCAATCTAAGGTAAAATTTTGACTCTTGTGATCAGTCTATCAGATTATATCTACTTGTTCATATCTCTCCTTTTCACTTTGACAGAAAAAAGAATATTGCCCGACCTATTCAAACAACAAAGAAGACAGGCGTGGACGTCGACTTGATGTCTTCAGACTCCAACATGGTATTTTTCTTACCTCGTCACCTTGTTTTTATCTTACATCTATATCTCATTTCTATTTCCTATATTAGGAAAGAACTCCCCAAATTGAAGACTCGATGACTATCCGGGAAATTGTCAACAAAGCTGTTGAACCTGTGAACCAACCTAATCCAAAGGTATAAGTCAATTTACTTGTTATTGACGGAAAATCCTTCAAGCCCTAATTCCAGTCAAGGGATGCCCCCTAGTTCTCAACAACACATTTCTGAAATAGACAACTATAAACACGAGAAGGGGGGGTTGAATTGTGTTTATCAGAATTTAAACAATGTTGAAATATTTTCGTATATAGAAGCTAGGTTTGGACGAGTGGAAGGATATAGGATGGACGGGTGACTTTTGGCAAACACACCACTTGATAGACATAAGAAAACTAAAGCAACTAAAGAGTTTAAGGAAAGAGAGATTGACACTGTTATTTATCATGGTTCATTCTTCAAAGTAAAGAGCTACGTCCAGTCCTTGGCAGCACCAAGATTTATCCACTATAACTAATCAGGTTACAGACTCGAGTATTGTTTGAACACCTGGCCTCTTCAGGCTCAAAGACAGGTATTCTTTGTACACCTAGCCTCTTCAGGCTCAAGACAAGTTTTCTTTGCACACTTAGCCTCTTCAAGCTCACTCAGGTTTGTTTGAGATATTTGGTTTGTAATAAATACAACTTCTCACAGACAGATCTTTCACTAACACTCAAAGTGGTTTAAATGTAAAGCTTAGGAAAGTCTACGTAATAACTTCAAATGATTGAAGAATACAGAATGAAAGAGTGAAGATATCAATGCGCAGTGTAATGAATCTTTAATGCTATGTGTATTATCTCTTATCTGTGCTTCATCTTCAATGACTTCTGTATTTATGGTCTTCAAGCATTTAGGATCCGTTAGAGATATTCCCTCAGATGTTGGCTTCTAGCAGAACTTCATTAAATGCAATAGAGTCGTTTTGGGCAGCCATTAATGCAATAGGAACGTTGGTTGTACTCTAACATGAAGGATCATGGCTTTATGCATCGTGATACAGCCATATCACAGTTGTGCAGAAAGCTTTTTGTACTTTGCTGAGTACAATTCCCTTTTCGTGTCAGGACCAGAGGTACTAGGGAATAAAGCATGTTGGAAGCATTCTTTAACTGGTCTTTGGTACTGATATCTGAGGTTGCTTGAGAGAGTAACTTCTGACTTTTCTTGATTCTGGTTCTCGAAATAAGATTCTGATAATTCTAAGAGAATTCGCGTTCATAGGATAAGCGCGTCCATCTTGAAAATAGCTGTGTCCATCTAACCATTTAAGATTTTATATTCAGGCTAGTAGACGAGCTCCAAATGCTATGTCATTGGCTGGATACTCCTTTAACTGGTTGAACGTAACCTAGTAGATGAGCTCCATATTAAGGACTCAGCAAGTCCAAAGACTTGTGTGGACGAGCGCTTCTGTTACCTTAGTGGACGAGCACTTCTATCACTTCAGTAGACGAGAACTTCTATCGCTTCAGTAGACGAGCGCTTCTGTCACTTTAGTGGACATTGGCTTTTATCACTTTAGTGCACGCTGGCTTTTATCACTTTAGTGGATGCTGGCTTTTATCACTTTAGTATTGGACGTGAGATTCTATCACTTGCGTTGGACGTGAGCTTCAATCACTTCAGTGTTGGACGTGAGCTTCTATCACTTGTGTTGGACGTGAGCTTCTATCACTTGTGTTGGACGTGAGCTTCTATCACTACAGTGTTGGACGTGAGCTTCTATCACTACAGTGTTGGACGTACGTTTCAATCACTTGCGTTGGACGGATGATTCTATCACTTGCGTTGGACGGATGATTCTATTATTTGGGTTGGACGGATGATTCATACAGTTTTAATCTGCACACTAGATTGATAGGTTAGCAACCAATATGAAGGTTAATTAAATCATTAACCAATGTTTAGTTCTCATCAAAACTTAGGGAAATGCATATCAGACATTTTAGAGACTTAACAATCTCCCCCTTTTCGATGATGACAAACATTGAGATGATTTAATGAACCTCAGAAAATATCAACAAAAGAAAATAGCATATATCATATATGTTGAAATTTTCTTAAGTAGACAGGTCATGCAGATGCTAGATCAGACATTAAGTTTGACTTGTTTTACTTTGAAATTATTATCAGAGCAATTTTACTTAAGATTTATCTGAGCAATTATGGCAACTATTAGAGCATACTCATGTCCATATATTATTTAAGATTCATATCATATTCATTCATATTCATTCTTCTATAAAGCATTTCTCATTTCTCATTTCTCATTTCTCCTATTCTCATTTCTCCCATTCTCCCCTTTTGTCAACATCAAAAAAGGTTATCAAGTTTTATTTATGAGATATGTTTAAGGGCAAGATAACATGTTAAGAAAATCATAGTAATACAGCAAGCATATGAGACATACTCCACTTAAACTATTGTATCATCACTCCCCCTGAACTAATGCTTAGTAAAAAGAACATTTATATAGGAGTAGTGACAGATTTAGCACAGACAGGTTAACATTCAGACATGTCATTCAACAATGCAATACATGTTTAGATTATCTCTAATAAATAAAAACCTTTCTTCTTCAAGGGGTTTAGTGAAAATATCAGCCCATTGATTTTCAGTTTTAACAAACTTAATATCAAAGATGCCTTTCTGAACATAATCCCTAATGAAATGATGTTTGATTTCAATGTGCTTAGCCTTAGAATGCTGAATTGGATTTTTAGTTAAGCATATAGCACTGGAATTATCACACTATACAGATATGTTATGCTCATAAATAGAGTAATCCTCAAGTTGATGTTTTACCCATAAGAGTTGAGAGCAGCAACTAGCAGCAGAGATGTATTCTGCTTCAGCAGTAGACAAGGCAATGGTTGTTTGCCTCTTGCTTGACCATGAGACTAAACTTGCTCCAATGAAGTGACATCCTCCACTGGTGCTTTTTCTTTCTATTCTGTCTCCAGCAAAATCAGCATCACAATATCCCACTAATCTGTATTCTTTTGATCTTAAATACAACAAACCAAGATTAGTAGTTCCAAGCAAATATCTAAATATTCTTTTAACAGCCTTAAGATGAGATTCTCTAGGATCAGATTGGAATCTAGCACACATACAGACACTAAATTGAATGTCAAGCCTGCTTGAAGTTAAGTACAGTAGAGAGCCAATCATACCTCTGTAGACAGTTTGATCTACCTTTTTACCTTCATCATCTTTGCTTAGTTTTGCATTGGGTTGCATAGCTGTTTTCATGAGCTTTGCATTTTCCATTTTGTATTTCTTGAGTATATCCTTGGGATATTTTTGTTGATGAATGTAAATTCCTTCACTTGTCTGCTTGATTGGTAATCAAAGGAAGAATTTCAATTCTCCCATCATGCTCATCTCAAATTCAGCTTGCTTTAGATTTGAAAATTCCTTGCACAACTTTTCATTTGTTGCTCCAAAAATAATATCATCAACATATATTTGAACTATAATAAAGTTCTATTTAGAGCATTTTTTGAACAGACTAGTGTCTACTTGTCCTCTAGTAAAACCATTATGCATGAGAAAAGAACTGAGTCTATCATACCATGCTCTAGGTGCTTGTTTCAAACCATATAATGCCTTTTTAAGTTTGAAAACGTGATCTGGTTCATCAGTATCCTCAAAACCAGGGGGTTGTTTAACATACACTTCTTTTTCAATTATACCATTTAGAAAAACACTTTTTATATCCATTTGAAACAGGGTAATTTGGTGTTGTGCAGCATATGACATTAAAATGCATATGGCTTCTATTCTAGCTACAGGTGCAAAGGTTTCAATATAATGAATACCTTCTTGTTGGTTATAGCCTTGAGCTACTAACCTTGCCCTATTTCTGACAACTTTACCATCTTCATCCAATATGTTTCTGAAGACCCATCTTGTTCCAATAACCGACTTGTTTTTAGGCTTAGAGACAAGAGTCCAGACATCATTTCTGGTGAATTGGTTAAGTTCTTCTTGCATAGCAAGAATCCAGCTTTCATCCTCAAGAGATTCTTCAATGCATTTAGGATCCAAATCTGAAATAAAGGCCACATTGCTTGATTCTCTTAATGTGGATCTGGTTCTTACTCCTTCAGAAGGATTTCCAATAATAAGATCCTTAGGATGATGAGTGTTGAACTTCCAATCCCTTTCGAGATCATCATGAAGATCTTGACTTGTTTGCTGACTCGTCTATTCCACTTGTCTTTCAACCTCAGGCACATGTTCTGTTTTGGTTAGATCGGGTTGTTGACTTTCGGCGTTGTTTATATCAAGACCTGCAAGATCATCTTCTAGATCTGATAGTTCTTTATCAGTCTTTAATCCATCATTGAATTTAACATGAACATATTATTCAATAATACAAGTTCTTGAATTGTATACTCTAAAAGCCTTAGACTTTTCAGAATATCCTACGAAAATACCTTTATCTACCTTAGAATCAAACTTTCCAAGATTATCTCTGGTATTCAGAATAAAACATTCACATCCAAAAACATGAAAATAAGATATGTTGGGGCTTTTTCTTTTTCACAATTCATAATGAGTCCTTTTTAGAAAAGGCCTAATAAGTATTCTGTTTTGTACATAACAAGCAGTGTTTACAGCTTCTGCCCAGAAGTACTTAGGGAGATTATTTTCATTAAGCATAGATCTAGCCATCTCTTGCAGAGATCTGTTCTTTCTCTCAACCACTCCATTTTGCTGTGGAGTTCTAGGTACAGAGAAATTGTGAGAGATTTCATTCTCCTCACAGAAGTGTCTAAACTTCTCATTTTCAAATTCTCCCCCATGATCACTTATAAAGGTAGAAATACAGAAACCCTGCTCATTTTGTACTCTTTTGCAGAATACTGAGAAAGTCTTAAAAGACTCATCCTTGTGTGTTAGGAAGAGTACCCATGTGTATCTGGAATAGTCATCAACTATGAAAAATCCATATTTTCTTCCAGTCAGACTCGCAACACTAACTGGTCCAAACAGATCCATGTGTAACAACTGAAGAGATATAGAGGTTGATACTTCATTTTTAGATTTGAAAGTTGATTTTATCTGTTTACCTCTCTTATATACATCACACAAGACATCTTTCTTAAAACTAATATCAGGCAATCCTCTCACAAGATTATTCCTTTTAAATTCAGAAATTAGTTTTATACTAGCGTGTCCTAGTTTCTTATGCCATAACCATCTCTCATCCTCTTTAGACATCAGACAGGTTACACTTTGATCTGAGAGATCAGACAGTTCAATCTGATAAAGATTTTGTTATCTTTTAGATGAAAAGAGGGTTTTGCCACAACAGTCTTTAACTATGCATACATCCTTGGTAAAGGAAACATCAAAACCACTATAACATAATTGACTTAAGCTAAGCAAATTGTGTCTTAATCCTTTAACCATAAGAATATTAGATATACAGGGAAGAGGGAGTTTACCACCAATAGTACCAATTCCTATAACTTTCCTTCCTGATTCCCTCCGAAGGCAACGTGTCCTCCTTTCTTAAGTTGGAGGTCTAGGAACATAAACCTTTCTCCTGTCATATGACGTGAGCAGCCACTGTCCAAGTACCAGCAGTGGTGTTTTCTTTGTCCTGTTGAGGACATCTGCAACAAAAATTATTTGATCTTTAGGTACCCATATTTTTCTGGGTCCTTTTATGTTAGTTCTAGGAGTCTGTGAAGACTTCCTTCTCTTCTTATGGATACACTTAGACATAACATGTCCAGTTTTTCCACAGAAGTTACAAACAGGTGTAGATTTGGTTACAGTTGACTTAACAGATACTGTAGAAGCTTTAGCTGATACTTTATGATGTGTCTGATGGACATATCCAATACCTTATTTGTTAAGAGAGTGACTCTGACTGCCAAGTAGCTTAGTCAGATTGTCTCTACCATTAACAAATTTGGCAAGATTATAAGTGAGCTCTTCCACTTTCTGTTGAAGTTTTTCAAATTCTTCAGATGGTGATGTTTCACTTGAGATCTTAGCTTCATTATACTTTTCAGTCTTCAGCTCACTGTTCTCTTTAGCCAGCTTCTCGCACTCTTAAGATTTATGTTTATGCTCACTGGTGACCTTTGCATACTCTCTCTTGAGGGATTTGAAGGCTTTAGATAAGCAGGTGGATTCCTCCATCAACTCCTCATAGGCATCGAGTAATTTCTCATAGTCAGGATGTACCTCATCGTCAGAGTCTGAGTCAGTGTTAGCCATCAAACAGAGATTGGCTTCTTCATCAGAAGATGTTGACTCCAGATCCTCCCAAGTACCCATCATTCCTTTCTTCTTCTTCTTGAAGAATTTCTTAAAAAGGGCCTTCTTGATTTAAGGACATTCAGTCTTGATGTGATCAGGCTTCTTGCACTCATAGTAAACAATTGGAATTTTGTCTGTTGAGGTGGATTATTTGAAGTTCTTGTCCTTGTTGAACCTTCTGAATGGCTTATCCTTCTTGAACTTCTTTTTCTGTAGGAGAAGCTTTATCTTCCTGGTCAAGAGAGACAATTCTTCATCACTCTCAGAATCATCGAGTTCTGATAGGTCAGCATCACTGGATGACTCATCTGCCTTCAAAGCCTTGAAAACTTTTGCTGACTTTTGATAAGCTTTTAGAGCAATTGACTTTCCCTTCTTTGGTGCAACTTCATCTCCAAGTTCTTGCTCATGAACAGTGTTACAAGAAGTTCATCCTTTGGTCCACTGTTTAGGTAGACTTCTCAGAATCTTTCCACCTTCTCAGCATTGGTATAGACTTTGCCAAGAGATTTTAAACTGTTGACTATAGTTTGAAATCTTCCTATCATTTGAGCAACAGATTCTCCTTCCTCCATGACAAACAGTTCATACTTTCTGACAAGTATGGCAATCTTTGACTCTTTGACTTTGGCTGTTCCTTCATGTGTGAAAGCTAAATACCTTCTCAAACTCCTCCGGACTGAGAGCACAAATGATGTTATATCTGGCTTTGTGGTTCAGCTCCCATTTTGTCTTTTCTGCAGTAGTCCACTGAGCTTTTGGTTTGTCAGTGTTATCGTCATTCTTGGGAATGAATGGACCATCTGTAATGACATCCCAAAGATCAGAGTTTGTAGATAAAATGAACCATTGAAATCTATCTTTCCAATAGTTGTAGTTTTCTCCATTGAAGTAAGGAGGTCTGGTTAGGGAAGCTCCTTCAGTCTGGTGACTTCCACTTGAACTAACTCCAGCAGTCATGTCTATTCTTCAGGACCTTTTACCTCTACACTGTTAGATGCTCAACCCAGAGGCTGAGCTCTAATACCAACTGAAATAGACAACTATAAACACAAGAAGGGGGGTTGAATTGTGTTTATCAGAATTGAAACGAAGTAGAAATCTTTTCGCATACAGAAGCTAGGTTTGGACGAGTGGAAGGATATAAGATGGACGGGTGACTTTTGGCAAACACACCACTTGATAGATGTAAGAAAACTAAAGCAAATAAAGAGTTTAAGGAAAGAGAGATTGACACAGTTATTTATCCTGGTTCACTCCTCAAAGCAAAGAGCCATGTCCTTGGCAGCACCAAGATTTATCCACTATAACTGATCAGGTTACAGACTCAAGTATTGTTTGCACACCTAAACCTCGGGTCTCTATCTGACACTATAGATGCGGGTATCCCATGAAGCTTGAATATTTCCTTGATATAGAGGTATGCCAACTTGTTTAAGCTATAGGTTGCCTTAATTGTCAAGAAGTGGGCAGACTCGGTCAACCTATCCACTATCACCCAAATGGCGTCTAAGACTAAACGCGTCTTAGGTAACCCCATCACAAAGTCCATAGAAATTCTCTCCCACTTCCATTCCGGAATCTCCAAGGACTGCAACAACCGTGAAGGCTTCTGATGTTCTATCTTAATCTTTTGGCACACTAAACACCTAGTTACGAAGCTAGCCACATCCTTTTTCATTCCTGGCCACCAATACATCCTCTTAAGGTCTTGGTACATCTTAGTTATTCCAGGATGTATGGTAAACTTTCCCTTATGAGCTTCCTCTAATATCTTCTCTCTAAGGATCCCCTCCTTAGGAACAACGATCCTATGCTTAAAATCCAGTAGCCCATCAACAGACAACTCATAACCCTCTTGTCCCAACCGAGACTGCAACTCCTGGTCTAAAAGTTGTTCCCGCCTAATCCCATCTCTAAGGTCACTATTAATTTCCAACCTATTCAACTTCAAACTTAAGACATTTAAGGACACATCCAACACCTCTGATAGTGTAATTTTACATGATGTTTCCTGTACATATTTGCATGCATTTTTCATATAGATTAGGCATTCTTTAGTTGATTTTAGTTAGATTTTCCCTTGGAACGGGTGAAGCGGTTTCTTGGTGTTGTTTTGCAGGAATTCAATGTAAAAATGATCAAAATCAGCCATGGTGGAGCTTGGATGAAATAGAGCTTGAAAAGTGAAGAATATGAGCCAAACAGAGCCCATCACGGCCGTGATCAAGCAGAGCAGAAGGCAAAAGTCAGAGGCTGTCACGGCCTGCCCGTAATAGACATCACGGCCATGACTAACCAGAAATTTAAGGGTTCGCGTCGCGAACAATTCTCTCGCCTCGCGAGAGTCAAAAACCTGAAAACACGCCTTGGACAGAACGCGTCACGGCCAGCCCGTGATGGACATCACGGCCGTGACGCGCAGCAGACCTATAAATAAGAGCGCAGCAGACAGAACTGCGAGTTTTTGGGGGGTCCATTTGAAGGCATTTGGAGGCTGCAGCTGGGCTAGGGTTTCAACCCTAGAAGGGAGCCAAGAGGGGTTGCTTTGAAGAAGAAGGAAAGCTCCCATGGGGCCTCTTCTCTCCTCTTCCTTCCTATTTCTCTGGTTTGGTTTTCTTTGTTTTATGAATAGCTAAATCCCTGTGTTGGGACTAGATGTAATCAAACTTATGTTTATGTATTTATCTTGACTGATTAATCTATGTTCATGTCTTCGTATTAGTGGTTATTTTTTTGTGCTTAATGCTTGTTGTGGCTAGCACCCCCATGACTTGATTTGTGTTTTGGTATGCAATGGGAACATTCGTATCATAACCGGAATTGAATTTAATCACCTAGTAAGCCTTGTATCTAGGAATGGAACTAGGTTTATTAGTAATCGCGTAATCCCTAATCTTAATGCAAATTCATTAATCTAGGCCACCTAAGGAATTAGGGTCTATTAGTGGATTTAGGCTCTTGCCATCCGAGGAATCGGGGTTTGAGTATTTTAGTGGATTGATTTTAATATCTGAAGCATGAATGGGAGGTATCTAGTCCTGATAGTGCATGAGTTAGAGGTTTGGTGAAGTCTAGTCCCAACATATCCTTTCTGCACTCCAAGTGTTTGTCAAAAGTCCCCAAAAAGACAAAAAGATTTTATTTCTTTTCTTTTGTTTGTTTTACTTTCTCTTGATCAATAGTTTAGTCTAGATAGTTGCCGAGCTTGCGAATTGGTACTTGACATCCAATCCCCGTGGATACGATAAACCGGTCTTACCACCGTATTACTTGCACGACTGGGTATACTTGCCCAGATTCGTCTAACAAGTTTTTGGCGCCGTTGCCGGGGATTGGTTTTGCCAATATCATTAGTAACAGAGGAGGCAAATAATTTAGACATTTTTATTCTTTTTTATTTTTCTGTATATATTTGATCTTTTTGTTTTGAGTTGTGTTTGTGCAAGGTGGACGAAAGTCATGGAAAATTTTTATTATCCACCTGATGAGGAAGCCTCAAGTCGCGCTTTGGAGGACAACTGGTGTTTGGGAGATGTCATGGACTTGATGGATCATGTTACTCCCGCACAAGTTGATTATACGACGGGAAGGCTCACATATAACTTCTCCGTGGAGGATTGGGAAACCTTTTGCTCATATTTGCCACCTCCACCACCATGTATGATTCCCATAGAGCCACAAGAACCAGAATTTGAGAAAAATCTGGTTATGGGAATGGATCAAATTGAAGATGAAGTGGTGGTGGTAAGTGAACAACAACAAGAGGAATTACCTTCCACACATCCTTGGATAGAAACAAGTGAGAAGGCGGTGCATTTGGAAAGCACTCCCTCCACCATGCTTGCTGAATTTACTGCATTAAATAAATATGTTGGCTTGCATGCATGTGTGGATAATGGTAAGTTAGCCCCTTCCACTTGTATGTCACACTTCCTCTTGAAAATTCCACTTGACCCGAGAGGAAGTGAATTTATAATTGCAAAGGTCAATGGAATTTCCACCCAATGGCTGGGTGGAATTGAGAATAAAGTTATTTTACTGCTACAATCACCACCCCAATTTCCATTTGATCCGGGAGGAGGATCCAGGTGGATACTTTTTAATAAGTCAAGCTAGTGACATTAAAGAAGCGCTCATTGGGAGGAAACCCAATTTTTCTTTTCCTTTTTCCTTTTTCCTTTTTGTTTAGTTAGATTTGTTTTTGACTTTTAAACTCTTGAATAATTTGAGAAGCTCAAGAGTTTTCTTTTACTAATAAAATTGCCAAGTGATTCCAGGGTAAGAAGGAGGGAGGGAAGAGCAAGAAGACAAGAAAAAGCAACCCAACTTTCAAGCAGTTTCTGACTGAAATGAAAGTCAACACCCGCTATCGCCTCGGTAAGCCGTTCCAATTTTTATTTTATTTTATTCTTCTCCTCTCTCCAACTTGATTGTTTACATTGGGGACAATGTAAATTCTTAAGCTTGGGGTAGGGGTATTTTGCATTTGCATATTTCATGTTGCATTCATATAGCTTTGCATGATAGCTTTGCATGTCACATTATTAGATTATCCTTGTTTAGATTTTGCATCCGATTCATGTTGCATTCATATAGCTTTGCATGTCACATTATTAGATTACCCTTGTTTAGATTTTGCATCCGATTGTGAGAACTAAGTGCCAAATAATTTGTGATAGTGAATTTTTGAACCCAATTTTTTTTTCATTCTTGTGATATGGCTGCAAATGAGAATGTGTGAGATAATCTTGGATAGTTGATAATTAGCATATGGTTCTGAAGATTTTTGTTTTTCATCGATTCTGAACTAAAATGTGAGATTTTGAGCCAAAGGGGTACTCACTAAAATTTTACCCCATTCCTTGTGTTAGAGTGTTATTCCTCTTGGTTTGTTATTCTCTAGAACTTGACTTGAAACCATTTTGAAGCTTAAAAATTTTTGAAAACATTTTGAAAATGATGGAGGCAATAGGTATTTTTCTGGCCTTCTGAGCTTGGAATGATGAAATGCTACCCCTTAGTTGCCCAATTTTGAGCCTACAAGAATAAAATGCTTTTCTTGGTACCCTAAAATGTTTTGATAAATATGTTTGATAGGGACCTTCTAAAGTATTACAAAAGGGTAAAAAGGTAGTTGAAAGTTTAGGAAAAGAATGAGAAAAAATAATTCTCTTGATTTGAAAAATTTCCCCTTCTCCAAATAAAAAAAAAAGGAAAATAAATAAAGAAGGGGATGACAAAAAGAAAAGTGAAAAATAAATGAAAAAGAAAGAAAAGAAAGGTGGAAAAGTGAATTGAAAACCCAAGAAGGTATTTTAGAAGGTCATGTTTGCAATGCTTGATGTTTATGTAGCCTTTTGGAATGTCCTTTTCTTGTTATCCCCACCTAACGATTAATCCCATGGCCACGTTACAACCAAATAAAAGACCTCTTGATTCTTAAATTGTTTTCATTAATAAAGTAGAGATTTGGTTGATAGTCAAGCCTATGGTAGGATTCATTTCTTGAGGAAAATTGAGCGAATTGTCTTATCCCCTAAACACTTGAGTGGTGAGGAAGAGAACCAAGCAAATGAACAAGCTTGGGGTGAGCTTCATGTGAGAAAGAGTGCCCAAATCAGTGAGAACATGAGTCTAAGGAACCTAAGCCTCTAATTGGACTTGAATTGATTGTCTCTTGCTGAATTGTTTGAATTGCCTATTACTTGGATCATTTACTCGGGTTCTTAGTTCACTATCAATGTTCTGTTTTTTCTTCTGGCCTTAGTGATTGCTTGAAGACAAGCAATTGAATAAGCTTGGGGTGATTTGATAGTGTAATTTTACATGATGTTTCCTGTACATATTTGCATGCATTTTTCATATAGATTAGGCATTCTTTAGTTGATTTTAGTTAGATTTTCCCTTGGAACGGGTGAAGCGGTTTCTTGGTGTTGTTTTGCAGGAATTCAAAGTAAAAATGATCAAAATCAGCCATGGTGGAGCTTGGATAAAATAGAGCTTGAAAAGTGAAGAATATGAGCCAAACAGAGCCCATCACGGCCTGGCCGTGATCAAGCAGAGCAGAAGGTAAAAGTCAGAGGCTGTCACGGCCTGCCCGTAATAGACATCACGGCCGTGACTAACCAGAAATTTAAGGGTTCGCGTCGCGAACAATTCTCTCGCCTCGCGAGAGTCAAAAACCTGAAAACATGCCTTGGACAGAACGCGTCACGGCCAGCCCGTGATGGACATCACGGCCGTGACGCGCAGCAGACCTATAAATAAGAGCGCAGCAGACAGAACTGGGAGTTTTTGGGGTCCATTTGAAGGCATTTTGGAGGCTGCAGCTGGGCTAGGGTTTCAACCCTAGAAGGGAGCCAAGAGGGATTGCTTTGAAGAAGAAGGAAAGCTCCCATGGGGCCTCTTCTCTCCTCTTCCTTCCTATTTCTCTGGTTTGGTTTTCTTTGTTTTATGAGTAGTTAAATCCCTGTGTTGGGATTAGATGTAATCAAACCTATGTTTATGTATTTATCTTGACGGATTATTCTATGTTCATGTCTTCATATTAGTGATTAATTTTCTGTGCTTAATGCTTGTTGTGGCTAGCACCCCCATGACTTGATTTGTGTTTTGGTATGCAATGGGAACATTCGTATCATACTAGGAATTGAATTTAATCACCTAGTAAGCCTTGTATCTAGGAATGGAACTAGGTTTATTAGTAATCGCGTAATCCCTAATCTTAATGCAAATTCATTAATCTAGGCCACCTAAGGAATTAGGGTCTATTAGTGGATTTAGGCTCTTGCCATCCGAGGAATCGGGGTTTGAGTATTTTAGTGGATTGATTTTAATATCTGAAGCATGAATGGGAGGTATCTAGTCCTGATAGTACATGAGTTAGAGGTTTGGTGAAGTCTAGTCCCAACATATCCTTTCTGCACTCCAAGTGTTTGTCAAAAGTCCCCAAAAAGACAAAAAGATTTTATTTCTTTTCTTTTGTTTATTTTGAATTCTCTTGAGTTCTCTGTTTAGTCTAGATAGTTGCCGAGTTTGTGAATTGGTACTTGACATCCAATCCCCGTGGATACGATAAACCGGTCTTACCACCGTATTACTTGCACGACTGGGTATACTTGCCCAGATTCGTCAACAACCTCCAGATTCATGTCCCTAAACTCTTCCATGAGGTTCAGCTCTTGCACTATCAAGCTCGACACGTGTAGGGACTTCCTACTCAAAGCATCTGCCACCACATTGACTTTTCTTGGATGGTACTTCAACTCGAAGTCATAGTCCTTAAGGAACTCCATCCACCTTCGTTGTCTCATGTTCAACTCCTTCCGGTCGAACAGATATTTTAGGCTTTTATGGTCACTAAAAACTTCAAACGTTGCCCTATAATGGTAATGCCTCCAAATCTTAAGTGCAAAAACCAAAGCTTCTAGCTCTAGGTCATGGGTAGGGTAATTCCTCTCATGTGGCCTAAGCTACCTAGAGGCATATGCTACCACCTTGCCCTCCTGCATCAAGACACATCCCAAGCCATTCTTAGACGCGTCGCAGTAAACCACAAAACTCGTTAAGGGATCCGGTATAGTTAAGACTGGTGATGACACCAATCTCCTCTTAAGCTCTTGGAACCCGTCCTCACACTCCCGGTCCCACACAAAAGGTTTCCCTTTCCTAGTCAACCGGGTCAAAGGTAAGGCTAGTCTAGAGAACCACTCTATGAACTTCCTATAGTAACCAGCTAAGCCTAAGAAACTTCTCACTTCGGTTACTGTCTTAGATTGTTCCCATCCCAACACCGCATCAACTTTAGAGGAATCAACCGCTACACCATCCCTTGAGATTGTGTGTCCTAAAAACTTTACCTCGTCTAGCCAAAACTCACACTTCTCTAGTTTGGCGTAAAGACGGTCGTCCCTCAAGATCTGCAACACCAACCTTAACTGTTCTCCATGTTCTTCTCGTGTCCTAGAGTATATTAAAATATCGTCTATGAATACCACCACAAACCTGTCCAAAAAGGTCCTAAAGATCCGATTCATGTAGTCCATGAAAACGGCTAGGGCGTTGGTCACACCAAAGGGCATCACTACATACTCATAGTGCCCATACCTTGTCCTGAAGACTGTCTTAGGGATGTCTTTGCTTCTAACTCTAATTTGATGGTATCCCAATCTTAGATATATTTTGGAAAACATTGACGCTCCCCTTAACTGATCTAAGAGGTCATCTATCCTAGGCAAGGGATATTTGTTCTTGATGGTCACCTTATTCAGTTGTCTATAATCAACACACAACCTCATACTCCAATCTTTTTTCTTCACTAGAAGTACTGGTGCTCCCCAAGGTGACACACTAGGCCTAATAAACCCTTTTTGTAACATATCCTCTATCTGTTTCTTGAGCTCGCTCAACTCTAGAGGTGTCATCCTATAGGGTGCTACTGATACAGGTCCACTCCCCGGTACTAGATCTATGGTAAACTCAATCTCTCTATCTGGAGGTAAATTAGAGACATCCGTAGGAAACACATCTGGGAACTCACACGCAATAGGCAGCGCCGCTATATCACTTCCAACCTCTATCTTAGAAAAAAAGAGAAGTATATATCCCTGAGCTCCCTCAACTAAGCACTTATGACATGAGGCAGTAGAGATAAGGTGTTCCGTCCTAGGAGGGTCAACAGACATAGACTATGGAATGAAAGAAATAGTTCGACTAGCACAATCAATAATAGCATTATTATGAGACAACCAGTCCATGCCCAAAATAATATCCAGACCAGACATAGGTAAACATATCAGATCAACAATATAAGCCAGGTCTCGACACAATAAAGGACATTGCAGACAGACAGAAGAAGTAATCAATCTATCCTTAGCAGGAGTAGAAACACACAAATCATATGACAGTTTAGTAACAGGTAACTCTAAGAATTGAGCACATTTAAATGAAATGAATGAATGTGTTGCTCCCGAATCGAACAATATGATAACATCATGACCTTTAATAAAGCCCTTACCTTGGATCAAACCGTCGGACTCCTTCACCTTCTCTCCTTGGATGGTAAAGACCCTTCTGTGGTTCAATGATCTGGTTTGATATTGTCCTCCTGACTTGCACATCCTAGCAAAGTGTCCCATCTTCCCGCATTGGTGGCAAGTGGTTTGTGCCGCGGGGCACACACGATCTCCATGCTGCCACCCACACTTGTAACATGCAGTCCCTTTTTCACCTTGAGCACCTTGAACCTGATTACCCTTTGTGATTGTAGGCACGGGTCGTAGGCTCTTCTGGAAATGACCCCTTTCCCATGGAGCCTCTTGCCGTCACTGAAGCTCTTCTTCTTCGACCTCTCAGCCAGCACAACTTGCATATTCTTCTCCGCCACCCTACACTTGTTCACTAATGTGGGGTAGTCTCGAATCTCTAGGAGCCCAATAAGGCTATGTAACTCTGGCTTCAAACCCTGCTCGAACTTAATTGCTTTCCATGGACCATCAGGATTATCCCTCACCTGTGTAGAGAACCTTGCAAGCCTCTCAAACTTGGCCACATATTCCTCCACCGTCATACTCCCTTGACGAAGATGTAGAAACTCCATCTCTTTATGTATCCGGACATTGTGCGGAAAATACTTCTCCAAAAATACCTCATTGAATCTGTCCCACATGATAGGGGCACCCGAAGCAAGCAACCCGCCCCTGCACAGTTCCACTAGTGCTCTGTATCCGACTCTAACATGTAGGTGGCAAAATCCACCTTCTGAGCATCAAAGCACCCCATGGCCCAGAAGATCTTTTTTAATTTCAGTAACCATTCCTCTACCTCGATAGGATCGGTGGTCCCTCGAAAAGCTGGCGGATTATTATTCCTGAACTCTGACAGACCCCTGTAGTGTGGATCTGGAGCTGCAACCGATACCACGTTAAGCACGTCCCCCTTATCCCTTATCTGATGGAGAGTCTCCGTCTGCTCCTGCATAACTCTGGATTCGAGCCAAAGTCACTACAAGTGCATCATTCCTCCCTTGCCTGTTCACTGCCATAATCTGCATACCACCAATCAAACAGTGGGTTGATCAAGTCCAATATCCAAAAGAATAGAATGCAGAATTATAACTCTAACAAGCATCCTATGCACCCAAGTTTTGTTTTTGAAAAAGCCCCACTACCACAGTCCGATTTAGAATCGAACTGCTCTGATACCAAAAATGTAATGTCCTTTGTTACATTAGTAATCCCAAGATAAAATAAATAAAAATCCTTTAAAACGTTTAATTAAAACATATATCTCATAAAGAAAAATTACAAAAATATTTAGAGTCTGAAAATGCCTCATATTAAATAATATAGTAATAAAGTATCCATGTAATGAATATAAATATAAATCCATACGTTCGAATAATAAATAAAAACCAAAAGCCTCAAAACCGGGTGTCTAATTACAATCCGGGAAAATAATACGTAAACCAAAAAACGTCGTCAGCACCCTCAACCATACTACATTACTAACCAACTAGGTGATTAAAAAGATGATTCCTCAAATCTCTGGGTCCTCAACAGCGATGTCCTCAGACTCTGAAAACAACACTTATAATGAGATATAAATTCCCAGTGACCAACAATACAGTTTTATAAAATATTTTCAAAAATAGTATTGTTCTCAGCCGGCTCGGTAACCGGAAAAACTGTCCACGGCACCCGCTAATTTTTCAAAATAATATATATAAAAGAAAATACTTTTAATAACAACAATAATCTCATCAACCCAATAGCATATAACGTAACAACAACTTATCTTAATGCATCACATTCCATAGACCAAGTAAATTCTGGTTTAATCCAAATGGCCCGAAGACCTCCTAATTAAATTGGTCTCTTGTTGGCATGCCATAAATTCACACATCACATGACAATGGTGTCCCATTGCCCACCCTTACTCATAAGGAGTGTTTCGATGTCTCCCTCCTGTCGGGGACATTTCTATTTCGATACCTCCCATGTGCACATGGCGGTATTTCTCCCTTTTAGACACCACAATAACATGGCGATGTTACTTTCGATACCCCATTAAGGCGGTATTATTCTTCGATACCCCTATCATAGGCGGTATTGGGGCAGACATCAAACAACATATCATAAGGCACAAATTCCGTGTCTCATAGATGTAACAACTCATTTACCATAAATTAAATATTTAATCTTATCATGTATACCAAATAAACTCATATCGTGTCGTCAAGTGATCTTACAACTGAGGAGTCATGAACAACAAGGCATAACATATGTCAACAACACATTATTTAACTAATACAAATACCAATCATGTATTTCATGCCACTAATAACAAGAGTAAATACTCAATTTAACAAATTTATGTTTTAATTGAAACCCCCCAAATTTTAAAGTTTAAGTTAATGACAACATTCACCTATTCAAATCTAATTCCAAAAAGACTATAAGATATACCCTTACGCACACATACAAACAATTATACCATGGAGAGGGTTCGTAAAAAGTACTGTTACTCACCTCTCGAAGAGCTCCAAAATGCTCTAAAAATTTTGTATGCTAAAAGCAAGTTATTCTCTAAAAATTCTTCTTCCCTTCATTGGCGTTCTTGGATCTGTGTGCTGCAACGATTACACTGGCAAGGAAGGGACGTCTCTCACTCCCTTGCTTTACTCATTGTGTGGTGCCGAATTCCCTTCCTAAATGCACCCTGACGCGTTTCCTTTTAACTTAGCATTTTTTTTAAACCATATGAATGGCTTTTGGCAAAAGTCCAAAAGTGAATAAAAGGCCATCTGGGCCCTGCACGCCATTTCCTTATATATATATTACATTCTTTTAAAATAATTAAGTATTTTTCTTTACACTAAACCTCTTAATTATATTTTTTATCTGCACTATATTTTTTTTAATAACTTAATATATTTTTCATCAAATTGATTATATTAGAATTTTAGGATGTGACATTCATCACTTAATTCGTCCAATTCATCCAACATTGCATGCCAATATTGGTCGACAGGCAAGTCATCTTGCCTTTGAATACAAGTTGATTGAAGATTGACTTCGACAGGTAATACAGGATCATGCTCGTATATTAACCTGAATGGTGATGTCCATGTCGACTGTCTGGGTGAATTTCTATATGCCCACAGTATTTGGTCAAGACTGTTATGCCAGTTCTTAGGTTGTCGACCCACATGCTTTTTAATAAGACTAATAATAATTTTATTTATGGCCTCAACTTGGCCATTAGCTTGTGCATAGTACGGAGTAGATGTAAGCATCTTTATCTGTCTAGAGCTGGCATATTCTATGATTTTCTTTCCGGTAAAAAATACCCTTGATCAGTTGTCAAGGTTTGTTGTTTTCCAAACCGACAAACAATGTGATTTTCAATAAAATCAATTACATCTTGTTGGGTGACTGCTTTGAGGCAAACTGCTTCTACCGATTTGGTAAAATAATCAAATGCAACTAAAATGTATTGATGTCCTTTCGATGAAGAAGGATATATTTGGACAATTAAATCCAAAGCCCAACCTCTGAATGGCCAAGGTTTGGCAACAGAATGTAACTCACTGGCTGGGAAATTTTGTATATGACCATGTTTCTGACATTGGTCGCAAGACTTGGCAAACAAAATATAGTCCCTAACCATAGTTGGCCAATAATACAAACTCCGTCGGAGCACCCACTTTATTTTCTCTCCTGCCTGGTGGGCCCCACATATGCGTTCATGGACCTCTGACAAAGCCAAATAAGCATCTTGCTCACTCAGGCACTTGTGTAAAGTTCCGTCGGCATACCTTCTATGCAATAGTCTACCCTGCATAGTATAATTCAATGCTTTATATTTTATCTTTCTGTCTGCAGTCTGACTTGGGTTTTCCAAATACTTAATTATTGACAATCTCTAGTCATTAGATAGAATTACATCATTGACCAAGACATCTCTTTCTTCCACTGGTTATAATAATTCTCTAATCTCCATTAATCCTAACAAAGTCTTTTGAGATATCTTGTACCCTGAAGCTATTTGAGCCAACTCATTGGCCTCTTGATTCAGTTCTCTGGGGATATATTTTACAATTACGTCATCGAATTTTCTCATCAACTTACTTGCTATGATACAATACTTTGTCAAGTTATAACCGACACATTTGTATTCTTGAGTAAGTTGTTTAATAACCAACTGATAATCCCCAAATATCTGCACATTTTTTGCTTTCATTTCTACTAGTATCTCTAATTCGACAATTAAAGCTTCATACTCAGCTTCATTGTTAGAACATGGATACTTAAGTTCAAATATGAACTTGGTGGAGGTTCCTTGCGGAGTCACAATTAAGACACCTACTCCACTACCTCCTTGATCCCTTGACCCATCAAAGTAGAGTTTCCAAGGCTGTAAACTGACAAATTTATTTCTGGTACATCCAATCCTGGATGTTCCACCAAGAAATCAGCAACTGCCTGACCTTTGACAGCTTTTGCTGGCACGTATTGTAAAGAATATCCTGACAAAGCAATGGTCCATTTACCAATATGTCCATTATGGACCGGCTTTGATAGCATATACTTTATTACATCAGTTTAGGAAATAACCAACACATTACAAGGCATCGTATAATATTTAAGTTTAATACATGAAAAATACAATGCTAGACATAATTTCTCTATAGCACCATATCTTTTCTCAGCATCATTGAGGACTCTGCTTAGTATCTTCAGATGCTAATATGTACAACTTCAACGGTCGACGAGGCACTACTGGCATCATGACCGGTGGATTGACTAGGTATTGCTTGATCTGGTCAAAAGCCTCTTGATGACAAGATTCCCAGGCGAAGCTCTGTTCCGCTTTCAATTTGACCAATGGTGAAAATACCCTTGTTCTTCCCGACAAATTTGATATAAACCTCCTCAAAAAGTTGACCTTTCCTAAGAATGACTGCAATTCCTTCTTATTTGTAGGTGTTGCGGCTTCCATGACTGCTTTAGCTTTATTCTTTTCCACCTCAATCCCTTTTTTATGAACTAGAAAGCCTAAGAACTTGGCAGTCGACACTCCGAAACTGCACTTTTCAGGGTTCATTTTGAGGTTGTGTCTTCTCATTCTTTCAAACCCTTGCTTCAAGTGTTCTAAATGGTCATTCTTAGTTTTGGATTTGACAACCACATCATCAATGTATACCTCTATAAATTTCCCAATCACATTATGGAAGATGGTATTCATTGCTCGTTGATAAGTGGCACCCATATTCTTTAAACCGAAGGGCATGACAATCCATTCATATGTCCCAATTGATCCTGGACACTTGAAGGCAGTCTTTGACACTTCTTCGGCTATAAAGATTTGATTATAACCTGCATGGCCATCCATACAACTTGGAATTTCATTTCCTAATGCTGAGTCGACAAGCATGTCGGCTAATGGCATCGGATATTCATCTTTAGGGGTAGCAGTATTTAGATTTCTAAAATCTATGCATACCCTCATCTTGCCATTTTTCTTAATAACTGGAACTACATTAGAAAGCCAATCGACATACCTGGTCGTTCGAATGAACTTTGCCTTAAGCAGTATCTCTACTTCCTCTTTAATTTTATGTACCACCTCTGGGGCAAATCTCATTCTTGCCTGTTTGACAGGTTTGCAATCTTCCTTGAGTGGTAACCAATGTTCGACAAGATCTCTGCTTAAACCAGACATTTCGTCGTAGTCCCATGTGAAGCAATCTTTATACTCTGTAATTAGTCTGACAAGTTTTTGTTTGTAATCCTCTGGCAGAAAAGCACTCACAAAGATATGTCTTTTCTTGGCCTCCGTACCTAAGTTTATTTCTTCCAGGGGATCTTCCACCTCTACATTCTGCTTAACATCGGCTCCATTTTCAAAACCTAAAGGGCCGTCATCAATTATACAATCTGCTAACACACTCTCTGAAGTGTGAACTCTCTTGTCTGCTAGATAAGCCGACAATCTCCTCAGTTGTGTTTCAAGACTCATTGTCGGAATTTGGCTGAGTTTTTTCGGCCTCTTCCTTTACCTTAACACCTAATTGGCTAAGAATGCTTGCTTCCAATGCGTCTTTGTCAATAACTCCTTCGTTTGCAGTTATAGGTTTGACATTTGGTGAATACACCTAGAAATCAACATGTAATTGCTGAGCATAACAAGCGCTGTCATCTGCTTCAACTATTTCCACCTGATCTTGTGCATTCCATAAGATCACTTTCTGATGCACTGTTGATGGGATTGCTCCTACTGCATGAATCCAATCCCTGCCAAGTAATAAATTGTAGCTTGACGCTGGAATTATGACAAATAATGTCATTCTCTCGACAGTGCCAACCTGAATATTTAAAAGGACAACACCATCTGAAGGAGGAGTCTTGCCACTGAAATCAGTGACGACCATGTCTGTCGGGATTAAATTCGACTGATCTTTCCCTAACTTTTTGAACATTGCTCTTGACATTAGATTCACAGCAGCTCCTCCGTCAATTAAAACCCTATTGGTAGGTCTTCCATCTATTATGGCCTTTACATGCAAAGACCTTAAATAGTTTCTCTACTCATCCATGGGCTTCTCTAACTGGGCTACGTTGTCGAACACGGTATCCAAGTTCTCTTGAACATACATCCAAAAATCACCTGGATCTCTATCATTGTTGACAACATCATCATCGTCGGAGAAATCAACTTCGAGATATCCCTCATATTCTGCCAGGATAAACGAAATCTCCTATCTTCATTCTCATACCTGGTTCTAGTATGATTTCTGGATCCTCATCCAAGAATGTACCATCAACCATTCTGCCATGGTTTCTTCTTAAATCACTCCCGTCATCTGATCCTGACCTATCCGACAGAGGTCAGGCTATCCCTGCACCACAGTTGTCTAATGCCTTAATGATATCATCTAAATCTTCATTTGGCTATCCATGTCCATGTCTTTACTGATGTTTATGTCATCATTTGGATCATTCAGTGCTTCGATGACAGCATCGAAAGACAATTCTTCTTTGACCAAGTCGCATTCAGGTTGAACGTTGCCAGTTGTTCTTGCATTCTTGCCTCAACCTCCTTCTCGAGCCCCGCAACCTTTTCCATGTCTACCAAACCGATAGGCCATTTGCTTGTGGACTTTGTTGGTGGTGATGCCATCTCTAAGGCCTTCTTCTTATCTACATAGACCTGCGACATAGGCTTATTTGGCCTGACCTGATTAACAGGAACCCTCATGTCAACTTCTATTTGGTGAGCCTCTATCACGCTTTTTATTTTGACATCTCCACTCTTGTCTGCCTTATTGTCAGCCACTGCCACCAAGAAACTAGTATCATGTGAAGGCAATTCCTTTATAACAATGTCCCCTTGCTTGGTAAGCTTTTTCTTCTGAGCCTATCAGAGCCTTTGCAGTCTTCTCTTCTGGCTCATAGATATAGCTGGCTGATTTGACGGTCCTAACAAACCAGGTCCTGTCATATGAGTGTTCTGAGCTAATTGCCCCCTTCAGTAATCCTCATTCCAGAAGGGTGGATGGCGATCGTTGAACTTATTTCTTCTGACCCATTTCTGCTTTCGTAATTCGGGATAACATGCCATAGCAGAATTTCTTACCCATCAGTCCACCATTACGTTGGACGGGGGCTTCCTAGTCTTGACGGAATTGAACCCTCCACCGACAGACTTGTTACTTCCCACTGATTCTGACTGGCTCTTCAAGCCAACCTCTAGTGTTATTTTGTCTAGGTCTTGTCTGATACGTATGTTGCTGAAGACTACTTGGCTGCCTGTTGACAACATGTGTAGCACTTATGTGCACACTGTTAGACCCAGCATGGCTGTTCGAGTGTGAGAACCTGCCTTGACTATTACCGTCATGAGACTCAGTTCTGTCTAGTGGGTGATATGATGGCATTTTCTATCCCCCTGGCCTTCTTGGCAGCAGCATCGTTGTAAAATTCTTCACACCTTAGGTAAACTTTAAATATGCCGCCAGATTTCTTGCGTGTCTTGAAATTGACAAGCGGTTCCCCTGGCTTTCGATAGATATCAAATGAATCCGTCAGGTCCATATGAATATTCTGTCCAGCTCTTATATTGACCATGGCTATTCCCATAGGGACTTGGCGATCAGTTTTGTTAACTTCCGGGCCGAATGGTACTTTGCTAATCTTCATGTCTAGTTTCTTGTCTGAAAATTTTAGTCTTCCTTCTACCAAACCTTTCTGAATGATGTCCTTGAAATGCATACAGTCATTAGTTACATGACCAAAATTATTATGAAATTTAAAGTACTTCCGATCCTTTATTTCATGGGCTTTCAATAGCCTATGATCATCTGACAACTTTAACTGCTTATCTTTGAGTAACATGTCAAATATTTGGTCGGCTTTGGTCATGTCAAATGTATACACTTTCTTATTGATGAAAGGAATCCTTTCTCTGGCCCTCGCAGGCCTCAAGGCTTGGCATGTATAAGGTGGACCATTTTTCAATTCGTCATAATCCACCTCATATTCCTCATAATCATTGTCTTCTTCGTCGGAATCACTACATCCGACAAAATTAATCTTTTCTCTTTTGAGGAATTTCCTCTGCTTGAAAACCTTTTCGGACTTCAGTTGTTCAATTTGTCGGACTTTGTCACCCAACTTGGCAAGATCAATTAGGTGTTGGTCGACCAATTTCTTCCTAATGTAATAATCTAGACCCCCGGCAGCAATCTTCACTATTTCTGCCTCAAGGATAGGGGTGAAGCAACAACTCCTCATTTGACGGAATCGGGCAAGGTAATCATCGACAGAATCCTTATTCATTCTTTTAATGCCAAATAAGTCTGTCAACCCAATTTTTAGGTCACCCCTAAATAATTGATCATGAAAACTGCTCTCTAACTGATTCCAGGAATGTATGGAATTAGGTCTCAGGGTTGAAAACCAAGAAAAATCATTCTTAGTTAATGAACTAGGAAAGAACTTCATTTTTAGTCCCTCCTCTAAAACCAAGTATTCTAATTCGATCGTATATCGGGTAATGTACTCGACAGTTGATTCTCCTCTTTCCCCCGAGAATTTTGACAATTTGGGTATTTTGTATCCTCGAGGCATTTCAGCCTGTTGGATCCAATCAGGAAATGCCGATGCAAAAAATGGTTGATTGGCATAACCTATATTAAAACCAAACTTATTCAATGCTTGTTCGACAACTTGGTTAACATTCTGGTTTAGAACATTTTGACGAAGCGCTCCAAGAGCACTCTGGTTTATGACAAAGTATTCGTCTTCCTCTGTTGTAGGATATGTACATTTCCACGTCTTAAAGGGACTCGACGATAGGGCTGTGGCCGCTCGTCATCTTGTTCAGATCTGTCAAGTTGGATAACTTGTGGTTGTTCAACCTGTGGTTGGTTATTCTAACCCTGGTTGACATTCCTATTGACATTTCTATTGGGATTTCTATTGGCATTTTGGCTATTGTCTGGGGCTAACACGCTCAAGGCTCTATTTAACCTACGTATCTCATTTGCCAATGTCAAGCATGCATTATTCGTGTTTTCTATTAATGGCGTAATCAATGTTCCCATTTGCTGAGTAAATGTATTCACCATGTCAAAGTTACTAGAATCAATTTGTTGTCGAACATTGGCTAATGTAGCATCTGACAGACCAACAATATTTTGCGGGGGTTGTCTAAATGGGGATACTTGTGGGCTTACTACTGGATGCTCTTGTCGAGTATGGGTCACTACCATTGACCCGGTTATCCCATTCGATTGGCTGGGGATTTGCCCCCCAGTCGACGGTCCTGCCTGTCCAGATGTGTGGGCGACCGTCGTCATTCCATTTGGATATGGTATATATGCAAATGGGGTATTTGGGTTGACAATGGTCGAACCATAAGGCATTCCATACAAAGGTTGTGGCAGTGGTTGTGTAGTCCCTCTTGGGTTTTAATTCACAACACTCCGTGGAGACAATCCGGTAGTTGGTGGATTTACTTGTTGTAAAACTGGGGAAATTGGTGACGGGAGTGTTCCTTGGCCAACTTCCTCAAATCTGTTGACAACTTGAGCGTAGGAAACGCTTCTTCTCGCCACTAAACTATTAGTGCTCTTATTTCCTGTATTAGTAGCGTTAGCCATGGTTGCATGAATATTGTCAACTGGCACAACAGTGGTTACAGGATTAGCATCCACAATTGACACATCGGTGTTAGTGTTGACTACGCCTACATTACTAGCATTACTCATATTCAGAGTTTTGGGAATTAGATGATGTTTGACTCACTCTCCCACTCCGTAGACGCATACAATAAATTTGTATTTCAGATTTGTGACACTGTACGAGTTACTCTAAACTCGTCCCACTGGGCTTGCCAATTTGTTAACATGGTTTTTTGGCTCTTGACCAAAATTCCTTCGTAACAAATAATTGAAGATCAAACGAGTGTGGGACCTACGAGTTATGCGGTAATCTCGTCAGAAATGTGCTATTTTTGAAAGTAATGCCTGCCAAGTACAAATTTGACAATTTTAGTCAAATTGGGAATTACTGGCAAAGACTTGGTGCTAAGACAAGTATATAAGTTTGAAAAATGGTGTACAGATTATTGTCAATAATGAAATTGACAATGAAACTTCTTGTATTTGAAAAGGTAAATTTGAAATTTAAAAGAAGAAAGTAGTTTCTATGTAGAAAATAACTTCCTGATTGAACTAAGTTTACAATGAAAAAGAAACACAAGTTTGAAAAAAAAAGTTAAGTAAAGTAGGATCTAAGTGATACAACTTGCAAGAAGTAAATGAATTTAAAAGAAGAACATAAAAGAAGTGTTGGAAATAAGTAAAAATAAATGAAGAACTTGAATAAAAGAGATGAAAATGACATTGAATTTTGCCATAGAATTGAAATAAGAAGGATGGAAGGAATACTTGATTGTAATCCGTCAATCTGCTGTGTGATCGAGATGTGTAGGATGTGTATCAAGTAACCGACCCCCTTTACATTGTGTTTACAAGTATTTATGGGCAAATAAAGTAACTACTCATTGCTAACTTCCTATCTTAATGACTGCCACGTGTCTTGGCAGTTTTCTAAACTTTAAATATAAACTGCTTTGTCAAACAATTCTAATAACTGCTTCAGTTTCTTGAACTGCTCCGTGTCAACTTAATTGTCTTTGATGGTTTGGCTGCTTGACAACTTATATTGACAGTCATTCGTCAGATTGGGGACTTAACTGATTCCTTGACTTTTTCTTCTTCTTGACAATTCTTCCTTCGAGCTAGTCTTCCTTCTTGCTTTGTCAAGGACCCGATTTTCGAATCTTCCCTTTTGTCGGACTATGTTTTCTTGTCAACCAAATATTTTCAATACTTAGAAAATTTTAGTTATTACTTCGATCCTTTCGTCAGCCTATCGAGAAAACATCTGTCAGAAATTCAAAATTTCACCCTTAACACTAGGTTATGGATCAAGGTGTAAAGATTTAAGACATTTTTTATTTAAATAAACTTGTGAAACCCTCATTTTAATTCTGGATTAGGGTACAAAATCTGCATAATTATGCAGAAATTTAGGCCCAGCATAGATGCTGTCTAAGCTAGGAATTATAGATAACAATGAAGGAAGAAGCAATTACTAGTTTATTAAGTGATTGTAGGAAACTATATTGAGGCTAAGTTTTGATCCTTGCTCCAAATCTGTCCAAAATGTTTTGATGGACCTCAAACATTATATGCACAGTCCTAACACATGACCTTAGAAAACTGATTTGGGAAGCCAAAGTATGGAAGCTTACAACATGTGCATGTGAACCTCAGACATCGAGGAAGCTAGGACTTCAAGGGTATGGTATAGTCTAATTTCTAAAACTCATTAGTTCCAATTCATATACATGAAAATAAACTTGTGTGCAAAGAATGAGAGAAAACTTACCTCTACAGCTCAAATTAGATGAGGAGGGTCTAAGCCAAATTCCATGTAAAGCCAAAAGTGACCTCTAGATACCAAACCCAAATTAGATGAGATTTTGAACTCCCGCCTTCACCCACAGTTTTATAGTGATGAAAGTACTTAGACTACAAAATATGGGACCTAAATAAGATATATAACTCAAACTTGACCCATAGGTACCAAAATCAAGCTAAATAGGCTTCAAAAGGGGGGTATGAGTTCCAATACTGAATCTGAGATGATTTCGGGTTAGACCTCATACAGGTTTCATATATCAAAGCAAGCTACAATACCAGATTCAAGCGAAATGGATAAGTAAAACTCGGTTTAGCCCCCTAAAACCAAAATGTAAGCTTAAAATGGCATAATTGTGACCTATAGGTATAAGTCCCAAACCATATGTGAGAATTTTGTGAGACTTTCATCCACAGTTTTGTATCATCAAAATAATTTTAAATATCAAATATCAAATCAAGAGGACAAGAATAGCTCAGATTTGACCCTCTGAGCACAATGATCATCATCATAGGCCGATCCGGTAAGTATGTGCTTACACAAAAAAATGTTTCCTAATTTTCATCCTAAGTATCAAGTATTGCCACAAAATGGACGAGTAAGCTTTCTTGAGTCTTTTTACTTAAACCAGGATCTAGATTGCTTGCAGTAGCAAATTCAAGCATTTGTTGCGGTTGTGCAATCTACCACCATTAGATTTGTTTTTCTCATACTCTCAACCCTTGATTTGCTTTGTCCAAAAAAATAGCAAAAAAACAAGTAGAGAGAGATAGAGATGGGCTAAAGGATAGTACATTTATTATTAATGACTACAGTTGCTTTGGAAAAAGCTTACTAATTCAGGTTTAAAATCTTGTTATTGGTTTAATATTAATTTATTTAATTGTTATAAATTACGTTCAATTTCCTAATGAAGGCATGTATTGTTCACATAATGAATCAAATAATACTAAGTTGCGAAGACCGAGTCCTTTCTAATTGTGTAAACCATTGCTGACGCTTACAAAGAATTACGTCTCTTCAAGCCCCCGGCATTGAAGTAAAGATAGCTCTTTTCCTCAGAAAAGCTCGATGTCGTAGATACAGGAGTAAATCCAGAATATAGTCCTTCAATCTTTGCCATGTACATATCATTTATGTACTTCAAACGCTCGTGCTTTTCGATGAGTGGCTGAGCAGCATATTCATCAAATGGCATCCACTGCAGCAGAGAATAGTATGATCAAAAATTGATATGATGTGCCTTTGGCTATAATGCATTTACATTTCCTCAGGGTCTTTTATAAAAAGTACATTTTATTACCACTTTTGTGGATTAAAGCAAAACAAATTAAAAAAAGAAAGGTCGCCCCATGCAGGGGACATAATAAATGATAGCTTAATCAAGAAAGGAATAAGAGAAACCATGGTAATTTTATGATCCATAAACATTTGAGAATATATTATGATTACTGCTTAGCTTCGATTATGATAGTATATACCTGTGCAGCCTCTATCTCTGTCTCCTGTATTTGGATGTCAAAAGAAATGGGGCGCATCATGCATACAAAGAATAGATCTGACTTCTCAAAAAATGACTTGTGACTTTGACTGTTGAACAAATATTCAAATGAAAGAAGAATGAAGTGCCCAATTATCTAAATTGTACACTTACAAAGAATAAAAAAAGAAGAAAAGGATGTTCTTAAATCTTTCAAACAACTAACAGTAAAATGTGCAATATATTCATGTTTAGGCACATATTTTCGCCCATAAACCATGTCATAACAACACATGACAATGCAAGACCAAGAATGAAGCCTGCAGTTGTTATATAAATGATTAGGACTAAAAAAATTCCATTTTGTCATGTAGGATTTTGTACTATATGATGTTGGCGGGCCATCCCATTCCATTAATCCCTACTCCCTTCCCCCCAACTTCATTTTAAATACTCAAAATGAAATATTTTTATGCAAAGATGCTACCTGAATGCTAATACTTCCACGAATTCTGAGTCAACCTGAACAATGACAGAACTTGGAATTATTTGGCTTAGAATTACAATGGTAAACTTCATTCAGAGTTGATCAAACAGACAATATCAGGGCTAGCTCACAGTGAATTGCTTCCACCAAGAGATTATTACTTACGCCTGTTTCTTCTTTGACCTCTCTTACTGCTGCTACACAAATATCTTCTCCCTGTACAGTTTGAATGAATAGATTATATACACACCAATCAACTTCCTAAACTATGATGGGAAAGATATCCAATACATTTACCTGATCAACAACTCCAGTAGGGAACTTCCAGGTTCCAGTTCCTTGAAAATGTCCACTCTTTTCTTGAACTACTAGGACCTAAGATCATTTAAAAACTAGAAAATGAGACATCAAAACCAAATTCCAATATAGATGAATTCTTTAGAATTGTTGGCACTGAGAAACACATTACTCGGTTTCCACGGTAAATACTGATAAAATGAATCATACAAGAACTCATATGGATCTACAATCACTCACACAAGCAGGAGCATAGGGCAAGAGAAGTTTGGTTTAATTTAAACCCATGATGTTAGTGTGTGAAGATAGGAATTAGAATAAACAACAAAGATAGAGTCCATCCATCAATGTTATTTCTAAGAATAAATGAAACGCAAGGTGTTTTTTCCCTTTCATATTTCTAAATGATTGAGATATAGTGTTCCCATTAGGTGGGGATACATGGATCAAACAATGCCACTATATTTTACCAAAAACCAAATCTTCCGATTGGAGATTTATGTGTAAATCCTTTATAATGGTTTCATCTAAAGTTTTTCTTAATATTCATCTCCCTCTAATTATGGGGCTATCCTCCATCAGATCAACTCTTCTCACCGAGGCTTCTATTGGTCTTCTCTTTCTTAATACTCACCTCCCTCTAATTATGGGGCTATCCTCCATCTGATCAACTCTTCTAACCGAGGCTTCTATTGGTCTTCTCTCACATGCTACATTGTAATTAATAATTAATAATGGGGAAATAAATACCTCTCGCTTTTCATTCACAACAAGTGCACCAACACCCACTCGATGTGTGGCATTTGCTGGAATAGTATTTGCACTTTCAGGAATCCAATGTACAAGCATCAAATATTTTGGTTCTGCATGATGATACCAAAAACCTTCCTGCATAGAAGTGACATGGAAAAAATGGTGAACACAAAAAGTAGGTACATAATGACATAGGTTGAACTCAATTTTTCATCAACCATCAACCAAACTTTTCAACATTAACCATTATCAATACAGTAAGCAATAAAGTCACCTTAACTAGAGCTTCAACAAGATTGACTAGATGAATAGGCAATTTTATCCAAACGCCCTTCTTGCCCTGCAGGACAATGTTGATAATAAGTGAAGATAGATACACATTCTAGGTTCTCAGCACAAATAGTGAGGATAAAAACATGCCAGAAGAATAAACCATGTCTTTCATACTCAAACTATCCTTACCGTGAGAAATGTTTTTTTGCATATATATGACAACTCTGTCAGCTTTAAAAAATATAGTTATCTTTCTGAATAGGCCATAACCATCTCAACCAGGATTGGTTTTATTAAATTGAATTGTTAGGATACTGAGATGCTTAGATAGACCTTTTTTTTTGCCATGGCTTATAGATAGAGTTAAATCAGAAAAGTTAATGCAAATTTGATATGGAAACTGTAACTGTAGATCACAATTGCTAGGTTGAGGGTCAACAAAGACAATGATATTTTTGAGTGGGGTAGATTTAAATATTACCAAAGCCAAATGATAACTAAACAATGTTTTGTATAATGAATGACAGGTCAATGACAGAGAGAAAACTTGAATCACATTAAACTAACTCTATGTGTGTATACATTTATGAAGAAGAAGCATACATTATTACCATGGAAAAGGAAAATTAGAAAAAATGATTGCTAATAACAGTTCATGAAAATCACCCACAACCTTATTTATGCGCTGATTTTGTTTCCCTTTTATTGCCGTAACATGAAGCACAAATAATACTTAACTAATTACATAAACTTTATATGGGTAAGCCATGTGTCAAATCTAAAGTTCCACTAGCATGTATTCATTAACTACAAAATAAGATGAGCAGTATTTATACATTACAATCACCTAGAACCCAATTTATGTGCTTGATTTGTGGCCCTTTGCAGCTTTAACTTGGACACATATAATACCTATCTAATCATGCATAACTCTAAATGGAAAAAGTCTTGCACCTGCTTTAGAGTTGCACTGGTATGCATCCATCAAACAAATAAAATCAAAGAGAAGGATATCAATTATGATAAGCAAGTAATGGGAAAGATTACCAGCTCTTTCCAGTGTGAAATTGAAGCTCTGAGAATAGAGACAAAGGTTGTAGAATCCATAGGCTCGTCGATTTCCACAATAACACCACCATGATCATCATTGGTTGATGTTAGCAGTTCAATCTGTTGCACTTGATCTTCTGCAGTCTTTTCTACTGCATCTGTTGGGGTTGACATGGATCACATAGGTACAGGGTTGTCACTCTAATATTGTCTGCCAAGCAAGCGTGAGCAAAAGTAACATCAGACTCTATACCAAAGGCAGTTTATCTTAGTAAAGGGGAACAAGACGCAACAGTGTAAATAAAATCTAGCAGTCCTCATAACCCACTTTCCTGATTGGTTAAAAAAAAGATACAAAAGAACTTTTATAATCCTATATAAATCAATGAATTACTCGTTTCAAACTCAATCTTAGAACACTTAAAAGCTATTCAGAAAAAATACAAAATACAAAATACAAAAAGGGGATGTGAGGCATGTGACAAGTGAATTGATTGATATATTGCTATTGGTTTTGGGGAGACACAAACCCGAAGAAACAATGGAATAGTAATTTAAAATGTTAGAAGAAGATTGTTTAACCGTAAAGCAGATGAATCTTGTCAAACAAAAGTGAAAGGTTTTTATTAAGTGCAGAGTAAAAGAGTTGACGGCAAGAGAAGGTAGAAAATGGCCAAAGGAAGAAAAAAAAATTAATGGGGGAAAAACAAGAACACCAAATCCCAAACAATATCCATTTGTTATTGACATGACAGCGGAAAAAAGGAACAGAAAAACAATACAGAAGAAAACAAAAGGAGGGATTTGAAACAGGATCACGATCAATCAGAGCAAAGGGAGAACATACAATAGAATATTATAACACACAACACATGTAAATGAAAAATGAGTTTCAGTACCTTTGGAAGGTGGCAAGCAGAAGCAGCTCTTCTTTCTTACAATCTTGTAATTGGGTGGTTGTGTTGTGGAGATGAACAAAAACATTATTTATCACATGAATCTCTTATTATTAATTATTATTTTCATATCAATATCTTTCCTTTTTTGTCACCTGGGCAGGTAGAAGATTTGCCACATGGGTACATTGTTGAGTTGAAATGAATCAAATTCTCAGGGGTAACGAACGAATGAATCAGATCATTACTATTCTTTTATCAAAATCTCTCATTGATCTTCTCTCAAAAATAAAAATAAAAAATAAAAAATATCTTATTAATCGCGTATATTTGATAATTAATGGTTTTTTTTTTTTTTACTGCAATTGATGAATTATTTATTTTATAATATGATTAGGATTTAAGAGGAAGCCCAAATGCACAACGCAATCCCCGAAAAGGAAGAGTAGAGAGAGAGAAGTGCATAGGTGAGGTGACCGAAGCACGGGGAGAACCTCGTCATTATGCGGCAAACAAACACAATTTCGGTAATTTGGTATCTGGGTTACTTTGTTACTTACCGGTGTAAGTTAACCCGTGCAAATACACGAGTAAATTTTTTATTGAAAATATATTTTGATAATGATTAATAAATTCAGTTTTGTTATTTAATATAGTAAGATAATTGAGTTAGAAAATTGTATTTTGTATGAGAGACAGAATTAGTGTATTGGTTGTTATGAATATAATACATGATTTCCATATTTTATAGTTGAGATATAATTTTTTATAATTTTTAGGAAAAATAGAATCTATTTAAAGTTTGTTTACGGTTATTAAAAATGAATGGACGGGACCACCCTGTCCATCAGCAAGTGCAAAGCAATGGACGGGATTACCCCGTCCAACAACAAATGCAGTGGATTGGACAGGGCCACCACATCCATTTGGCAAAAGCAGTGTGATGGACGGGTCTTCCCCGTCCACAGCAAGTCCCATGTGATGGATGGGACTTCCTCGTCCAACAGATGGACGGGACTTCCCCGTCCAACAGCAAGTCCAATGTGATGGACGGGGCTTCCCCGTCGACAGCAGATACAAATGTGATGGACGGGACTTCCTCGTCCAACAGTAAGTCCCATGTGATGGATGGGGCTTCCCCATCCACAGCGAGTACAAATGTGATGGACGAGACTTCCCCATCCAACAGCAAGTCTCATTTGATGGATGGGGCTTCCCCGTCCACAGCAAGTACAAATGTGATGGACGGGACTTCCCCGTCCAACAGCAAGTCCCATGTGATGGACAGGGCTTCCCCGTCCACAGCAAGTACAAATGTGGTGGACGGGACCTCCCCGTCCAACAGCAAGTCCCATGTGATGGACAAGGCTTCTCCGTCCACAACAAGTACAAATGTGATGGACGGGATCTCCCCGTCCAACAGCAAGTCTTATGTGATGGACAGGGCTTCCCCGTCCAAAGCAAGTAAAAATGTGATGGACGGGACTTCCCCGTCCAACAGCAAGTACAAATGTGATGGACGGGACTTCCTCGTCAAACAGCAAGTCCCATGTGATGGACGGGGCTTCCCCGTCCACAGCAAGTGCAAATGTGATGGACGGGACTTCCCCGTCCAATAGTAAGTTACAAACGTGATGGACGGGGCTTGCCCGTCCACAGCAAGTTCCAGAGAGGTAACTTATCCAGAAATGCAAGTTCCAGAGAGGCCCAAAATAAAGTGTTCATGTTATATGGAAAGCAGCCAATAAAACATGCTACAAATAAAACACCATGGGCAACTTATATAACAATATTGCCTATAGGCATGCACATAAAACATTTACCCAAAAATGGCAGATAAAAAACCTGGAATTCAGAAGACAACAGGAGATGCAACATAAAAATGAAAATAGATTTGAAACAAAAAGAGGGAGAAGCAAGGGTAAAATAGCTATAGACAATAAGAGAAGGAGTGGTTCCAATAGGTAGCAACCTCTCTGCCTCCATGGTCTTGAACTTTCTAGTGTGCTAATTATGTCTAACAACATGATTCATAATATTTCTTAGCTGAGATGTTTAAAGAAAAGAAAAAGAAAGGCAACATAACTGCTATGTTTGACTGAAACTTAATAGAAAAAGACATACTGCTCCTTCAAAGGGTTCCCCCTTTACAACTCATCAAATGTAATGTTCCACACCTTAACTTCTGGATACCCACTATTCAACCTTTTTCCCCATATTGAAGCTATGCCCTACCCCTCTGAATAGTCTCACCACCTCACAGCCTTAACTATCTGATTCCACCTAACTAAACTAAAACTAACACAACAAAAAAAATGCACCAAATAAGAACATGCAATATGTTTAAAATTCTTGCAGGAAAAAAAATTGATAACAACCCTCCAAGAAACAAACAAGTTACTCAATCTGACGCTTCAACTTAAACATAACACATATGAGAAACAAATTGTAAGTTATCGAAAAGCAAAATGAGAGAGGCGTAGAACAATGTAGGTGGAACAAATTAGGAAAGAATAAAAAAACTTAGAAAGTCACAATTTATGAGAAGATTAAAGAGGAAGGGAATCGAGTTTAGAAAAAGACAAACAAAATGTTATTATGTTTTTTCCTCGATGTCAATGCATCAAAAAGTCAGAAATGATACTAAAACTAACCGAACAAAGAGAAAATTTGATGGTAAGGGCCTATAGTGTTCAGACTATTGTTTTCTACACATTAATTAAGACACATTCCATACCTAACATTAGACTTAATGCATATCTGAACTACATTCTATGTGACTAACTATAAGCCAACGGATAACATCACATAAAGCAAACAAAGGAGAACTATCTAGCACTACTTAAAGCACAAACCTTAATATCAAATATCCGAGGATGTCAATGACGATTTACACTTAAAATTCATTGGCAATGCTGCACCACTATGGTCAAAACTTGTAATAATTATCATTTTGAAGTGAATCAATATCAGTGTAATTGATGACATGTGGCATCTTTCAATATCGTGAATGTTGTACTCAGTTACTAAAAATTATCTTCAGGGTATCTTGACCTTCTAAAGTTGCACCACATCATCACTCATTGAAGCAACTCACAAGTTTCATTTCCATGCATTTGCGTTTATATGAGTAAAATAAATAAAGTAACTCAATTATTCACAGAATTTGACTCACAAAACAAAATATATTTTATTTTTGCATATAGAAAGTTTAATAAAAAAACAAATACTGGATTTTCTTTCAGAGTTAACAACTATCCATTGATTTCTTGTAGCCTTAACAGAGTTTGTCATGGTTAAATAAAAGGGACGCCCTCATCCAGCAGAAATAAAAGGGACAGGACTGGACGGGACCACCCCGTCCACCAGCAAGTGTAATGACTGCACGGGGCGAACAGCAAGTGCAAAGCAATCGACGGGACCACCTCGTCCATCAGCAAGTGCAAATCAATGGACGGGACCACCCCGTCCATCAGCAAGTGCAAAGCAATGGACGGAATTACCCCGTCCAACAACAAATGAAGTGGACTGGACGGGGCCACCCCATCCATTTGGGAAAAGCAGTGTGATGGACGAGACTTCCCCATCCACAGCAATTTCCATGTGATGGACGGGACTTCCCCGTCCACAGCAGGTGCAAATGTGATGGACGGGACTTCCCCGTCCAACAGCAAGTCCCATGTGATGGACGGGGATTCCCCGTCGACAGCAAGTACAAATGTGATGGACGGGACTTCCCCGTCCAACAGTAAGTCCCTTGTGATAGATGTGGCTTCCCTGTCCACAGCGAGTACAAATGTGATGGACGAGACTTCCCGGTCCAAAAGCAAGTCCCATTTAATGGATGGGGCTTCCCCGTCCACAACAAGTACAAATGTGTTGGACGGGACTTCCCCGTCCAACAGCAGGTCCCATGTGATGGACGGGGCTTCCCCGTCCACAACAAGTACAAATGTGATGGACGGGACCGCCCCGTCCAACAATAAGTCCCATGTGATGGACGGGGCTTCCCCGTCCACAGCAAGTACAAATGTGATGGACGGGACCGCCCCGTCCAACAATAAGTCCCATGTGATGGACGGGGCTTCCCCGTCCACAGCAAGTACAAATGTGATGGACGGGACTTCCCCGTCCAACAGCAAGTACAAATGTGATGGACGCGGCTTCCCCGTCCACAGCAAGTGCAAATGTGATGGATGAGACTTCCCCGTCCAACAGTAAGTTACAAACGTGATGGACGGGGCTTGCCCGTCAACAGCAAGTTCAAGAGAGGTAACTTATCCAGCAATGCAAGTTCCAGAGAGGCCCAAAATAAAGTGTTCTTGTTATATGGAAAGCAGCCAATAAAATATGCTACAAAGAAAACACCATGGGCAACTTATATAACAATATTGCCAATAGGCGTGAACATAAAACATTTACCCAAAAATGGCAGATAAAAAAAAGTTGGAAATCAGAAGACAACGGGAGATGCAACGTAAAAATGAAAATAGATTAGAAACAAAAAGAGGGAGAAGCAAGGGTAAGATAGTTATAGACAGTAAGAGAATGAGTGGTTCCAATAGCTAGGAACCTCTCTGCTTCCATGGTCTTGGACTTTCTAGTGTGCTAATTTTGTCTAACAACATGATTCATAATATTTGTTAGCTGAGATGTTTAAAGAAAAGAAAAAGAAAGGCAACATAATTGCTATGTTTGATTGAAACTTAATAGAAAAAGACAGACTGCTCCTTCAAAGGGTTCCCCCTTTACAACTCATCAAATGTAACGTTCCACACCCTAACTTCTGGATACCCATTATTCAACCTTTTTCCCCATATTGAAGCTATGCCCAACCCCTCTGAATAGTCTCACCACCTCACAGCCTTAACTATCTGATTCCACCTAACTAAACTAAAACTAACACAGCAAAAAAAAATGCACCAAATAAGAACATGCAATATGTTTAAAATTATTGCAGGAAAAAAATTTGATAACAACCCTCCAAGAAACAAACAGGTTACTCTATCTGACACATCAACTTAAACATAACACATATGAGAAACAAATTGTAAGTTATTGCAAAGCAAAATGAGAGAGGCGTAGAACAATGTAAGTGGAACAAATTAGGAAAGAATAAAAAAACATAGAAAGTCACAATTTATGAGTAGATTAAAGAGGAAGGGAGTCGAGTTTAGAAAAAGACAAACAAAATGTTATTATGCCTTTTCCTCGATGTCAATGCATCAAAAAGTCAGAAATGATACTAAAACTAACTGAACAAAGAGAAACTTTGAAGGTAAGGGCCTATAGTGTTCAGGCTATTGTTTTCTACACATTAATTAAGACACATTCCAGACCAAACATTAGACTTAATGCATATCTGAACTACATTCTGTGTGACTAACTATAAGCCAACAGATAACATCACATAAAGCAAACAAAGGAGAACTATCTAGCACTACTTAAAGCACAAACCTTAATCTCAAATATCCAAGGATGTCAATGACGATTTACACTTAAAATTCATTGGCAATGCTGCACCACTATGGTCAAAACTTGTAATAATTATCATTTTGAAGTGAATCAATATCAGTGTAATTGATGACATGTGGCATCTTTCAATATCGTGAATGTTGTACTCAGTTACTAAAAATTATCTTCAGGGTATCTTGACCTTCTAAAGCTGCACCACATCATCACTCAATGAAGCAACTCACAAGTTTCATTTCCATGCATTTGTGTTTATATGAGTAAAATAAATAAAGTGACTCAATTATTCACAGAATTTGACTCACGAAACAAACTATATTTTATTTTTGCATATAAAAAGTTTAATAAAAAAAACAAATACTGGATTTTCTTTCAGAGTTAACAACTATCCATTGATTTCTTGTAGCCTTAACAGAGTTTATCATGGTTAAATAAAAGGGACCCCCACGTCCAGCAGAAATAAAAGGGACAGGACTGGACGGGACCACCCCTTCCACCAGCAAGTGTAATGACTAGACGGGGCCAACAACAAGTGTAAAGCAATGGACAGGACCAGCTCGTCCATCAGCAAGTGCAAAGCAATGGACGGGACCACCACGTCCATCAGCAAGTGGAAAGTAATGGCCGGGACCACCTCGTCCATCAGCAAGTGCAAAGCAATGGACGGGACCACCCCGTCCATCAGCAAGTGCAAAGCAATGGACGGGATTACCTCGTCCAACAACAAATACAGTGGACTGGACGGGGCCACCCCGTCCATTTGGCAAAAGCAGTGTGATGGACAGGACTTCCCCGTCCATAGCAAGTCCCATGTGATCGACGGGTGACGCGCTGTCGCGCACGCGCCAAAGAGCGAGCGGTTTGTAAAAAGTGTAGTTGATAAGCCTCTGGCTTATCTAGTTTTATAACTAGATAGACTGTGGTTTCGGTGCAAATTATTCGAGTTCAATCTCGTTTTCGCCCAAATTTGCCTTGTTTTGTTCCTAAGTAGACTTTGACTCGTTCTAGGCATTTTTAGTAGTTTTTAGTCTATTTTGAATAGAATTACGCTTTTTGTTTCTTTTTATTGTTTCAGGTTAGAAGTGAAGCTCCGAGAGTCAAGGAGAGTCAAGAAACAATGGAAATTTCCATTCTGGAGATACTCGCCTCGCGAAAGTATTATCGCCCCGCGAGCCTGAAGACCAGCTGAGCAGCAACAGTCATCAATTCTGTCTCGCCTCGCGAGTCACCATTTCGCCTCGCGAACCTGAAGGCCTGACTGTGTCAGAGAAGTCATCCTTTTGGTCTAGCCTCGCCAATCACAGTTCGCCTCGCGATCTTTCAAACTCAGGATGGAGCCAAAACTGAAATTCGCCCCGCGAGAGGATGCTCGCCTCGCGAGAGTCCAAGTTGAATGCACGCCAATTTTAACGTTCGCCTCGCGAGAGGCTGTTCGCCTCGCGAGCGAGCGCAGAATCAGAACTCTATATATTGCTGTTTCAGATCAGAAAAGAGGAAAATCGGAATCCTAGTTTTTCCACTTGTATAGAGTAGCGTTTAGGTCGAATTTGTTGTCACTTTGGAGCTGCGTCTCCTCTTTTCTCTTTCTTATTTTACTATGGTGGTTATGTCTGATTGTTTGTCTATGAGCATGAGGAACTAATCCCCTCGTCTGAGGGGACAATGAAGTCACCCATGGCAGTGTAGATTCGATGTGATGTATGCCTTTCTCCCTTTTTCTCAATTAATGTTTTCCAATTCTGATTTGATTGTGTTGATCATATGCATGCGTGATTGACTAGTTAAACGTGATGAGGCTTAGGAGGCAATTTGCGTTTTAAAACTTGAATTGAGATCATCGATCGAACATTGCACGAGAGTGAGTAGGAGATCGGTGCAACCTTATAGGAACCAGGTTTAATAGAGTTTGATGATTAGGGTTATGAGACCTAGTAAGTAATTAACTCAATCATTGAATACGTCCTAATGAGCACGACAGTGGATTTAGGAGAATTTGGGAGTCCTGGTTGACATTGTAATTGAACTTAGGGAGGAATTCATCATCACTTGGGTATGCATGATTGGGTAGGTGGATTTGTGACCTTGGACATTTTAATTTCAGATTTTAATAGCTTAGTTTTATTAGATTTGTTAATTGAATTTCGATCCTATTTTCTCTCCAATCTCAACCACTTTCTGTTACTTGACCAACGTATCTAATTTCCCGCGAATTGGTAGAATTGGTAGCCCAATCCTTGTGTTCGACCTCGGTAAATTCTTACCGTGTTATTTTATTACTTGCGACGACCCGGAACACTTGCCGGTGACTCAACAGTAGTCAGGATGCGATAACTCGGGTATCTTATCACAAGGACTCTCGTAATGTTATTATCACAGAAAATCAGTTTTCTTGGGGGGGGGGGGGGGGGGGTTTGGTTTGAAATTGATTGGAAAACAGAATGAAAACAGAGCAGAGAAAAAACAAAGCAAATTAAGTGATTATCAAATAAGACAAAGACGATCAATCTGCTGTTCGATTTCCCACTATCATTGGTTCATGTAATTCCATGCCCTAAGCGGATTCTAATCCCTTTTCGATTGTAGCATCGATTAACAAGCGAAATCGACGCTACGGGACATATGCTCCTAATTCCGAATTAAGCAAATGGATGAAGCCCTTCGTGAATTAAGAAAACACGAATTGAACGCACGCGAATTAAGCAAACGCGATTAAGTTTAGGAACATAAAATCATCGAAAATAAATCAACACTAATTCGATACAAACTGAATTAAGCAAACAGAGAATAGCGAATAGTATTGAAAGAGAGAAGGAAATTCAATCGGGAATTACAAGACCTCAAGTGTCGGCGGAAGCCGATTACAGCAGATTAACCTAGGGAGATTAGTTCTCCATAAAAAACGCAATACAATCAGAGAAATTCGTAAACAAGGATTAGCAAAAGATGTCCCCCTAATCTGCCCTAAACAGTAATTATAGCTTCAGAATCTGCGCACGCTCGCGAGGCCAAAAGTCTCTCGCGACGCGAATATTAAAATGGCGCCAGTTCAAATTTGGGCTCTCACGAGGCGAGATGATGCCTCGCGAGGCGAGACTTCAAAATCTGGTTTGTCACAGCCGTGATGCCTATCACGGCCAGGCCGTGATTACTTATGACTTTGGGTGCTTATCTGTCATGGCCGTGACCTTCATCACGGCTAGGCCGTGATGGTTTCTGTCCTCCGGGGTCTTTTCTTCACGCCCGTGATGGGTATCACGGGCTAACCGTGATGCTTTCTGACTTTGAGGCTCGCGAGGCGAGACATAGTTCGCGTGGCGAGGCAGAGAAGATGACATTTCTGGCACAGGCTGGTCTTCAATCTCGCAGGGCGAGTACTTCCAGGATTGCAATTTCCACTGTTTCCTTCATTCCCTGGACTCTAAGTTAACCTGAAAACATGAAATAGCCATAAGTGATTTATTTGACTCAAAACTGGCTAAATTACCCTAAAACTACTTAAGGGACTCAAAACATTGCTTGAGGACAATCAAGTCTAATTTGGGCGAAAACGAGATATAATTGGCACAAAACCACGGTCATACTAGTCATAAAACTAGATGAGCCAAAGGCTTATCAAAATACCCCAAACTTGAACTTTGCTTGTCCCCAAGCAAACTAAAACTCAAAACGACTCAAGACTTGGCAAGCTCAAAGGATTCAGTCCATTTCGCACAAATTTCAAGTAATTCATCAAAACAATTTTCCTTCAATGTCCCCCCCCCCCCCCCCTCCCAACAATGTAATACCCACAATCATTTACTTTGAACAATTGAGAATTCTACCATTCATGCAATCAGTAATCTAAGCAAGGGATCCAAGTTATACACAAAAGGGAGATCACCAAATTCAGACAATCGCCTTCCTCACAAGGACATGTAATATTTCACTCATTCGCTCAATTTGTCTAGGCTGTCAACATTTCACTCAATTTCACTTTTAAGAGCACTTCCCATGAATTTGATTTTCATCTCAATCAAGGTTCCCACGAAATCATGCATGCAACATCAGAAGGTCTTTCAAAGGTTGTAATGGGGCCTGGCTAAGGGTAGAATATACAAAGGAACTAGGCTTAAGTCCCTAGGAACTAAGAGAGCATGAAGCTTGTACACTATTATTTTTTTCACTCTAATTCCTTTTTTCCATTTTTTTTCTTTTTGGCGCTTTGGGTGGCTACACCTTTTTCCTTTGACACCATTTTTGTTCTGCCCCTTTTCTCTTTGGCAAAATTTTTTTTTCTCTCTTTTTTTTCTTTGCCCTTGGCTTCAACCTTTATATATTTTTTCTTTTTCTCACCCCAGAATGACATATCACTGTTGCCACCCCAAACTTACTTTCTTGCAACCCTTCTCTTGCTGGGCTTCCATGCTCTCCTAATCCTAAGATCGGGCTAACATGGTTTTTCCAGATTTTGGCTCATAACGTGAGGTTATCAAGAACAATAGGCTAATCAGGCTCAATAGGGCTAACTAGGGAACATGCATTAGGGATGGTTCAATTTAGGCCAAGTAGCTCATTCAAAGAAAATCTGCCTAAATCATCTGATGCAATCACATAAACATGGAAACCAAGTAGAGACTCAAGCAAATCCGGGAAAGTGCAACTTGAAAGTGATTCACACAGTTAAAAATATGTTGGAGGCTCAAATCCTCACCTCGACATTTTTGCAATTTGTTTGACCGAGATTCTATCCCTAGTGTGTGCACCCTTTCACCCCAAACTTATCATAAATCATGCAATCACAATAAAATATCTCAAAGTTCAATTTTCAAAAAAACAATTCGCATGGGGATCAGTTTTCAAATTTTACAACCTAGGGGGAATCATCAACATAAATCATGCAATCAATCTGTGCTAAATCAACAAAACCCACCAAGCTTGCCGACACAAGACTCACACACATGCTCTTGAGCTTCTCAAATTATTCAAGAGCGAAAAGAAAACACAACAAAAAAAAACACAAAACAAAACACAACAAATGGTTCCCTCCCCCACACTTAAAACATACATTGTCCTCAATGAAACAACATAAAGATCAAATCCGAATAAGGGAAAGGAAAGGGTGCTCCCTGATCAAGTTGCAGTGTAGGTGGGCTCTCCCAAGGAGAGCTCCTCAACAGTAGCATCCTCAGATCCCGAGCTCTCATGGAATAGCTTCAGCCGCTGCCCGTTAACCTTGAATGCCTTGTTGCTACCTGCACTTTTAATCTCTACTGCACCATAAGGAAAAACATTAGTAACAACAAATGGTCCAATCCACTTGGACCGAAGTTTCCCAGCCATCAGTTTCAGGCGGGAGTTAAACAGTACGACCCGCTGACCCACAGAGAATTCCTTCCTAGCAATCATCCTATCATGGAAATGCTTGGTTTTCTCCTTATAAATTCGAGAGCTCTCATAGGCTTCTAGCCTAAGCTCTTCAAGCTGCTGTAATTGGAGTTTCCTTTCAATACCAGATTTTTGCATTTCCAGATTATAGCACTTGACCGCCCAATAAGCACGGTGCTCAACTTCCACAGGGAGATGACAAGCCTTACCGAATACAAGCCTAAAGGGGGACATCCCTATTGGCATCTTGAAAGCGGTCCTCTGAGCCCAAAGTGCGTCTTCTAGATGGCGGCTCCAGTCCTTCCTATTCGGCTGCACCACTTTCTCTAAGATCTGTTTGATCTCTCTGTTGGAGATCTCAGCCTGGCCATTGGTCTGGGGATGGTAAGCAGTGGAGACTCTGTTCACAACTCCATACTTCCGGAGTAGAGCTTCCATGGTGCGGTTGCAGAAAGGAGTGCCCTGGTCACTTATGATGGCACGAGGTATGTCGAACCTGCAAAAAATATTGGACCTAACAAAATTTGCAACAACTTTAGAATCGTTAGTCCTAGTGGGGATAGCTTCCACCCACTTTGAAACATAGTCAATAGCCAAAAGAATGTAGAGAAAGCCAAAAGATGCAGGGAAAGGACCCATAAAGTCGATTCCCCACACATCAAACACCTCACAGAAGAGCATAGGTTGCTGAGGCATCTCACTCTTGCGAGTGATGGTTGTACCTGCTGTTTGACACTCCTTACAAGTGCGGTAAACCTCATAAGCATCTCTAAAAATGGTGGGCCAGTAAAAACCAGAATATAGGACTTTTCTTGCAGTCCTTTGTGGCCCAAAGTGTCCCCCTACTTGAGAGGCATGAGAAAAGTGCAAAATTGACTCAATCTCATAGTCGGGGACACATCTTCTAATCACCTGATCACTACAAAATTTACAAAGAAATGGATCATCCCAAACATAGTACTTGGCATCACTCTTTAGTTTGTGGATTTGTGACCTAGTTGCTCCTATCGGAAAGACACCAGCAACTAGGTAATTAACAATGTCGGCAAACCAAGGAGTAACGCCATGCAATCAGTAAAGCTGCTCATCAGGAAAGTCATCCTGAATGGGGGAAGGATCCTCATCCCTCTCTATCCTACTCAAGTGATCAGCCACTAAATTTTCAGCTCCACTCTTGTCTTTTATCTCCACATTAAACTCTTGGAGCAACAACATCCACCGAATCAACCTCGGTTTTGCTTCCGGCTTCTTCAACAAGTATTTCAGAGCTGCATGGTTAGTGAAAACAATAACCTTGGAACCTAGCAAATATGATCTAAACTTATCAAGAGCAAAAACAACAGCTAGAAGTTCCTTTTCAGTGGTGGTGTAATTAGATTGTGCAGCATCTAAAGTCCTAGAAGCATAATAAATGACATGTGCAGCCTTGCCCACCCTTTGTGCCAAGACCGCCCCCACAGCATAGTTAGAAGCATCACACATGAGCTCAAAAGGGAGGGTCCAGTCAGGGGGCTGGATGATGGGGGTAGAGGTCAATGCCTTTTTCAAGAAGTCGAACGCCTTCTTGCAGTTATCATCAAAGCTGAATATGGCATTATTCTTCAACAAGTTTGATAGAGGAAGGGCTATCTTGCTGAAGTCCTTAATGAAGCGCCTGTAGAACCCTGCATGACCAAGAAAAAAATGAATCTCGCGAACGCAAGATGGGTAAGGCAATGTTGAAATCACATCAATTTTAGCAGGATCTATTGAAATACCCTCTTTAGAAATAATATGCCCCAACACAATCCCCTGTTCGACCATAAAATGACACTTTTCATAGTTCAAAACAAGGTCAGTTTCAATGCATCTTTCTAAAACCAGATTCAGACTATGCAGGCATGCATTAAATGAGGAACCATATACAGTGAAATCATCCATGAACACTTCCATGCAATTTTCAATAAATTCAGTAAAAATGCTAATCATGCATCTCTGGAAAGTGCCAGGAGCATTGCAAAGACCAAATGGCATCCTCCTATAGGCAAACGTGCCGAAGGGGCACGTGAAAGTGGTCTTTTCCTGATCCTCTGGTGCAATGTGGATCTGGAAGTATCCGGAAAATCCATCAAGAAAACAGTAGTGGGATTTACCGGCCAGCCGTTCGAGCATCTGATCGATGAACGACAAAGGAAAGTGATCCTTTCGAGTGGCCTGGTTCAACCTCCTATAATCAATACAGACTCTCCATCTATTCTGGACTCTAGTGGGGACAAGCTCATTGTTTTCATTTCTTACCACTGTGAGGCCAAATTTCTTGGGTACAACTTGCACTGGGCTCACCCAAGTACTATCAGAGATGGGGTATATGATACCCGCATGCAGGAGTTTTGTGATGCGTGATTTTTAAGATATATAAAGGCAAGTGCACCTCGTCGCAATCAAGTAATACGGTGGTAAGACCGGTTATCGTATCCACAGGGATTGGTTGTCAATTACCAATTCACAAACTTAACAACTATCTAGACTAAACTATGGTATGAGATATCAAAACAGAAAACAAAGCAATACAATATTTTTGGTCTTTTTGGACTTTTAACAAACACTTGGAGTGCAGAATTTACAAGTGGATAGAATTGTCAGGTTTAGACTACACTAATCCTCCCTTGATTGCAATGAAATGGCTAACAACACAAGTCCTAATTCAATTATGCCAATCAAGCCTTTTCTAAAGTACTCAAGCCTAATGTCTTAGGTGCATTGAGCCTAAAACCCCAAATTAAACCCTAATGTCTTAGGTGGATTAACCTGAGATTTTGCATTAAGTCAAGACTTATAAGATTGCAAGCATTCAACACCTATGTCTAGATTCTTGAACTACTTGGCATATGATTCATGAGCATGCCTTAACACCAACCTTTTAGTTATCTATCAAAGCAACATATCATTCCTATGGGTAGCTAATCCAAGGAAAGCATTAAGCACAGAATCACATACTCATAAAGAAATAGAAACTTGCATTGAAATCAAATCAATTAACAATCAACTTCAGAAAGCTACATCTAAACCCAACAATGGGGGAATTAGCTATACATGATAAATTCTACAAAAGAGAAAGAGAGAAGAGAGGAAGAAAACTTCATGACGAATCCTTCAATCTCCTTCCAATCCAAGAGCAGAGAGATGTCATCTTTAAGGTCCCAGCCTTCCCCCAGCCATCAGCCCTCTTTAGGGTTTCCAAGCCTTTGTAAAAAGTCCCTTTTTTCTGTCTGCTGTGCTGTTATTTATAGATCTGCTGCGCGTCACGGCCGTGATGTCTATCACGGCCAGGCCGTGAAGCTTTCTGTCCAAGGCGTGTCTTCCAGTTTTAACTCTCGCGAGGCGAGAGAAGTGTTCGCGACGCGAGCCCTCATTTTCTGATTGATCACGGCCGTGATGTCTGTCACGGCCAGGCCGTGATAGTCTCTGACTTTTGCCTTCTTCTCTGCTTGATCACGGCCGTGATGGTCATCACGGCCAGACCGTGATAGGCTCTGTTTGGCTCATATTCTTCTCTTTTTAAGCTCCAAAATCATCCAAACTTCATTATAGCCAAATATGCACAGTTTTCCTTCAATTTCTGCAAAACAACACACAGAAACCACCTTCACCCGTTCCAAGGGAAAATTAAACAAAATCAAACTAAAATTGCCTAAACTATATGTAAATGCATGCAGAACTATACACGGAAAATGAGGTGAAATCACACTCATCAAATTACCCCAAGCTTAAGACATTGCTTGTCCTCAAGCAATCACCAAGGTCAGAAGATCAAAATAGAACATGGATAGTGAACTAAGAACCCGAGTAAATGATCCAAGCAATAGGCAAATCAAACAATTCAGCAAGAGACAATCAATTCAAGTCCAATTAGAGGCTTAGGTTCCTTAGACTCATATTCTCACTGATTTGGGCACTCTTTCTCACCTGAAGCTCACCCCAAGCTTATTCATTTGCTTGGCTCTCTTTTCTCACCTCACTCAAGTGTTTTAGGGGATAAGACTTTTCACTCAATTTTCCTCAAGGAATGAATCCTACCATATGCTTGACTATCAACCACATCTCTACTTTATTAATGAAAACAATTAAGAATCAAGAGGTCTTTAGCTTTGGTTGTAACATGGCCATGGGATTAATCGTTAGGTGGGGATAACAAGAAAAGGACATTTCAAAAGGCTACATAAACATCAAGCTTTGCAAACATGACCTTCTAAAATACCTTCTTGGGTTTTCAATTCACTTTCCACCTTTCTTTGCTTTTCTTTTTCTTTTTAATTCTCACTTTTATTTTTGTCATCCCCTTCTCTATTTGTTTTTCTTTTTTTTTTCTTTTCTTTTTCTTTTATTTGGAGAAGGGGAGATTTTTTTTTTTACTCAAGAGAATTATTTTTTTTCTGATTCTTATCCCAAACTTTCAACTACCTTTTTCACCCTTTTGTAATACTTTAGAAGGTCCCTTATCAAACATATTTATCAAAATATTTTAGGGTACCAAGAAAAGCATTTTATTCATTCAGGCTCAAAATTGGGCAACTAAGGGGTAGCATTTCATCATTCAAAACTCAGAAGGCCAGAAAAATACCTATTGCCTCAATCATTTTCAAAATTGTTTTCAAAAATTTTTAAGCTTCAAAATGGTTTCAAGTCAAGTTCTACAGAATAACAAACCAAGAGGAATAACACTCTAACACAAGGAATGGGGTAAAATTTTGTGAGTACCCCTTTGTCTCAGAATCTCACATTTTAATAGTTCAGAATCAATGAAAAACACAAATCCTCAGAACCATATGCTAATTATCAACTATCCAAGATTATCTCAAGCATTCTCATTTGCAGCCATATCACAAGAATGAAAAAAATTGGGTTCAAAAATTCACTATCACAAGTTATTTGGCACTTAGTTCTCACAATCGGATACAAAATCTAAGCAAGAGCAATCTAATGTGTGATCATGCAAACTATCATGCAAGACTATATGAATGCAACATGAAAAAAAATGCAAATGCAAAATACCCCTACCCCAAGCTTAAGAATTTACATTGTCCCCAATGTAAACAATCAAGTTGGAGAGAGGAGAAGAAAAATAAAATAAAGCAAAAAAAATTGGAACGGCTTACCGAGGCGGTAGCGGGTATTGGCTCACATGCTTTTTGGCTTTGTTTCTCCCTGCTCTTTTTGCTTCTCCTTCCTTATTATCCTGAAAACACTTAACAAATTTATTAGTAAAAGAAAACTCTTGATCTTCTCAAATTATTCAAGAGTTTAAAAATCAAAAACAAGAGGACAAAGGGAAAGAAAAAAAAATTGGGTTGCCTCCCAACAAGCGCTTCTTTAACGTCACTAGCTTGCCTCATTAAGAAGCATCCACCTGGATCCCATAACCTGTGGTATAAGGACCAAGGGATGCTAACCATGTGAGATCCTTCACCTGGATCCCACGGTTTGCAGCATAAATATGGGAGTGAGTGCTTGAAAATCATGGTGACTTCTTCAAGTGGGAAGGACTTCTCACTCCCTCTTGGGTCAAAGATGACCCCTTCATCAACAAAATCTTCCCAATAAAAATGGGGTTCAACCTCTTGGACTAGCCATGGTGCCTTTATATTGAAAGATTCAACATCCGGTTTCTCAGGCAGAGGCTTGAACTCCATTGTTGACTGCTTCAAAATGTGAGGTGGCAAACAAGTCGAGAGGATCATTGGTGTTGTTCTGGCTTCTGTACAATCTTCACTCTCAGCATTGCCAAATCCATCACCTTCCAAATATGCAGAAATCTCAGCACAAACCACACAAGTGTTTCTCCCATCACATTCCACACATGCATTGGAACTAATAGCATCATCTAATTCCAAAAGTTTTTCATCATCCCCAAGCATGGTGAAATAGATGTCCTCCAATTGCCTCTTCCTTTCAAGCTCTTTAGTCAAGGGTTCAATGGGGAATGGTGCAACTATGTTCTCCAAAACAGGGTCTTCACTTCTTGACTCGGTTGCTCCCACTTCTTCTTCTTCCTCCTCATCCATTTTGGCATCATCTTCATCATCATACTTTATTGCATCACCTTCATCATCATCCATCAAGTTCCCTTTTGACATTCCGGATAGTTGGTTAGAGATTTTCTCAATACGTACCCCGAAACTTCGAATGGTGTCTTCTTGATTTTTTAATTCTTCCATTGTTGTTACCATGAAGTTCTCCAAAACAGCCTCTAAGTGAGGTCGACTATCCGGGATAGGTTGCTCAACCTCGACTGGGAATGCGGATTTGAAGTTCTCCCAAGCAACTTCCAATGGGGATGGCTCATCATACCATTGAGATGGTTGTGGTTGATATGAAGGTGTGGAAGATTCCCAATGTTCCTCTTGATCAATCCAAGTATTGTTTGGAGGGTTCCCCCACCATGGAGTAGAAGTGTTGGGAAATTGATTTCCCCATTCAGAATAGCCTACCACTGGTGGAGGAGAGACAGTTGCCCTTGACAACTCATTACTCACTTGTTGGATGTTTACGGCTAATTGCAGCATATCTACCCGCAGCTGCAGCTCAGATATCTCCATTTCTGCATCAGATGGCTGATAATAATTATAGTCCATGATCCTGCCAAACCAATTTTCACCTCACAGACACTTAAGCCCAAGATTAAGAAACACAAAATCAAGTATATACAAAACTAACAAAAGAAAGATATCAAATATATACAGAAAAATAAAATAAAAATGTCTAAACTAGTTGTCTCATTTGTTACTACTGATATTGGCAAAGCCAATCCCCGGCAACGGCGCCAAAAACTTGATGCGTGATTTTTAAGATATATAAAGGCAAGTGCACCTCGTCGCAATCAAGTAATACGGTGGTAAGACCGGTTATCGTATCCACAGGGATTGGTTGTCAATTACCAATTCACAAACTTAACAACTATCTAGACTAAACTATGGTATGAGATATCAAAACAGAAAACAAAGCAATACAATATTTTTGGTCTTTTTGGACTTTTAACAAACACTTGGAGTGCAGAATTTACAAGTGGATAGAATTGTCAGGTTTAGACTACACTAATCCTCCCTTGATTGCAATGAAATGGCTAACAACACAAGTCCTAATTCAATTATGCCAATCAAGCCTTTTCTAAAGTACTCAAGCCTAATGTCTTAGGTGCATTGAGCCTAAAACCCCAAATTAAACCCTAATGTCTTAGGTGGATTAACCTGAGATTTTGCATTAAGTCAAGACTTATAAGATTGCAAGCATTCAACACCTATGTCTAGATTCTTGAACTACTTGGCATATGATTCATGAGCATGCCTTAACACCAACCTTTCAGTTATCTATCAAAGCAACATATCATTCCTATGGGTAGCTAATCCAAGGAAAGCATTAAGCACAGAATCACATACTCATAAAGAAATAGAAACTTGCATTGAAATCAAATCAATTAACAATCAACTTCAGAAAAGCTACATCTAAACCCAACAATGGGGGAATTAGCTATACATGATAAATTCTACAAAAGATAAAGAGAGAAGAGAGGAAGAAAACTTCATGACGAATCCTTCAATCTCCTTCCAATCCAAGAGCAGAGAGATGTCATCATTAAGGTCCCAGCCTTCCCCCAGCCATCAGCCCTCTTTAGGGTTTCCAAGCCTTTGCAAAAAGTCCCCTTTTTTCTCTCTTTGTCTTGTTATTTATAGATCTGCTGCGCGTCACGGCCGTGATGTCTATCACGGCCAGGCCGTGACGCTTTCTGTCCAAGGCGTGTCTTCCAGTTTTAACTCTCGTGAGGCGAGAGAAGTGTTCGCGACGCGAGCCCTCATTTTCTGATTGATCACGACCGTGATGTCTGTCACGGCCAGGGCGTGATAGTCTCTGACTTTTGCCTTCTTCTCTGCTTGATCACGGTCGTGATGGTCATCACGGCCAGGCCGTGATAGGCTCTGTTTGGCTCATATTCTTCTCTTTTTAAGCTCCAAAATCATCCAAACTTCATTATAGCCAAATATGCACAGTTTTCCTTCAATTTCTGCAAAACAACACACAGAAACCACCTTCACCCGTTCCAAGGGAAAATTAAACAAAATCAAACTAAAATTGCCTAAACTATATGCAAATGCATGCAGAACTATACATGGAAAAAGAGGTGAAATCACACTCATCATTTTGTCACCTCCTTCTTTACAACATCCAGAATCAATGGATTTAGCCGCCTTTGCGGCTGCCTAACTGGTTTACCCCCATCCTCCAACAGAATCTTATGCATACATCTAGAAGGGCTAATTCCTGGGATGTCAGCCAAGGTCCATCCAATCGCCTTCTTGTGCCTCTTCAAAACCTCCAAGAGTTTAGCTTCCTGGTCAGAGTCAAGGTTGGAGGAAATAATAACTGGAAGTTTTTCATTCCTCTCCAAGTAAGCATACTTCAGATTTCTAGGAAGTGGCTTGAGCTAAGGAGGGTGGCTGCTCAACAGATGGTATGTTTGGGGCAGTCAGACTGTCAATAACTTCAGCCGAGCAGATAGCTTCACTCACACTATCACCCTGCAAGGTAACATCACTCTCAGCACCAAAAGCACAAGGGTTAGTGTTAGTACAATCAGTGCATGAATAAACATCATTAAAATCAGAAACAGATAGGAAATCAGCAACCAAGTCATCATAGGTGTCATCAACAATTTCAGAGAGCGACTCTATTTGAAAGACAGAGTGCTCTTCCAAGGGGTGATTCATAGCATCGAAAATGTTGAATTTTGCCACAATGTCACCAAACTCCATGGACATGGTTCCATCGTGAACATCAATCTTTGTCTTCGCCGTTTTCATGAACGGCCTGCCCAGAATGATTGGTGATCTGCTAGAATCTGTTTCCCCTGCCATGTCCAGAATGTAGAAATCAGCAGGGAAGATCAAATCATTAACCTGTACCAACACATCTTCTACCACTCCAACGGGGCGAGCATTGGTCCTGTTTTCCAACTGAATAGTCAGACCTGTATGTTGCAAAGGGCCAAGATCAAGGTTGTTGAAGATAGAAGTGGGCATGACATTGATAGAAGCTCCCAAATCCAACATGCAATAGTCGAATTTACTGTCCCCAATGGTGCATGGAATAGCAAACGTTCCCGGATCCTTGCACTTCTGTGGCAGTGCCTGAGTGAGGGTTGAAATTGTAACCTTCTCGGGAGCAAGTTTAGGTTGAATGAGGGCTGAAACATTTCGCCCCAAATTGACTCTCTCATTACCCTTCAACCTTCTCTTGTGGGTGCACAAATCCTTCAGAAACTTTGCATACTTTGGAACTTGCTTAATCACATCTAGGAGCGTAATGTTTACCGCCACCTTTCTGAACACATCTAGAATCTTCCTCTCCTTGTTTTCCCCATCAATCTTCTTATTTTTCTGCACTCTTTGTAGGAAGGGGATCGGTGGCACATACACTTTCTCAGTTTCAACAACAGCAGGGGGCTCAGGTGTTTCCTCAACAACTTCATTCTTTTCAGGGGCTGCCTCTACAACTTTCCCGGATCTCAAAGAAATCGCACTCACATTAGGATTTGGAGCATTAGGATTCACCACTGTTTGTGCAGGTAGTTGGTTCGATCCTTGAGCTTGCTGCATGGCATTCATCGAAGTGGCAAGCTGTCCAATCTGTGTCTGCAAGGCCTGAACACTAGCATCCGTTCACTGCTGAGATTGTCCAAATTGTGTCTGCAAATTGTGAATGCTAGCATCTGTTCGTTGCTGAAACTGTCCAAATTGCTGTTGAAACTGGAGATTTTGTGCATTCATTTGAGCAGTCATTTGTGCAGTCATTTGCTTGAACAGGTCCTCTAGTAAAGGTCCAGAAGGTGCAGAGGTGGTTACCTGGGGAGGATTCTGTGGTGGTGCTATCAGCTGCTGTTGTGTGGATGAGTTCCCATACCGAAGGTTCGGATGATTCCTCCAGTTGGGATGGTACTTATTTGTGGAAAGGTCAGGAATGCTTTGCACGGGTTCCGATTGTTGCCTTGATTGTAAGGATTGATTGCATAAGCTTGAGGCAAATCAAGAATCGACTCATCTTTCAGAATGGGGCATGCATCGGTCAGGTGCTCAGGAGAGCTGCACATGCCACACAACCTTGCTGGTCGAACCTTATCCAGTGCCAACTGCTTCACCAAAGAAGTGAGCTCATCAATTCTGGTTTCAAGGGCCTTGTTGGAAGAAGAACCTTGGATCTCATTTACACCCCTTGTCTCGACAGAGTTGCTTCTGGTTGTGAATTGCTGGGAGTTTAATGACATATTTTCAATCAATTTCTTGGCAGCAGCTGGAGTTTTATCAACGAGTGCTCCCCCACTAGCGGCATCCAAAATATTTCTGTCCATTGGGAGCAATCCCTCATAAAAATACTGAATAAGTAGCTGCTCAGAAATATGGTGCTGAGGGCATCTGGATACCAATTTCTTGAATCTCTCCAGTACTCGGCCAATGACTTATTGCCTTGTCTAATGCCACATATTTCCTTCCTGATTGATGCAGCTCTAGAGGCAGGGAAGTACCTCTCTAGGAAGACTTTCTTCAGATCATTCCAGGTTGTAACAGAGTTCGGCTCAAGATAGAACAACCAATCCTTCGCAGCACCTTCAAGTGAGAATGGGAAGGCTTTTAGCTTGATATGGTCTTCTGTTATTCCTTCCGGCCTCAAGGTTGTAGAGCAAACAACCTGGAATTCCTTCAGATGTTTGTGTGGATCCTCACCTGCAAGACCACTAAACCTTGGCAACAAGTGTATCAAACCAGATTTTAATTCAAAGGGAGCAACATCATTAGTATATTCAATACACAAACCATTATAATTAACATCAGGGGCAGCAAGCTGCCTTAATGTTCTCTGATCAGCCATGTTATCAAAAACAATTTCAGAATTAGAATCACCACTAATGCTGGCCCGAATTGCTCTACGGTGTGTGTGCAGTGTTCTTTCTATTTCAGGATCAAAATCACACAAGTTAGAACAAGTAGACCTAGTAGCCAGACTAATTCAGAAGAAAAACGAATACGAAAAATGCTAAAATAACAACAAGAGTCCCCGGCAACGGCGCCAATTTGACGTGTTGTCGCGCACGCATCAAAGAGCGAGCGGTTTGTAAAAAGTGTAGTCAGGATGCGACAACTCGGGTATCGTATCACAAGGACTCTCGTAATGTTATTATCACAGAAAATCAGTTTTCTTGGTGGGGGGGGTTGGTTTGAAATTGATTGGAAAAACAGAATGAAAACAGAGCAGAGAAAAAACAAAGCAAATTAAGTGATTATCAAATAAGACAAAGACGATCAATCTGTTGTTCGATTTCCCACTATCATCGGTTCATGTAATTCCATACCCTAAGCGGATTCTAATCCCTTTTCGATTGTAGCATCGATTAACAAGCGAAATCGACGCTACGGGACATATGCTCCTAATTCCGAATTAAGCAAACGGATGAAGCCCTTCGTGAATTAAGCAAACACGAATTGAACGCACGCGAATTAAGCAAACGCGATTAAGTTTAGGAACATAAAATCATCGAAAATAAATCAACACTAATTCGATACAAACTGAATTAAGCAAACAGAGAATAGCGAATAGTATTGAAAGAGAGAAGGAAATTCAATCGGGAATTACAAGACCTCAAGTGTCGGCGGAAGCCGATTACAGCAGATTAACCTAGGGAGATTAGTTCTCCATCAAAAACGCAATACAATCAGAGAAATTCGTAAACAAGGATTAGCAAAAGATGTCCCCCTAATCTGCCTTAAACAGTAATTATAGCTTTAGAATCTGCGCACGCTCGCGAGGCCAGAAGTCTCTCGCGACGCGAATATTAAAATGGTGCCAGTTCAAATTTGGGCTCTCGCCAGGCGAGATGATGCCTCGCGAGGTGAGACTTCAAAATCTGGTTTGTCACAGCCGTGATGCCTATCACGGCCAGGCCATGATTACTTTTGACTTTGGGTGCTTATCTGTCATGGCCGTGACCTTCATCACGGCTAGGCCGTGATGGTCTCTGTCCTCCAGGGTCTTTTCTTCACGCCCGTGATGCTTTCTTACTTTGAGGCTCGCGAGGCAAGACATAGTTCGCGTGGCGAGGCAGAGAAGATGACATTTCTGGCACAGGCTGGTCTTCAATCTCACGGGGTGAGTAACCTCTCGGGGGCGAGTACTTCCAGGATTGCAATTTCCACTGTTTCCTTCATTCCCTGGACTCTAAGTTAACCTGAAAACATGAAATAGACATAAGTGCTTTATTTGACTCAAAACTGGCTAAATTACCCTAAAACTACTTAAGGGACTCAACACCTTGCTTGAGGACAATCAAGTCTAATTTGGGAGAAAACGAGATATAATTGGCACAAAACCACGGTCATACTAGTCATAAAACTAGATGAGCCAGAGGCTTATCAACGGGACTTCCCCGTCCATGCCAGGTGCAAATGTGATGGACGGGACTTCCCCGTCCAACAGCAAGTCCCATGTGATGGACGGGGCTTCCCCGTCGACAGCAGGTACAAATGTGATCGCCGGGACTTCCCCGTCCAACAGAAACTCCCATACGATGGATGGGGCTTCCCTGTCCACAGCGAGTACAAATGTGATGGACGAGACATCCCCGTCCAACAGCAAGTCCCATTTGATGGACGGGGCTTCCTCGTCCACAGCAAGTACAAATGTGATGGACGGGACTTCTCTGTCCAACAGCAAGTCCCATGTGATGGACGGGGCTTCCCCGTCCACAGCAAGTACAAATGTAATTGATGGGACCTCCCGCCCAACAGCAAGTGCCATGTGTTGGACGGGGCTTCCCCGTCCACAGCAAGTACAAATGTGATGGTCGGGACTTCCCCGTCCAACAGTAAGTACAAATGTGATGGACGGGACTTCCCCGTCCAACAGTAAGTTACAAACGTGATGGACGGGGCTTGCCCGTCCACAGCAAGTTCCAGAGAGGTAACTTATCCAGCATTGCAAGTTCCAGAGAGGCCCAAAATAAAGTGTTCATGTTATATGGAAAGCAGCCAATAAAATATGCTACAAAGAAAACACCATGGGCAACTTATATAACAATATTGCCAATAGGCAGGCACATAAAACATTTACCCAAAAATGGCAGATAAAAAAGTTGGAAATCAGAAGACAACAGGAGATGCAACATAAAAATGAAAATAGATTAGAAACAAAAAGAGGGAGAAGCAAGGGGAAGATAGTTATAGACAGTAAGAGAAGGAGTGGTTCCAATAGGTAGCAACCTCTATGCCTCCATGGTCTTGGACTTTCTAGTGTGCTAATTTTGTCTAACAACATGATTCATAATATTGGTTAGCTGATATATTCAAAGAAAAGAAAAAGAAAGGCAACATAACTGCTATGTTCGACTGAAACTTAATAGAAAAAGACAGACTGCTCCTTCAAAGGGTTCTCCCTTTACAACTCATCAAATGTGACGTTCCACACCTTAACTTCTGGATACCCACTATTCAACCTTGTTCCCTATATTGAAGCTATGCCCTACCCCTCTGAATAGTCTCACCACCTCACAGCCTTAACAATCTGATTCCACCTAACTAAACTAAAACTAACACAGCAAAAAAGATGCACCAAATAAGAACATGTAATATGTTTAAAATTCTTGCAGGGAAAAATTTTGATAACCCTCCAAGAAACAAACAGGTTACTCTATCTGACATTTCTACTTAAACATAACACATATGAGAAACAAATAGTAAGTTATCGAAAAGCAAAATGAGAGAGGCGTAGAACAATGTAAGTGGAACAAATTAGGAAAGAATAAAAAAAACATAGAAAGTCACAATTTATGAGCAGATTAAAGAGGAAGGGAATCGAGTTTATAAAAAGACAAACAAATGTTATTATGCCTTATCCTCGATGTCAATGCATCAAAAAGTCAGAAATGATACTAAAACTAACTGAACAAAGGGAAACTTTCACTAGTGGAAAATATACATTAGACGGTAAAGGTTTACGTCAGTTAACCAAAAGCTAGACGTTAAAAAGGAGGCGGTGGCAGTTTTTTAAATATCATGCTTCATTAATTCAATTTTAACGTCAGTTGTTTTAAGGACTGACGTTAAAAGTGAAGTGACTCACTTTTAACGTCAGTTCGATAAAGAACTGACGTTAGAAGTAAGTCTCTTCACTTTTAACGTCAGTCCCTACATCAACAGACGTTAAAAGTTATTTTAATAATTTTTTTATCTAGTATACGATTCCTTCCGCATTGCCTTCCTCAAAGTTTCAGTTTCACATGAATTGCTTTGATGTTTTGTGTTTCTGTTTTGAAAACTAAAATATATGTGCGAAGTATAAGTTGAATCAATAACCCAAACCGGATCTCATTCATGAAGTGTAATATCTGATCGATCGATCTGAGAAGATTGAAAGGGTTTAAAATCCTATAAAAAGTTACATTGAAAGGGTTTAAAATCCTATAAAAAGCTACATTGAAAGGGTTTAAAATCCTAAACATTAAAGCTACATCCCATCAGAGAGTTTTATGAAATATGCCAAAGGGAAAACTATATATACTCCGAAGACCTCAGAAAACTGGGGGGCATGAGAGAGCTCAAGAGAGAGGCAAAAACAGGTGCACCAGATCCGTTTCAAGCAAAGGCAGTGGTTCCAGAGACTTCCAATATGGTCACTTGCTGCCAAAGCTGAGGTTTTGGAACTGTGACCCCCGAGCACCTGATTAGTCCTCCAGCAGCTGATTCTCCGGAAGGTGATAAGGTGAGCAACTCACATAATGTAATTTACTCAGACTTATCACCCATGTAATGTAATTTACTCAAACTCAGAAGTTGTTTGACCATTAAGACAAAGACCTTTGAGTCTAGGAATAGGAAGAAAGAGTGATGAAGTTAATCTCCACGGCAGAGCCATATTGCGAAACAGAAAATTAAAAGGATGGAAGGAAGTTATTTATAGGAGCAGGGGATGAAGTTACTAAGCTATTCTGATTTTGTTGAAAACTTACCTATAAACTTAATGCTCATTAAGAGGATTGAGTTACAAGGTGCATGGGTAAGTAGCACAAGATGATCAAAGGAATGAATGTTTTTGCGAGATATCTATACACTTTTAATGTCGACTTTTTAAAAAACCGGCGTTAAAAGTGTTTTTAAATAAAAATATTAATTGTTAACGTCAGTTTTTATACAATCGCGGCGTTAAAAGTTTGATTTTTACTTGATTAAATAAATAGTGGCGTAAATAATCCTATATATTATAAACGTGCAGAATGAATATTGGAAATAATGTAATGAACTTGGCAATCATCAATTAAGTTGGACGTTAAAAATGAGGTGGTGGGTAAACTATTTGCGTCGATTCTATAAATAATCGACGTAAATAATTATGAAACTCATTTCATTGGTTGTCATGTCCCTGTTGTCCCTCTTAACGCAGATCACTCCATATAGTACTGCAGTTTATTTCTAAACCTTTTTTTATACAAGTTTATTTTTAATTTTTATTAATTAGCTTGAATTAGTAAACAAATTATTGTGCAAATTAAAATAAATAAACACTTAACATAAAACAAGTTATATGTATAATCAAATCGTATGACATTGAAGCGATTCATAAGTTAAAATTACATGATTAAAAGATAAAAAATTTCTGCAACATAACCCTAAAATATAAAAAAGTTTCTGCATCGACATCATTTTCTTCTCGATCCCTGTCATCGAAACTCCAATGGATGCATCACCTCCCTCACTTGAATTCCAAGATGCAAAGTAAATCCTCAGTCACTAGCAGCGAAAGCAATGTGAAATGGATCTTTGCATCTTTCTTCTTCAGTGGAGTTCCTTGATGCATCATCTTGAATCCACAATCACTTGCTTCCAAAGCAAAGTGAAAGGGATGACGGGGATGAAATAAAGTGAGAGAATCACATTACGTGATTCACCCAACCTTAATATCCATGCAATGTAATTTACTCAAACTCAGAAGTTGTTTGACCATTAAGACAAAGACCTTTGAGTCTAGGAATAGGAAGAAAGAGTGATGAAGTTAATCTCCACAGTAGAGCCATATTGTGAAGCAGAAAATTAATTAAAAGGAGATGGAAGCTAGGAAGCTATTTATAGGAGCAGTGGATGAAGTTACTAAGTTATTCTGATTTTCTTGAAAACTTATCTATAAATTTAATGCTCATTAAGAGGATTAGGTACAAAGGTGAATGGGTAAGTAGCACAGTACGTAGTCAAGGGAATGAATGTTTTTGCAGAAACTAATAAACCTTTAACGTCCGTTGTGTAATACAACTGACGTAAGAAGTTGTGAGTGTTTTTAACGTCAGTTTCTTAATACAACTTACGTTAAATATATGACCTTTAACGTCAGTTATTACTAACAACTGACGTAATAAGTGTGAGAGTTTTTAACGTCCGTTTATTAATACAACTGACGTTCAATATATGATCTTCAACGTCAGGTTTTACCAAAAACTGACGTAAAATGTTGTTTTATTTTAATTATAACGTTTACCCCCGTGCGCATTCTCCACTTCTCTACGTCTTTTCTATTTTCATCACGCTCAACCCTCGCTCACTCTCGCTCTCACTCTGCCTTAATCGCGAGCTCATCTCCACCGCAACCACCGCGAGGGCTTCTTCGCCACCACCGTGAGGTACACTCTTAACCCCTAACTCTGTCTTTCCCGCTCCTTCTTTGCAATAACTTGACATCTCTCTTTCCCCTGGCCTTCCCGCGCACTAACTCTCCTTGTCCCTCTGCTCTCAGTAACCACATCGAACGTTGGCCACCACTCGAGCTTCCCCCCGACCACCACGCGAGCGCCTATTTCTGGTGAGTCTTTAATTAGGGCACATTTTTTTATTCACGGTTTTGAGTGCATGCATGTTGCTCTCCTGGTTTGAAACTGTAGTCTCAGTAGTTGAAACTTGAAACTGTGGGTTTGAGTTGTTTGGAATGTCTCTATTTTTGGTTTTGAGTGTATGTTGAAACTGTAGTCTCAGTAGCTGTAACTTTAAACCGTGAGTTTGAGTTGTTTGGAATGTCTCTATTTTTGGTTTTGAGTGCATGTTGCTCTGCTGGTTGATCTGTCATGGCCCTGATCAGTTCTGCCTATGAGGGTCTTGTAACATCCTAAAATTCTAATATAATTAATTTGAAAAAAAGAAAGAAAGAAAGATTAAGTTATATAAAATAATAATAATAATAATAATGATATAATAAAAATAAAATATGATTAAGAGGTTTAGTGGTGAGAATTTATTAGTATAAAATTTATTAGAATTGGTTAGTGGATACAAAGAAATATTAAATTAAAATAAATATATATATATATATAAAAAAGAGAATTAATATATATATTTATATATATATATATATATATATATAAGTTGGGCGCTGATTACTCTATGATTTTAAAAAAAAAAAAAAAAAAAAAAGAAAAAAGGAAGAAAACCTAAGGCACAGGCAATATATATATACACATTGAACATAAAGTGAAAAAAAAGAAGGAAAAGCACGTAGAGCGCCGCAGGGAGTTTGTATTTTCGCCGGATCCATTTCTTGCCGGTACAATCCTAACAACACAGATCCAAGAACGCCACCAAACGGGAGAGGAATTTTTAGGGAAGCGCAAATCCCTATCATACGTAATTTCTAGAGCACAGTGGAGGTCTGCAAAAGGTGAGTAAAAATACTTTTTCTCACACTTTCATGGTACAAATAATTTGAAGTTTGATAAACTGATTTGAATAATATAATTCCTATTGAATTTATAAATAAGTAGTTTTGTTTTTAATTTATAATGTTTTTTGTACACATTCTCTTAAAGTTCTCGTCTTTGTTTGATTAAGAAGATTTCCATCCAGATTGTTGCTTCTTACGCTACTACTGAGTTTTTTTCTACTGATGGCAAATTGCAAGTAGACTTTTTACTGGACAATTTCTAAATCATTCCCATTTGCATAACCTCACGTGAATTGGGTTATATTTTTGTCTCCAACCTCCAATTGCCAAAGCCAATTCACGTGGTAATTATATTATAGTTTGATTGCAACTTTAATTATTGTTAAGAAATATGTTTGATTTATATGAATTGTGGTTGACTGGCATGATAAATGATGTTATAGTGTTGCTTTAGCATGACATAATATTTGTTATTGAAGCATAGAGTTTGAACACCTTGATAGTCATCTGGGATGACATATCGCATTACACATGAGTTGGTCATCACCTTCTGGGAAGGGATGATGGTATACATTCTATTCCGGGAATAGGATGGAGATATCACCATCTGGGATGGGATATCAGATGATTAAAATATTCACATCTGGGATGGAATATTACTAGATACCTCCATCTGGGATGGGGAAGGCAGTGGGACGCCATTGCGTGGATATGAGCTCATAGACCTTTAGTGGATCTGGGATTCACACCGGTTCTGAGAACCAAAGAGTCAAGTTAAGTGATTCTGGGAATCACCGAGTCATGTTCGTGGAGTTGCATTGTGTAGAGTTGCATGGTGAATGTGATTAAATGCAATGTGATGTGACCGATTCTTTGAGTTTATGAGTTTGTGCTTTAAATGCTTGACATTAATTTTATATATATGTATATATAATTATTATTTTGGAGGTTTATTATATTCAATATTTTAAAAATTAGCGGGTACCATGAATGTTTTTCCGGTTACCGCACCGGCTGAGAACAACACTATTTGCGAAAATATTTTTAGAACTTGATTTTTATTCACTGGGATTATATCTCATTAAAAGTGTTGTTTTCAGAGCACGAGGACGATATCACCAAGTGAAGAGGATTGAAGACTTAGCGAATTTACTTATTTATTATCTAGCTTTGTTAGTATTTTATTTTGAATAAGGAGCCGTTTGTGGCTAGACATATTTATTTTATTTTTATTTATCATTGGGTTTATTAGTAGACGCCCGGTTTTGAGGCTTGGGGTTTTTATTTGGACGTATGGATTTATTATTTATTACTTTGATACATTATTACTATTTTATTTAATATGAGACATTTTCCAGACTTATATAATTGATAAAATTTTTATGACTAACACATTTTAATTAAATGTTTTAAAGGATATTTTATTGATTTTATCTTGGGATCACTAATGTAACGAAGGGCGTTACATTTATGGTATCAGAGCAGTTCGATTCTCAATCGGACTGTGGTAATGGGGCTTTTTCTAAAATAAAACTTGGGCGCATAGGATGCTTGTTAGAGTTATAGATGCTGCATGCTACTCTTTGGGATATTGGACCTGATCAACCCAGTATTTCATTGGTAGTGAGCAGATTTATGGCGACTAATAGGCGAGGGACGAATGTTGCACTTGCAGCAGCTTTGGATTGTATGGCCAAAGCTATGCAAGGGCAGACGGAGACACGCCGTCAACTGAAGGGGAATGGAGGCCAGTCACTAATGAAGTGGTGGCAACCTAGGACCCTTAACACGTGGGGCTTTTCGAATTCAAGAAGAACAATTCGCCATCATTCTGAGGCAGCTTAGATCCGAAGGAGGCTGAATTTCTTCCACTCGTTAAGAAAAAAAAAAATTATATTGTCTGATTCAGGAGCAACGCATCCCTTGATACATCCTTTATGTGTGAAAATTTGGAGATACCAACCTTTCATTTGCCCTTTGATTCATAAGTTTCTACTCCTATAGGGGTATTCTTGTTCTTCCATTGGCTACTTAAATTGTTTCCTTGTGCGTCAAGACACTCCTTATGACATCAACCTTATTGTTATCTATGTATTGTATGTTATTCTTGGTATTGACTTATTGGCATCTAGACTCATTACCATAAGCATTCTGACAAAAATATCCTTATCTCTTCACATCCAATGTCTAAGGATTTTCCCCGCACCTATCTATTGTTTCGCTTGTTGCTTGTCATAAGTGCTTAGTTGAGGGAGCTCAAGGATATATACTCTTATTCTCTCTGCTAAGATAGAGTCTGATGATGATGTGACGGCTATACCCGTGGTGTGTGAATTCCAGGATGTTTCCCCTAAGGATGTCTCTAGCTTGCCTCTGAATAAGGAAGTTGAGTTTAACATAGATCTAGTGCCAGGGAATGGACCAGTATCGGTAGCGCCTTATGGAATGGTACCTTTAGAGTTGGGCGAGCTTAAGAAACAGTTAGAGGAGATGCTAGGGAAGGGGTTTATTAGGCCTAGTGTGTCACCCTGGGGAGCACCTGTCCTACTGGTGAAAAAGAAGGATGGGACCATGAGGTTATGTGTTGACTATAGGCAGTTGAACAAAGTGACCATCAGGAATAAATACCCTTTGTCTAGGATAGATGACCTCTTAGACTAGCTGAGGAGAGCATCAGTGTTTTCCAAATAGACCTAAGATCAGGATACCATCAAATTGGAGTTAGAAGCGAGGACATCCCCAAGACAGCCTTCAGGACAAGGTATGGGCACTATGAGTATGTAGTGATGCCCTTTGGAGTGACCAATGCCCCAGCCGTTTTCATGGACTACATGAATCGGATCTTTAGGACCTTTTTAGACAGATTTGTGGTGGTGTTCATAGATGATATTTTAATATACTCTAGGACACCAGAAGAACATGGAGAACACTTAAGGTTGGTGTTGCAGATCTTGAGGGACGAGTGTCTTTATGCCAAACCGGAGACGTGTGAGTTTTGGCTAGACGAGGTAAAGTTTTTAGGACACACGATCTCAAAGGATGGAGTAGCGGTTGATTCCTCTAAAGTTGATGCGGTGTTGGGATTGGAACAATCAAGACAAGAATCAAGTGAGAAGTTTCTTAGGCTTAGCTGGTTACTATAGGAAGTTCATAGGGGGTTCTCTAGAATAGCCTTACCTTTGACCAGATTGAGTAGAAAAGGGAAACCTTTTATGTGGGACCGGGAGTGTGAGGACGGGTTCCAAGAGCTTAAGGGGAGATTGGTGTCGTCACCGGTCTTAACTATACCGGATCCCTTAGTGAGTTTTGTGGTGTCTTTGCGACGCATCCAAGAATGACTTGGGATGTGTCTTAATGCAGGAGGGCAAGGTGGTAGCATATGCCTTTAGGCAGCTTAGGCCACATGAGGGGAATTACCATACCTATGACCTAGAGCTAGCAGCTGTGGTTTTTGCCCTTAAGATTCGGAGGCATTACCTTTATGGTGCAACGTTTGAAGTTTTAGTGACCATAAAAGCCTTAAATATCTATTCGACCAAGAGGAGTTGAACATGAGGCAACGAAGGTGGATGGAGTTCCTTAATGACTATGACTTCGAGTTGAAGTACCATCCGGGAAAAGCTAATGTGGTGGCAGATGCTTTGAGTAGGAAGTCCCTACACGTGTCGAGCTTAATGGTGCAAGAGCTGAACCTCATGGAAGAGTTTGGGGACGTGAATCTGGAGGTGTTGGATGTGTCCTTAATTGTCTTAAGTTTGAAGCTGGATAGGTTGGAAATTAATAGTGACCTTAGAGATGAGGTTAGGCGGGAACAACTTTTAGACCAAGAGTTGCAGTCTCGGTTGGGACAAGAGGGTTATGAGTTGTCTGTTGATGAGCTAGTGAAGTTTAAGGATAGGATCGTTGTTCCTAAGGAGGGGAGCCTTAGAGAGAAGATATTAGAGAAAGCTAGTAAGGGAATGTTTACCATACGTCATGGGATAAGTAAGATGTACCAAGACCTTAATAGGATGTATTGGTGGCCAGGAATGAAAAAGGATGTGGCTATCTTCGTAACCAGGTGTTTAGTGTGCCAAAAGGTTAAGATAGAACATCAGAAGCCTTCGGGGTTGTTGCAGTCCTTGGAGATTCCAGAATGGAGGTGGGAGAGAATTTCTATGGACTTTGTGATGGGGTTACCTAAGACGCGTTTGGGCTTAGACGCCATTTGGGTGATAGTGGATAGGTTGACCAAGTCTGCCCACTTCTTGCCAATTAGGGCAACCTATAGCTTAGACAAGTTGGCATACCTCTATATCAAGGAAATAGTCAAGCTTCATGGGATACCCACATCTATAGTGTCAGATAGAGACCCGAGGTTTACCTCTAGATTTTGGAAAGCTTTTCAGCAAGCCTTTGGGACTAAGTTGGACCTGAGCACGGCCTATCATCCCCAAACGGATGGTCAGTCAGAGCGGACCATTCAAACCCTTGAGAACATGCTTAGAGCGTGTGTCCTAGATGAAGGAGGGAGTTGGGATGGATTCCTACCTCTCATTAAGTTTGCGTATAACAATAGTTATCACGCTAGTATAGGCATGACACCCTATGAGGCCCTATATGGGAGGGAGTGTAGGTCCCCTTTATGTTGGTGTGAGGTAGGTGAGAAAATCTTGATAGGACCTGAATTGGTCCAGGAAATCTCTGAGAGGATCAAAATGATTAGGGAGAGGATGCACACGACGCAAAGTAGACAAAAGAGCTACACCGACAAAAGGAGGAAGCCTCTAGGATTCCAGGAAAGTGAGCATGTATTTTGAGAGTCACTCCTAAGACTAGGGTTGGGAGGTCAGTGAAAGTCAAAAAGCTCAATCCTCGTTTCATGGGTCCGTTTCAAATCCTAAAAAGAGTCGGGCTTGTTGCTTACCAATTGGCTCTTCCACCACAGTTGTCGAATCTCCATGACGTCTTCCATGTGTCTCAACTCCGGAAGTACGTGCCAGATATTTCACACGTGATAGCTCCTGAGTCAATACAATTGAAGGATAATTTAATATTTAAGCCCAGGCCTATTCAGATCATTGACAAGAGCACAAAAACTCTGAGGAACAAGATGATCCCATTGGTAAAAGTGTTATGGACGGATTGACTCCTGAGGAAGCCACTTGGGAGATGGAGGAGGACATCGTGCGTCAATACCCAGATTTTATTATCTAAGGTACGATAACCTTTACGTTTGAATATGTCACATGTTAAAATAAGTGCGTGAGTGTGAGGCGAATTTCGGGGACGAAATTCTCGAAGGAGGGGAGAAAATGTAACATCCTAAAATTCTAATATAATTAATTTGAAAAAAAGAAAGAAAGAAAGATTAAGTTATATAAAATAATAATAATAATAATAATGATATAATAAAAATAAAATATGATTAAGAGGTTTAGTGGTGAGAATTTATTAGTATAAAATTTATTAGAATTGGTTAGTGGATACAAAGAAATATTAAATTAAAATAAATATATATATATAAAAAAGAGAATTAATATATATATATATATATATATATATATATATATATATATATAAGTTGGGCGCTGATTACTCTCTGATTTTAAAAAAAAAAATAAAAAAAAAAGAAAAAAGGAAGAAAACCTAAGGCACAGGCAATATATATATACACATTGAACATAAAGTGAAAAAAAAGAAGGAAAAGCACGTAGAGCGCCGCAGGGAGTTTGTATTTTCGCCGGATCCATTTCTTGCCGGTACAATCCTAACAACACAGATCCAAGAACGCCACCAAACGGGAGAGGAATTTTTAGGGAAGCGCAAATCCCTATCATACGTAATTTCTAGAGCACAGTGGAGGACTGCAAATGGTGATTAAAAATACTTTTTCTCACACTTTCATGGTACAAATAATTTGAAGTTTGATAAACTGATTTGAATAATATAATTCCTATTGAATTTATAAATAAGTAGTTTTGTTTTTAATTTATAATGTTTTTTGTACACATTCTCTTAAAGTTCTCGTCTTTGTTTGATTAAGAAGATTTCCATCCAGATTGTTGCTTCTTACGCTACTACTGAGTTTTTTTCTACTGATGGCAAATTGCAAGTAGACTTTTTACTGGACAATTTCTAAATCATTCCCATTTGCATAACCTCACGTGAATTGGGTTATATTTTTGTCTCCAACCTCCAATTGCCAAAGCCAATTCACGTGGTAATTATATTATAGTTTGATTGCAACTTTAATTATTGTTAAGAAATATGTTTGATTTATATGAATTGTGGTTGACTGGCATGATAAATGATGTTATAGTGTTGCTTTAGCATGACATAATATTTGTTATTGAAGCATAGAGTTTGAACACCTTGATAGTCATCTGGGATGACATATCGCATTACACATGAGTTGGTCATCACCTTCTGGGAAGGGATGATGGTATACATTCTATTCCGGGAATAGGATGGAGATATCACCATCTGGGATGGGATATCAGATGATTAAAATATTCACATCTGGGATGGAATATTACTAGATACCTCCATCCGGGATGGGAAGGCAGTGGGACGCCATTGCGTGGATATGAGCTCATAGACCTTTAGTGGATCTGGGATTCACACCGGTTCTGGGAACCAAAGAGTCAAGTTAAGTGATTCTGGGAATCACCGAGTCATGTTCGTGGAGTTGCATTGTGTAGAGTTGCATGGTGAATGTGATTAAATGCAATGTGATGTGACCGTTGCTGAGTTTATGAGTTTGTGCTTTAAATGCTTGACATTAATTTTATATATATGTATATATAATTATTATTTTGGAGGTTTATTATATTCAATATTTTAAAAATTATAGGGTACCATGAATGTTTTTCGGTTATCGCAGACCTACCGAGAACAACACTATTTGCGAAAATATTTTTAGAACTTGATTTTTATTCACTGGGATTATATCTCATTAAAAGTGTTGTTTTCAGAGCACGAGGACGATATCACTGAAGCTGAAGAGGATTGAAGACTTAGCGAATTTACTTATTTATTATCTAGCTTTGTTAGTATTTTATTTTGAATAAGGAGCCGTTTGTGGCTAGACATATTTATTTTATTTTTATTTATCATTGGGTTTATTAGTAGACGCCCGGTTTTGAGGCTTGGGGTTTTTATTTGGACGTATGGATTTATTATTTATTACTTTGATACATTATTACTATTTTATTTAATATGAGACATTTTCCAGACTTATATAATTGATAAAATTTTTATGACTAACACATTTTAATTAAATGTTTTAAAGGATATTTTATTGATTTTATCTTGGGATCACTAATGTAACGAAGGGCGTTACAGGTCTGGTTCAGTTGGCACGTTACGGCCGTGACCAGTGCTTGGCAATCTTCAAAAACTATAGTTTTCAATCTCCCGTATTGTCCTTATATTGGATATATAGATGTTTTGTATATCTACAGGACCTATCTAGTTATTTTTATTTATACTTCTGTATTTATTTTGAGTTATAACCTATGTTAATACATATATATTGTTTCTGAACAGGCATACATATGGATCAGTCGGATAGCCCACATGCACGGGAGGACACTGTGGGGGTTTCGCAGGACCCAATCATGCCTACGCCTGCTGATTCTAGTGTAAGTTTACCTGCATGTTATATACTATCTTTAGTCCTTCTTGTTAATGTAAGTTTATAATGTTACAACCCCCTATTTTATCATTTTTTTTGTCCATACAGACATCACAGGCTCATAGGAAATGGGGCAGAGGAGCCACCTCGTTGAAGAAACTAGAGAAGGACAGGCAGAGCTGACAGAAGCTTGAGGTGTCCTTCGATGCTAATCTAAATGCCCAGGGACCCCGTGCTAAAGAATTTATTAAGTGGTTGTTTCTACAAGCTAAGCAAAGACGTAAGCATCAACTACAACCATCGGAATGACGTTCCACGTAACGTTAAGGATCAGATTTGGGAGGCTATCACGGTATTTTACCTTTACATTCGTTTGATTTACATTATTAGATAATTATCTCGAGTTATAATCCATCCAGTTGTTATATATGTATCTAATGTGTAGGTAGCTTGATCGTGCCAAATGACGAGGATCATCGTCATAAATGTATGAAAATGGCATCAAAGCGTTGGAATGGGTTCAAGCATGATCTTACCAGGTACTATGTATCCGGGAAGAAACGGCTTGATAAAATGTTCTCGGATTATCCCTGGATTGATCGGATACTTGGGATATGTTTGCCAGGAGTCGACAGGATGGAGAATTTCAGGTTGGTTGATTAAGTTAATTTTGTATGCTTATTATAGATCATTTAACTGTATTTAATTATGTGTTTTTGTTTGAATAGGCTAAGGCAAATAAGGGTCGGCAGAATCGAGCGAAGAACGCCCACCGCCACACCATGTCTCGGGGTGGGTACCATACTCGGATCCAAGCAGATGATGGCGGATAGGCCGAGGGCGAAGCGAAAGAGCACTCTGCTAGGATTGAAAGAGGAGAGGTGCCGAGGGCACACCATCAAGTCCTCCGTCGGACATCGACCGCGAGGATGTCCGGTTAGCCTGCCGCATGACAAAGGCGGGATCTTTTAAAGTCGATGCCACTCGTGAAGTGGCGAGATAAGATTGTAAGTAAATAATTAACTTGATTTCAATTGATATTTGTATAGATACTTGCAACACTTTTCACTTGCACGTTTTTTTCATTTTTTTCATTGTAGATGGATCTTAAAGCAAAATCCTCCCGGGCGCATTCGTCCCCTTCCGACGGGCGGGACGTCTTGATGGATCGCTCTAGGCAAGAAAGACCATCCTGGTCGGGTTCTCGGTGTTCCTGGGAACGTGACCATCAAACAATATTATGGCAAGTCTGCTTCACGAAAGCGGGTGGTCAATGAAGCATCAATTTTGGCTGACATTACTCAGCACCTCATGACCAACCCAGATATTACAACACATCTGATGCAAGGCTTAATAGCCAACCCCAGAATTCAGCAGGGCGCTTCCAGAGAGCTTTCCTCCGTCGGTACATCCCAGGACACCGCAAGGCTTGCCAACGCTTCACATGTGAGCACAAAAGAGAGTTTTAGTATGGCACATGTGGAGGACGATGAGTTGGCAGCTAGGGAGCGGGAGTTGGAAGTCCAGCGCCATGAGCATGAGTTGGAAATGAAAAGGCGTGAGCTTGAGTTGGACTCCAAACGATGTGAGCTCGAAATGTTAGCAAAGGTATTTATTCATTATTAATGTCCAAATTAGTCAAATAATTACTTGTGTTTTTTTTAATTATCAAAAACTTATAAATTTTATTTTTCCTAAAATCAAGGCCAAGTCGACGCGTCGTGTGTCGCTGTCACCTATCACTCGTTTGTTCTCACTTGGTGAGGATTATGCGTATGAGATTTTTCAATGTCCATTGGATCACGATGGATGGGTGGCACGCCCAGATCAACATAGGATATTTTCCTTCGTTGGTGACGATCTCGGGAACACCTGCAGAAATAACGTCTGGATGAACAGCAATGTCATCAGTCTCTGGTGCACGTAAGTTAATTTTAATTTTATAACTTATTTATTTTTGGTATTTTTCCATTTAATAATTTATTTTAATTTCAATATATATATTATGTAATTAACATCCACACCCTTTTCATATCTTAGGTATCTCCATCGTCTTCAGCTTGATAAGGGCGTTGCATCAGTTTACGGTTTCTTAGATCCGTCAATCCTTCTGCCCGAGTTCTTTGCTGGCGATGCATTGAGTAAATACATAGGGAAATTGTTGGGAGACAATCCGAAAGAATTATATCTGGCTCCCTACTGTATGGATGACCATTGGCAGTTGTTGGTACTTCACCCGTCTAGGCATACTGTCATATTCTTCTACTCTCTCCACCATGATCCGCCACCGAAGGTGGTGGAAGCTGTAAATATGTAAGTAACTAATCTTAAATTTAATTTAAGTTTTAATATCAGTTGTTTTTAGTTTATTACACACATGATAAATGAGTTTGTTAATTGATCGACATGATTATTTGTTTATGATAGCGCGCTGAAGGTGAGTAGCATAAGTTGCGCCAACGGGAGAAGTAGGACTTCTAAGGCTAAAGCAAATCCTGTATGGAACATCCTCAAGGTTTGGTAGTTTATTTATCAAATAATAATTATTATAATTACTAATTTATGTGTATATTCAACTGACGTTGAAATTAATTTTGTTGGTAGTCTCGATTTCAACCTGACAGTTGGTCGTGCGGCTATTATGTGATGCTTCATATGCTGAACATAGTCTCCGCATCTATTACGGATGGATGGAAGAAGGTAATATTTAAACAACTTGTTAAATTATATATTATAGTTTTGAAGATGACTTGCATTGATGTTATTGTTATTATTTGAACGTGTCTAGGCATTTATCGACCAATCGCCTATTCAAGAAGATGAGTTAAGAGACTTGAGGATGCGCTTCGCTGAATTCTTCTTCAAGTATGCGGCTGAAAAAGGAATTGACAACATACCTCCGCACTACTTAGATAAATAGTTTTTTTGTTAGACTTTAGAAACTAATTAATAACATGTATATATATATATACTTAGATAGTTTTGTTTTTTAGACATTGGAACTAAAATTTATTTATATATATACATGGGTTTTGGTTTTAAGTCCCCCCATTGTTCAATTTTCCTTTGCAATTCTGTAATGTGTGTGATATTCTGTGCTACTGGGACTGAATGCAGGGATAGCTGAGGGGAGTGATATTTTAAAACTGAATTTAAAAAAAAAAAAACCTATTAACGTCAGTTGTATCAAACAACTGACGTTAATAGTATTTTATAAAATATACAGTACACTATTAACGTCAGTTGTTTATTACAACTGACGTTAAAATTAAACCTTTAACGTCAGTTCTTTATAACAACTGACGTTAGTTTTAACAAAATCAACGTCCGCTGTATTAAAGAACAGACGTTAATAGTTTTAGTTTAACGTCCGTTGTTTAAAAAACCGACGTTAATGCTTACAAAATTAACGTCGGTTTTGTTAAGGAACTGACGTTAATAGTGTTATATTTAACGTCAGTTCTCAACTGACGTTAAAATATTAACTATTAACGTCAGCTGTATTTACGTCAGTCAGTATTCTGACGTAAAAAATCAATTTTAACTGACGTAAAAAGCACTTATTGCACTAGTGTTTGAAGGTAAGGGCCTATAGTGTTCAGACTATTGTTTTCTACACATTAATTAAGACACATTCCAGACCTAACATTAGACTTAATGCATGTCTGAACTACATTCTATGTGACTAACTATAAGCCAACGGATAACATCACATAAAGCAAACAAAGGTGAACTATCTATCACTACTTAAAGCACAAACCTTAATCTCAAATATCCAAGGATGTCAATGACGATTTACACTTAAAATTCATTGGCAATGCTGCACCACTATGGTCAAAACTTGTAATAATTATCATTTTGAAGTGAATCAATATCAGTGTAATTGATGACATGTAGCATCTTTCAATATCGTGAATGTTGTACTCAGTTACTAAAAATTATCTTCAGGGTATCTTGACCTTCTAATGTTGCACCACATCATCACTCAATGAAGCAACTCACAAGTTTCATTTCCATGCATTTGCGTTTATATGAGTAAAATAAATAAAGTGACTCAATTATTCACAGAATTTGACTCACAAAATAAACTATATTTTATTTTTGCATATAGAAAGTTTAATAAAAAAACAAATACTGGATTTTCTTTCAGAGTTAACAACTATCCATTGATTTCTTGTAGCCTTAACAGAGTTTGTCGTGGTTAAATAAAAGGCACCCCCTCGTCCAGCAGAAATAAAAGGGACAGGACTGGACGGGACCACCCTGTCCACCAGCAAGTGTAATGACTGGACGGGGCAAACAGCAGGTGCAAACCAATGGACGGGACCACCTCGTCCATCAGCCAGTGCAAAGTAATGGACGAGACCACCCCGTCCATCAGCAAGTGGAAAGCAATGGACGGGACCACCCCATCCATTAGCAAGTGCAAAGCAATGGACGGGATTACCCCGTCCAACAACAAATGCAATGGACTGGACGGGGCCACCCTGTCCATTTGGCAAAAGCAGTGTGATGGACGGGACTTCCCCGTCCACAGCAAGTCCCATGTGATCGACGGGACTTCCCAGTCCACAGCATGTGCAAATGTGATGGACGGGACTTCGCCGTCCAACAGCAAGTCCCATGTAATGGATGGGGCTTCCCCATCGACAGCAGGTACAAATGTGATGGACGGGACTTCCCCGCCCAACAGCAAGTCCCATGTGATGGATGGGGCTTCCCCGTCCACAGTGAGTACAAATGTGATGGACGAGACTTCCCCGTCCAACAGTAACTAACAAACGTGATGGACAGGGCTTGCCCGTCCACAGCAAGTTCCAGAGAGGTAACTTATCCAGCAATGCAAGTTCCAGAGAGGCCCAAAATAAAGTGTTCATGTTATATGGAAAGCAGCCAATAAAATATGCTACAAAGAAAACACCATGGGTAACATATATAACAATATTGCCAATAGGCATGCACATAAAACATTTACCCAAAAATGGCAGATAAAAAAAGCTGAAAATCAGAAGACAACAGGAGATGCAACGTAAAAATGAAAATAGATTAGAAACAAAAAGAGGGAGAAGCAAGGGTAAGATAGTTATAGACAGTAAGAGAAGGAGTGGTTCCAATAGGTAGCAACCTCTCTGCCTCCATGGTCTTGGACTTTCTAGTGTGCTAATTTTGTCTAACAACATAATTCATAATATTTGTTAGCTGAGATGTTTAAAGAAAAGAAAAAGAAAGGCAACATAACTGTTATGTTTGACCGAAACTTAATAGAAAAAGACAGACTGCTCCTTCAAAGGGTTCCCCTTTACAACTCATCAAATGTAACGTTCCACACCTTAACTTCTGGATACCCACTATTCAACCTTTTTCCCCATATTGAAGCTATGCCCTACCCCTCTGAATAGTCTCACAGCCTTAACTATCTGATTCCACCTAACTAAACTAAAACTAACACAACAAAAAAAATGCACCAAATAAGAACATGCAATATGTTTAAAATTCTTGCAGAAAAAAAATTTGATAACAACCCTCCAAGAAACAAACAGGTTACTCTATCTGACACTTCAACTTAAACATAACACATATGAGAAACAAATTGTAAGTTATTGAAAAGCAAAATGAGAGAGGCGTAGAACAATGTAAGCGGTACAAATTAGGAAAGAATAAAAAAACATAGAAAGTCACAATTTATGAGCAGATTAAAGAGGAAGGGAATCGAGTTTAAAAAAAGACAAACAAAATGTTATTATGCCTTTTCCTCGATGTCAATGCATCAAAAAGTCAGAAATGATACTAAAACTAACTGAACAAAGAGAAACTTTGAAGGTAAGGGCCTATAGTGTTCAGACTATTGTTTTCTACACATTTATTAAGACACATTCCATACCTAACATTAGATTTAATGCATGTCTGAACTACATTCTATGTGACTAACTATAAGCCAAAGGATAACATCACATAAACCAAACAAAGGTGAACTATCTATCACTACTTAAAGCACAAACCTTAATCTCAAATATCCAAGGATGTCAATGACGATTTAAACTTAAAATTCATTGGCAATGCTGCACCACTATGGTCAAAACTTGTAATAATTATCATTTTGAAGTGAATCAATATCAGTGTAATTGATGACATGTGGCATCTTTCAATATCGTGAATGTTGTACTCAGTTACTAAAAATTATCTTCAGGGTATCTTGACCTTCTAAAGTTTCACCACATCATCACTCAATGAAGCAACTCACAAGTTTCATTTCCATGCATTTACGTTTATATGAGTAAAATAAATAAAGTGACTCAATTATTCACAGAATTTGACTCACAAAACAAAGTATATTTTATTTTTGCATATAGAAAGTTTAATAAAAAAATCAAATACTGGATTTTCTTTCAGAGTTAACAACTATCCATTGATTTCTTGTAGCATTAACAGAGTTTGTCATGGTTAAATAAAAGAGACCCCCTCGTCCAGCAAAAATAAAAGGGACGGGACTGGACGGGACCACCCCGTCCACCAGTAAGTGTAATGACTGGACGGGGCCAACAGCAAGTGCAAAGCAATGGACGGGACCACCTCGTCCATCGGCAAGTGCAAAGTAATGGACGGGATTACCCCGTCCAACATCAAATGCAGTGGACTGGACGAGGCCACCCCGTCCATTTGGCAAAAGCAGTGTGATGGATGGGACTTCCCCGTCCACAGCAAGTCCCATGTGATGGACGGGACTTCCCCGTCCACAGCAGGTGCAAATGTGATGTACGGGACTTCCCGGTCCAACAGCAAGTCCCATGTGATGGACGGGTCTTCCCCGTCGACAACAGGTACAAATGTGATGGACGGGACTTCCCCATCGAACAGTAAGTCCCATGTGATGGACGGGGAATTCCCTCTCCAACACTTCAATGTATCAGTTTTCTTTTTCTTTCAGAAAAATACAATATGAAAAAAAAAGCTTTTCTATCTTAACACGTTTCCACTTTCTCCTCAGTGTCTGAAGGTATGATGGTTGACATGTATAATCCCATTTAATGCAACTTCACCCGGTTAAGCAAACAATACAATCAAAGTACTAAATATAATAATAATAATCAGAAACAAAAAACTTATTAAAAAATGATTAAACTCCTTGAAATAAGGTGAGCCCTCCACATCAGATGTACAGTAGAAATTTCTAGTCCACTTTTATATTTGTATTGATTTTACCCAAAGGTTACTTTCTTCGCATTTACTCTTGTAAGTGTCACTAGACCTTGCCGCCGCTAGCTTTTTTACCGATGCATCGACCTCTTCACCGGCGGCAACTTCCATTGCCACGTGGCCACATTTCCCGACTCCGACGACTTGCTCTACGCGCAGCTTTCTAGGCTTCGGGACGCGCCGTCGCAAAAGCTCCGTTCCATCAGGTCTAACGGCAGGTCAACCGCGACGTGTGAGGTGGGTGGGGTCCATAAGAATGGCGAGCCAAGTTCGAAAGTTGAGTCTGTGGGACAGCTGCCGAGGATGGAGGATTGTTGCCTTCGCATGGAGGATCCGGTGGGGCTTGGATCGGGTGGTTCCGACCCGAATGTTTTACGGTGAGTTGGCTCTGTCTTTCTCCAATTCTTTGAATCTTTTATTGCTAGAGGCAATAACTTCGTTTAATTGAATATTCTGGATTATAAAATTGGGTTTGGGTTTGTGAATGGCGAGTGCCGTAGTGAATTTTAATCATGCATGTTTTTATTTAACTTTTTTGTTGGACATTTTTCAAATGGAGAGGAAATTAAGAATGCATGCTAAAGTTTGATTGAGCCAAATACAGAGGTTTTTTTAATGCATATATGTGCAACTCGTGATTTGTGGTGATGAATGAATAGTTTTGATGGGCTTAGCAGTGGGAAACATGGAACTTGTATTAGGAACATGACATGATGCATGGGGGTGGTTGTAGTGGGAAAATGGAAGTTGCGAAAAGGGCAGAACAAAATTTGATCCATCCTTTTCTGATTGAGATCATTTTGTTTTGTGGAATGTTTTGGTAAAATTAACATCGTGCTATTATAGTTGGGCCAACATCTATCTTAATAGTTATTTGCTTGCACAATACAAGTTGTTGCATTGTAGCTTATGGAATATTCTGTGTGACAAACCTTAAGAAAAGGGCATATGGTTCCAATAACCCAAAGGTTTAGGCAACTCAGCATAAGGACATTTCCTTTTGCCAAAGTCCATATCAATTTTAACAAGAATTCGAGCTGTTGTGTTAATTATTCTTCTTCATTTCAGAACATCTTTGGATGATGCTGGGAATTCATTGCAAAGTACCAAAGAAACTCGTTCAAGAAAGAGAAGGAAAAAGATGGTTAGAAAGCTGACATGTTTTGTAGAAAATCTGCACTACTACAAAAAAAAAAAGGCTTTAACAGCACACCTTCAGTAACACTTTTCAGTAAAACGCTATTGAAAAAGAGGTGGAACACATTTAATAGCGCTTCCTTAAGGAAGCGCTATCTTTGATACACCCTAAATTGATGGGTAAGAATAGATAGCGCTTGCTCAAGGGAGCGCTATCTATTCATTACATATAGATCGCGCTTCCTCGAGGGAGCACTATCTATTCTTTGCATAAGATAGCGCTTTACCAAGGAAGCGCTATCTATTCTTTTACACTAAAAATTAAAAATAAAATTGTCCCCTCCCTTAAGCACCGAAAAAAAAAATTCGTTCCTTCCCGCTTTCTCAAAACTTCGCCCCACCTCTTCTCTCAGTCCCTCAATCGCTTCTACGGCCACACTCAAACCTCGCTCCCTCACTGCTCGCGATTGCTTCCACGGTGCCACCTCCCTCGATCGCGCCTCCACCATGGCAACACATCAGGTTTTCTATGCCGTCTCCCTCGTTCGCTCAGAGAAACCCTCACTGCCTCGCGACCGTCGTACGTCTTCTACGTCGCCGCTGCTGTACGTCTTCTACGCCGCCGCCGCACCTATCCCTCGAGAACAGTCGCTGCACTACTGTCGAACCACATTCGAACCCCCATCTGTTCTTCTCCTCCACGACCTTCTTCTCCCGCTGCGACCCTCAGATTAAGGATCCCTCTTTCATCCCTCATTCATCTTCGAACCCTTCCCTGCGATTTCCAGATTCACAATACTTTTACAAATGGAGAATTCGGATGGATGTCCACCATTGTTGGTCGAAGGAGATGTTCTCCTCAGTATGCGCGCGGCTGAGCAGATGGACAAAATGATTTTGGCCAGATTACTCCTTGTGTCAGTTGGGCTTTGCTTATTGAAGAATGGTGTGTTGTTTGTGGTTTCTCCTCTTGCTTGGAAATTTGATATTGTTGGGGCAGGGTTTCAACACTATGCGCTATATGGTCACTTGCTTTCTTCAATTGGTGTGGATGTACATCATGGTTGCTCTGGTAGTGTTCATTTTTAAGCCTCGAGACTTTTGAGATTGGATGGCAGAAATTTTAGGTGGACGATATGAAGCTTGCACATCTAGGTTGACCATCCAGGAGGCTTGCATATGTATATAAGTGTGGCCAATTTGCGGTTGATGCAGCTATATCTTGGGCTGTTTTATTATCCTTGTACGGTTGATGCAGTTATTTCTTGGGCTGTTTATTATCATTGTATGACCTTTTCCTGTTCTGTTCTTTGTCTATCTGTTTCTAGGTGGTTTTGAGTAAGGCTGCTGTAATGCCAATACTGGGCAATTTAGAGTGTAGCATTTTAAATACAGTGGTTCTTCTTTTGATCTTGGTTTATTCTTGACTTGATTGTGTGCAGGTCATGGAGTTGGTTCTCTGTCTCTATTGATGGATGTTTTCAATTCTCTGATTGGTGCATTAGTCCATTGGATTGTGTAAAACAAATCTAGAACTCTGTCTATTTCTGGTCTGTAACAGGGTGATGTTTCTGGTGGTGGGGGCTATAAATCCATGCTGCTGTAATTCTTTTGCTTGAGAGTATATTTGTTGGAAGCTAAAAAAATGTTGCTGCTGTGTACATTGTTGTTGTGTTAGTCTTACTTTCGGATGCTGGGTGGCTGCCTATTCATAAAGGATTACATTTTATAGCAGGATTACTCTTATCTATACAGCTTTTCATGCTTTCATCAGAAACTTGTGTTTGTCTATTCTGGTGGATGGCTTGGAAGTCCTGGTAATTCTTTCATGTGTTGCTGGCTGGTTTTTGGCTACTGCAATGTGGTGCTGAGTCTTTAAACTCCACTTTGCTTTTCTTCTTGCTGTATCGGGTGCCCTGTATGTAAGTAAATTCCTTCACATTTTCTGCGTGTTGCTGCTTTGGGGATAATCTTTCATGTGATGCAAGCTGGTTTTGTCTACTGTGTGGTGGTGCTGCGTTTTTTTCATCTATGCAATTTGCTGATTTGGGTTACGATAAAAATATTTGTACATGTTTTAAACTAGAGGAGGTTGACTTTTTAATTTCTACCTGATGTCTTATAATTTACTTTGTTATGTGGGAGGTTTCTGGAATGAACTTTTGGATGAATGTTATGTTAAGCCCCATAACCATTATTTTCCATGCTTGATTTTAGGACATGGTAGCTGAAATTGCCATGAAGTGGACACAAGTTCCGAGAGCTGGAGCTGTTGGAGTAAGGTTCGTGGCCGTTCATCTGAGTACAATCATGTTCAACATGCAAAGCATCATTTCTGATTATATCATTTCTGTTTTTTTACAGTGGATTCTGCTATTACATAGGATAGAACCCACTAAATTGAATACTGTGATTTATAATTTCGTAAATAGTTTTTCCCCACTGAGGAAGCTAGTGAAATTGACTATCATTCTAATGTTAATGTAGGTTTGGATGTCTATTCTTCAATTGCATATGCAAACCTTTTCTTATATCAGCAATTTCTATAAATTTTACTCTATTTGTTGCTGCTACTTCTTAGAGTGGATGTGGATAGCTTAAAATAGTTTTGGATTCATTTTTGAATGAATGTTTGTTCTATATTCTTTTGATTTATTGGGTGACGTGATCTTAAATTCTTTTGCCTTGAAAAAAAGGATATATTGAAGGCCTTTCTCAAATTTGCAGGCAAACAAGAAGATAGCAGATGCTAAGCTTGCTAAAGATTTTTAGGAAGTATTGAATGAATTCCCGAATGCACAACGTCTTGCAGCTGAGAGGGAAACAACATACACTCCTATTGTGGCTTGGCTTATTCTAAATAATCAATATCAGGTGATGTTATTGTTTTGGATGGATATTCTGATGACCTTGATTTTTGATTGCCTCAATTGACCTTCTACGACCACTGGTGCGTTTCACGGCCACCACACAACCGCCGTCTCTCACTGGCGTGTTTCACTCAGAAGCTCCGCCGGTAGAGAGAACTCAGAAGCTCTTCTCTAGGTAATCCCTAATTCCTTCAAATTATTGTGGTCTTTTATTTTTATACATCCTTTGCTCAAAGAGAATCTTGGTTTTGGTTAGTTTGTGTGTTCATATATCCCTTGTTCACTGCTATATTTACCATAGTCGTTTTTTGCAGGTGCAGCAACATCAAGATTCACACACAAATTCTACCTCCCAGGATGTCTTTGATGTTGAGAATCTTGATGATGCTGCATCAACAATAAATGATTCAAGAATTTCTATCTTTTCAATATAGGGATCTTGGATGTTGTTCCTTTGCTTTGCATCGAACAATAAAGGTATGTGTTGTTGATAAACTTTCAATCTTTCATGCTCAAGAGTCAAGAGCAAGACTCTTACACCCTTATTCCTTATTGGTTGTGTTAACTGATAAAGTGTTTGTTGAAAGTTATTAATCTGTGTCCCATGAAGCTGATATAAGAAAAATAAGTAAATCGAAGTTCCAACTTCCAAGTAAGGTGTTCCAACTATGAAGTTTCTTTCATTTGATGGTTCCCGGTTCCATTATTTCAAGGAAGTAAAAAGAATTGTTTAAATTATATGCTTGCCGTCACAAGTAAACAAAATTATCTTGCAATCAAGTTTCTACATGCTGTCCATGTTATATATCTTTGGGGAAGGTCATGGATATGTTTTTTTTTTTTTTTGAAATCTCAGATTAATTTGTTCTTAGTTTTGTATATAGATTTGAAAACAGTGGTGATAAATGTGGTGTACGTTGCTTTCTATCATATGGGTTTGTTTAACATACTAGATTTCTGCAAGGTTTGCTCTATGGGGTTTGTTTAACATACTAGATTTCTGCAAGGTTTGCTCTAAGGTACACACACTACCTGTGATCTCTGACACAGATACTAGATTACCTTTAAGATTTTATCCCAAATTTCACAATTTCATGTCATTCTTGAAATGAAAAATAATTGTTTAGTGTTCTCCTTCATTGACTCTTACATATGTACACTAATTAACATATGCCATACAAAGTTGCAGCATAGATTCTTATTATCTCCAAGACAAGACGTCCTCCTTGATTGAAAAGAAAGGAACATCAAAGATGGCTTGATTTTCCTTTCATCTTTCTTTGTTTTGAACATGATGGCTAGCTTTGTATCTAAAATTGTTAATCTTGTTTTTTTACCTCTGCTGCTGTCAGTACTATTAATAGCCAGCTAGATGATATATATATATATATATATATATATATATATATATATATATGTATGTACTTTGAACTGGTACATACAAATATAATTTGCAGGGTATATAAAGCTTTACATGCGGGGAGTATACATACTTCACTTTAATCTTGTTCCTCAGAAAGTCCAAAACACGTATTACTGTCTATCCATTTTATGGTTAATTTCAATCTCTTTACATTTTCTATACTCTTGGTTTCATATTGTGGCTGTAATAATATGGTGAGACTAAATCGATATCTATAATGGTATTTACGAAAATCCTTATGCAATTTTTTATTTTAAATTAAAAAATTAAAAGAATTAATTTATTATTTTTGGTTTTATAGTGCCCCCGTCAACCGAATGACAACGACTGTGGCTACTACGTTCTGAAATTTATCAAGGATATCATCATTCATGACCAAATGCAGGCTGACAACAAGGACTTTGTGCGATCAAGTAGAAGATGGAAGCAGCATGTACAAATTGTTTATAATTACTAGTGTGTTGATTAGCTTGTATACATTGTTAGTATGCATGGTTATTATCTAGTGTAGGTTAGCGACCTTTTGGTCTATGGACTTCAATAGTAGAATTGGTTATGTGTAAGCGTTACTGTGAATTGTGTTGAAGTATATTACTTAATTAATTGGTTATATATGCGTGATTTTGATATTTGGTTTGGTTTATATATATATATATATATGCTTACCAATATTGTATGTAAGCTTTGTACATTATATATGTGTGTGTGTGATGTGCCTAAATGCAGTGTTACTGTGAACTGATGAGGGATGGTTGTGCAGGTGGGAAATGTAGAAAAATAGTGAATAATGAAAAAGGGGGGGATAGGTAGTGCTTTCTTGAAAAAACGCTGTCTAAAGTGACAAATAGACAGCGCTTTCTTGAAAAAACGCTGTCTAAAGTGACAAATAGACAGCGCTTCCTTGAGAAAGCGCTGTCTAAAGTATGTAATAGATTAAACTGCCTAAAGTGACAAATAGATAGCGCTTCCTTGAGAAAGCGCTGTCTAAAGCGCTACCTATTCCTACTTTCAGTAGCGCTTTCTTGAAAAAACGCTGCCTAAAGTGACAAATAGATAGCGCTTCCTTGAGAAAGCGCTATCTAAAGTATGCAATAGATTATCTTATTACCAACTTTAGACAGCGCTTTCTCAAGGAAGCGTTACCTATTCCTACTTTCAGTAGCGTTTTTTTAAGCGCTATTGAATCTCTCCCACCTTCAGTAGCGGGTGAATAGATAGCGCTTTGAAGCGCTACTAAAGGCAAAAAAACGCTACTAAAGCCATTTTCTGTAGTAGTGCTGGTAGTGAAGGTGATGGAAAAGCAAGACCAGATGCATAAACAATTGGTGGACATGATCGAAAAGAATAAAAGACACAGACTAATGGAGAAGAAGCTTGGAAGCAAAAGGAGATGGAAAGAATTAAAAAGGATGAGGAGGCTAGAACCGAAGAAATTTCTCGCAGTTTGGCTTTCTTATCTTCCATTCAACAACTTTTGGGACAAGAAATTCAAATTCCCCAACCATCAGTAAGCAACAAAAGAGAAGAGCACGATGGTGATGAAATCAAAAACATCCAAAATGGTTTCAAGAGTGGTCTAAGTAAGTAGCAAAAGATGGCCAAAAGTTTAAGTAGAAGCACAGATTTGGATTCCCTGCGATCACTGCAGGTGCATTCACTAAGATGCACCGTCAGTGTTGTTTCATTTTTTCATGTACACTCAAATACATCAAAAATTCAAATGAATTGGACATTCTGTAGTGTAGAAACGGTTTCCTGCATATGGAAGGTGCCTTGAGTGATACCTACCTTGTTCCCAAGTTTAAATCAGAGTAAGGTTAGAGTTAATAATCATAAATATCGCATATGTAAAATTTCTTCAGTTAGATATTCATTTAGTCATTGTTCTTTTGAAATATCTTACTATTGAACTTTGTTAGATAATATACCATCCGGGTTGAGCTAAGGTGCACCACCTATATTTTGTATCATCCACTATACAACCCATATGTGATAAATTTTGGACCAATTAAATTGCCATATGGGTTCGGTCAAAATTTCAAACTTTCTAGTTGTATTATACTGTAGTCAAACTATATGAATACAATATATTGTAGTACAGTATATGTACTATTTGTATTCGCAAATTTAATCCATATTAAAATAATGTTTTTATTAAAAAACTGATTATATTGTAAAATAATATTTTAATATGAATTAAAATAATGTTCGTTGTAAATAATATTTTACAATATAATCAGTTTTTTTTAATCAAAACACATTATTTTAATATGAGTTAAATTTGCAAATACAAAAAGCACATATATTATACTACAATATACTGTATTCATATAATTTGATTACAGTATAATACAACTAGAAAGTTTGAAATTTTGACCAACCTATGTGGTAATTTGATTGACCCAAAATTTGCCACATGAGTGATGTAGTGGGTGATGTAAAATATAGATGATGCACCATAGCTCAACCCTATACCATCCTTGAACTTTGTAGAATTGCAGTTATTATTCATTATTCACTTTCTTGGTTGGATCTATTCATGTGGGTTCTTTTATCTAGTTTTCCTCCAAGATGCGTTGAGACAATTACAATTGCAAATGCTACATCACATAAATGTTGTCTCTTGTCTCGTCGTTCAGTCCAAGCTATTTTGTTACCTTATAGTCTGTTATTGCTATAGCTACTAACTCGCAGAACCGTACCCAAATGCCTGAGATGTAGCTGCTAAGGTAAATTGGCTCTCTTTGATTATTGAGAGAAGTTCAAATTACTCCCTTTAATTTAGCCTTGCATTTTGATCCTTTATGCTTTATTTGATTCGAAAGAGAAAATGGAAAGATAGAAGATAGAAAGACAAAAAAAAAAAAAAGAATGTGGGTAGAAAAGAAAGTGGTGAGAAAAAGAATAGATTTTAAGGATTGTTTAGTACGAGAGAACATTACAGAAAAAAGATAAGTTTTGTTAATAGACAATTATGTCCTTAATAGATGAGGGGAGAAAACTTTTTGCATGGGGGTCACCGGTTTTTTTTTTTTCTCTCTCTATTATCTCTCCACAATCAAATAAGAGAAAATTATGAAATCATTCTATTTTTTTTCCTTTCATTTTTACTCAAACTAAGTGAAGTCTTAGTGTGTAAAGGGTGAGGCAAAAGTGTGTAACAAAGTTAATTTTTGACAGGGAAAAGTTTACACTTTGTTTGGTTTATGATAGTGAATGAGAGGAAAGAAAGTAGAAGGGGGAAATGGTAGAAAATGAGATAATTATTTAGTTGTATGATAGGGGAGAATAAAATGAAAGAAAACTAAAAAATTTCCCTCTTCCCTGTTTGATTATGTAGAGAGTGAGAGGAAATAAAATAACATATTTGTGAAATAACATAATAAAATTTAATAAGGTCAAGAAATGTTTATATTTTTTCACACATTACTCTCCCGGTTCTTTCTCTCCTTTTCTTCACAATTTTGGAGGAAAACTTGTTTGATGTGAGACTGAGAGCCGCAAATTATTTTCTTTCCTTGTATTTTTCTTTGTCTATCAAATATTGGAAATTATCTTTTTCTCCTCTCTTCCTTTCTCTCTTTTTATTTTCATTTTTTTTTCCTCGAAATAAAAATGGCTGAGAAGGTCCTTAAATTCTCAAAAATGTACAAATTGGTCCAAAATCATGATAAGACACACACAATCATTTAAACATTAACATCAGTTACAATTTTAGACAACTTGTATACTTTTAAGAAGGTCCCTAAATTCTAAAAAATGTACCAAATTGGTCCAAAATCGTGATAAGACACACAACCATTTAAACATTAACATCGGTTAGAATTTTGGACAACTTTGTATACTTTTGAAAAGTTTAAGGATTCTGACGTGTGTTTATATATATATATATATATATATATATATATATATATATATATATATATATATATATATATATATGTGGCTTAATTATACTTTTGGTTCCCCAAGTATCACGATTGTACGATTTTAGTCTCTCGGGTTTTAATTTCGACAATTGGGCCCCCAGGTATAGTGATTGTGTAATTTTAATCACTCAGGTTTCAATTGTGTCAATTGAGTCCCCGGGTATTATGATTGTGTAATTTTGGTCTCCCAGATTTCACAATTACGCAATTTTTAATGTCAATAACCTACGTGGCACGCGTGGGACTGATTTGACACTTAGTGAGACCAGCTTGTTAGCTTACATGACATTCCGATGTGTCAATTAAAGTGTGTGAGGTGTCAATAATGCCACATAAGAATACATGTAAGTTGTCAAGCCGACCTTATTTAGTGTCAAATCGGTCTCAAGTGTGCCACGTAGGGTAATGGCATTGAAAATTGCATCATTGTGATATATGAGGGACCAAGATTACACAATCGTGATACCTGGGGACCCAATTGAAACCTAATGGACTAAAATTGCACAATCATGATACCCGGGGGACCCAATTGTCGCAATTGAAACCCGAGGAACCAAAATCGTACAATCCTGATAGTTGGGGACCAAAAGTTCAATTAAGCCTATATACATTTAAAAAATCGAAAGACTAAATGCTCGTCTGTCTTATATTTTACTAAGGCGAAATCACATATGCAAATTATGTTGAGAGAAAGCTCTTTCACAATAATTATCTCGAAAAATGTTATTTTATGTTTGCATGAGGCATGAATTATACAGTTTGGATTTTTCCTTTAATTACTTGGTTACAAAAGGAAGGAAATTATACTCTCGTTTTTCCCTTTTATTTTCGTACTTTTTTTTTTTTTGAAAATACTTGTTTAGTCTTGAATCACATTTAAGTCTGAGTTTTAAGTCAATCGCCAAAAAGATTTTTTTTAACACTGCCATTTAACATTTAACAGCTTTCCTTTCTCTGCTATTTCTTATTAGATTTTTAAGAGCTGATATTTTTAAGACCGTTAATATTTTTATTATTTTTTTGAATAATCAAAGAGTATATTAATTAGAGTATAAGAGATACTCAAACTCATATACAAAATATCAATAGAACCACAAAGTACAGAGTACCGATGCAAATGCAAATTACACCCGTTCAATACACTTTATAGGATCTACACACCAGTCCGAAAAAGAGTAAAAAATATCCAAAGATTTAGCACAAAATCACCTCCAAGAACTTACTTTTATCCTTTCCAATATGAAGACCATGTCCACCTTCATATCACCAAAAATAATGTCATTCCTCAACTCCCAAATTAACCAAGTCACTCCATGTCATATCATTAACCAATGATTTAAAAATTCTGTTTTTCTAACACAGCCTCCCCAAACTCCACAAAAAATGGAATAACCTGAGTATTTTGCGAGATAGTGATTCCTAGCTAGCCCAAAACTAATGACCACAAGTTTACAACAAAAGAGCAATGTATAAAAAGATGGTCTTCACATTCCAAAACAGAGTCACACAATACACGGTTCAGATTTCCACTTTACTGTAACACCTTCCCAACGAGCAAATTTTGTCTTGTAGGTAATCTCTTTAAAAATATTTGCCAAGAAAATGCAATTACCTTGAGTGGCACATAACTTAACCAAACAAACTTAAACGCTTTAGCAAATAATGACCATCTGAAATCCTCAAATCATTTTTTTCCTTTGGTGATGAAACCCTCAAATCTTAAATATGAAAATTAAGGATTTAGATCCTCTATTTTCTTCTCCCCTTTTAGTTTTCCTCTTATGCTAGAAGAGATAAAAAACATATTCACAATTTAATTTAACCATCAGGTCAATCACCTTAGCTTTCAACATTTGTTTGGTTTCTTATCTCTTTTTAACTACAACTACATGTATGTAAAAATAAGGAGAATGTTAAACAACATCCTAAATACTGATTAAAGAATCAACAAATGAAATATTGTATAAACAATTGATATGTTTCATACAGTGAAAGGTGTAGCACTCAATTTTTTATACAACATTTATTATATGGGTCTTGCTAACAAGTGTCCTTAAAACATTTGTTAAGGAATCCAATAATAGTAAGATTTCATTTGAAAATCAAATGTTTATCTTTTCAAAAATTAAATACACTACTTTTTTTTGGGTACAATAAATACGTTGCTTTCTAATATAATCTTTCTTTTTTTGGTTCCTTAATCAATACCCAAAAAGACTAATTAGCATTCTCCTTATTTTATTGAATCCTTAATCAAGGACATCAGTTGACAATACTATTCAATATTCATAATTGAAAATAAATAAATAAATGTGTCTAAATAAATAAGCTGCATCCACTTCCCTCCTCCTCCTCCTCTGCCTATTAAGTATTAACATGGTTAGCTCCAGCATCGCCACCCATTGCCATTGTCTGTTTTTTGTCCCATAGTTTGAGTGCGTGGCGTGCATGGGTCTATTTGATGGGGTGAAAATTGAATGTTCAGGTTGGGTTGTCAAACTCAAAGACTCCTCGCTGCAGCCTCATCAACGGTCTGACTGAACTTTGATGAATCCGTTTACCTTTGCACCGCCAACAAGACCAATGTGTTGGGAACTAACCTTAACCTCAAACATTGCACACTTCTCAATGATTGTGGGCTGGTCCCGTGACTTACAATTAATTAATGAATTTAAATTTAAAATCAAAACATGAAGGGCACATCGTACGAGTTTGGACCATTAGCCGTACGCCGTTGGCGACTATTACAAGCTTATCCACAAGACAATAAAAACACTTATTCAACTAAATTTTTTGAATTAAATTGAAAAGTTACAATTATAAAAATAAGCTAAAAATAACTTCATGATATAAACTATATTTCCTCTTAACTCAATTATAAACAAAAAAAAAATCTATATTTTGTGGAATCAAATATAAACAAAAACCAATCAATTCAACTATATTCAATGTCAGTGTTCCAAAAGTCAAGACAATCAATCAATCCAACCAATTCTCCTTTTACTTTTTCAAGAGCATTGCACACTCCCGAGATAATTAAATGGTAGATTAATAATTGTAACTATAACACCCCCTTGGGCATTAACTTGTGAGCACGTGCAGAAATAAATTATAAAGGAATTTGCTGGTTGCTTTCGAAAATTTATTTACTTTAAGTCAGAAAAATCTGGATGTAAAAATTTTCTTCTTCTTAATACTTCGAAAATTGGTACGCACATCACAATAGTAAAACTATATTATATTCACCAACATGCATAGGCTGATTTTATTCAAAAACAAAATCTCTACAACGTACGGATTTCACCTGAAAATACTTCATTATTCACAACTGAATTTTAAACCATATAAAGGTTTTTAAACCATAAACAACGACTTTCTCAGAAACACATCACCCAAAGAAAAATACTAAGCTAGTCACTCTAATAGACATTTACTGGAAAGACCTCCATAATTCTCACCATTATCACTAACTTCTCAAAGGATCGGGAGTAATATCCTCAAGTAAAACTAGGAACTCCTCTGTACCATCTGTGCTTGTGTACCAAGGTACAACAACAAAACCAGAAACACAGATATACGTAAGGGTGAGAATCAATATATGGATTTTAACACGATAACTATATGCGCGACACACAAAACAACATAGAACATATATAGTTATAACAACATAAATGTTCAGAAATAAACAAGTAGTTTCTCAATGGGTTTCATACCCGACAGCCGTCATCATTAAAAATGCATGACACTTCAATATTCACCGTCTAAACTTTTGTACTTAATCTCCGGAGATCCCAACACCGTATAAATGAGTTGATCAAGCTCCGTTGCGAAATAAGGCACACTGGATTTAACCATAGCACTGTCCAAAACTAGGCACAGTGATCATCATATATGGTTTTTATTGTCCATCAAGGCACAATGATACAACGTCTTTCATACCTTGTCCATCAAGATATCCAGATTAATACCATAGGCACGTCTGCCGAATAATGCATGTAAAACATTTTATTTCTATTCACTTTTCTTTTTGTTCGTTCTTTCCTTGTCGGAACTCAAAGGCTCACGATCATCTCAACTTTTAAACATTTAAGTTTATCTTTCACTTTTAGCAACAGGACGCAAAGTCCGAATGTGCAAATCAAGAAGTCCTAGACCGATGCACTAGTCTTAGACTCGTAGATTATAGCACATAAAAATCAACATGAGTTTTATAGGACACACGGTCCACAACTTCAACTTTAGGACACACAGTCCACAACTTCATCTTTACGACACACAGTCAACACCATAGAACTCTAGAATCTCGACGTCTCAACTACTAGGTTCTTTAAAATTATTTTTGTTCGGTAAAACACAAATCCAAAACAAAATCTCCGCAACTTATCCAAGTTGTCGGAAATAACGTTGAATAAAAATCATTTATAGAAACTCCTTTGTTTGAAATTCATTATTAAAACCGTCAAATCACCAAGAAATTCATTTTCCTCTGAAAATCTTTTTCCAAAACTTTAGTTCTTAAAAAAAATATCGTTTGAGATTAAATCTCTCTTCCAATAAATTCTACCATTTTTAAGAATGCTTTCCGTAAACATTTTCGGAATTAACCGTCGTTTAGCAGTCTAGAAACGTTTCAAGTCAAATTTGACTTTCTCCCTTAAATTAATTTTCTCAATATAATAATTAAGTTATTTTTGAAAATTAACTTTTTCTAATAACTTTTTATTTTATTTTAGAATTTCTTTCGTAAAAATTAACAGCACTAAAAAAATTTCACGATTACATCCTCACAATTACTCATAAATCATTCTTACACCGTTAACTCATTAAAATAATAGTATTTTCAACTATTCCACATTTTTAACAAATCAAATGATTAAATAATATTATATTACCATATTTCACCTAAATATTCAATATTTCTCATAAAGCTTTTTAAAGTTTTTATCTTCGTAATTAATTGAGCACTGACCATTGTCAGGCTTCTCAATCAACAATCAACATCAATAAACATATCACGTCAACAATATATAATACAGTTTATAACATACATTAAAATACTATATCACATAACTGGAGATAATCAATTAAAAGCAGATGATTAACAGTAGATAAATTGACTACGTAAAATAATTTAAACCACCACAAACAAGCTCAAATAAATTATACAAACCACACACTAATAGCATATAGCTATCGAAAAAATATCCCTCAGATACTCCCCTTACCTCAGAGTGATTTTCCTCTCGAAATAAGTTTCGCCGAAAGTCCGATCTCCGTAAAACACGTATACGATTCACACAAATACTTTATCCTTCAACAACCACAACATAAAACAAGTTAAATTTTGAAGCAAACCTACTATCTCCTAATGATATTGGTTCGGCCATGGCTAGCTAAATTAGCTAGAGATCTCAAAATTTCACATACTCTTAAATCAATGATCCTATAGTATTCTTAAGTTAAGAAAAATGATCATTAGTTGAAAAATGAAACAAAATCATCCAAGTCCTCAAGAAAATGGATTCGGTCTTCAACAAAGAAATAGGCTAGGGATTTCATTTTGATTAAATCCTTTGGATTCAATACATATATGAATTAGAAAGATGAAATCCATTGTTACTTTAAAAAAAATTTGAAACAAAACTCCTCCACCCTCAAAAGCTAGGGTTCGGCCTTATGGAGAAGAATAGGAAAGAAAATTTTGTTTGATTCATGCTCTTGAATACTAAACATAGATATGATGATAAGTTCATAGAAATTGGTTTCATGATCATATGATTTTTCTATGATTTTCTAGAGATTTTTTAAGTTCTAGATCTAAGAATTTTAAACATGTTGATCATGGCTTGAATCATGAAATGAAATTAAGAAGAAGACATGATTGATCATGGAGAGGAAGTTATACCTCTTGTAGCTTGAGGAAATGAAGAGAAAAGACCAAGTCCTTCACAAAATTTCATTATGGTGTTCTTGAGAAATTTGAGTGAAAAGTGAGGAAGAAGATGAAGTTGATTAAAAATGAGTGAAATGACCTAAGAGAAGGGGTTAGGGCCGTGCACTTCAAGGGTAATTAGGGCTAGAATTAATTCACTTAAGGACAATTTAGTAATTTCACTTAGGGGCTAATTTGTTATTTAATTAAAGACTTAAGGACATTTTAGTAATTTCAAGCCTAAGGTAATCATGACAAACTTGTGGTCATGGTTGAAGGAGATGTAGCTGATTTTGCACCACAAAACAGGAAGGAGGAGCAAATTTGAAATTGTCTTGGCTTAACCATGGTTAATATTTAAATAGGATAAGTTAGGTTAGGGGTAATTTGGTTTTCACACTTAAACCCATCACTACATGAATTAAATGCTATGTGAGTCACTCTTATGACTCACCACCTTAGGTGGCAAGATGTCTCATCATTCGATGTCGGGTTTTGTCTCTGCACATCCGTTCTCGACTTCGTCGATTACCCGATTTAGGTTTTACGCCCCCAATAAGGTATAATAACTTATTTATTTTGAAAATTTTCAAAATAACCACTATCGTTGGAAATGGGATTTAAAATCTAACCATTTCGTTCTCGAGTCAAAATTAGGTTTTCTGATCAGTACAATTTTATTGTTAGTGAAAATGCACATCAAGTTCCTTCTGAATTTTCAACCCAAATTTTAACCATAACCTTATAAAAATAAGTATAATATGGATATGACTTTGGTTTTCCCAAAATTATTTTCTAAGTCTCGGATAAAATATAAACATTTATATATTTATTATCGATATTAGAAGTAGTGAAAATCGGGGTGTTACATTAACTCTTTTTTTTTTTTTTACATAAATCAAGACAATTAAACTAAATTAACTAACTTCCTTAATAAATATGAAATTAGTTAAATATTTTACTTATAATTGAGTCCGGGGGAGTATTATATTATAAAATACTTTAGAAAGTTTGTTTTTATATATTCCAATAAATTCTTTATAAACTCTTTCGAGTACTTCTCTTTTAGTATCTTAAAGACATTGTTAAAGAACTAAAAAAATGTAGTCCTATGTCCAAAAACTAAAGACAATATCTTTCGACATACTCCCTTCGGACTCAATTATAAGTAAAATTAATCAACTTTACACTTATTAATGAAGTTGGTTAATTTAGTTTAATTGCATGTCTTCATTTATGTAAAAAAAAAAGAGTTATAATTACTAAACCGCCCTTTAATTGTCTTAGGAGTGTGCAATGCTCTTTGAAAAGTAAAAGGATAATTGATTGGATTGGTTGATTGTTTTGACTTTTGTAATACTGACATTAAATAGAGTTGAATTAGTTGACTTTTGCTTATATCTGAGTTCATAAAATATAGATATTTTTTTGCTTATAATTGAGTTCAGAGGGAGTATCATCATAATGTAAAACTTATCTTTTGTTGTTCTTTAACTTTCTTGATAAGAACACTAGATAGGATTTGTCTATAAGTAATACTCTTGTTATATTATGGTTGGCTAAGAAATATAAGGATAAAGTGGAGAGAAATATCTTATTTGCTCAAAAGAAAACTTGCTATTGCTTGATGTCAAAACACACAGTGATGATCAACCCTATTTATATTGCTCTTGCAACACTATCAAATAGAAAAATCTAGAGACATTTAAAACAAGTGGTTGATTACAAGAAAAATCTGGAAATGATTCAAAGTAAATGATTTTGAAACATTTAAAACACTACTAGAAAATTGTTATTTTTGGACGGATTCACGGACGGATTTTAGACGGAATTTGGACACTTTTCCCACGGATTTTGGACGGACAATTAATTTCAGACGAATTTCAGACGGAACATCCCCCGTCCGAAAAAGCCCCGATGCAAATTGAAAATTCTGTCTGAAATTCCGTCCGAAATTAGTTCCAGACAGATTTCAGACAGCTTTCAGACAAACACAAAAAATCTGAATTTTGGTTGTATTGGCTTAATTTCAGACGAATTTCAGACGGATTCAATATTGTTATTCATGTAAATTCTGGACGGATTTCAGACGAATGTTATGATATTATTTTGGACAGATTTCCCACAGATTAGATAATCATATTTAAATAATATTTTTGATAAACAAATCATGTTTGTTAATAAAAAAGGGCCAAACTTAAATAATTATGCATACCAAATTAGGTACCTGGACTTGGAATCTAATATAATATAATAAAAAATTATTATTATTAGGATACCACTCTAGACAAGTATTAAGCTTCAAATAAACAAAAATACAAAGTATCTTGAAATACAAGAATGATATATTAAGATTCAAAGCATTAAAATATCATTACAAACATCAAAGACATAAATTTATTCCTCATTGTTATTTTGATCACTAAACTCTTCATCTTCATCTAGCACGTCATCCATCATCTCCTCCTCCTCATCATATCATCGTCGTTGTCATCTAATCATCGTCATCATTGATTAATTCGTGGCCACCATCATAAACGAGAAGGATGTTACTATAATCAAATAAAAGATAGTGAGTCCTTCCGAGAAAACATTCATCACACTGTAACAAGATAATAGACATTATAACTAATTTAAATAACAAGATAGAAAATATGGATATTCAAACCATTTGGCTTGTACTCACATAATGGACACCATCACATTAAGATACTCTCTACTTTGAAACATGCTCGCTAAATATGGTGTGGATAAATAGACCGTGGATAACCCTTGGTATAGGATTTCCAACACCGGACAAATTAAAGCCATCTTCACATCTACTAATATGGTGTGATGTGGTTCACTCCCCCTTACCTTTTGTTGACAAGGGAAGATCATTTCATTGGTGCTTCAACAATCAACTTCCTTCTGAGCGAAGCAACACAAAGCTAAACTCCAACTCGACGTTCCAGTTTCCTCTAAATAGTTCTTTTCAACTCCTGAAACATGTGAAACCTGCTTCCCCAAGCAAACACAAACACTTTAACATCCCAGAGAGGGAGTCCAAGCATTTTCAACAACCAGACAATTCAAACAACTAGCTACTCATCATCAAACACTCTCTTTAAGTTGATTTAAATACTTAATTTCTCAAAACAGGGTCACATTCAACAGAAATTAGATTTGGGAAAAATAGTGCTCACCACCACAAATTGGGGAAAATATTTTATCATAAGATTACAAAATCAGTTTGGTAAACATAAATTGACAGTCCCAATTGCATAACAACAAAGTTAATTTCACAATTACAAAACCAATTTCAAATAAAATCAGATTTGGGGCTTTAGGGTTCATGATACAAATTGGGGAAAATCAATATACCCAAACAATGATAAAATTAGTTTAGGATAACACTAATTAACTGCCCTAATTGCCCAAAACAAGGTTCAATTTCAAAATCAAAACAGAAATCAAAAGCTAGGGTTAGGGTTTGAGGAAATTTGGGGATTTTTGAAATGAAGCTTAGTAAGGATGAAAATCACTCACCCAAACAAAGAGGAATCAAGGTGGTGGCAGCAAGGTCGACCGACGCGACTCCGGCGAGGTGGCAGTGATGGCGGAGCTCCATTTCACGTGGTGGCAGCGGCCAAGCACGAACCAAACAGACCAGCACTTGCGAGGGACGGTGGAGCTCGATGCGTGGTCATCTCCTCCATACCAGCGTGGCTGGACGATGACTGACGACAAGCTGTTGGTGGCGCTCGCGGCGGCTGCGCAACACGGAGGAGAACGGACTGAATGCGCGTTGTCTTCTAGCCTAAGCGGTCGAACATGGCTGAACGACGACCAGACGACGGCCTACATGACGGTGGTGCACGGCTGGACGTGGTTGAGTGAAGGTGAGTGAAGATTTGAAGTGAAGAGGGAGAGAGATGAGTTGGATGAAGGAAGAAGAAGAAGAAGAAGAAAAGGAATGAAGAAGAAAAGGGGAGGGTCGTGCGCTTCTGATAAGGAAGGGAGAGGAAGTTTTTATTTTTCACTTACTTAAATGGTACATATAAAATGAGTGATTGAGATTAAATCTAAAAAAAAATAATACTGGTCCTTGGATCTAAAAAAAGTGAGTGTAAATATATAATTTCAAAATTCAAAATAGAGTAAAGATTGATGGTTGAATTTATCAACAAAGAAAATCGGTGATCCAAAATAAATCTCCAGTTAACACTAAACTAATTTATTTTCAAATCTAAAATTAAATAGAGTAACATATGAAAATAAATTCCTTTGAATCATATTCTTTAAAAATATTTTTATAAACAAAGAATAATAGTGACAATAATGTAACATTATTGTCTAGCAAGCGTGTATACACTGCAGTAACGCAGTGTTAACGCGCCCTAGTGTAAATATGTTTTAAATTAGTCTAAATATGTTTTTTTTCATAAATCTTGTTTGCTTTTAAATTTATTAAGATCAAATATTTTAATCATATTTGTAAGATAAATTATTTAATATTTTTCAAGAAAAATATAAAAAATGATAAATCCATGTGAAATCTGTCTCAAATTTTCGGACAGATTTCAGACGGATGGTTAAAAAGACCCAAGATAAAAAAAAATATATGAAACCGATCCGTGCGAAATCCGTGGAAAATATTTTGGCATGTTATTGGCACGAAAGTTTGGGACAAAGTAGAGACGGAATCTCATTGAAAATTACATTCATCTCAAATTCGTCCGAAATGTTCATAAAATTTCATACGGAAACATTTCCATCCGAAAATTCCGTCTGAAAATCCAAGGTTTCTAGTAAATCCGTATGAAATCTGTCTCAAATTTTCAGACAGATTTCAGATGGATGGTTAAAAAGACCCAAGATAAAAAAAAATATGAAACCGATCCGTGCGAAATCCGTGGAAAATATTTTGGTGCGTTATTGGAGCGAATTTGGGACAAAGTAGAGACGGATTTGAGACGGAATCTCATTGAAAATTACATTCGTCTCAAATCCGTCCGAAATGTTCTTAAAATTTCATACGGAAACATTTCCGTCCGAAAACCAAGTTTTCTAGTAGTGAAACAGTGTGAAATCTGTCTCAAATTTTCGGACAGATTTCAGACGGATGGTTAAAAAGACCCAAGGTAAAAAAAAATATGAAACCGATCCGTGCGAAATCCGTGGAAAATATTTTGGTGCGTTATTGGAGCGAAAGTTTGGGACAAAGTAAAGACGGATTTGAGACGGAATCTCATTGAAAATTACATTCGTCTCAAATCCGTCCGAAATGTTCATAAAATTTCATATGGAAACATTTCCGTCCGAAAATTCCGTCTGAAAATCCAAGTTTTCTAGTAAATCCGTGTGAAATCTGTCTCAAATTTTCGGACAGATTTCAGACGGATGGTTAAAAAGACCCAAGATAAAAAAAAATGAAACCGATCCGTGCGAAATCCGTGGAAAATATTTTGGCGCGTTATTGGAGCGCAAGTTTGGGACAAAGTAGAGATGGATTTGAGACGGAATCTCATTGAAAATTACATTCGTCTCAACTCCGTCTGAAATGTTCATAAAATTTCATACGGAAACATTTCCGTCCGAAAATTCTGTCTGAAAATCCAAATTTTCTAGTAGTGAAACAAGTGCTCTCCTTGATCTTTATCAATCGTTTTGGTAACCATACACACTTTTAATAGTAAGGCTGAGGGTTATGAAAATAAAAGTGCAAATCATCTTGGGTAAAATCTAAATTAAAGAAAAAAGCAATAAGTAAAATAAAAAATGAAATAGCACTGACAGATTTGGATTTGGTCATAAAGCCATAAGAAATATTTCAATAGAGGAAGGGGGCACTTCAAAAGATGATATTACATTATGTTGAACAAGAAAGGATCAAACTCCCTCCGTATTATTTGCCAATTCCATGATACAAACTTTATTTATTCATAAGAAAATCATCACCAGTTGTAGTTGAAGAGCCTTTGTGTAGAGTTTCCTCCTTCGATCTCTCTAATGGAATGTGCGATTTCACCAAACGAAAACGGCAAGATAAAGTGAATAAAGGATAACCGAAACTGGGACAAAGCAAAGCCACATAATTAATAAAATCGGAGGCTCAAAGTAAGCGACTATCACAATAGCCGTATAATCATCATCAGCAAAGTTGCCCCATTTTTGTTATTGGTGTTGCAAATGCTCATTTTCTCAGACAAAAGAGTGGTGTCGCTTTTCTGGCTCATATGATCCAGTCCAATTTTTGTGGCATGATTTATAGGCATGATTTTATAAGGAAATTAAAGAGTGTAATGAGAGTTTTTGATTATTAAGGTAATGACGGTGAAAATTGGACACCATTCAATTTTCTGTCAAGATTTCAAAATTGTCATTGATTAAATTCAAAGTATTTGGGAGAAGAGCCATTTATTTACATCAGCTCTAAACCTTCCGCAAATACTACTTCATAATGCCAAGTGGACGGTTTTAGATCATAAAGAATAATATTTCACACAATTAATAATAATAATAATAATAATAATAATAATAATTATTATTATTATTATTATTATTATTATTATTATTATTATAGGGTTTAGGATTTATGGTTTATTATCTAAAGAATTCGGTTCAACAATTAGATGATGGATAGTGTATATATGGTAAGAAAGAAAAAGAAATAAAAAATGCACATTAATTGTTAAGTCCATGACACATTATACACGCACAACAAAAAATACTTCTGAAATAATAATATAATATATGTAATTAACTAATTATTATGCCATTCAAAATATATTTTAAAACTTTCATCATCTCATTCTCAGCCATTTATTAGAAGAGTTGACTATACTACCAGTGGCACCTATTTTTTTTTATTTAGAAATAGAAAATCTATTATTTTTCATTTAGAATATGAAAATTAATGTTGCAGCTGACTTTGAAAGAATTAATTGTTTAAAATAATTATAACAATTTAAAAATATAGAATTAATTCGTTTACAGTTTAATACAAATAATATTTAAAAATTACTCAAATTCATTCAACAAAACAACCAATATTAATTGGTTAGTCACGGTAGAAGTGGACTATGACCTCATGTAGGGACAGATCTATTAACAAGGGTTTGGGGGCAAGGATTGCTCTTCTACATGAGAAATTAAAGACCCTCTTCGTTTCTCATAAGAAACGAAGATGTCCAATATTACTATTCTTTTGAGAAAATAAATATGATATACACATAGTGGAAAATACCTTCCTCTAGACTCAATTAAAAACAAAAAAGTACTTATATTTTTTGGACTCAAATATAAGTAAAAATCAACCAATTCAACTCTATTTAATGTCATTGTTTCAGAAAACAAGAAAATTAACCCATCCAACCAATTGCCTTTTTACCTTTTCAAGAATATTGCATACTCCCAAGGCAATTAAAGAGTAGATTAATAATTGTAACCCATTTTTTATTACATAAATCAAGACAATTAAATTAAATTAATTAACTTCCTTAATGAGTGTGAAGTTAGTTAATTTTACTTATAATTGAGTCCGGATGCAGTATATATTTTCCCAAAAGTAGTAATGGACATCTCCATTTTTCATGAGAGAAATGGAAAGAATCTTTTCACCTTCTAAAGTGAGCAAAACTATAAAGTAAAAAAAAATAAGGAGGTGTTCACCTTCGATTAGTTTGAATGCATTGATATCTTAATTTATTTTAACCAATCCATTATGGATACCCCTTATTTTATCACTTTAAAGGAGACTCGTCCCGACTCGCGAGGGCACTTGCCCCCACAAAACTTTTTTTTTTACATCTTGTATTTTTTTGTTTGCACCCCATAAAAAAATAGATGTCCCTACATGCCAAATCTCCACCACTCATCTTATTAGTTGTACTCCCACCACTATGTATTTTGTCATGAGATGTATTTTTTGTCCAAGAGACATTGGTGTAATTACTTTTTATTTTTTAATGAATTGCATGCATCTATTTCTTATTCGTGGAAGTGGTTTCACATTGAAATCAAACCATATTATATTTTGTGTATTTTATATAATTTTTATCGTTTATATATTTTTATATTTTTTTATAAAATTATCTATAGACTATTTTCTTGCCCCCATTATCAAATTTTTTGGATCTATCACCGTTCCCAAACGAACTTTATAATCCTGGAGTCGTTACTTTGAGGTGAGTTTTATCTAATCATCACTTGTAACCTGACGGTTAATCTCACAACTTTACTTGTGGGATACCTCATCAAATAGCAAAGAAAAAAAAAATCAATCAACAAAACTCCCAACACCGAAGGACATCTAGCTGCCAATCCATAATTCTTCTTAAAATGGAAACCTTTCTCCTTAAATGAACTTTAAAACTAGACTAAACCCCCAATTTGGTCCCTGAGAAAAACACTCGGGTCTGAAATAATCCCTATCCAAAAAAAAACTATCCATTTAGTCCTTAAGAATGTGTTTACCGGGACAGATTAGTCATTCTGTCAGTTGACCACCTTTGACCGCAGGTTAATTGCTGACGTGTCAGTATCCATTCCAAAACGCATGCCGTTTACTGTTTCTTTCCTTCTTCTTCCTCCAGCTTCTTCTTCTTCTTCTTCTTCTTCTTCTTCTTCTTCTTCTTCTTCTTCTTTTCTTCCGAGTTCTCCCATCAGCTCGGGCATTCTCAGTTACACCAGTGTGATTTATCAGACACGGCCATTTCGATGCTTGGAATTTGGGTTACATACAGCTCTGTCATTTATACACTGGCCGTGTTAGGGGACATTGCAATTTTGTAAAAGCTACACACATCACATGCCTCATTCGTTTCATGGTGAGACATGTAACCGTTTCATGGTCAACTATTTCCCCTTCAAGCATACTGAGACGCCGACAAGAGGGAAGCAAATGACCCCTCAAAAAGGAATCTAGGGGACCATGATCTTAAAGCTACCAACAAATCCTAGTGTTAAAACTAGTCGTAATATCAAGTTGCCATACAAAACGCAAAGGCATATACAATAATACCAACATGACAACAACAATTAAAGATTAGAAAAGAACATAATAATAAATTAGAAATGTTAAAAGCAATAAATATAACACCTATATCTGTATAACACCTAACTTTTTTCATCCCCCAAATATCCCTAAAAAAAGAAAGGCAGAAACAAATGAAAAATTGTTCCTTTCTCATGTCTTTGATATCCCATTTACAGAATAAACTAAGGAGCAGCAGTGGACTAGTTTAGTTTTGAGTCCAACCACTACAAATTGAATAAATCCCCATTTCCATCACCATGTACAGGTAACACAAAACTCACAAAATCAAATTCTAAAACCTGCAACAACATCATTCAATTATTCATTCATTCTATGACCATGCTTAATCGCTTACCTCACAAGAACAACTTCGAATTCAAAGACCTCTCCATCTAGGGCTTGGAACAGGGACAGTGGGCGAAAGGGGATGCTGAGGAAACCTTAATTGACCCGAATTTGGGGAAAACAAGAGACCCGGTGACACCAAAGGGTAAGACGGTAACGGCGAATTCAAGCACCCAAAAGGAGCACGAGAAGTCGGCATCTGAAACTGCGGCGGCGGTGGAAGTGCTTGAGAAGCAACCGCCACCTGCTGAGGCGGCTGCGGCTGCAACTGTTGCTGTTGTTGTGGAGTGAAATTGTTCCAGCGAGGTGAGACCATATCCACCAATTTAGGTAAAAGAATAAAGGGTGTAAAATCAAAGTGATTGGAAGAAGAAGAAGAAGAAGAAGCTGGAGGAAGAAGAAGCAAAGAAACGGCAAACGGCATGCGTTTTGGAATGGATACTGACACGTCAGCAATTAACCTGCGGTCAAAGGTGGTCAACTGACAGAAGGACTAATCTGTCTCGGTAAACACATTCTTAAGGACTAAATGGATAGTTTTTTTTGGATAGGGACTATTTCAGACCCGAGTGTTTTTCTCACGGACCAAATTGGGGGTTTAGTCTTAAAACTAATAAGATATATATTTTTTATTTATTTAAGGTTAAAAATTGTAGAAATTTCATTGCAGCGTTGAAAAATAAACAAAATAATTAAGGAAAATATTTTTTGCATCAAACATAAAAGTACTTCTAATTATTTATTATTATTTTGTATATCAAATTAAACCACAGTCAAAAGTATATAAATGACAAGCTCTTTTAGTCATATCTATATAATAATAAGATTGAAGAGTTGCTTTTACTATACATCTGACTTGGCATGGTCTCCACCAATTTGGGAGTTTTAATTATTTTATTTTTCTTTTATTTTCTTTTGTTTAATTTGTTATTTACCAATTTCAGTCTCTCTCTCTCCACTCTCTAGTCACATGCAACCTAGGGACAGCGGCTTTCTCTCACGCAAACAAGGACGAAGGTCGATGATGGCGGCGACGAAGAGGACGACGAGGAGTAAGGCGACGGCGGTGGGTTTCTAAATGGTACCAAGGATGGCGACCATCAAGCACCGAGGAGAACCCACGACGAGCTCGAACAGCGGCGGTGGAGAGGACGACGAAGAGTAAGGCGACGTCGTGGGTTTCTGAACGGAAGCTACGACGACGACCACCAAGCACTGAAGAGAACCAATGACGACCTGGAACAATGGTGGGGGAGAGGACATGGTGGAGATGGTGGGTTTCTAAACGGCATCAACGATGACGACCACCAAAGCACCGAGGAATACCAATGACGAGCTCACCGAGGAATACCAATGATGAGCTCAAACGGCAGCGGCGGAAAGGACGACACCTCTTTCTCTTAGGTTCCTCTCAATTGGATGAAGGTTTGCTCTCTCTCTAAGAATCAATCTTTCTTCTTACTGGGAAATAGCTATATGTTTGTGCCATTGTATGATTTTTCAATTCTCTTGTGTATTAAATTGGAACTGAATTCATACAATTTATGGGTGTCTTTCCCTCTTGAGATTTCTTTTAAGTTAGAATTATGTTTATGGTATTCCTCTGTAGATTTACTCATCGACATGTATGGAAGCTTTGGGATGACTTCTGATACTTATAAATATTTTAAAAATGAAATTTACAGAACTACCATGACGAATAGTTTAATTCTCAATTGAAATGATTTGAAAGCTTTAGAGCTGTTTTGTGGTACGAGGGGCGTTGGTATTGCACAAAGCAATTATACAATTAGTTATGTTCTGTGAGCTTGTGGGAACTTTTTATGCTTAAAGAAGGAAGATCTTTTCATTCTTTCACTAATTAAAACCCTTTCAAAAATGACTCTAGGTTGGGCTTAGAAATTGTTCTTGAGATGTATATTAGAATTAGATGTGGAGTTATTGATGATGCAAAATTGGTTTGATGTGGTCCATTATTGATCTGCATATGAGGGGAGAGAGACAGAGACAGAGAAAGAGATGAAAGGATGACTTTCTGAACAATATGAAGGAGGGAGATGAGGATTCCTAGGTGATGGTGTCGCCATTAAAGCCATGGAATGAGTGTAAATTTTTACAGCTCAGTAAGTATTAGACAAGGATTTATGGTTCATTTGTATTTGTTTTATCTTGATTTGTTTTATCATGATTTAGTAATTTTTGTTTTTATAACTCATATATGCTTATTTGTATTGGGATGAATTCTAAAGATGGACAATGAGTTAAATTTGAGTTGAAGAAAGATGAGAAATTGGTTGGGAGTGGAACTACACTTCATGTTAATGGAATGAGAATCCTGATGAAAAACTTAAACTAAATTACTATGTTGAACAACAATCATAACTTTATAATGGTTGTTGGGTCTTCTTTTTACTGTTTGCTTAGTTGTCAGCTTAATCGTGATTTGGGGGTTAAATTAGTTTTTTATTGGTCATTTGTTGAAGATGATAGCTTAACTAGCCTATTAACCATCATTTCTTTCTTTATAGGATAGACTTTATTTTCAGTCAAATAACCAATGCTAACAAAATAGGAAGGGACGTAAAGCTTGCAGCCATATGATAGGATGAAACTAATGCTAAGATAGATACAATATTATCTTCCATTTCTTTTTCTTTTACATCAAAATGAAACCCTCTCGTCTTCGATCTCTCTTTCTCTCATTTCGTCCCCCTGCACTTTTCTTCTCCGGCTTGACATTGATGTCGGTGACTGATGGTGTGGATGGTTGCCGGGAAGATCACCGACAATGTCGATGGTGGAAGGGATCTGATGCAGATCTATTATTGGGACACACACAAAGAGCTAGAAGATTGTGGCGAATAGGGCGGTTATCTGGTCGATGTTGTTGGGTATGTGATTTTGTCTATTTTCTCTTCCTCATTACTAAAGTTATGTTTTTTTTTTTAAATGGGTATGTGATTTTTTCCTCCTCCTTTCCTTCAACCCTGTTCCCATCATTTCTCCTCCTTCTACCCACACTTCCACTTTCGCCAAGGGATGAAGTGTTCCCATATTTGTTTTGGTTTATACCCTATAAACTTAAAGCAATTTATCCTTCGAAATATCTTCTTGGAATGTCATAGTTCAGCTCATTTCAAATGTTTCTTTTAACTTTTGCCTATTCATATATTTATGTTTACTTATTAATGCTTGGACTGATATACATATATTTATGCTTCATTCCCCTTTGCTTGGACTGATATAATAAATCTTATAAGAAACATAACTATCAATCTATTTCTTATAGGTTTATTTGCCATGACTGAGTAAAGGCTTCATGTCTTCCAGCTATTTGAATGAATGTTTCAGGGATATATTTGCTCTTCTTTTTGTATCATCTTATTGTATTTCATATTTTCATGTTTATATTTCAAGAGTGTAGCCACCACAGCAAGAGTGTGAAATAAATATCAATCATTTGAAATAAATTCATCGTGGACCAGATTGCATTAAATCATATTCAAGGTAGTAAAGATATATAGTCGTCTACTTAGTTTTAAGAACGCATCTATACAAGATTTTATTCTGCTCGTCCACTGATGTGGTAGAAGCGCTCGTCCTCTGATGTGGTAGAAGCGCTCGTCCACACAAGTGACAGAAGCGCTCGTCCACACAAGTGTTTGGCACTGTGGACGTCTATTGAATTTTAGTTAGGCATTATGGATGCATACTTAAGTTACAAGAATAACACTCGTCTACTAACGTGGCAAGATGGACTTATTTTCAAGTCTTTGGACTTGGTGTTCTTATCAAGTTATTTAGGTATTCATTTATGGCCTCGTCCACTAAGAAAAATCAGTCTACTTATCAATTAAATTATAAACAATTTAAATAACCTTTGGACTGGTAATTCTTTGCACGAGTCCAAGCATTGTATACCTTATATTAAGTTGAAAAACCACCACCAAAGATGTTGTGAAATTTCTTTCTGTTAGTGTTGACTTTGAGGAAAACAAAAAATCATAACTTGTGCTGAAACAGTGAAACCTCTTCATCTTTTACTCTTATATATGCAATCTCTGTCATCTTAATTAGTTTATTCATAATCTTTTTTCATCTTTTTTGTGGTAGGGTGAATGGGCATATAAGGAAGTTTATGTTGGGAATGATCTTGATAGTCAGGTGTTGTTTTATGCTTGCATCCAATTGATAGCATCTTTAAATTCTATGCTTTCTCACAAATAATATTGTTTTTTGCCCTTATGCTTATGGTAATGCAGGGAGTAGGAGCTATGATAAGAAAACTGGGTGATTGAGGATGCATTAACATATATACATAGCATGAATCTTGAGGGATCTATTTTGGTATGTGTTATAATTTTATGTATATTTCTTTACAATTCCAAGTAGTAGTAGTAGTATTTGATAGCTTTCTTATTGTGATTCTTATGTCCTTAGAACATCTAATAGAAATAACAGTTTGACAAGGTAGATAATAGAGTTTGATAAAGGGTTTTTACCAACTCTTTTATGTTAGTATAAAGTGTATGTTTTCAATATAAATATAAGAAAAATATGAGGGCATAGGTTATTCCACACTTGAGTATTGGCAAAAAAAAAACTTCTGCTTGCCAAAGAGAAAATTGTCCAATTAGTTGAAGATTATAATTTTGGCACATTAAAATTCTGCATAATAAAAATTTGATTTAATGGATGTAAAAAACCAAAGGAGTTGGTGCAGCAAGAATGCATATTTCCATTATCGTGAAACTTTATTTAGTGATCCTATAAACTGTTTGAAAAGGAGCATGGCCATAAACCAAAGCCTTATTACTACGTGAACAAGGATTGTGCATTAAAGTTACTATAGTACTCAGAGATATAGCTAGGTACTCAATCAATGTTGTTGTACAACTATGTGAAAAGGAATATATGATCACATCAATTATGCTCCATGCATTGTTGAGATGTGGACCATGTGGTTGCTGCTCAATGGCTGGAAATGTGGTCTGAGGGTATAAACTATGTTGCATTAGCTTCTAGGCAAGCGAATGGGTGATTGACAACCCATATAAACATCCAACGTAGAATTTGGATAGTTGCATTTTCTGCTTCATAGAGGATTTGTTCTTCTCCTTGAATGGCCTATGAGATATTTGTCAAAACTTAGAACATAGATAGGAAGAAAATTAAAGTCTCCTATTTTAGTCCATATTTTTACTTGAATGCAGTAAATGGTGCCCAGGAGACTAAACCTAAGGGAAATCATGTATCCATGACACTTCATTGTTTGTTACATTGGTTTTGTAATGTAATAGTAAGGTCATAAGTATGGAAATGTGCCAATGTCATTAGAACTAACCTCAAACTTAAAACAATGGTTGATAGATGATAAAAATCAAACATTGTAATAAGGACAAAGTATGGGCTAATAGCAAGAAATATAATTTTTCTATAGACACCTAGGGGGAACAAGAGGTTTTACATATTGTTGTAGTTAATAGGGACGATGCTATTTTCTCAATAAATTTTAACTGCAAATTGTGTGCTCGAGGGTCTACACTTTTTTGCTGTGATTTTCATTCATGTTAACTTAACTGCTATGGGAGAGATTTATGCTTTGACCAGTAATGACATCATCCTACCCGTCTTATCCATAGGTTATTTCTACTGTATTTCAGATGACAAATCACTTTTTGTATTCTTTTTTTATCTTTGTTGAAGAATAGGGTAGGTTTTGGGAGATAGATGAAGTTGATTAGAGTAGGATTTGGGGGTAGATAAAGATGAATACATTATGCTTTGGGGGTAAGTTATAGTGCTATGCTTTACTTGCATTGGTTACTGGGTTTTGACCCTGGTGTGCAACTTGACTTAGTGTGATGTAAATGTTTGATATATACACTCTAGGTGGTGTCCCATCAAAGGGTTGCATTTAACTCCCCTTCTTTGCATCAATGATTTTGTTGAACAAAGTTGTGAAGAATCAAGATGAATCTTAACTTTTGATTGCCCTATTCCAATTACTATTACTTTAGCTTTAGTACTGTGCAGTAAAAAAGGCAAATACAAAATAAACAGAAAGAGTAGCAGCATCAATGAGTGGAAAACTACAGAGAATAGATGAAAATTAAGGATGAGATATTATGGTATAGAATTTAATGCAAGATAAATGAAGATAGCAAGCTAGAGCGGAATGAGGAAAATAGAGTGCACAAAGTTCAGGCAATGACCTATATAGATTATAGGACAAGGTTATTTCCTTTTGAGTCACTTGCAATCATGTGTTTTTTGTGACATGAATAATGGATGAAAGGTCAACAAATGAGGTTTCTTCTCAGCTGGTGGATTTGATCCCAATGCTAGTGAAAAATCCTCATCACATTGGCAGTACTAAATTCGATTTTCACTCTGAACTACGGTCTTTATTTTGGATTCTTACTTAACAAGTTTACTAATTTCCACTGATTTTCCAACCGATTTAAAATACAATACCATGTGTCACAATAGTGGCATGAATGTGGAATCTAACAATGTTTCAACTTTTGAATAGGTGAAGGTATTGCTGTTGGGCAGAGGATATTCATGGCTAATCACCCGCAACTCTTTGATCCCACAGGATACAAATCTATGACAGCTACATATATGGTTTCTTTCATCCCATTTTCCTTTTTCTTATTTTCTGAAAATTATAATCTTTAATTTTGTTGGCAAGGAGACTATTGTAAGTTAAGAAAAGGAAAGCTGATGGAAATTTTAGTATATTATAGAGAAAATGAAACTTATATATGTGTACTTCTAATAGATAGTTTGGGTGCGGGGAAGTTGAACATGGGAGAAAGCAGGGTTGACTTACTGAACTCAAATAAGCAGAATTTATCAATCACCCAAAATTCTTGATGCAAATTATTAGTTTCCCTTCCTAACTAAAATTCAGCAGACGTCCACAGTGCCACGTCACTGGATGGATTTTCTCTTAAGGGCTTAGCAAGTCCAAAGACTTGTGTGGACGAGCGCTTCTGTCACTTGTGTGGACGAGCGCTTCTATCAAAGTTGTCTCACGAAGTAAAATAATATAATATAATTGCCTTACAATAAAATTTTATTAAGAAGTGAAGATTATTAGGATTGAAGCACTCGTCCACACAAGTGACAGAAGCGCTTGTCCACACAAGTCTTTGGACTTTCTAAGCCATTTAGAGAAAATCCGTCCAGTGACGTGGCACTGTGGACGTCTACTGAATTTTAGTTATGCATTATGGATGTATACTTGAGTTACAAAAACAACCCTCGTCTGCTGACGTGGCAAGATGGACGCGCTTATTTTCAAGTCTTTGGACTTGCTGTTCTTATCAATGCATGGGTTGTTATAAACGCAAAGCACGGGTTCTTCTAATACTTGGGGTCATTGAACTCTATACCTTATAATTTTAGTATTTTGTTTCAATCAATAAAATATAATGTAAATATGTTTCAAAATATAAACAACAAATCCAATGGGGCTGAATTAAATATTGTAATAATTTATTCTGTAAGAAAATTTGATCGTGTGTATAAAGTGGCAAGGAAAACAAGTGTTTTTTTTTTTATATTCACATATTAATCTTAGAGTATTTCTTTCAGCCCTTCTTGCTCTGAATTAAATGTAATCTCTACAATTTATAATGCTTATTATGTATGCTCTATTTGAATTTTTGTATTTGATATTATATTCACTCTAATATTAGTATCGATGTTGTTATATACTTACAGAATTGGCAAACACTAAATTGACATTATAATTTAACCTTATCAAATTTCCAATATTTTTCTCATATAGAGATTTACTATATTATCAAGTCTTTTTTTTTTTTACATTCAAACCTAGCATTTATGAAATATATTCATTGCAAACTTTGATACATTTCAATTTCAAAGATTTTGTTGACTAATAAATAAATATTATTATATTAAATTATATTATATATGTTATACCTAAAAGTAAGAATATGGTATAGCACACTTAAAGTTGGGTTAAAAATGAAAACCAGATTTGTTACATATAGAGACCCAGATATTTTTTTTAAATAAAAATAGAATAGTTTATGCTTTTAAAAATAGTTTCTAAATTGTTGAATATCAAAATTAATTTTCTTTAATTCATAACAAACATGCCCTTATTTAGTTCAGGACATGAAATTTATGATAGGTTATTAGTGTAAAAGATTTTAAATGGTTATTCATTAATACTTTGATATGTGTATGCTTATTTTAGTCATTTTAAAAAACAACTATAATATAAATTTGACAAAATAATATGGGATGTCGGTGTATAAATTGTTTAATTTGACCGTACATATAATTTAAATACTTAAAATAAAATATAATCCAAAATATAAGTAATAACTATAGTTAATCATTTAATTATATTTTATAATTGTTTATTTAAACAAACAATTGTCCCGTGCGAATGAATGGGGTAAACACAATACCATGAATGGTGGGGATTGCATGGTGAACCAAGTTCTTTAACCAGATTTAAATTATGGGCATGTGATTTATTGTGAATATGATCATGGCCGTGAATCACCATTACATCTAACAAGCATGCCTTATATCTTTCATTATTTTATTATGATAAGTCCCGAAATATATTGCAACTAATCGCATGGGGTTTCCGGAAGTGAAGATTTTTAAAATACACCCGACTCTCCAGAGACCAAATGTTTGGTGCGTCTAATGGAATTAGTAGCAATTTTTAGGGAACTCAGGCTGCCACTACCTTCAGTGTTGAAACCAATAAACTTGATTTCGGGGGAACTTGGGATGCTCCTGGGTGCTTACTTTGTGCAAACCTTTTATTTAGCCACTTTGGGAAACACTTAACCTTTTGTTTCCCCTTACTTTTTTTTCTATTTTTTTATGTAGGCTTAGATCTACATGAAGTTATGCTTGGTTATTATAACTTAATGAAACCAAAATAGGTTCAAAGGTTATTTATACTTTTCATACTATAGATTTGTGTACCTTATTTTGAAAGTAATGGCATGGCTGGAAGTAATGACAATGGTTGGTCACTGATTATGTTAAGGCCTATGACCAAGGGGGAGCATCTGTTGGGTAGTGTTAATCAGGGGCTAAGGTTTTTAAATTAGGAAGTCATACAATCTTGGCGATCTACCTTGCTGTTAGTTAGTATGGGTAAATTGCCTGATATTGGTTTTGAGTGTGAAGGATATTTCTGAGGTCTTTTAGATGAGCCACATTAATATCTAACCGCACCTTTTCAATGTTGATACATGATGTAGGATATTGTAGTCATTAGAACATTGGGACCTCCTTTCTGTTTCCTTTTCCTTTTTAATCATTTATTTATTATTAGTTTGTCTTTCATTTTCTTCTATCTCTCTCACTCATTCTCCATGATTTATGTATTTGTTTTGATCATTGGGCAGTGACAATGTCATTATATTGATTTTTAGCTGCACCAATTTGAGATTGAACCATATATGTGGAAAATTTTGGTTTGGTACAATTTATTGTGGCTTCTGCACAAAATGACAAATTTTAGTTTGGTACAATTTATTGCAGGTCAAAAATGTTTTACCTGAAAAGTTTGAGAGACTTATAAGATGTGAAACTTTTGCATATCAAACACTTGTGATGAAGAGAGTGGAAGAAAACCTTAGTTCTATGATGGGTCTCGAATCCGCAAGTGAACGACTTCATCGTCAAGTAATAAAAAGAGATCGAACCACAGAGACCGTGATCTTAAATAACAATTAGTTATTAAATTGATTTAACTGAACTGGAATAAGATTTGGTTTTTGAAATCGGAATCAAGTAACAATCAAATTTAAAATTGCAATTAAACACAATAGGAAAGTAATTCAAATAGGGTTTTTCAAATTCAAAAGGGATTTCCAGGAATTGGGATACCACAAAACTGCTTATGTTACTAAATTGACTACTCTCCTTGTTAATTACCAAAATTGGCTTTGAAGGCGAATTTATCCTAAGTAAGTTAATGCTCCCTCTCGGGTTACAAAAACCATACCCAATTAAATCAACCCCTACTCTCGTGGTAATTGAATTTAAATCGAACCCTTTGAGTTTTGTGACAATTCGTGAACCCTCGAAGGACCGCTTCTAACTCTCATGATTTAAGTCCTAAGTTCGATTCCTATAGATCTGATACCTAAGTTCACCGCTAAGTTCGTCCTTAGTGTATCTACGACACGCAAATAAGTGGCCATCGAATTTACGAGTAATTAAAACAATAGGGATCAAATCGAAAGAAAAATTGAAATTAACAAGAAATCAAACATCAATTCATCACCATAAACAAATCTTGGGTATAGCCCCAATTCCTAGAAACAAGACTACTACTCAAGCATTGCCATGATCATAGCAAGCTTGATTAACAATAGCATAAAAAGAAAACCCTAGAGGAGAGAAGAGATTGAGGAGAAGAAGAAGAATCATAATTTTGCCTATGGGTAGCCGTCAAAAAGTGCCCAGTTTCGAGCCCTGGAGGGCTATTTATAATATGGGGTAACTTGAATCCCAAGCCAATACAAAAATCATTCAAATCAGTTTCTATGGATCCATATATTGCGCGTCACGGCCGTGACCCTCATCACGGGCAGTCCGTGATGGATTATGTCTTGGAGGTTGCTTTGCTGGTTGATCTGTCACGACTGTGACCACCATCACGGCCTAGCCGTGATCAGTTCTGCTTGTGAGGGTCTGGTTCAGTTGACATGTCACGGTCGTGATGGGCATCACGGCCTGGCCGTGACCAGCTCTGACTTTTCCATTCTTTCTTTTCAGCTCTACTCGATCATGGCCGTGATGGCTATCATGGCGACGCCGTGATCAGTTCTGTTTGCCTCATTTCCTTGCCTTTCAAGCTCCATCTTCATGTCAGCTCCAACACAACTGATTATGAGCAATTTAATCTTCGATTCCTGCACACAAGTACCACAAAACCACCTTACCCGTTCCAAGGTAAAAACTAACAAATAATCACATAAAATACGCCTAAACTATATGAAAATGCATGCAAAATGTCAAGGAAATATAAGGTGAAATCACACTCATCAAACTACCCCAAGCTTAAGATTTTACTTGTCCTCAAGCAATAACTAAGTCCAGAAAAGATGGGTGGACGAGAACCACGCATAGGATAGTGTCAAAGGTGGACGAGAACCACATATAGGGATCATCGGACGACATACCTGCAGAGGAAGAAGATGGGTGCCCAGACGGCCTAGCCTACAGTGGCGGGCGTAACGGCCTTTGTATCCTAATAGGATGAGGCTCCTCTCTCACTGGCACTTACCAATTTGCCGGATTTGTTACATCCAAAAGTGCGGGGTTAGGGAGAGGAATTGGGTGCCTGCGCCTTGGGTGTTTCAGGCAGTACATATCATCCTCCTGGGTGATCATCCCCATGGCCTCACAAGCCTGCAAGGTGATACGTGTCCGTCCTGGGGAGGCCTCAAAACCATCCAGATCAAAGTTAAAGTGATGGCATATTGTGGTGATTAAGCCACCAATGATAATAGTGCCATTCGAACACTTGGCGACCTTTAAGAGGTGCCTAGCCAAAAACGACCCTGTGTCCACATTGCTCTCAGGGTGGAGCATGGCCCATAGTATAAAGACCTCGTCCTAGCGGACGGATCTGTCACTCTCTCCACGGCCAAACAGGGTGTTGGCTATGACCCTATGCATATATCTTATACTTGGGTTAACAAGGGTTGTGGACTTGGATGTCCGGGGGTCAAAACTCCTGCCTTCATAGTCAATTATTGACCAGAAACTATGTGCACTAAACCCTAAGGGGTATCTTCTGTCACCCCCTACAGGTAAACCAAAAATCTCATTAAATTCAGCTAGGGTTAGTACAAAATCCTGGTTGAAGAGCCGGAATGTAATCCGTCCCTCAAGGCAATGCGGCCCTTGGAGAATTTCTGTATTGAGAGAGCTTAAGAACTCCAGAGTAGGGCCAGCAAATGCAGGGTATCTAGTGCGAGCAAACTCGCTCCACCCTATGTTTTCTAACAACCAATTGATGTCAGCAGTCGGGCCTAGGGTGACTATACATGCATCATCAAGATATTTCGTTTGGATAATCTTCCTATTTCTCAAAGCATTAAATCTATCTTGTTGAGAATTATCTTTGAAAACAATCCCATACCCATGTTCATCAGTCTCAGAGTTAGAGGAGTCAGAGTCAGAGTAGTTACCTGGGTTCCTGCTTCCTCTGGTACGAGGGCGTGAGGCTTCGGTTGCCCTTTGACGTTTTCTTGCCATGATTTTCTTCAATGAATCTCAAAGCACCCAAAATTCACAATCCCCTCTTTCACTTTTTCTGCAATTCGGATTTCTAGGGGTTAGGGTTTCAAAATTGGGACTTTTTGATTTTGCCCAAAATTGAAGGATTTGACTAGTGGGTTTTGTTGGGTTAGGTCTAGGGAGCAAGGGAGTAGAGTTGGTTGGGTATGGGTGTCATGGGGGAGGTGAGTTTTTAAGCTTTTGGGGTGAATGGGTATGGTGGAGGTTGTGAGAGGAAGAAGAAGAAGAAGATGAGTTGATGAAGAGGAAGATGGTGGGTTTGGGTTAAGGGGGTTTGCGTCTAAGAGTGTGAGATGAAGGAATGGAGGAGTTGGAATGAAGGGTGAGAGCTTGGTGGCTATGGAGGTGGAGAGAAAGTAGAGAAGATGAAGAGAGTTAGGTTGTGTAGCGAGAGGGTATTCGGTTTAAAAATCTGAGCTAAACGCGCGTCACGGCCGTGACCCTCATCACGAAGCGTGCCGTGACGCATTCTGTGTCAAGCAATTCCCTTATTACGGGCGTGATGTACATCACGGCTGGCCCGTGATGGAATCTGTTCTGCTTCAACTGCCTATCACGGTCGTGACCACTATCATGGCTTGGCCGTGATCCTTCCTGACTTTTTTTTTTGGTCTTCACATCACAGACGTGACATACATCACGGCTATGACGTGATGGATTCTGATCTTCTGGGGCCTTCTTGTCACGCCCGTGATGGCAATCATGACTGGGCCGTGATACTGCCTGACTTTCAGCTGTTGGCTCATCACGGACGTGACCCATGTCACGGCCTGGGCGTGATTGATTCTGACTTCATTTTCCATGCCCTTGTCACTCTTCATGCCTTCCTGACCTGAAAACACTTGGCAAATCCATTAATTTATGATCTTTCTCCTCTAAATCTTCTCAATTATTCAAAAACAAAAAAAAAACTAAGAAGGGAAAGAAAACTTGGGTTGCCTTCCAAGAAGCGCTTATTTACGGTCCTAAGCTTGACCATAGTCCTTTCAATCCTTTGATGTTGGATCTAGGAGGGAAATCGTGACCTCTTGTTCAAGTGGATGTTCTCCAAGGCAGTGTTTTAGTCTCTGTCCATTGACCTTGAATGTTCAACGTTCCTGGTTCCAAACCTCAACGGCACCATACGGAAATACTTTCATTACTTTAAATGGTCCGGACCATCTAGACTTGAGCTTTCCTGAGAATAATCGCAACCTCGAGTTGTAGAGTAGCACCAGTTCTCCTTCATGGAATTCTCTACGAAGGATATGCTTATCATGCCACTTCTTTGTTCTCTCCTTATAAGATCGCGCGGACTCATAAGCATCCAATCTTAGCTCATCAAGTTCCTGAAGTTGAAGGATTCTATTTTCCCCAGCGGCTTTTATATCAACGTTTAGCATCTTAATAGCCCACAAAGTCTTATGCTCAAGCTCGACTGGTAAGTGACATGGCTTACCGTAAATAACTCTAAAGGGTATCATCCCGATAGGAGTCTTGTAAGTCGTACGGTAAGCCCAAAGAGCATCATCAAGCTTTAAGGACCAATCCTTTCTCCAACCTGAAACAGTCTTCTCTATAATGCTCTTTATCTCTCGAGTGGAAACCTCGACTTGCCCACCTGTCTGAGGGTGGTAAGGTGTAGCAACCCTATGAGTGACTCCATATTTGAGTAGGAGTTTTTCAAATTGTTTTTTAATGAAGTGCGATCCTCCATCACTAATGACTGCCCTTGGAATTCCAAACCTTGGAAAAATCACCTTCTTGAATAGTTTGATTACGGTTTTTGCATCACTTTGGTGGGAAGGAATGGCTTCCACCCATTTAGAGACGTAATCAACGGCTACAAGAATGAACTTATTATTGCGAGAGGAAGGAAAGGGTCCCATGTAGTCAACTCCCCAAACATCAAATATCTCTACTTCTAGCATAGTGTTGAGTGGCATTTCATGCTTTTTAGAGATGTTCCCCGTTCGTTGACATGGATCACAAGCAAGCACAAACATTCGGGCATCTCTAAAAATATGAGGCCAATAGAAACCAGCTTGAAGCACCTTTGCTGCCGTCTTTGAGGCACTAGCATGTCCTCCGTAAATGTTATCCGCACACTTGCGGAAAATACACCTTCTAGAATACTTGGAACCTCGACTTCTAGAATACACCTTCTGTAAATGTTATCCGCACACTTGCGGAAAATGTAAGGCTCATCCCACACGTAGTTCTTGAGATCGGAAAAGAACTTCTTCTTTGTTGATAATTGAACTCCGGTGGTAGAATCCCACATACAAGATAATTCACAAAGTCCACATACCATGGAGCATTCTCTCCCAAGATGACGAACAATTGCTCATCGGGGAAAGAATCATCTATCGGCAAGTTGTCCTTCTCATGTTCCAATGGTTCAAGTCTGGATAAGTGGTCCGCAACCAAGTTCTCCATCCCTTTCCGGTCCCGAATCTCCAAGTCAAATTCTTGCAGAAGGAGAATCCATCGGATGAGTCTTGGCTTTGCTTCCTTCTTAGTCATGAGGTGCTTTAGTGTGGAGTGGTCCGTGTACACTATTACTTTAGACCCCACAAGGTATGATCTGAATTTCTCAAATGCAAAGACAACCGCAAGCAACTCTTTCTCACTTGTGGCATAATTGGCTTGAGCTCCATCTAGAGTTTTTCTTGCATAGTATATTGTATGAACCTTCTTGTCTATCCTTTGTCCCAACATCGCTCCCACGACGTAGTCACTAGCATCACACATTACTTCAAATGGCTGATTTCAATCTGGTGTTTGCTAAATTGGAGCGGTGGTCATAGCTTCCTTCAACCTATAAAATGCACTCACACATTCCTCATTAAAATCAAATGGAATATCTTTCATTAATAGGTTAGATAAGGGTTTAGAAATTTTTAAAATTTTTTTGTTGAAACGCCAGTAAAACCCGGCGTGTCCCAAGAAATTTCTAACTCCTTTCACATTTACGGTGGGGGCAAATTTTCAATAACATCTATTTTAACCCTATCTACCTCAATACCTCTACAGAAATCAAGTGCCCAAGCACTATACCTTCTTTTACCATAAAATGACATTTTTTCCAATTCAATACCAAATTGGTTTCTTCACATCGCTGCAAAATCTTAGACAAATTTGTTAAACAATCATCAAAGGTAGTTCCATAAACAAAAAAATCATCCATAAAAACGTCCATGATGTTTTCAATAAATTCAGAAAAATTGCAGTCATGCATCTTTGAAAAGTAGCCAGTGCATTACATAGACCGAAAGACATTCTTCTATAGGAAAAAGTGCCATAGGGACAAGTAAACGTGGTCTTTACTTGATCACTTGGATGTATAGGAATTTGATGAAAACCGGAATATCCATCCAAGTAACAAAAGTATGAATGCCTGGCCAAACTTTCAAGCATTTGATCAATAAATAGGAGAGGGAAATGATCTTTCCTTGTTGCCTTATTTAGCTTCCTATAATCGATGCACATTCTCCAACCGATTACCGTCCTAGTAGGGATTAGTTCATTATTTTCATTTTGAATAACAGTCATCCCCCCTTTCTTAGGAACCACATGCACCGGACTAACCTATTCAATATCGGAGATTGGATAAATAACCCATGCATCTAACAACTTAAGCACTTCTTTCTTAACCACTTCTTTCATATTAGGTTTCAACCTACATTGATGCTCAATGGATGGTTTATGTTCATCTTCCATTAAAATGCGATGCATGCAAAATGAAGGACATATGCCTTTAATATCATCAATTGTATATCCTATAACATTTCTATGCATTCTAAGCTCCCTAAGCAATTTCTCAGTTTCCAACTCATTCAAGCTAGCATTCACAATTCCTGGGATAGGAAGAGTTAGGACCAAGAAATTCATACCTCAATGTGGAAGGAAGAGGTTTTAGTTCTACCTTAGGGGCTTCCTCATCTTTCAAATCCTTACTCTTTAGTTTCAACTCAAGTTTTTCTTTCTTTGTTTTGTTCGGAGAAATTTCTGGACTAGCTTCCAGAAGGCGGGCATAATTCCTTACTTCTCCTCCATGACCATTTAAGTCTCCACCAATCAAACACATTTCTAATGGGTCATCAACACAAGCTTGAGTGGATTCTTCTTTCACCACTTGGTGAATTAAGTCAACCCTGCAACCAGAATCTTCAAAAGAAGGGTGTTTAATAGATTTAGCTAAATCAAATTCAACTTTATCATCACCCATAGTTAAAGTCAATTTTCCATTTTTAACATCAATAATTGCCCCTGCAGTTGCCAAGAAAGGCCTACCAAGAATAATGGGGATTTGGGAATCCTCTTCCATTTCAAGTACCACAAAATCCGCAGGAATGAAAAATTTACCCACTCTAATAGGAACATCCTCCAAAATGCCTATAGGGAATTTGACTGACCGAACCTCCAATTGAAGGGAGATTGTTGTGGGTTTTAGTTCACCCATCTCCAACTTCTTGCAAACAGAGAGTGGCATAAGACTAACGCTAGCCCCCAAATCACAAAGAGATTTATCAAAACTAGTGTTACCAATCAAGTAAGGAATAGAGAAACTACCTGGATCTTTCAATTTGGGAGGCAATTTATTTTGAATTAAAGCACTACACTCCTCAGTTAAAGCCATTGTTTCATAGTCCTTTAGCTTTGTCTTATTTGACAAGATATCCTTAAGAAATTTAGCATATGTCGGCATTTGTTGTAACGCCTCAGTGAAGGGTACATTAATGTACAATTTCTTAAGGACCTCTAGAAATTTTCCAAATTGCTTATCTAACTTGGCCTTGGCCAACCTTTGAGGAAAAGGTATCGGAGGTTGGTAAGGTGGTGGAAGGACATACTTAGGCACTTTTTCACTAGGGTCTTCCTCTTCTAAGGGTTGTGTCTTAGTAGGTTCCTCCTCCTCATCTACACTCTTGTTATCACTCTCCCCTTTAGCCTCGGGATTATCAAGTTTCTTACCACTCCTTAGACTCACAGCTTTACACTATTCATTATTTGGGTTCACCTCGGGTTGTCCAGGAAACTTGCCCGGTTGCCTCATTGAATTTCCCACCTGTTGGGCAATTTGAGTTTCTAACATCTTGTTATGGATGGCTAAGTTATCTACCTTAGATGTTAATTCTTTTATTGCCTCATTAACTGTCCTACCTTGTTTCCTAAATTCTTCATTCTGCTTAGTTTGAGTAGCAACAAAATTTTCCATAAGAGACTCGAGTTTAGACTTTTGTACCCGAGGATACCCCGATGCGGGTTTCCTATTACCTTGCCCTTCTTGGAATTCGTGGTTCAACGTGTTGTTGTAGTTCCCATAGAAAAGATAAGGGTTATTCTTCCTCACTTGGTTGTAGGGATTTGGGGGAGCATAATTTGGTAGCTTCGGGTTCGTGTCATTGAAATTGTGACAAGAGTTCACTTGTTCCCCCGAAGCACCGGACTCAGGAGCGATACCATGTGGGCACTCCATTATGTTATGTCCCTGCATTCCACAAATCTCACAAACAACATTAGTAGCACCTATTAAACTCACATTAGCCTTTCAAGCTTATCAAAGCATTTATTTAATGAGTCGAATTTAGACATAATCAAATCGGTACTATTCATTTCGAACTTACCCCCCGAAAAGCTTTTTTAGGTTATTACCTCTTTCCGAACCCAATTGGTGATAGTTGGTGGCTACGTTTTCAATGACATTGAACGCTTTAGTCAGAGGTCTGTTCATAAAGGCTCCACCAGCTGTGAGGTCAAGTGACACATTTGATGAGTAATCCAATCCGTTGTAGAAGGTATGACACATTAGGATAAGCATTCTCCGTCCTTTTGGAAGAAGCCGGTGATCTGAGTTCGTAGGTAAGAAGTCTTGGATGGAGGGAAGAATTTCTCCAAGAATGCCTGCTCTAGTTGGTCCCAAGTTGACAACGTATTAGCGTGCACTTGATTCAACCAAGCTTTCGCCTTTCCAAATCGAGAGGGGGAATAACCTCAAACGTATAGCATCGATCGGGGCACCTTGAATCCTTATTGCATCAGTGAATTCCAAGAATGTCTCCACATGATCAGTCGGGTCCTCCGAGGGTAATCCTCCAAACTGATGTTGCCTAATCATGCTAATTAACTGAGGTGATATAGTATAGTTCTCCGCCTCAATTTCTGGCCTGGCAATCCCAGTTTGCAAACCCCTAGCATTTGGGGATGCATAGTCCCTCAGTGGTTTGGTATCCGTTAGATTCGCCATGAGTGGAATGGGAATCAACCTCTCTCTCTCTCTTTGTCTTTGTAGTCTCCTACGTCTATGAAAGGTCCTTTCGATCTCGGGGTCAACTTCAATAAGGTTTCCAAGACTTAGGGATCTTTGCATAAAAGAGAAAATTACCTATGGTAGAGAGATAGATGATCTAGAAAAAGAAAAAGAAATAAATAATAAAATAAAAAAATGTCCAAAAAAATCAATTAAAAAATTAAATTGAAATTCAAGAAAACACACTCCCCGGTAACGGTGCCAAAAACTTGATGGGTCTCAAATCCGCAAGTGAACGGCTTCGTCGTCAAGTAATAAAAAGAGATCGAACCACAGAGACCGTGATCTTAAATAACAATTAGTTATTAAATTGATTTAACTGAACTGGAATAAGATTTGGTTTTTGAAATCGGAATCAAGTAACAATCAAATTTAAAATTGCAATTAAACACAATAGGAAAGTAATTCAAATAGGGGTTTTTCAAATTCAAAAGGTATTTCCAGGAATTGGGATACCACAAAACTGCTTATGTTACTAAATTGACTACTCTCCTTGTTAATTACCAAAATTTGCTCTGAAGGCAAATTTATCCTAAATAAGTTAAAGCTTCATCTCGTGTTACAAAAACCGTTCACAATTAAATCAACCCTCTACCTCGTGGTAATTGAATTTAAATCGAACCCTTTGAGTTTTGTGACAATTTGTGAACCCTCGAAGGACCGCTTCTAACTCTCGTGATTTAAGTCCTAAGTTTGATTCCTATAGATCCGATACCTAAGTTCACCGCTAAGTTCGTCCTTAGTGTATCTACGACACGTAAATAAGTGGTCACCGAATTTACGAGTAATTAAAACAATAGGGATCAAATCGAAAGCAAAATTGAAATTAACAAGAAATCAAACATCAATTCATCACCATAAACAAATCTTAGGCATAGCCCCAATTCTTAGAAACGAGACTATTATTCAAGCATTGCCATGATTATAGCAAGCTTGATTAACAATAGCATAAAAAGAAAACCCTATAGGAGAGAAGAGATTGAGGAGAAGAAGAAGAATCCTAATTTTGCCTATGGGTAGCCGTCAAAAAGTGCCCAGTTTCGAGCCCTGGAGGGCTATTTATAATCTGGGGTAACTTGAATCCCAAGCCAATACAAAAATCAGATCAAATCAGTTTCTATGGATCCATATATTGCACGTCACGCCCGTGACCTTCATCACGGGCAGGCCGTGGCGGATTCCGTCTTGGGGGTTGCTTTGCTGGTTGGTCTGTCACAACCGTGACCACCATCACGACCTATCCGTGATCAGTTCTGCATGTGAGGGTCTGGTTCAGCTAACATGTCACGACCGTGATGGGCATCACGGCCTGGCCGTGACCAGCTCTGACTTTTCCAATCTTTCTTTTCAGCTTTACTCGATCATGGCCGTGATCAGTTCTGTTTGCCTTATTTCCTTGCCTTTCAAGCTCCATCTTCATGCCAGCTCCAACACAACTGATTCTGAGCAATTTAATCTTCGATTCCTGCACACAAGCACCACAAAACCACCTTACCCGTTCCAAGGTAAAAACTAGAAAATAATAACATAAAATACGCCTAAACTATATAAAAATGCATGCAAAATGTCAAGGAAATATGAGGTGAAATCACACTCATCATTCTACTGGCACTTCAAAGGTTTGCTTTTTAGTACTTTCTGTTCTGTGTTGAATGATTTGTTTCCTTTAAATAAAGGAGCTTCTCTGCATGGGTTGCATTTGTATCTTTCATGTACAGATATCCTTTTTAAATTTTTTTTTGGGTGTATCCATTGTCCTGATCACACATCATTGTGCATCCTAGCCACATTTCCCAGTTGAATGTTGTGATACTTCGTGTATCTGTTATCACTAAAGAGGACGAGCTTGTGCTTTCAAACGAGTACTTTGCTTTCAAAATCCCCGTGTAATAGGAATTGTTTTTTTGTCTTTATTTTATTTATGTAGAATCAGCTGATAGCTAACTTTTGTTTTGGACTCAAAGTGGATATCTATAATTAAATATAAGTATCTCGATTGGATAAATGCATGACATTGCTATTCTACTTTCTCTATCTTCTCATTTATTTTAATATCATATCATTAGTTACATAAATTTATGAGTGATAGTAATTTTTTGTATGCTGAGAAATTCAGTGAGCTTTCACTGATGAATAGGTCAAGAAAAAATGTGTTGGACACTGCTAATGTATTGAAAGTGGTACATAGTACTCCAAAATCAAGAAAATAAGTAATGACATCTAAGTGAGTAGGGGAGAGAATTTAGATATGATCTTAAAGGTAGAAAATGCATCAGATGCAACATAATTGGCACATGGAATGATTATTTAATTTTTGTTTCGTAACTCGACTTTATTACTATATTTTGTACTATTGTTTTCCCTAAAGTAGTTAGAATGTGCTTTTAATTAATCTTTATATTCTAGGTAAATGATTTCAATGTGTTGTTACAGTTATTGCCATTTTTGGGATGGTTTTTTTAGTGGGTATAGCAAGCTTAAAATGATCGAAGAAGAAAATGATCAACAAGGAAGGGAATCTGTATTTTCAACATCAGACTTATTTTGGAAGCAATTTGCTATTGTTTCAATTTTCTTTTTTCTTTTTCATTTTTTTTAGTATAAAGTTTTGTTCATGTTGATGGTCATGTTGCAAAGGAATCCACAATCACAAAGTTGCTGGTATTTAATTCTGTCAAGATTTAAGAACTTAATCTTATTTGAGTCTGTGTTTAGTTTGACCCTTCATGACAATATTAGTATTATCTTGTAAATAGAGTAGTGAGAAGTAAGTATTTCATGGTGTTGTGTTGTAGCACTGTGTTTGTGTGAGACTGGGTATTGGTGCTTATGTATGCTAGATGCTGATTTCATTCACCCAAGTCTTTTGTAAATTTTATTTTCAATTTGGATGTGGGTTGAAGATGAAAGGAAGCATGCAGTTTTAATTATGTGTTTCATTTGTTTTATCTTGTCTTTTAGTTTCAGTTTTGCATTTTAACTATGCAAACATGAAGCCAATATTGTGATTCATGGCTGACTGCCGACCTCTGATATGTTTTAAACAATTTTGGATGTCCAAGTTCACTTCATTCCGGTATTTCTGATGCTATCATTTCCCCCAAGAAGTTTAGTTTACTGGGATTGTTTTGTGAAGTTAAGTGATAAAGATTTTGATGAATGATTAATTCGTTGTTATCGTGGGACCATTTGGCTTTCATCAAATGGAGTTTGGAGAATATGTGGGAGGTAAAAGGAGATTTTTGGATTTTGCATTTAGGGTCTCATATCCTCTACGGTGTTTCAGATGTATTTGTAAGTGAGGCCTTGAAGATTTGCTTCTAGAAATGACTGATATAGCACGTCTGGTTGAGGCGGGAGGGATGGGTGGTGAATATCTTTATGTAAAGATCATGCTTATTTAAACACTGGAAGTAATTTTTCTTGATGAGATTAGTAAATTACTAGAATTAAAGGAGGTTGGCATTGTGCAGGCCTCTCTTCCTCCCCTCTCAACTTCAGGGCCTTCCTTTGCGAATCTAAGATGCGAAGGGAAAAGAATTGGGATTGCAGTTTAGATTTTGGCCAAATGGTAATGGTAGGATGTATGTTTCTTACATCCAGTCTATGTAATTACAAGTTGGTGATACTGATATATTTTACGTTAATTTTGGAGAATACTTTTTTTTTTATATTTTCTATCTTATATTCCATTTCACATAAAATGCAAGAGTTCATGTGGGTTAGTTAATTGATCAAGATCAACTTTCTTTAAGGCCCGCTAACCAACTCCACTTGGCTTGATAAGCTTAATTAATTTATTCTCTATTAATATGATAACTTTAACTATTTTTTTAAACAAAAGTATATTGACAATTCATCTATTGAGAATAAATTGTTATTGCTAATTTATAACTTTGTTTTGAGAAAAATAAATTCATTATAAAATTGAATGTTGAGAAAAGTAGAATACCAAAATATTTGGAAAGATATAAAATGTTAAAAAAATAGGATGCATAAATATATATTTTTAAAACAGTTATATTTTGTATTTAAAAAAAATCAAATTTTATATGAATGACCTTTTCACAGACAAGAACTAGAAGTCCTGAGATACTTGAGTAGATCTCAGGAGTTGAGAATTTAAGTATATGATTGTAGCTTTACAGCATGAGCATATTATGCTCCTACGTATCCCAAGTGAGGATCAAAACAAACGTAGTTTTAAGTTTCACCCGTGGAAAGAAAAATGTCGAGGTATTACTCGACCTTATCAAAAAGACACATATTGAAATTAAAATTGAAAAAAATACTCCGATTTCCTTACGAAAAACACATAAATTTCAATAAAAGCTTCTTAAAAAATAATTTTTATGATTGTAAAAAGGCATAAAATGCTTTATACTTTAAATAAATTAACTCCCAAATTATTGAATATGACAATTTATTTTCTTAATACTTAACAAATTTGTCATATTTTTGTATGAAGTAGAAAATCATATTTTCTCTTCTTATCGACTAATTATCACAAATGATGGTAAACACACTCTTATTGTGTCTTGTACTGGCCAAGGACCAAAACCCGGTCACTGAACTTGGATACCCGATCCAATCCTGATATTAGGGATAAGATATTGATATTATCTTTAATAATCCTGATATTATCTCAAATAACCTTATCCGGTTAAGAGATCAATTTAAGATACTGATATTATCTTTATCAATCCTGATATTATCTCAAATAACCTTATCCCGTTAAAAGAGATAATATCCCTTAAATTAAGGAAATCACATCTCAAATAAGATTTAAGAGATAAAAGGAAATATATCCAGATCTCTTAAAGATATGGGGTTCCTATTATAAAAGGAGAAGAACCCAAGAGAGAGACTCACTTTTTTCACTGACCCAGGTGACTCTCCCTTAAGCGTATTAGAGAAACTAGCTTGACCAAGAGACTATTGAAGAGTCCTTGTTCGCCGGTATTCATCAGATACAAGATTAAGGGATTGAGATCACCGTATGGACAATGGTGGAACCTAGAACTACGTCTGGCTTTGATTCCCATTAGGATACGTAGGACCGGAATACAATATTTTGTCAAGCCATAATCTAAAACAACCCCGGCATTCACTCTTGGTTAGACGTTCTACGACGAGACTCCCCTAGGTCGGATCTCGGCAGGAACATTTGGCGCCCACCGTGGGGACGAGGAAAAACTTTCCCCGATTCCATAAGAAGGCTTGATGGTGACTACACAGAATGGCCCGAGGGGAGGGGCGAACGGCATGAATCATGAAGATCATGAGGCTTCGAACATGAACCAGAACCATGACAATCACCCTCCCCCTCCCATCGCTGAAGATAACCCTCGGCTGGGAGAGGTTATGGCACGGTTAAGGCAGCTGCAGTAGGAGAATGAGGAGATACGTGCTCAGAACCAAAGGCTTCTAAGAACTAGAAAAAGAGAAAGATCAGTGGCACCTTTCGAGGAAGAGCAATCCTCACCCGAGGCTAGCCAAAAGGGTCCATCCTACGTACCTTCTCCTCATGATACTAACAGACCGTCCAAGACCAAACCTCGCCCAGAGGCTTCAGAAGCTAAGTCTCATATAGAAAGGATTATCCAAAAATAAAGGGTAACAGACCGACGACCGAGGTTGCCGTTCATAGACGACATCGATGAGGTAATCATGCCTAGACATTTTAAGCCACTTAACATCGATAAATTCAATGGCACCGCTGACCCAACCGAGCACGTAGAATCCTTTGTTTCTTCTGTTTACCTGATGACCGATTCGGAAGCTGTCATGTGCAAAGTTTTTCCGACCACTTTGCAAGGTCCCGCCTTAACCTGGCTTACGAATCTACCACCTCGGTTAATTAATTCCTTTGATGTGCTTGTAACTAAGTTCACTGCGCAGTTCTCAGTGAGTCGAAAGCATAAAAGGCACTCGGTCTTGCTGGTGAATTTTAAACAAGAAAGGAATGAATCACTCAGATTATATGGCTCGTTTTAGTGCCAAACAAATTTTAATTCCCAATATGAACTCGGAACTCTGTCTTCACACCGTCATGGGCGGTCTGAAGCCGGGGCCATTCTTTGAGTATTTATCTCGAAAACCACCGAGATATTTTGAAGAGTTGCAAGAAAAAGCTACAGGTTTCATGAACTCGGAAGAGATGGTAGAATTCAAAAGGAGGGAAAGAGGTTTTGAAGACAAGAACTCGGTTCCGAGAAAAGAAAGAGATAGGGAGGCTAATCCACAAAGGGCCCAAAATACCAATGAAAGAGGATTAGCGGAGAGGCAACCCAGGTACCAGCCTTATATGCCGCTGAACCGGTCTCGGGCAACCATTCTCCAGGAGGTGTGCAACACCGAGTTACTCACCTTACCTCGACCATCCAAAATGTTGGCCAATGCAGACAGAAGTAAAGAATGCAAATGGGATCAAAACTATGGTCACTCCACTGAAGACTGCAGAGCAACCCAGGAAAAAATTGAAGACTTGGTACGGGCAAGTCGTCTTGACCAGTTCGTTCGTCGAGATGATAATGGAGGTGGACAAGCTGGTCGACAACGACGGTGACGCTGTTATGACAATTGTAATCGAGATGCAAACCTGCTAGGAAATAATCAGAACAGAGATCGGTTGAATAATCCGAGGACTCTTAATGAAGGATCAGAAGGAGGAGTCGGATGGGTCATCAACACAATCTCAGGAGGATTTGCAGGTGGAGGAACAACGAGTTCAACTCGGCGGCGTCATGTAAAAGCCATCCGATCTGTAAACACGGTGTCTGGAAAACCTACGAGGACAGGACCTCCAATAACTTTCACGGATGATGATTTCCAAGGGCTGGATCCAAATCAAGATGACCCAATGGTGATAACAGTCGAATTAGCCAACTTATTGATCAAACGAACACTTATTGATCAGGGGAGCTCGACTGATATTTTATACCTGGCGACCTTCAAGAAACTTGGAACTCCAGAAAAGCTGATAAAAGAGCAGGAAGACAAGCTAGTAGGGTTCGCTGGGGAGCAAGTAAAAACCCGAGGTTACATAGACCTCTTAACAATGTTTGGAGAAGGAAGACTCTCCAAATCCGTATCAGTCAGGTACATTATTGTGGATGCCAGTACGTCGTACAACATCCTTATTGGAAAACCGACGTTGAATGAACTCGGAGCGATTGTCTCTACCCCACACCTGACAATGAAATTCCCAGCCGAGTACGGAGATATAGTCACAGTCCGAGCTGACCAAAGGATAGCCAGGAAATGCTATATGGATATCCTAAAGGTTACCCGAAACCAAGATATCGCAAAGAATGCCGAGGATGATAAAGCAGAAGTGGTAAGCTCGGTCAGTTTGGTAACGTCAGCCAGCTCGGTCAGCATGTTTGAACTTGACCCAAGGACGGAGATGTACGAGTCCAGAACCGAACCAACAGAGTCTTTAGAAAGGTTCCAGTTGGGAGCCCCAGCTGAACAATGCACCAAAATCGGCAATCAGCTGGACCCCTCGCTCAAACAAAGGATTCAAGCGGCCTTAAGAAAGAATGTTGATTTGTTTGCTTGGAAGACATCAGATATGCCTGGTATAGACCCCAATTTCATGTGACATAAGCTATCTATATGTCCCGAAGCCAAGCCCGTAGCTCAGAGAAAAAGAAAACTTGGCGAAGAAAGGCGTCAAGCAGTAGCCGAGGAGACTACCAAACTGGTCAAAGCAAATTTCATCAGAGAGGTGAAATACACTACTTGGCTAGCCAACGTGGTGTTAGTTAGAAAGTCCAACGGTAAATGGAGAATGTGCACCGACTACACCGATCTCAACAAGGCGTGCCCAAATGATTCTTATCCTTTTCCCAACATTGACAGACTGATAGACGGGGCCTCATGGTACAAAGTTTTGTCCTTTTTGGACGCATACTCAGGTTATAACCAGATCAGGATGTATCCACCTGATGATTAAAAAATGGCATTTATGACTGATGGGGCAAACTACTGCTATCGGGTAATGTCTTTCGGTTTAAAAAATGCTGGTGCAACATATCAAAGGCTTATGGACAAAGTTTTTGTCAACCAAATCAGAAAGAACCTAGAAGTATATGTTGATGATATGGTGGTAAAATCCGATGACCTAAGGCAACACTCAGCCGACCTCGAAGAAATTTTCAGTTAACTCAAAATACAACATGAGGATAAATCCATAAAAATGCTCTTTTGGTGTACAAGGGGGAAAGTTCTTAGGATATATGCTAACACGCAGAGGGATTGAAGCTAATCCAGATAAGTGTAAAGTTGTTATGGAAATGCGGAGTCCTCGGAATGTGAAATAAATTCAGCGGTTAGCTGGTCGATTAGCTTCTCTATCTTGCTTTCTCCCGAAGTCCGTAGAAAAGGCAAGACCCATCTTCCAGCTTTTGGAAAAACCAAAAGAGTTCGTCTGGACTGAGTAGTGTGAGAAAGCCTTTGAAGATCTGAAACTTTTTCTAGCCTCTCCCCCGATCCTCACTCGGCCTCAGCTCGGCAAAGATCTGTACTTGTATCTATCTGTCAACGATTATGCAATCGGCAAAGAATCATCCAGGAAGATGAAGAACAACAGATGCCGGTGTATTATGTGAGTAGAATCCTGAAAGACGTAGAAACACGATATCAAGTAATTGAAAAACTAGCCCTCGCCTTAATTATGGCAGCTCGGAGGTTACGAACTTATTTCCAGTCACACCAAGTTATAGTCAAAACTGATCATCCAATAAAGCAGGTGCTCAGGAAACCCGATCTAGTCGGACGAATGATAGCTTGGTCAGTAGAATTATCGGAATTCGGTTTACAATACGAGCCGAGGGGGCCGATGAAAGCACAATGCCTCTCCGAATTCATTACCGAGCTCTCTTCTAAGCCGAGGTCGGAATCCTTCATCTGGTTTCTATATGTCGATGGATCATCTAACTTGAAGGGAAGCGGAGCTGGAATAATTCTCGAAGGGCCTGATGATCTAATCCTGGAACAATCTTTAAAGTTTGGGTTTACTGCTTCAAACAACCAAGCAGAATATGAAGCCCTTATTGTAGGACTGATGCTAGCTAAAGAAGTTGGAGTCCAAGAATTAAAATGCCGATGTGACTCACAGCTTGTAACAGGACAAGTCTCGGGTGATTATCAAACAAAGGATCCCCAACTAACCAGGTATCTCTACAAGGTTAATAGCCTAGTTTATGAATTTGATAATTTTACTATTGAGCATATACCTCAGGAAGAAAATTCCAGGGCAGATCTGTTGTCCAAGTTGGCTAGCACCAAGAAGGCTGGCCAGCTAAGAACTTTCATTCAGGAAAACCTTCTCGAACCGAACATAAAATGTGCCAAAGTAATAATGACCGATCACTGTCATCGTGGCTGGATGACACCAATTTGGGAATATTTAGCCTCGGACAAATTGCCCAGTGACCCTAAGGAGGCGAGGAGAATTCGTCTAAAATCTTGCCATTACACCATCCGAGACGGCGAGCTGTACAGAAGATGATTCTCCATGCCATTACTAAAGTGCCTAGCAAAGGAGCAGTCCGAGTACGTAATGGATGAGATGCACCGAGGAATCTGTGGAATTCATTCAGGTGGCCGATCTCTGGCAGCTCGAGTCCTGCGAGCGGGGTTTTACTGGCCAACCATAAGACTGGATTGTGCTACTTGGACTAATTGGTGTGAGCCATGTCAGAAGTTCGCCAATATAGAACGAGCTCTGGGAAAAGAGCTCCATTCCATGTTTTCGTCGTGGCCCTTCACTATGTGCGGGATGGATATAGTCGGTCCTTTCCCAGTTGCCAAAAGTCAAGTCAAGTTCTTGCTGGTATGAGTAGACTACTTCACCAAGTGGATTGAAGCAGAACCATTAGCTATGATAATTGCTAAAAAGGTTCAGAGTTTTGTATGGAAAAACAACATATGCAGGCACGACCTCCCTTATGCAATTGTCACAGATAATGGAAATCAATTCACCGATAAAGAGCTTAAAGAGTTCTACTCCAACCTCGGAATTAAACATAAAGTGACCTCGGTTGAGCATCCATAAACAAATGGACAAGCAGAGGCAGTCAATAAAGTTATTTTAAACGAGCTCAAAAGAAGGTTAGGCAAATCAAAAGGGGCTTGGGTTGAACAACTACCAAGCATGCTATGGGCTTACCATTGCTCACCTCAGTTATCAACTGGTGAAACGCCGTTCAAGCTAACCTACGGATCCGATGAAATGATTCCAGTTGAGCTCGGTAAACTCTCTTTCCGAAGGCAGCATCATGACCAAAGTAAGAACGAATAAGAACTCCGAGTGGAGCTTGACATGGTTGAAGAAGTCCGAGATGAAGCGAAAATCAGAGAGGAGTTATGCAAGCAAAAAGCAGCTCGGAAGTACAACTTGAGGTTGCAGCCAAGGGAATTTGTGCAAGGTGACTTAGTGCTGAGACTGCAAAACGACGCGAGAAAATACCCCAAAGAGGGTAAGCTCGCAACGAACTGGTCTGACCCATTTAGAATAGTTGAAAATCTGGGAAATGGTGCCTATAGGCTAGAAGAATTGTCAGGAAAGGCTATTCCAAGAATATGGAATACTTCCCACCTTAAGTTTTATTTTAGTTAAGGTTATGTAAGTAGGTGTTGCACTCTTTTTCCTATCCCGGTCTTTTTCCCACGAGGTTTTGGCTGGGAGGGTTTTAATGAGGCACACCTGGAAAAATAAATAAATAGAATCATTTTCAGTTGCGCTATTAAGCAAAAATACTGTCATGGTTAAAAATTTATTTATGAAAACAACTAAACACCTAAAGAGGCTGACCGATCTAAAATCGACCGAGTTGAGGTCGAAATACCGAGCCTATAAAGGTAAACAACAACTAAACACCTAAAAAGGCCGACCGAGCTAAAATCGACCGAGTTGAGGTCGAAATGTCGAGCCTATAAAGGTAAACAACAACTACAAACCTAAAAAGGTTGTCTGAGCTAAAATCGATCGAGTTGAGGTCGAAATGTCGAGCCTATAAAGGTAAACAATTACAAACCTAAAAAGGCTGCCCGAGCTAAAATCGACCGAGTTGAGGTCGAAATGCCGAGCCTATAAAGGTAAACAACAACTAAAAACCTGAGGAGGTAGTCCGAGCCGAGGTCGACCAAACCAAGGTGGAATGGCTAAAACCTAAAAAGGCAACCAATGCCTAAGAAGGTAAGTAAGAACCTACAGGTATTTCGAGCTCCAAATATTCGAGTAAATCGCGTAACACGCTAAAACTATAAAAAACGAGCACTAACTTAGAGAAATAGTTACAAGCATTTTATAAGTAAAAAGTAACTCATAAGCTAGCACGTGATTCCATTAATAAGAAGGGGCAAAACCCAAAGTACATAAGAATTCAAAATAAAAGAGCATTGCCCTTGGAACTTTTTCCTAGGCTACTCATGGGCATCCCTATGAGCAACAATTTCAACAGGAATAGAGTTGGGCACATCCTCGGCACTTGGAGGAATAGGAGAAGATTGGTTGGGTAAGACCATTCCCCCTTCACCATTGGCTTCCTCTTCGATCGCTTCTCCTTCAGCCTCCTCTTCTTGAGCTGCCTCTGCCTCATCCTCCAACTAGGAAAACGGAACTAGAATTTCGTCTCTGTTAAAATCCTTGTCCAGGTCAGCATGGGAGAAGTCAGCATTTGGGTTGAAACGCTGATGAGTGTGATTTTACCTCATTTTTCATGTACATTTCGGCATGCATTTGCATATAGTTAGGCTAATTTAGTGTTGATTTTGTATAGTTTTTCCCTTGGAACGGATGAGGTGGTTTCTGTGTGTTGTTTTGCAGGATTTAATGGAAAAATGCCCAGAAATCAGCCTTGTTGGAGCTTGGATGAAAAAGAGCTTGAAAAGTGAAGATTATGAGCCAAGCAGAGAGTATCACGGCCTGGCCGTGATGGCCCTCACGGCCGTGATGGCCCTCACGGCCGTGAGGGAACATTAGCTGAAGAAAGATTGAGCCAAAAGTCAGAAGCTGTCACGGCCTGGCCGTGATGGCTATCACGGCCGTGACCTGCTAGTTGGAAAAGTCAGAAACGATCACGGCCTGGCCGTGATATCCATCACGGCCGTGATGAATAAGTGAATGAAGAGGCGCCTAAGTCAGAAAGCGTCACGGCCTGGCCGGGATGGCCATCACGGCCGTGACGGGCGATTGACCTATAAATAACAAAGACTGCAGCAGAAAAAGAAGACTAACTTCTAACCTAAAATAATCTGCACTTGGAGGCAGGCCGAGGTCGGCGGCCGGAGAGGTTTCTACCCAAAAAGGGGGCGTTTTCTCGCTTCTTGGATGGGGAGAAGATTGGAGGAAGCTTGTCTATGAGTGTTCTCCATCCCTTTTCTCATCCTATTTTGTATTTCCTTATCATGAGTAGTTAATTCCCCATTGTTGGGGTTAGATGTAACTTTTCTAAACTTAGTTGTATTGTGATGTGGTTGTTTTAATACAAGTTTCTATTTCGTATGAGTATGTGATTCTCGTGTTTAATGCTTTCCTTGGATTAGCTACCCATAGGAATGATTTGTTGCTTTGATAGATGACTGGAAGGTTGGTATTAAGGCATGCTCATGAATCATATGCCAAGTAGTTCAAGAATCTAGGAATAGGTGTTGAATGCTTGCAATCTTATAAGTCTTGACTTAATGCAAAATCTCAGGTTAATCCACCTAAGGAATTAGGGTTTAATTTGGGGTTTTAGGCTCAATGCACCTAAGGAATTAGGCTTGAGTATTTTAGAAAAGGCTTGATTGGCATAATTGAATTAGGACTTGTGTTGATAACCATTTCATTGCAACTAAGGGAGGATTAGTGTAGTCTAACCCTAACAATCTTAGCCATATCTCTGTTTGCCTTCCAAGTGTTCGATATAATTCCCAAAAGACCAAAAATATTGTTTTGCTTTCTTTATTTTCTGTTTTAATCCCTCACACTTTAGTTAAGTCTAAATAGTTGTTGAATTTGCGAATTGGTAATTGACATCCAATCCCTGTGGATACGATAACCGGTCTCACCACCGTATTACTTGATTGCGACGAGGTGCACTTGCCTTTAATTTATATTCCTAAAAATACACGCATCAAGTTTTTGGCGCCGTTGCCGGGGATCGAACCCGGGTCACCCGCGTGACAGGCGGGAATACTCACCACTATACTACAACGACAATTGATTGGTGAAAAAATTGATTAGATAGGATCATGGACTACAATTGGTACCAACCACCTGATGCAGAATTGGAGATATCTGAGTTGCAGCTGCGGGTAGATATGCTGCAATTAGCCGTAAACATCCAACAAGTGAGTAATGAGTTGTCAAGGGCACAAATCTCTCCTCCACCAGTGGTAGGTTATGCTGAATGGGGAAATCAATTTCCCAACACTTCTACTCCATGGTGGGGGAACCCTCCAAACAATACTTTGACGGATGAAGGGGAACATTGGGAATCTTCCACACCTTGGTATGATGAGCCATCCCCATTGGAAGTTGCTTGGGAGAACTTCAAATCCGCATTCCCAGTCGAGGTTGAGCAACCTATCCCGGATAGTCAACCTCACTTAGAGGCTGTTTTGGAGAACTTCATGGCAACAACAATGGAAGAATTAAAGAATCAAGAAGATGCCATTCGAAGTCTCGGGCACGATTGAGGAACTCTCTAACCTACTATCCAAAATGCCAAATGAGAACTTGATGGATGATGATGAAGATGATGCAATGATGGATGAGGAGGAAGAAGAAGAAGTGGGAGCAACCGAGTCAAGAAGTGAAGACCCTGTTTTGGAGAACATAGTTGCACCACTCCCCATTGAACCCTTGACTAAAGAGCCTGAAAGGAAGAGGCATTTGGAGGATAGCTATGTCACCATGCTCGGGGATGATGAAGAATTTGTGAAATTAAATGATGCTATTGGCCCCTATGCATGTGTGGAATGTGATGGGAGAAACACTTGTGTGGTTTGTGCGGAGATTTCTGCATATTTGGAAGGTGATGGATTTGGCAATGCTGAGAGTGAAGATTGTACAGAAGCTTAACAAGCACCAATGATCCTCTCGAATTGTTTGCCACCTCACATTTTAAAGCAGTCAACAATGGAGTTCATGCCTCTGCCTGAGGTTGAACCCCATTTTTATTGGGAAGATTTTATTGATAAAGGGGTCATCTTTGACCCGAGAGGAATTGAAAAGCGCTTCCCAGTTGAAGAAGTCAGCATGAATTTCGAGCGCTCACTTCCACATTTTTGCTGCAAACCGTGGGATCCAGGTGAAAGATCTCACATGGTTAGCATCCCTTGGTCCTTATAGCACAGGTTATGGGATCCGGGTGGATGCTTCTTAATAAGTCAAGCTAGTGACGTTAAAGAAGCGCTTATTGGGAGGCAACCCAACTTTTCTTAACCCTTCTCTTTAGTTAATTTTATTTTTGCTTTAACCTCTTGAATAATTTGAGAAGCTCAAGAGGTTTGTTAATAATTTTGTTAAGTGTCTTCAAATTTTGAATAAAGGAAGGAGAAAAAGAGCAGGGAGAACCAGAGCCAAAAAGCATGTGAGCCAACACCCGCTACCACCTTGGTAAGCCGTTCCAATTTTTTTCTGTTTTTTTTTATTTTTTCTTCTCCCCTCTCCAACTTGATTGTTTACATTGGGGACAATGTAAATCTTTAAGCTTGGGGTAGGGGTAATCTTTTTGCTTGCATTGTAAATATTGCATTCATATAGGCTTAAATTTGCATGATCACATGAATTGATTACCCTTGCTTAGATTGAGCTTATGATTGTGAGAGCTAAGTGCCAATTAATTTGTGATAGTGAATTGTTGAACCCAATTGTTTATTCTTGTGATATGGCTGCAAATGAATATGCTTGAGATGATCTTGGATAGTTGATGATTAGCATATGTTTCTTTAGACTTGTGTTTTTCACTGGTTCTTGAACTGATAAATGTGAGCTTTTGAACCATTAGGGGGTACTCACTAAATCTGCCCCCATTCTTTGTGTAGAGTGTTATTCCTCTTGGTTTGTTTTCTCTAGAACTTGACTTAAAACCATTTTAAAGCTTAAAATTTGATGGAAACATTTTTGAAAATGATTGAGGCAATAGGTATTCTTCTGGCCTTCTGAGCGTTGAATGTGTAAATGCTACCCTTAGTTACCCAATTTTGAGCCTGAAAGAAAAATGCTTTTCTTGGTACCCTGAAAAATTTTGATACATATACTTGACAAGGGACCTTCTAAAGTATCACAAAAGGGTAAAAAGGTAGTTGAAAGTTTGGGATAAGAATCAAAAAAAAAAAAAAAAATCTCTCCCCTTCTCAAAATAAAAATAAAAAAAAAAATATAAAAAAAATAAATAAAGAAGGGGATGACACAAAAAAAAAAAAAAAAAAAAAAAAGTGAGAAAGAAAAGAAAAAGAAAGAAAAGAAGGGTGGAAAAATGTATTGAAAACCCAAGAAGGTATTTTAGAAGGTTTCTTGTGTTGAAATGTTTGATACTTGGTTTAGCCTTTTGAAATATCCCTTTCTTGTTATCCCCACCTAAAGATTAATCCCATGGCCACGTTGCAACCAAATAAAGACCTCTTGATTCTTAGGTGTTTTCATAAATAAAGTGGAGATTTGGTTGATAGTCAAGCATATGGTAGGAACCATTCCTTGCGGAAAATAGAGCGAATTGTATATATACTTGAACACTTGAGTGAGTGAGGCAAGAAAGAGAGCCAAGCAAATAAACAAGCTTGGGGTGAGCTTCAAGTGAGCAAGAGTGCCCGAATCAGTGAGAATGTGAGTCTAGGAAACTTAAGCCCCTAATTGGACTTGAATTAATTGTCTCTTGCTGAATTGTTTGAATTGCCTATTGCTTGGATCATTTTACTCGGGTTCTTAGTTCACTATCCATGCTTTGACTGTTTATCTCTTCTGGCCTTAGTTTTTGCTTGAGGACAAGCAAAGTCTTAAGCTTGGGGTGATTTGATGAGTGTGATTTTACCTCATTTTTCATGTACATTTCGGCATGCATTTGCATATAGTTAGGCTAATTTAGTGTTGATTTTGTATAGTTTTTCCCTTGGAACGGATGAGGTGGTTTCTGTGTGTTGTTTTGCAGGATTTAATGGAAAAATGCCCGTAAATCAGCCTTGTTGGAGCTTGGATGAAAAAGAGCTTGAAAAGTGAAGATTATGAGCCAAGAGAGTATCACCACTGATCGTGATGGCCTCCTCACTACCGTGAGGGAACATTAGCTGAAGAAAGATTGAGCCAAAAGTCGAAGTCTGTCACGGCCTGGCCGTGATGGCTTATCACGGCCGTGACCGCTAGTTGGAAAAGTCAGAAACGATCACGGCCTGGCGTGATATCCATCACTGCCGTGATGAATAAGTGAATGAAGAGGCGCTAAGTCGAAAGCGTCACGGCCCCGGCCGTGATGGCCATCACGCCGGCCGTGACGGGCGACGGACCTATAAAAATAAAGACACTGCAGAGCAAAAAGAAGACTAACTTCTAACCTAAAATAATCGCACTTGGAGGCAGGCCGAGGTCAGGTGGAGAGGGTTTCTACCCAAAAAGGGGGCGTTTTTCTGCTCTTGGATGGGGAGAAGATTGGAGGAAGCTTGTCTATGAGTGTTCTCCATCCCTTTTCTCATCCTATTTTGTATTTCCTTATCATGAGTAGTTAATTCCCCATTGTTGGGGTTAGATGTAACTTTTCTAAACTTAGTTGTATTGTGATGTGGTTGTTTTAATACAAGTTTCTATTTCGTATGAGTATGTGATTCTGTGTTTAATGCTTTCCTTGGATTAGCTACCCATAGGAATGATTTGTTGCTTTGATAGATGACTGGAAGGTTGGTATTAAGGCATGCTCATGAATCATATGCCAAGTAGTTCAAGAATCTAGGAATAGGTGTTGAATGCTTGCAATCTTATAAGTCTTGACTTAATGCAAAATCTCAAGTTAATCCACCTAAGGAATTAGGGTTTAATTTGGGGTTTTAGGCTCAATGCACCTAAGGAATTAGGCTTGAGTATTTTAGAAAAGGCTTGATTGGCATAATTGAATTAGGACTTGTGTTGATAACCATTTCATTGCAACTAAGGGAGGATTAGTGTAGTCTAACCCTAACAATCTTAGCCATATCTCTGTTTGCCTTCCAAGTGTTCGATATAATTCCCAAAAGACCAAAAATATTGTTTTGCTTTCTTTATTTTCTGTTTTAATCCCTCACACTTTAGTTAAGTCTAAATAGTTGTTGAATTTGCGAATTGGTAATTGACATCCAATCCCTGTGGATACGATAACCGGTCTCACCACCGTATTACTTGATTGCGACGAGGTGCACTTGCCTTTAATTTATATTCTTAAAAATACACGCATCAAACGCTGAAGCTGCTTCATGGCTCGGGAGAAGCCATTAACGTGCTCCTTCATAATGGAAGCCTCGGCTTCAGCCAGATCAGACCGGAGCCTGAGATTGACCTTCTTCTCGGCCTCTAGCGACTTCCGTAGCTCAAGATTGACCTCCTTCTCGGCTTGAAGTCCCTCTGTGACGCTCTGAAGATTCAGTCGCTCGGTTTTTTCTAGATCCAGCTCGGCCAGAAGGACGGTCTTGCCTTTTTCCAGCTCCACCTTTTGGGCCCTCAGTTGACCGATGACCTGAGCTTGCTCCTCGCACTTGGCCACAGCTTGAGCCAACTCATCCCTCACTTTCAGGGCACGGGCGGCATCGGCCTTCATCACTTCCATCTTCTTGACGTTCTTTGAGAATTGGTGACTCCAGAAGCGGGTAATTGAAGCTATCCGAAGAGCATAGGCAGCAGCAGCCTCCATGCTTTCACCAGGCCCTTGCTCCAGCAAAAGATGGGCATCAGTGGGTTTGAGCACCTGGCCGTCGATGAGCGAACAGGGGTCAAACTCACTACCCCAAAGAGAGCCGAAGCCCGGGTTGCAGTTTCCGTTGTACCATTTGGGGACCGAAGTAAGATCGGCCACCACAGGAACCTTGCCCAACCTCCTCTCGACGGCGGGAGTTTCTTCAACAACCAGTATGGGAGAAGGACTTCTCCCTGGAACCTCGGACTGAAAATCTTCCCGAGTCCTTTTGGAGGGGCGTGTGTTCGGGTCGGCAGCATCAGTAATCTTATTTTTCTTCCCCTTAGCTTCGGCAACCGGAAATGACCCACCAACGGCTTGGTTAACCGACTTCTTCATCAAATCCTTATAATTGAACTTCCCCATTATCACTGAAAAAGGGAAATCTGTCAGAAACAAGTATGCTGCAAAGTAAGTAAAATAACGCACTAAAAAGCTACTTACAATCAAAATCGGCTTATCGAGTTGACGATTTAGGAAGCAATAAAAGTTTCCCACAAGGCAATGGCCGAGGGTAGAGCTTGAGGAGCTCAACATCGGTTCTTTCTTGAGTTGTCATGCAGCCAACATCATAGCTGGAAAACTTAGTGGGATGGGGTTGCCAGTAAAGAGGGAATTTGGAGATTCCATCCGAGTCATAAAATAGAGACTGATTCCCTACGATAGGTCGGACTTTGAAGAAGTCCTACTTGAAAAATTTGTATGAACTCTTGTAGAGCCAATGATGCCTCCCCGCTTGACCCCACTAAGGGAGATCCAACCAACCCGATCTCCAAACCTGACTTTATAAAAGTAGAGGAATATAGGAGCAGTTGCCACCACTCCTATCTGCCCGCAAAGAATTTGGAAAGCCTTTAAAAAGGCCCAGTTGTTTGGGTGGAGTTGAGTCGGGGCAACATTCATAATCTTCAAAACATCACACTCAAATTGGGTAAACGGCAAGGTGACTCCAATCTGCTCAAACATGGTTTTATACACGTATGTGAAAAAAGGTTGATCTGGAGCAGCACGAAGGAAGACGTGTTCCCTCTTAGAACACGGCAAACACTCTACAGTGCCACTAGAAGAAGAAACTTTGTTTTTCATGGACAAGAGGGATTCAGAATCCCTAAAGTTTAAATGAAAGGGTCCCGCATCCGGTCTTACCCAGAAATACCCAAGTATAGTGATATCTAGGTATGGGACTCTAGGCATCCTATTGGTACGCTTACGACGCTTGGAGATGGGTATAGCATTACGAGCAGCGGAGCTGCTCTCATCAGAGGAGGAGGAGGCACCATTAACACCGCCGCCACCACGAGAGAAAGATGGAGAAGGATGAGGAGAGCCCCCAATCGGACTGATTTTGGGCTCTACGATCTGAACCCCATAAGAGGCATTCTGGGATACCTCGAATGAAGTCTCCATGAATGAAAAATCAGAAATCAAACTGGAAAAAAGAGATGAGAAGGACGTACCTCGAATAGGAAGGGAGTATGAAAGCTTGGACTAGAAAGGACTCGAGAGAGAAGAAAATCTAAGGCTCAAGGAAGGTGAAACCCTGTGCAAGGGGCTCGCTCAATTTATAGAAAAAGTGCAACGTCTCAAAAAGAAATGGAACATTCCTTTTGGCGAATTGATGATGGTTGTTGGCGTGCGAGAGAAGAGAAATGTCCCTTCAAGTTTGCGCAGATTCGACGCACTAATGGAAAGGAAACACGTGGCAGAGACGTCAGAATATGCGCTGTCATCAAGTAAAAGTATGAGCACGTAGCTACAGCGCAGGCCTCGGAAATGACGCCATAAAAGCCATGCGTCACAAGTCAACTTTGCCTTAATAACAAAAGGCAACGTCTCTTTTTGATCTCGGGAACCGAGAAAATATGGTCACAGTACAAAACTCAGATGATTACCTCAGTCTCGGCTAGGTCCGACTCCTACAAAAAGCTTCCACGCATTCAGCTCAAAGCTTGGGGGGCTTGTATACACTAGCCGAGGTGTAGAGCTCGGCAGCTCGAAGCGTGAAGCTCGGCCGCCCGAGGTGTTCACCGAGTTAAAGGATATATTTATACCGAAGTATGAAGCTCGACCAATTACCTCGACAACTCGAAAGGCTAAAGAAGAGACCAAGTTCCTAAGCTCGGTCACCGAGGATGAACGATTGGTCGAGGTACAAGATCGGTCATTAAGATTATGGTAAAAAGGGGGAGAGAACCTACACCATAAAACTTAGACTCTCCAAATAAGGTTTCTAAAAGGCCAAGATAGGCTAAAGTCATGAAAACTTTTACGCTTTACTAGCTCAAAGCTTGGGGGGCTTGTGTACTGGCCAAGGAGCAAAACCCGGCCACCGAGCTTGGATACCCGATCCAATCCTGATATTAGGGATAAGATATTGATATTATCTTTAATAATCCTGATATTATCTCAAATAACCTTATCCGGTTAAGAGATCAATTTAAGATACTGATATTATCTTTATCAATCTTGATATTATCTCAAATAACCTTATCCGGTTAAAAGAGATAATATCCCTTAAATTAAGGAAATCACATCTCAAAGAAGATTTAAGAGATAAAAGGAAATATATCCAGATCTCTTAAAGATATGTGGATCCTATTATAAAAGGAGGAGAACCCAAGAGAGAGACTCACTTTTTCATCGACCAGGTGACTCCCTTGAGCGTGTTAGAGAAACTAGCTTGACCAAGAGACTATTGAAGAGTCCTTGCATTGTTCACTGGTATTCATCAGATACAAGATTAAGGGATTGAGATCACCGTATGGCCAAGGGTTGAACCTAGAACTACGTCTGGCTTTGATTCCCATTGGGATACGTAGGACCAGAATACAATATTCTGTCAAGCCATAATCTAAAACAACCCTGGTATTCACTCTTGGTTAGACGTTCTACGACGAGACTCCGCCAGGTCGGATCTCGACAGGAACATGTCTCTTCTACGAAATACAATTTTTTATCTCCATTTTTTATTATGTTAAATAATGATCCTTTTTTATTAACCATTAACAAGAAATAATTTTAATAAAAAATTTACCCATGCATTATTAAGGTATATTACACTAGTTTTTATTACAAACATAAACCCAAATCATAAAAGACATTCATACTAAACTATTGTCTTGAATGGTAGAAAGGATACGGATATACCAGTTTAAAAATAACAATTAATGATAGCCTGATAGGCATAGCTTGGTTTTAGAGGGGTAGTTTATACATATGGACACAAAATATATATATATATATATATATATATATATATATATATATATATATATATATATGTTATTTTATGGGGTGCTTGATAGGGTGATTCTTTTTTATCCGGGATCAGTGATTCCTGTAGATGAAAAGTATGAGAATGTTAAAAAATGTAATTATGTAATTGCTTTGTGCAAGTTATCCACGCCTGAATTACTTACTTTTCTCTCTCAATTGTTATTGGGCGTGCAATTCGTCAGAGTCGAACGTACTATTTAGTACTATTTTTTTTCGGTACAATGATATTTAGTATTTAATGATGCGGAGAAAAGAAAATTCTGCTGATTCTTATAATAAATGCTTGAAGTTTTTTCTGAAGTAAAAATATTTTAATCAACCGTAATAAAATAAATGAAAAAAATATGTTATAAAAATCATGATTTTTTTAGACCAAAACAAGTGAAGTATAAGGTGCAGAAAAAAAAAGGTGCTTGATCAATATCCTCCCTGATCAAAATAAATGGGCTTATAATCCTCTCGGGTCAATATGACTTCATCATCTCTCTAGCTATAATCACATTTGTACATTCAACAAGATTATACTTTCTAAAAAAAATAGGGATTTGGTAAGTCCACTATCAATCAAAGGCTGATGATGTATATAAATGTTAATGAATTACGATTTTATTTTATTAAGTGATAAATTATCATTGATGGGAAATAAAGAATATTGACAATAAAGTGAGACATAAGATCTTTATCGTTGTATATGTTATATTCAAGAGTCACACACTTTATTATAGATTTGAATATAAAAAATCTAAAATCAAAATAAATTGTGAGCCTTGATGCTCGGGACGAATCTACTCACAAGGGTTTGAGGGCAATTGGCCCTCTAAACAAACATATTCTTTACATTAATATATTCCCTAATTTATTGTTTGGTCCAGTAAAAAATTATTTGATGCCCCCAAAAATCAAATTATAATCACTTATTTTATTAGTTGGTCTCCATTCACTATATATTTTATCATGAGATTATGTATATGTTATATGAGAGACATTGATTGTAATTGCTTCTTATATCTTAATGAATTGATTCTATTTCTCTACCACACGGTAGACATAGATTTTACTTTGAAATCAAATTACGTTGTATTTGATTACTTTTTTTATCGTTTATACATATTTATAATATTTTTTTTCATAAAATATATATAGTCTTATGGTCACTGATCACCAAAATTTCTCAATCCGACACTGTTTGATGGATAATGTAGGAATGTGACTGTGGGTTGGAGAGGAAGCATTTTGAAATATATGACGTCTCATGTGACAGATGAAGCAACCTACGGGTGTCGGTCTGGTCATTGTCCCCAATCCGGGTGGAGTGGTGGACTGATAGTTTAACGGATGTCTGATTGTGTGTGACCGGCTATTGCCAAGTTCCTCGTTTGCATCGCCCTCAGTGACACGTTGCCTTCCAGATTTGAGCACTATAAATATATCTCGACACTTGCCAAGTAATCCAATGCCTACTCTCTCATCTCATCTCTCACGCTACCTAACGTCTCTTTCTTTCTTTCTCTTATTATTTGATCACATTGCAGCAATGGAAACTGGAGGAGGCTTTCATGGCTACCGCAAGCTCCCCAACGCTACCTCTGGTAATTAAGCTATATAATACAAAATGCTTCTCCCTTTTTATTAATACATTTTGTTATTATCATCTTAATTAATTTCTCAATTACCCCATTATTTTTTCTTGGCTAATATTTTAACTACATGCATGACTAAAGGTCTCACCTTTGTTTTGATTTCTCGCATGCAGATATAAATACTTTGAGGTATATATAGTAATTATATCTCAAGTGGTACTTCTACCACATGCATGCAAGGCTTGCAAGTTATTTCTCTCTTCACCTCTCTCATATATAGCAACAATATTAAATCTGAACCCACTGTGAGCTGTGACATCTTTCAGTTCTTTCATTTTCTAGCATTTATTTCGCTGATAGATCTCTTTCGTTTGCATTGTTACAACGCAAAATCTGTTACCCTCCATTTGATTTCAACTTATCAATCAGCTCTTTTTTGTCCCCCCAATATATCCCGAGGCCTAATCTTAGTCTGAGGTATATATCGATCCCTGTTGTCTCTTCCATCTAGCTGTTTTGTCTCAGCGGTTTCAGTAAACCAAAAGTAACGGAATAAGGTGAAGATGATGATGATGACATTGATGGCTTATGGCTGTTTATTTTAGGGAACCAAACAAGTGGCACGCATGCATGCGCAGTCACCGCTTCAGAGTTACAAGTGGCGACCATGCATTCTCCAACATCATATTCATATCAGAATTCAAGGATCTGTCTCCACTGCATACTGCAACCTTTTCCACCTTTTGATCTCTTTGTCTTCTTTTACACCTCCCACCCAACCCAAGTCAAGAGAGACTGGTGTGTTAGTTGGAGGGATATTGCAGCACTCCAAAAGAGTCTTGTTCCGTTACATGCACAACGATTCATACCCCTTTGAAATTTAAATGCATGTGTTTTAGAGTGATGAGTGCTTGAAAACCACAACCATATGAAAAATTAAGAGAATCGTTTTTATTCGTTTTTCCGCTTTAATCGCATGTCTTCTGACCTACTTTTTGTCCTTTTCTTCGGATTCCTTTTTTATCTCGAGAAAGCTAGAAAAACCTCATTGAAGCTCTCTGAAGAGCTCATACATATGCATACTTTTTTTACTCATTAATTGCTTTGTTCACATTATCCAAAATGTGGCCCAAGTTGGAGCTTCCTGACGTGTGCAATGTGTTTGCTAGCTAGCTTTATGCATGACTGGTTTATTTGCACTAATTAATTAAGTTGATAATATATATAGCTTAATCTCAACTACGTGATTAATTAATGACAGGGTTGAAGCTATCAGTGCCAGAGATGAACACGAGGGTGCAGGTAGGTGAGAACAACCAATCAGCAGCAACAGATCAGGAGAATGAATGCACGGTGAGGGAGCAAGACCGTTTCATGCCAATTGCAAATGTGATTAGGATCATGCGGAAGATCCTTCCTCCACATGCAAAAATCTCTGATGATGCAAAAGAAACAATCCAAGAGTGTGTGTCTGAGTATATCAGCTTCATCACCGGGGAAGCCAATGAGCGTTGCCAGAGGGAGCAGCGGAAGACCATAACTGCGGAGGATGTGCTGTGGGCTATGAGCAAGCTAGGGTTCGATGACTACATAGAACCTCTGACCATGTACTTGCACCGTTACCGTGAGTTGGAGGGTGACCGTACCTCTATGAGGGGTGAACCACTTGGGAAGAGAACTAGTACTGTGGAATATGGAACACTTGGAGTTGGGGTGGCTACTGCTTTTGTGCCACCGTTTCATCACATTGGGTACTTTGGTGCAGCAGCCATGGGAACTTACACAAGGGATCATGCACCAAATGCGGGGTCATCTCAGCCCGCTGAAGCAAATGGTCAATATAAATGATGAATCATGAGTCATTGGTATTGAGTAGAGAAGATCTTATCTAATCTACAATCAAAAGACTTAGCTTAACTCTGAGTAATTGTTAGATTGTTGAGGAAAATCTGAAAGGGGATGGAAGTTAATTATTAGAATCTTAATTAAGTCTTAACTGTGTAATGGAATAACTTCCCTTTTGTTTAACTCGAATCTAGACTTTCTGAGCTAATGTAATGCGTCCATTCATTAAGTAGTGTTTAATATATGCTGAGATAACGTTTTAGCCCATTGTTTTGCATATTTTTGACAAGTTATAAATGGATAATTAATAAATTGGCTTTAATGTAAGTTCCAGAAGTAAAAAAAAATTAACAAAGCCAACAGCAGCTCCCAGCGAGGATCGAACTCGCGACCTTTCGCTTACGAAGCGAACGCACTACCACTATGCTATGGAAGCACTAACAACTGTTTGGAAAGTTAACATTAATAAACTCATAATATTTTCCTGTCACTTTCCTATAATAACGTTTTTTAAATAATAATAAAATAGTTAAACTAATTTTTTTATCCTTATACGTATATGTGAAATTTTTTTAAATCAATCTTTAATTGTACAATTATTTTCAATTTGTTCCTCGTTGATCGATTATTGGTGTTATAATATCATCTCTCGAAATTAAAGTATATGGACCAAATTCAATAATGATCAAAGTGAAAATAATTATCACATATAGAGAGCGAATAATTTTGTATTCAATGACAATCAATTTCAATTTGATTCTTATAATTTAACTTCAACAAATGTCATTATAACACAAATAAACGATGAGGATCAAATTGAACATAAGTATATATATAAGGTTCGATTTTAAACTTTTTTTTTCATATATAAGAACTAAATTCAAACTTAGTATTATGTATAGAAACCAAAGATTAGTTTAATCAAATAAAATAAAAAAGGACACAACTCAATCTAGTCGCGTTATTTTTCTACTATGTAATTAAAAACTTGTACAAATATTGTAAATTTCATGGTATGCATATGTCTTGCATAGAAGTCCTTTTTTAAAGCTCATCCAAACGAGCCCCTAAACAAGGACGATTTTAGGGTGGCGTTTGCAAGAGCTTATTTAAGCTCCTTTTGACTTATCTGATGACATAAGCTCTTATGCAGTATGTTTGACATAGCTTATAAAAATAACTTATGTCATCCCATAAGGATTTTTTGACTTATTTTCATAAGTCACTGGGAGAAGCTTATGGAATTACCATAAGAGCTTATGCACTAAACACCCTCTCCGTGTTTTTCACTATTAGAATCATCTTATGTCCCTTTCTTTCATTTTCTTTCTTTAAGCACTTATGACATAAGCTCTCATGCGATAAGGCCTTATGTGATAAACTCTTAATTAAGTTGTTTTCCCAAACGCACCCTAGGTGGTTTAGCATGGGGTCGGGCATTTGGGGAAGCTGCTAAAGCGACGACTTAAACAACCTCCCTCCTAAAAAAATCTCAAATTAGGCCCCAAAAATGTATCAAACTACAAGACAAGATGTGTAATTAATTAATTTCTAATTGAAGAAAGTGGTTTTTCTTTGAGTGTATAAACATTTATTTTTTATCTTTATTAAATCAATTTTGTACTTTGAAATCTGTGAGGATTGAGGGCCCGTTTGGTGGTCAGGATAAGAGAGACATGATAGGATAAGCTATCATATCTTGTCTGAAACTGTTGTTTGGTGAGCCAGCAGGATAGGATAAGGCAATCCTGTCACTTATCCTATCCTGTCCATCTAGTTAAAATTCTATCATGAGGGGAGGGCTGGGTTAGCACTCAACAGGATATGATAAGTTTTTTTTTTTTTGGTAACAAGTAGGATAGGGTGATTTAAAGTATAATAAATATAAAAATATATAATATATAAAATAATTAAAGTATAATAAAATAATAATTTAAAGTATAATAAAATTTAACATGATTACCAAAAAAATGTATAATAAAATATAAAATATTTAAAATAATAAAAATATTAATAATTAATTTTAAAATTTATTTTTATTTTATCACAATGCTAATTTTATTATTTTATATTATTTTTAAAAACCGTAAAATATAAAAAAATTATTCTAATAATTTAACTGTACGGAAAGTAAAAACAAAAAATGAATATTTAAAAATATAAATAATTAATTTTAGTTAGACAATATTTAAAAAATTTAAAACATTATATGTAATTTTATCACAAGGATAATTTTGTCTTTTTATATAAATTTAAATAATGAAAATTATAAAAAAAACTAAATCTGATAAAAGATGAGAACATTTATAATAAAAACGAAAAATTTTAAAATTCATACTTGAATTATAATACTGTCAAGTTGGTTATCTGGTGGACACCAAACATCGGATAGGATAACAGCTTATCCTGCTTATATCATATCCCACTCCTATCATGTTCTCTTATCCTATCCACCCTTATCCTATCCTGACCACCAAACTAGTCCTGAAGGTGCTCTCCCGCTACTGTTATTTTCAATATTTAAATATATTTTATTTGTATTTGTTCTCTACAAGACTATTTTTAATTTGTTGGATTCTTTTCTTAATGCAAAAAAATGTGGAACATGAGTTGAATCTACAATATATTTTTTTGCCCCTCTCTTAAGTGTGGTTACATATACACACACAACAAATATTTATATCAATCATAATAATTTCAGTTTAAAAATATAAAAATTACAATAAAAATAAATTTTAAATATAATAATAATTTTATATAAATAATTTTATTAGTTTTAAAAAGATTTCACTCAAAATTTACTTTAGACCTGAATATATGTTAGGCGAACCCTAGTTTAGCCGTGAAAAAATGATGGTATACCAAAATAATGAAGTATCTCATTGGAAAAGTAATGGAAAGAAAAATAAAGTAATAAGTTTAAATAGCATTGGATGAAAACTGATAAAAAGAATAATGTTATTAATGTATGTGTCAACAATTAAAAAAATTGGAGAATTGAGTTGAATAGAATAACTAAATAAAAGTTGATTTGTCTGAATGGAAATTGATTGAGGCCCAATTGATAGTAGTGTTCATAGATCGATTTGGATTGTTTTGGAGGTAAAAAGTCATCCGATCCAAAGATTAAAATAACATATGGTTCGATTCGATTTGGATTGCTTCCTTAAAAAGACACGATCTGATTCGATTAAATACGGTTTGGATTGGATCGGTTGATTTGGTTTTTACCGATATATTATTACATATTTATATTACATCAAAGAATCAATATTATTAGCTAAATTGAACAAAATCTCAAACCCATATATATACTTGTTGATACATTCATGTAATAATATTTCATAAAATATGTTTAAAATAAATAAATGTCATCATCATCCAGTTCTGAAACCTTTTTTTTTATGTTTGAAATATCATAAATAATAAAAATTACGTCATAATCAAACTAGTAAGTATTATTAAAAAAAATAAATAACAAATAAAAATGTAATAATGTAAAAAATAGAATAAATATATATTAAATTTTATATATGTGGTTTGATTTGAGTTGACTCGATTTTTAAGAGAGAGATCCAAAATTCGATATGATCGATTGATTTTCATAAAACAATATAAAAAAAAAAATCAAATAAACATCGATTTTGTACAACTTCATGTTTTTTTGGATTGATTTCCTATATTTATTTGGATTATGAACACCCATACCAATTGATAAGCGTCTCATATTCTCGTGTTTGTAGGATGGTAATGAGGGAGCTCATGTTTAAACCATCAGGATCAATTTTGGTTCGAGAAAGTTTCTCTTATGGTAGCCAATTCCCAATTGTATTTCTGCGAGTGCTGGGTTAGCTCCTGATGTTGAATAAAATTTGTATTTTCAGTATAAAAAAAAAGATAAAAGTTGAAAACTCTAATTTTACCGTTTTAAAATATGATTTAATTTTACCGTTTTCGAACATATATTTTAAAATATTTGATTATTATCCTAATTATCTTAAGAATAATAAATATTATAATTTATGATTAATTAATAATATAAAAACATAGAAATTAAACTAGTTAAAATATCAAATATGGCATAATTCATGTAACAACCATGATATATGTGGAGTTAATTTCGGTTCGGTGTTCGAAAAGCGAAAGGCCGGCCAGTCGAGCGGACACACAACACAACATAACGCAATACATTAGTGAGAAAGAAACAGAAAGAAAAGAAAACAGAAGAAAACCCTCTTTTCGTTTCTTCAAGTTTCAAAGTTTCAACCTCGTCCATGAAATAGTTTTGGTATTGTGAACATAGGAATTATGGCTCAGAAGCCTCCTCACGTGCAGCTCATAGAGCTGGGATCCAAGCTCGACACCCTTCCTTCCTCCAAAGATGCCCTCATCAAGCTCTTGAAGGTTTCCATTTCACTCTTCTTTTTTTTTTGAATTTGAATTCTTCACTGCTTCATTTCCCAATTCTCCATCTTCCAAAACTTTGAAATTCTCGTGCTTCCTTTTCTTTCTTCTTTCCTTTTTTTTAATTGGATAGTGTGATCGTTTTTTCATTCCTTTTTGTGTTGGTTATGTTTGGCTGCCGGGTAGTTAAGGAGAAGAAAACGAGAAGACAGTGGCAATTTTAAGCTGTTTAAGTTTTCCCTTCTTAGAAGAATTGAATTTAGCTCAAATGCCTTCAATTTGGTTGGGTTTCCTTCACCCAAATCTAGTGCTTCTTGGTGGGGTTTCCTTCAATTTGGTTCGTTAAAAGCGAGAATTAAGGGTGTCAGTTATGTTAGTTGGTCTTTCTGCAATTGTATGTTAGTTGGTCTTTCTGCAATTGAGAAGAACAATTGGCAGATTTACCATGCTTTATGTGAGACCCGACTTATGTTATTTTGAAGCAAGTTTGTGGAGAAACTTTTGAGTTAGGTTAATTTGTGAATGGTCATCAAGGTGCTTCAAATTTGTCTGCTGTAGTTCGATAAGCCGTCTATATTTTGTATACTGAACAGATAAATATACTGGAATTTGCAACTTTCATGTTTGTGAATGAAAATGGAAGGCAAGAAATTGATGTAGAAAGGAAGAGTTAGGGGCCCTTTTCAAATGCATTTGAGGTGGAAAGGATTGTTCACTTGAGTCGGTTTATGAGATAAATTAGAAAGATGAAGAGAGAAAAATGTATTGGATTGGGATTTGTGAATGATGGCTTGATTAAAGGTTCAAATATTACTGTTTAAGCTGTTATTGCACATATAGTCAGTCTTATGAAAGTAGTTTGCAATGAAGCTACTGCTAATCCCCCTCTCCCCTCACAAATGTTTCTCCACATGCAGCACGCGTCCACATGCCTTGCCGAGTTGGATCAGTCACCTTCAGCTTCAACGATGGAGTCAATGAAGCCCTTTTTTAATGCAATTGTTAAGTCAGAATTGCTGAAGCACCAAGACAGGGATGTCAAGCTCCTAGTTGCAACATGTATTTGTGAGATAACTAGGATCACTGCACCTGAAGCTCCTTATAGTGATGATGTTCTAAAGGTGCCTTTCAGTTAGTAAGATTATCTATTTTTATAAATTAGGTCATCTTCTCATGTACAACTTATAAGTAAAATTATTTCCCTTTTAGTCCCCACCCACCCACCCCCCCAAATAAGTTGAGAACTTGAGATAGTTACTTTTCTCCTTTGTTGTAATCTTTGTTAGATCTCTTTGCAGGATACCTTTCAGTTAATTGTGGGCACTTTTAGTGGTCTAAGTGATACCAACGGTCCATCCTTTGGCCGGAGAGTTGTTATATTGGAGACTCTTGCAAAATATAGATCATGTGTTGTAATGTTGGATCTTGAATGTGATGATCTGGTAAATGAGATGTTCAGTATTTTCATTGCTGTTGCCAGGTTAGTTTATCATAATATCCTGTAGTTAGTTATTTGTGAGGTGTGTGCTCATGTTAAGAGTAATAAATATGGGTTCCCTGAAAGTTTCTCTATTCACTTGGAAAATTGCAAACTTGATATTTTGTTGGTGTGTATTTTTTCTTCTGGTTCTTGCATTCTTTATTTATGGTCATAAATTAGTGTGAATTGAGAAATGAATTAAAGATAATTAAACAAACTATACATCTCTGTGTACTTGGAAATTGATGTTTTCCGGAGGTAAGTGATGTATTGCAGTATAAACAGTCTCCACCTAGCAGGATAAGGCTTGATGGTGGTTGTTGTTGTTGAAACTTTAAACTATCAAACACTGAGGTAGATCAATGAAGATATGCTTAGTAGCCATTTTCTTGTATGTCAAATTTTCTGTACTTCTTGTTAAAAATCCCCTTTGGATTAATTCATGGTGCCTGTATATTTTGTTTCATTCTCAGAGATGATCATCCAGAAAGTGTTCTGTCGTCTATGCAAACTATAATGGTGGTTCTCTTTGAAGAGAGCGAGGATGTCCGTGAGGATCTTTTATACATTCTACTGTCTACATTAGGCCGTGGAAAAAAAGTAATGACTTTTTATAAATTATTTTTTATGTTAAAGGCAGAAAGCTGATGCTCTTTCTGCTTTAATATTATTTTAGAAATATGATTGTGTGAATTTGGTTCCAGGGAGTTACTGTGGCTGCAAGGAGGCTTGCTATGAATGTCATACAGCAATGTGTTGTAAAACTTGAACCCAGCATTAAACAATTTTTGCTATCATTAATGTCTGGAGATATCAAGACAGTGAACAGTCGAGTTGAATACCATGGTGTTATCTATGATCTGTATTGCTGTGCTCCTCAGATCCTATCTGGAGTTCTCCCTTATGTGACTGGAGAGCTACTGGTAATTATTTATTTGGTGGCTTTCCTTATGCTCTATGTCTTTTCAAACTGTGTCATTTATTTCCACTAAAATGTCCTTATTGCTATGGGAAATATGTCTTGTTGTGTAGTTTATATGTTTTTATGCTTTCTGGAGGTTCTGAGTTTCGGAATGTATAAAATTTTAACATCAGAGCGACTTTCGAAATTTGTAGACTGACCAGCTGGAAACCCGTTTGAAAGCAGTGAACTTGGTTGGCGATATAATTGCTATTCCTGCATCTTCCATTCCTGAAGCACTTCAGCCTATATTTTCAGAATTTTTGAAGAGGTTGTCTGATAGAGTTGTTGAGGTTCGCATGTCTGTTCTCGAGCATGTAAAGAGCTGTCTGCTGTCAAATCCGTTTAGAGCTGAAGCTCCTCAAATAATATGTGAGTGCATTAAATGTATGTCCAGTCAGTCTAAACATTTTTTATATTTATATTATATGTGCTGAGTTTATTTGAGTCAAACGTAGCTGCCCTTTGTGAACGACTGCTGGATTTTGATGAAAATGTTCGAAAGCAAGTTGTGGTTGTTATCTGTGATGTGGCATGTCATGCCCTAGATGCAGTTCCAATTGAAACTGTGAAACTTGTTGCGGAACGGCTCGTGACAAATCTGTATGTATGCCTACCTCTAAATTTTTCATTTTTATATCTTTCTTAATTAACTGTTTGATGATTCCAACAACAGCATCTCAATTCTTTATGTTGCTTTGCATTTGCAGCTACTTGTTAAAAGGTATACTATGGAGAGATTGGCTGAGATGTATAGAGTTTTTGTGATTAGATCTCTGAAACAGTATACCCCAATGAATACGACTGGATTCCTGGGAAGATTCTTAGATGTTTCTATGACAAAGATTTCAGGTGAAACACTTGTGCTCTATAGTCTGACATTATTTGCATCATGATTTTTGCATATTGATTTTTGTGTTAGCAATACAGTAAAGGAGAGTCAAGTGACAACACATTCGCCAAATTGTTTGAACTATTTACCCAAAAAAGCTTCAAATTATATGCATTAAATGAGATAAAATATTTATCCATTCCATCTATAGCTGTATAACGTTCTGTTTACTTCCCCCAGATTTTAGGAGAAAATAGAGAAGCTTTGCAACTTGAAATGAGTACCCAATAATTGTAACTTCTTATCTATTAGGTCAAGGTTTTTATCTTGGATTCATTATCATACCATGTGCCATATATATGTTAGTATAGGTTTGGATTGTCATATGGCAAATTTCTATCCAGAGAAAGCAGAGAGAATAAAATGTTTTTAAAAATTTCAACAATTATCCGTCCACAACTTCCTATATTTTCAAGGGTAAAGTATATCTTTGTATGCCATGGTGGTCTCCCACTTGATAATAAGAGTGTTCCCCATCCCCAAATTCGAGTTTGAATCTCAAATGCACAAATAGCTATATTTATATTTTCGAGAAATAAAAATATTTAGCTAAGTTTTGTGATTTTGTCGTATTATATTTGTATAGATTAGTATGAGTTTAAATTCAATCCATAGTGAGTAAAAGAATGTGACCTATATAGTTGTTGTGAAAGTCAAAATCTTTTAATGGTTTGGTTATTCATGATTGGATGATATATTTTCATGATTGGCTATGGTTAATCAAGTTTGAAGTAGTTTTACACTACCAGTGGATCAAAATTAGATCATTAGTATATAATGTATCGATACTACACTTATATCATGTTTTTTTTTTTCTTGGTATAATATTGATTGAGAATATTGTGTTTCTCAGATAAGAAGAAAAAGGAAAAGAAAAGTATTGTTATTCTGAAAAGTCCTTGGTGCACTAGGGCACACTGCACATGATATCTAAAGACTGGCCAGTCTATTTTACTGTTACATTGGAGAAATTGTTGTTTAGTCAGTACTTTAATCCAGTAAAAAAATGACATGTGGGGCTGTATAACCATATAAGGCGTTGGATTGGAAATTTAATTTTATTAAATTAGATTTGAATGGTTACAAAAATTGTTAAGAGTAATTCTCTCAGAAATGAATATATTGAAAAATTTCATTACATAGGGTCAGTGATGTTCATGTTGTAGTCTGTTGCTTTGATGTGTTTTATGTTATTCTCCTAACTTTTTCCAGTTTTCAGTTGTTTTTCTAGTACAAAATGGGAGGATTTGGATCTTTTGGTGGCAAATATTGTTTTAACAGTAGAATCATGTTTTTTCAGGAGCTTCTTTCTTTTTCAATTTTCCTTGTTCACTTCATTTTGCAGATCAGATATAATCGAATCTGTTTTATGTGGGTCCCTGTTTCCGGCAGAGTTTTCGATCAGTGCTATTGTTAAACATTGGGTTGGGATTTTCTCTGGATTTGGTAAAGTAGAGGTCAAAGCTCTTGAAAAGATACTGGAGCAGAAACAAAGGTAATATTGGTTGACTCCTGGGATGTGTTATGCAACTCCTCATGTCTCAGTATCAGTAAGCAATAAAAGTCAGTTTTAACAGCTTTTTGGTAGCAGGTTACAGCAAGAGATGCAGAAGTATATGTCTCTGAGGCGGATGTGTAAGGTATGAATTCGGATGTTAGAAAAATGAACTGTTCAAAGGGAATTTGATGAGCAAAAGCGATTGATTGTCATTTAAATGCAGGATAAAGATGCTCCTGACGTTCAAAAACAGATGCTGTTCTGTTTCCGAGTAATGTCCCGTTCATTTGCTGACCCTATAAAGGCTGAAGAGAGTTTTCAGATTCTGGATCAATTAAAAGATGCTAATATCTGGAAGATTCTGACAAATCTTGTTGATCCAACTACTAGCTTCCATCAAGCTCGTGTCTACCGGGTAAAATAACCAACAACAGATAAATATGGTTTTTTGGAGATACTTATTTCATGATGCAGCCACGAAAACAATGTACACACACTAGAATAGAGAAAACACTTTGAATTTTATTGATAGTGAAAATCTGAATTCTGGAATATCTCAAATTATCTGAATAAAATAACATAAACAAAAGGTGTTTATAAGCCTTCCGTAATTTAGCTCTAACTAGGATTCCTAATTTAACTATTGTTCCTAACTAATTAATGTTTATCTTCAACCTGGATAATGTTTATCTGTTTGGGCTTCTGATGATCAGCTTGACTCAAGGTAGTCTACCACATTATACGGCAATACATGCTTAAAGGTGGTCCACAGGCTCTGTCATCTATAGTACTGTAATATGTATCCCTTCGTCAAACCTGTTCCTATTTGTGTCTATGCTAAGGACATCCAGACGTTGTATGACTTCCTCCCAGTGTTGCTCCATTACGCTCGAATCTGTTCTTCATACCTTGCTCCATATGCTCGAATTTGTCATTCATACCTTGTTCCATAGTTCTCAACGCCTCCTTAAAATCCCAGGTCGTGGAGACCTAATTCTCTGACCAACATCATGAGAATGCTGTTGGCTTCTGCACTACTTGCCATCAGACTTGAGACGACTTGCTTTGATTGCCAACTAACGCAACGTACAACATGAAAACAATATAAAATACTAGAATAGAGAAAACTCTCTGAATTTTATAGATACTGAAAATCTGAATTCTGCAATATTCAAATTATCTGAATAAAATAACATAAATAGAAGGTATTTATAAGCCTTCCACATTTTAGCTCTAACTAGGATTCCTAATTTAACTCTAACTATGATTCCTAACTAATTAATGTTTATCTCTAACTAGGATAATTTTTATCTCTAACTAAGATAATCTTTATACATTACTTTAGGCTTTTGATGATCACCCCGACTCAAGGTAGTCATCAGCAATATGTGCTGCATCATTTTGGGAAATTATGGTTACAAACTGCATGGGCATTATTCTTTGTAGTGAAGATATGATAACTAAATCTTTGGAGAGGTGCTTGTTATCTCCATGAGTATGTTTGATTTAAACCCTTATCCATCATATCATCCATTGCCACTAGATGGCACTGCCAATAAAGTTTGCATTTCTGTTGCTTTTTGGCTACAAATCTGATTAATTGTTCATTTACTCTGCCAGTGAGTTGTAGCCATTGTTAGCATTTTAAATAACACAAACCTGCATTACATTTTCATTATAACCTACCCTTCACCTTTAACTGATGCTAAAACCTATTTAACTGCTCGGCGACTATCTTAAACTAAAGTTAACACCAACAGTTTAATGAGCTTCAGAACTTGATGCAAATACATCTATCTCTGGATCTGCTTTCATATAGCTGTTAAGATCATAAGTGCCAATATGATGAACTGCATAGATATTAGTACTTAGTACTATAATTGCCAAGAGATCTTCACTTTTAGGGGTCTATTATACAGGGTAGTGTTAACATTTAAACAATAGTCTCATTGATATGATTCAGGCATGACTTTATTTTTAAGGCTTAATTGCAGTTTTGGTCCCCCTATTATTGGCCATGTGCGATTTTGGTCCCTGAAGTTTTTTTTGTGCACATTTGATCCCCTTGTTTTTTCAATGTTGCAAATTTGGTCCTTTTGTCCAATGTCTGTCAATTTTTTCAACAATCAACATAGAGGAACCACTTCTTTAAGCACACACAACCTCTGGTTGAGGTTCTCCCTTCTCTGCGTCTTCGATTCAACATGATTTAGTGGTTATTTTCTGCTATTTATTGGTTTAGTCCCTCCTTTTTGGGACATTTTTTTGTTCCTCCACATGATTATTTACCACAATAGCTCACAAAGAAGTTCTATGAGCTTAGAGCAGTGATTCTGTATGCTTATAGAGAAGTGATTTCTTTATGTTGATCATTAAAAATTGACAGATAGTGACAGAAGGACTAAATTTGCAACATCGCAAAAACAGAGGGACCAAATGTGCACGAAAAAAACTTTAGGGACCAAAATTGCACATGACTAATAGTAGGGGGACCAAAACTGCAATTAAGCCTATTTTTAATTTTGTAGGATGGAATGAAAGAAACAGTTTGTTATTTACAGATTTTTCTTTTTTATATTTTTATTTATTTAATTTTTGTTTGCAGGATGATTTGCTTAAAATACTTGGCAAGAAACATCGTCTTTATGAATTTCTGAATACCTTCTCTGTGAAGTGCTCCTATTTGCTTTTCAACAAGGAGCATGTAAAAGCAATTCTTTCTGAAACAGTTGCTCAAAGATCTGCAATGAATTCTCAACGTACACAATCTTGCATGAATATATTGGTGGTAAGAACATCTCATTTCTAGGTTTCTTCAATTGTATCACTTCTTGAACATTTGTCTATGTATTCTCACATAAATTATGAATAAATAGTTCCCATTTTTTGCTGTTAATGATTGCAAAGCTATACTGTGTATTTTTATAATGCTGAGTGATTGGTATCTGTGGGCTTAGGGTGTTTGTGTTTGTCAAGAGCCAATTCATCCAACAAGCTTAGCGGTTATAAGTTGTAGGAATGATTTTTTCTGATACACAGCCTATCATGCGAATGCCCTTTGGGCTTAAAGTATGGATAAAGCACAGGCTTACCATTACCTTTGGTTGAACATTAATTTAATTGAGAATGAAGGTGACTAAGATTGAACTCTTGACTACTTGGTCAAAGAAGCTTTGATACATTGTCATAGAACCTATTCATCTTAAATGTTTAAGCTGATTGGAGATGGCTCAAGGATGATTTTTAGCAAGTGTCATATGAGTTTGGACACGTTTATTTTTATGGCATCCTTCTTCAGTAATTTCAAAGCAGTGTTTGGTTTGGGTCGTTGTACACATGAAAATATGAATGCTAGTACAATCATTTTCAATTTTTTGGTTAACTTGTGATAAACTGCAGATAATTGCTCGTTTCAGCCCATTGCTTCTTAGTGGTAGTGAGGAGGAGCTGGTGAATTTACTTAAGGATAATAATGATATGATTAAAGAGGGTGTTTTGCATGTTTTAGCGAAGGCTGGTGGTACTATTCGTGAACAACTTGCAGTTACATCAAGGTGCCACTGTTTGAAGTGTTAACCTTTTAAATCCATTTTCTTGTATAATTTTTTCACCATCTCCTTGTTTCATGCAGTTCTGTAGACCTTATATTGGAGAGACTATGTCTGGAAGGCAGTTGGAGGCAGGCCAAGTATGCTGTCCATGCACTAGCTGCAATAAAGGATGATGGCCTCATGTCTCTCTCTGTTCTATACAAGGTTTCATAGAGTTAATTCATTTATTATTAACACACTCATTTTGTTACTACTATTCTGATTCTAAACACTTTATGTGCAGAAACTTGTAGACATGCTGGAAGAAAAAGCACATTTGCCTGCAGTACTGCAGTCTCTAGGGTGTATAGCACAGATTGCAATGCCTGTCTATGAAACTAGAGAGAGTGAAATCATAGAATTTATAACAAACAATATTCTAAAATGTGATAGTGTAAGCCTTTCAAATCCCCCCTGAATGGTGTGCTAGTTTATGAAATAAGAATGAAAAATAATTTATTTTCATCTAAATGTTGCTTTTCTGTTTCAGAAAGAAGAATATCACACAACTGCATCTTGGGATGATAAAAGTGATCTTTGTATGTTGAAGGTTGGTGGGAAGAATGGTCTTTTCTTTTTGTTTACGATACTTAGGATAGCATTTGTGTTCGGTAGTTTGATAAATTCGAAAATGTTTGTGAATTGGCTTCGTTTTAACATTTTTTTCTCCCTCCCCCCTTTTCTTTCTTTGGTACAGATATATGGCATTAAAACCTTAGTAAAAAGCTACTTGCCAGTCAAAGATGCTCATGTTCGTCCTGATATTGACAGTCTTCTAGGTATCCTCAGGAACATGCTATCTTATGGTGAAATATCAAAGGATCTACAGTCAAGGTATCTCTGCTTCAGACTTTTATTACTTCTATTTGGATTGTGAGTTCAAATACTATGTACTCATTTATGCACTCTTGCAGTCCAGTTGATAAGGCCCATTTGAGGATTGCTTCTGCGAAGGCTGTTCTTCGTTTGTCAAGGTTCTGGGATCATAAGATACCTGTTGATCTTTTTCACTTAACTTTAAGGGCATCAGAGGTGGCTCCTTCTTCTGTTTAATGTTCACTTAAGTCCTTCTTGTGAATTTATAGTTTTTTCATCACATTATTTACAAGATAGAAGACTACTTCTATTAGCACAAAAAAAAAAAGGACTACTTCTATTTATATAATCATATGCATTGGTTGGAATTAAATTTTAAAATTTTCATTTCATAGTTGAAATAACTCATCTTTGTCTTCTTTTGAGTCTTGTAGATTAGCTTTCCTCAGGCCAAAAAGGTTTTCTTAAGCAAAGTTCACCAATATATAAAAGACCGCATTTTGGATGCCAAATATGCTTGTGCCTTCTTATTCAACATATTTGGATCCAAGCCAGAAGACTTTGCAGAGGTAACTTTGATCCATTCTGTCAATTTTTCCTTGCTTTGACATCAATTTTGTGTTTTTATGATGACTCCTTTCTGTTAATGCAGGATAGACAGAACCTGGCTGACATTATTCAAATGCACCACCAAGCAAAGGCACGACAACTTTCTGTGCAATCTGATGCAAATTCTTTGACCACTTATTCTGGATACATCCTTCCATACCTAATTCATGCACTGGCTCACAATTCATGTCCCAATGTTGATGAATGCAAGGATGCTAGAGCATATGATACTGTATACCGGTACTATTTTTACCCATATCAAACATCTTATACTGGATGCAAATTTAGATACTTTTAAAAAAGAACATGGAAGGACTGGAGAGTGGAGAGAGACCTGGAAAAGAAGGGGATGAGGGAGCTTTAGTTTACTTTTGGTATTTCACAAATGTTGGTGTTATGTGCAATGATTTTATGACTTATATTAGTGCATGTGGCACCAGACTTTGCTTCTCTTTAGTTTGAATTCGAAAGATATGAAGAGTGCCACATGCTTACTGAGTTGAAGCCTTATAAAAGTTTGCCTTTATGCATACCGAGCTGCATAGTATTATTGCATATGCTATGGAAAGCTTATAATTAGTTTGGAATCCCAACTTTAAAATCTACATATGTGCATGTATGTTCAGTAAAGCTTTTGCTTTTAAGGGTCTCCTTGTTAATGCCTAGTTGATATACCCTGTCCTAACACATTTTAGTGTCTGTACACTTTTTTTTGGCTGTGGGATTTACATGCATCTGTTTGTACTGGTATGTATCACAAGTTACATGTGCATATGATGTTGATTTGAAAATGAATGAACAATGCAACTGGGGCCAATACCTACAAAATTACTTGTTATCAAACCTCAAAATACGGAATATGTTGGGAGTGCTCATTGTTGGTGAATTTATGTTCTTTTCTGAATTTTCAGGCAGTTGCACTTATTACTGTCAATGATACTGCGAAGAGATGAAGATGCCAAGTCAGAAGTAACTACTGACAAAGAGAAGGAAAATATATCTACCATCTCTTCTATCTTTCAGAATATCAAGCATTCTGAAGATGTAGTTGACACATCAAAGTCAAAGGTTAAGGATAAATATATTTTTATTTGTGACATAGTTGAAAATTGCAAAAGTCAAAGTGATAAGATACTGTAATCTTACATTTATGATCAATCAATGTCCAGAATTCTCATGCAATATGTGACCTTGGGTTAGCAATAACCAAGCAATTAGTGCTGAAGGATGTTGATTTGCAAGGATTGTCCGCTTCGGTTTCTCTACCTCCAATGCTATACAAAGCATATGAGAAGGAAGGAGATGACACTGTGGTATGACCTTTTTGGTTTTGTCAATTTTATAGTTTCCATCTTTTATGCTATGTGTTGTTGTTCAGACTGTACAAAATGCCTTCCAAAGATTTCTAATTCTTTGAGATACCTTTTATTATATGAGATTGATTTGTAGCATTGGTGTTGCTTGCATCATATTACCTTATACTAGTTTTAAATTGGCTATGATTTTAGTCCCTCAAAATATCGCAACTTTTGGTTTTAGTCCCTTCTTTTTAAGTCTTTTGGATTGAGTCCTTCTCCTACTCCAAAAGAATTTCACTTCCCAATTGGCCCTTCTCTTAGTGCTCCATTAGATTTAACCATTAACTGTCAATGTGGCAGCATACATGGATTAAATGATCCCATGTGTCATCAGAGGTGGCAATGACCATGATGATGTGTTACGACTCCAATAAAATCCCCATCTTCAACTTATTTAAACCCTAATTTGTCAGATCTTGGATCAATTGTAATTAAAAATGATGCTTATTAATGCTACTTAATTCATCTGGCAGGTAAGTGATGTGAAAACCTGGTTGGCTGATGAAAGTGTCTTGACTCACTTTGAATCTTTTGAGCTAGAAGTGGTATGTTTGACACAAAGGGTTAAGTGACGTGTTAACTTTTAGTGCTTTTTAAATGTTGAACCACGTGATTATGCTTCTTTTATATGCCAGGTTCCATCCCAATTAGCTGAGGATGAAGTTTCAAAGGACAATAAAATCGGTGAAAATGAGATGCCTCTGGGAAAGATGTTAAAGCACATAAAATCTCAGGGAACCAGTGGCAAAAAGTTGAAAAAGAACAAGTCTGTGCCAGCTGAAACAAAAATGGATGAACATGATGTTGATATCTTTAATACGGTTAAGTTGAACAACTTGGAGTTATCTACTAATTTTGAACCAAGCAATGGTCATGAACATTGTTTGAGCAAGACACCAAAGGATGCAGAAAATGCCACAGGTCAAAAAAGAAAATCTGGAGAAACAACACATGTCCCAGTTCCTAAACGTAGGCAGTCTTCTCCTACTCATGGAAAATTGAGATTATCAACTATTAATTCAAAGGCCCCTCGAAGAGTTCCAGGAGAGGACTCCCCTGGAGCCAAATCACCGTTGGATTCAGAAGTTAACCCTGATACAGCTAGCAAAGCTATGCAGATAGAAATGGTAAAAGGCAGTGACGAAGACCTGTTAGTATCCTCGTTGAAACAAAAAGTTAAGGGCTACAACCAATATCATAATGATGAGAACAATAAACCTGATGAGCATGACATGAAGGTGCAACCTTACTGCCGTATATTTATGGTAATGTAGGATGTAGTTTATCAATGTTGTCTGCTTACTTTTATCCCATCTTGCAGAGTCCTGATTATTTAAAACTAAGTGATAAGACTGCAAGTAACAGCTCCAAGTCAACCATAGGGTCTACTAAAAACTACAAAAGAAAAAGTATTGCTGGATTGACTAAGGTAAACTATCTTTACAAGCTTTCTTAGTCGATGTTGTTGTGGTTTTCATGTTAGTGGTGTCTCTGCCATATTTGGATCTTTTACCCCCACCTCCTTTCACCCGACACAACACACAAAGTTATAGTTTGTGCTCCTTCCAATCCCTTGGATCATATTGTTTGATTTGATTTACCATCTACAGTGCACAACAAAGGGAGGTGATATTGATACTGAAGATCTAATTGGTCACAGAATTAAAGTTTGGTGGCCAACGGATAAGAAGTAAGTGCTTATGATAAAGTTTTAGGGATCTGTTGAAGAAGCAAACCAAATTGTTGATGTCAATATTTTTGGTCATTTAAAGGGAAAACAAGACAGAGATGTAGTTTTTCAGCGAAGGAAGTATTTTGAGTGCATTTTCAAATGATGACTTTCCATACTTGTGTGTTTAGCTGCTCATTTTGAGTATGGCTTTCTTATTTTGTATATTTTTCAAGCTTTTCATGCTGTATCTGTTTGCATTAACTTGTGTCACATTCTATCTGGTTAGTTAGAATCTGGTTCTCTGTATCACTATTTTCTTCTCGTCTAGATAAAAATTCGAATTGAAGTTCTCATGTTGGTGCTTTGATGTTCTGCAGATTCTATAGTGGCACTATTAAGTCTTATGATCCTTTAAAAGGGAAGCATGTGGTAAGCTGAATGATGCTGAACTCCCCTTCTGAATTTGGTGCAATTTTTTTCCTCCAGCTATCTATTAGTTACAATGCTGATACAATGTTACTGTGTCACGTCATGTGGAAGATATTATATGATGACAGAGATGTTGAAATACTCCGGTTGGAAAAGGAGTGCTGGGAGCTTGTTGACAAGGGTTGCAAATCTACTAAGGTCTGTGGTTTTCCTTTAATGCTCTTCCTTTTTTTGAAGCATTCCTTCATTTTCTACTTCCACTAAAAGACATCAGTTTAGATTTGATTATCTGATTCTTTTTTTTTGTCTAATTTCTTTCCAGAAGATAAAACCCTCTTCACTTGAATCGTAAGTATCCCTTTTACAAATTAGTTTTTACTTTAGTTGTATCTGGATGAATTATATGTTTTACTGTATATATAATATATGAAAATGATCATAATATTTTATAAAATGAAAAAGTTGAATAATGAATACTTGTTCATCTGCTTCAAGTGGAATGTTGAGTTGTATTTATACTAGCTTAATTGGCAAGGTCTTGTTCCCTATTAAGGGTGCTGTCTCCATTTTGTGGGCTTATTTTCTTATTTGCCTTTAGGTCTTGGCAAAAACACAAAGGTTCGAGTGGTTCAGCAAGTAAAAGGACAAAAAAATTGTGAGCGGAAAAAGCTGAGATCCTTATTGCACATTTGAGATTTGTTTTATGCTTTAATTACCATAATAACTTGTATAATTTTGCCTTATAGAGTTAATGGTAAACATTCACCTAGCCATCCTGTAAAACATGCACAAAAATGTGCATCAAAGAGTAATTTCGATCAAGAGGATGCGAAAGAGACTTCTGAGATATCAAATCATGAAGAGACCATGACATCTAAAGCTGATGAGACGAGCTCAGGTAATTTATCTTAAGATCTATGTTATACATGTATGGAAAAGGCCAGTGATTTCTGTTTCCGATAGATTGGTATTTCGAGTGTAGATCTGAGTACATCCATTCTGAACTGAAAAACTTATGAGCTCTTCTGATTGATGGCTCATTTTGGCTTGGTAAAAGATTATGTTTTTTATTTTTAAAATTCTTTTCCCTGTTTGTTAATTTTTAGACAACGAGGGCTTTTAGTTCAATGTGACTTGCTTTGTGGAGTAAAAAACATTATAAGATGAAATTGAACTGCTACATGTTATCCTGTAACTGAATGTATATACCAACAACCTTGCTTAAATGCATGTCTCTGTAAAATTAGGTGATTGTTCTCAGCTTACCTAGCTGGCGTACCTGTTATTTCTTTGTGTCAGTCTTTGGGTTTATACTTTATTGAATGAATTGTTAGACATGTAATAAAGCCATTTGTAAACTTTCACCTTACGGCTTAGGTTTTCAAGAGTTGGTTCTTGACATGATATTAGAGTGATAGGCCCTTGACACGTGATCAGGAGGGAGAAAAGGAGGTTGGGAACGTGTGAAGGGAGAGAGGGAATGAATAACAAAATAGGGAATGGTGGCACTTGGGGATTGGGGAGTGTGATTCTATAATCATTGGGGAGTGAGGTGAGGTGGTTATAAAAGGGGGTGAGAGAGGAAGGGTAGGAAAAATATTTGTTCATCTGTTAATAGGCAGAGAAAATGGTTTCTCTGAGGGCTAGGCTCTGGAATTATAAGGGGGGCTTCCTCTTTTGTAATAGTTTTTCTCTTTTTCGATCTATCATACTGTTTTTCCTTTTTCTATCGATTCGGGTTTCTATCATAGAGACTCTGTGACCAAGTGGTCCAAAGTTTGATCTTTATTGCCCCTATTCTTCTAAATAAAATTGAATGTCAGCACATGGTTGTGCATTGTTCATGCTTCAAGCCCAAAGAACTTATCTGATGGGGCGTGACAGAGGTGTAATAATGCCATTCACGAGCCTTAATCAATCATCTTACGTTTATAGGAGAGTTTGTGCTTGACATGAGTCATGCTGTCTGGCTTTTGGTTTGTGCTAGTTTTTAGTATTCTGCAGTAACTCCAAGTCTATAGTATGCACATTTTTGTTTTGTACAGAAAGCGGATCTTGATATCTCAAATTCCAAACAAATATGTGTGTGTCTCTATATATATATATACACATTTGCGAAATGGCAAGTATAGTGTTATTTTCAGTTAGGAAACTATGTTTCTATTTTGTCAATGCTGAAAGCTCATAGATACTATTTTCTGGTATCTACCATAACCATTTAATTTTTTATAATTAATAAAATAACGTATTTTTTGAAATACATAATTTATGAATGAGTGCTTTGGTGATCAGAGGAGAAAACTTCAAAGATTTTAGTTACAACTCAGTGTTTGCTGAAAAATGGGACATATATTTCTCCTTTGATACAGCTGTTTTGAAGTTGATTGGTTAATTTTGTTTGACAAATGTTCAGGGCATTAGTTAAGGAGTCAAAAATGGTAAGTTTGTTTTGAAAATGATGTATTTAATATATTAATAAGTGTTGTAATTAGTTTTCCAACATAAACTTACCCCTTTTTTATTCTTTAACCAGCTACGCTGGTTAAAGACCTTTTTTATTTATTTATTGGCTATCATGTAATCTACCTCTTGATGTGTCCCCTTGGTGTTGTTCCAGACCAAAAACAAGTCATATAGTAGAGCCATAATCATTGGCAAGTCGTGGTGTTGTGATTTAAAATTACAACTAATTTGCTTTGGAAATGAATATTACGCCTAAAGCATCTTAAGCTGCAATTAATTGCAGTGGGGAATGCTTCCTCTCTTTTCGTGTTAAGGGCTAAGGTCATCGCTTCATATTTGTTTCCTCTTATCTCTTTTGTTTCATGACTTTGATTTTGAAGGTGGTTCAGAAGAGGAAATGTTTGAAGCATTGGATGAAATCATAAGAAAGGAGAAGAAAGTAAAATCAGTGTCCAGAGGAAAAAGGGTTAAGAAAGAGATGCTCTCAAGTTATACAGAAGAATCAGATGCGGTGAAGCTTGATTATGAAGATAGAATGCGTGTCCCACAAGGTAGTTCAGAAGAGAGAGAGGTGGGTGGATCAAGTGGAGCATTGAGAGAAGAAAATGTTAATGTGGGGGGTAGTCCTAGAGAAATAGAATCATCAAGTCCTGATGGAGCCAGGATTACTGAGATTTCTGATGATGTGCCTCTGGTAGATGACATAATCCATCCTTTTCAGCTCATTACATTTTTTTTTATTACAGTGTTCTAAGCTCATTATTGATGTTGACTGATGCAGATCAAATTCAAATGGAATCACCGGACTGGGAAGAAACTCGCTGTGAAAATAGGGTGATGTCTTTCAAGATTGCTGTTGCTGTCTTCAGTGAATGTGTCAGCTGACTGCTTTAGTTATTAACACACTGATAAATGTCCTTAGCATGCCTTGTAGTTATAGCCACCCTGTAGAATGTAGAATAACAGTTGGTATTCTCACGTTTAGAGGCAAAAAGATAAAAATAAAAATAGAAGGCGCTTCTGGTTTATTTTGGATTATGCTCCTGCTAAATGACCTTTTATTAGTCCAGGACTCGGGTGATAGGTTTAGCATATAATTCACAACTCAATTGATATACTTGACTGGTGTGATCAACACTGTACAGCTATACGTCGGGATGATTGTATTCGTATCTTTAGTATACTTATACTTTTACCCTTGGTTTGGTTGGGAGAAGAAAGTGGGAAGAGAGAAAGTGGTGAGAGAGTTAGAGGAGAAAGGGTAAGAGAGTAGATTTTTTTTTTCTGTTGTTTGGTATTGAGAGAGTGGAAAAAAGAGAGGAGAAAGATGTATAAAGTTCTCTCTCCTTTTGTTTGGTTGTGAAGAAAAGTGATAAGAGAGAAATAGTCACATTTTTAAAAGACAATAATACCCTTGAAAAAAATTTGTTAACAAATTAATAATAAATATCATTTAAATAAATTATTAATTTTATTAAAAATAATTCGTAACATATATTTAAATAATATTTGGTATTGTAGTTATCGTTCCGTGTATGAAATGTATGATAATCGCCTTAAACTGTTTTCAAACAAATTTCAAGGATCAAATCATTTCAGTATTTTTTAGTCTCAGTATTTTTTAGTCTGTTTCCTTGAAGAACCTTGCGTACAGTACCATACGTAAGTTTGATTCTAATATTTATACTTTGTTAAGAAATAATTAATTTAAATGATTTAACTGTCATTTTGGCTCCACCCATACAATGTTGTACCAACTGAGAAAAAAATGAAAAACTTTACTTTTTGTATTTTGCTCTCAATCTTACGCTGCAAGGCAAGGGTAGAATGGGAATAATAAAATATTGGAGTATTCTCCTGCCAATTAAAAACATGCGGGGTCCATAACTTTTGTTCCATCTCGGGATTTTTGACTAAACTGGATTTCTTTTAAAAATTATTTACCAGTTTAGTATTATTCTGAAATTATTTATCAATGAGGGGTCCTTTTGGACACGTGGTATTTTTTTTTTCACTCTGACGGGTCAAAGGCGCCAGTCAGACTGACGCCTACCACTTTTAAAAAAAAAAGAAAAAAGGACAAAAGGTAGGCGCCAGGCGCAGTGGTGCCTCCCCCTACAGTGCGCCACGTGGCACTGCAGGCCCCCAACCCCAACCAAAAATTGGATGCCTGCAATTTTAAAGGAACAACGCTACAATTTTAAAGGAACAACGCTATTAAAACAACAAGAGGCAATAAAAAAAATCCCGTAATAATGAGTAGCAAATAATATCACAGGAGGCATAAAAAAAATAATAACAATAACAATTTATACCAATAAATATTCATCAATTATTACAGTAGTAAAAAAAAAATTACATTATAAGAATTAAAAGAAAGTCACCTGCAATTTTAAAGGAACAACGCGACAAAAAAAATTATACTATAAGTATCGGGAGTAACGATTACATTAATGATAAAAATATCTATTTAAAACAATAATAGGCAATAAAAAAATTACCCTAATAAGTTTGCCATGATGTTTCCTGTTGTTATATGGAAATTAGTTTCAATAGCATTGTTAGAGTAAATATTATTTACTACTTGTGATATTACTTGTTACTTGTTATTAGGGTAATTTTTTTTATTGTCTCTTGTTGTTTTAAATAGATACTTTATCATTAATGTCATCGTTACTCCCGATACTTATAGTATAATTTTTTTTGTCGCGTTGTTCATTTAGAATTGCAGGTGACTTTTTTTAATTCTTATAAGGTAATTTTTTTTTACTACTGTAATAATTTATGAATATTTATTGGTGTAAGTTGTTATTGCTATTATTTTTTTATGCCTCATGTGATATTATTTGCTACTCATTATTACGGGATTTTTTTATTGCCTCTTATTGTTTTAAATAGATACTTTATCATTAATGTCATCGTTACTCTTTATACTTATAGTATATTTTTTTTGTAGCGTTGTTCCTTTAAAATTGTAGCAGCGTTGTTCCTTTAAAATTGCAGGCGTCCAATTTTTGGTTGGCGTTGGGGGGACGCCCCCTGTAGTGCCACATGGCGCACTGCAGGGGAGGCGCCACTGCGCCTGACGCCTTTGAAGGCGCAATATGCAGTGGCGCCTACCTTTTGTCCTTTTTTTTTTTAAGTTGTAGACTAGCGCCTTTGACCCGTCAGAGTAAAAAAAAATAAAATATGTCACGTATCCAAAATGACCCCCATTAATAAATAATTTCAGAATAACCTAAATTCGTAAATAGTTTATAGAAGAAATCCAGTTTGATATATCTCGGCTCTTTCTCTCCTGGACCAAGCGATGGATCAAACAACTTTCTTCGCTCATTCTCTCTCTCAACTTTCTTTCTCCTATAACTCTCGCGCAACAAACGGAGCATTAAAGTCTTAACAACCGTGGGATGGATGGCTTATCAAAAAACAACTGTGGGATGGACGACCTTAAAATCGACTCCTTGATTTATTTCAAATCAGTAGCATCAATTTGTGGAATTTTTTTTTTGCATTTTGCAGACCGGTTGTCAACTTGGGGCGTTCTTTACTACGACAATAATCACCTCGAATCATACTTATTGACACTATTTTTACAACACTTCTTAAGATCAAATATGAGTAAGGCTTGTTTTAAAGTGAGTCTATGTATTATTAAATCTTAACTGACTAAGATTATAATGTTTTAAAATACTATCAGTGATTGATATATTTTTGCTTATTTTAAAGATAAATTTACTTTAATTTTTTTCTTCTAAAATAAATATTAGACTTGTAAGGTGTCTCCAGAGGCTTTTGCTGCAATTTTGCTTTTAAAGGTGATGGAATGTTTTAAATAAATAAAATTTATGTATCTAATATTTTGTGTAATAAATTAAATTAGAAAATTCAAGATTCAATGTTGTCTGATATAAATAATATTAAAGATTTCATAAATAAAAAGTACTTTAATGTATTGCTAACATATAAACCGGTAATCTATAAAGTTCTATAGATTATTGATTATAGCTTTAAATAAGAGAAAATTACTTGAAATATAATTAAATATAGTATCAGCTCAACTCATGCAGTAAGGTGTTGGGTTAAGTTCCTCAACGAATGCAACCCTCATGTCTAGTTGCCAACGTTGAGTTTCAAACCCTGAGCATACTGTCAGTGATAAGTTGGAGGAAGTTGAAAATGACATCAAGTCATTATGCCTCTTGTGTCCTGAATAGACATCCTTCGTTTATTCTGCTCTTCTTTTTTGGTTATATTTGGCATAGATCTAGAACCTTGTTCAGATAGATTTATATCATTTATCTTTTTATAAAAATGACCAATTTATTTATATATTAATTTCCAAAAATTTGAAAAGAAAAAGCTCAGACTTTATTTCATAGATTAATCTTAAAAAAATGAATAAATAAATAAACTTAGTTTGATAATTTCTTTTCAGTTTAACCCTGAGCAGACTGTCGGTGATAAGTTGGAGGAAGGTGAAGATGACGTCAAGTCATTATGCCTCTTATGTCTTGGATAGACATCCTTCGTTTGCTCCGCTCTTCTTTTTCGGTTATATTTGGCATGGATTTAGAACCTTGTTCAGATAGATTTATATCACTTATCCTTTTATAAGTAATGACCAATTTATTTATATTAATTTCCAAAAAATTGAAAGGAAAAAGCTCAGACTGTATTTCATAGAATAATCTTAAATAGAAAAAAAGAAAAAGAAATAAATAAACTTAGTTTGATAATCTTTTCAGTTTAATCCTGAGCAGACTCTCGGTGATAAGTTGGAGGAAGGTGAAGATAACATCAAGTCATTATGCCTCTTATGTCCTGGACAGACATCATTCGTTTTCTCCGCCTCTTCTTTTTCGATTATATTTGGCATGGATCTAGAACCTTCTTCAGATAGATTTATATCATTTATCCTTTTATACAAAATGACCAATTTATTTATATTAATTTCAAAAAAATTGAAAGGAAAAAGCTCAGACTTTATTTCATAGATTAATCTTAAATAGAAAAAAAGAAAAAAGAAATAAATAAACTTAGTTTGACAAACAACATTAGTAAAAAATTATGTTTTGTTTGATATCTCCAACTCATGATTTAGGGTTGTTACACTCAGTTTCACAATTTTAAATATATTTGGTAGAACTAGTTTTAGTTAGCTATAATGATAATGATTAGGATTGATAACCAGACTTTTTTTGTGTTGTTGTTAAATTTAATACATTTTCACAGTGCAACGACATATAAGTATTTAACCATTATTTCGATTTTCCACTATAATAGTTTTATAAAATTAAATGTATATAAATAATATTATTTTATAAAAAAGCAAAAAAAAAAATCCAAATAAAAATCACTTTTTTATAATAGAAAAATCACTTTACCACGATGACTTTTAATCAAATAAAATTTAGAAAACCAAAATTATGAAATCTCAATTTTGCCACCTATGTATGCAGTAATAACACACCTGTTACTGTTAGAGGCGATAAGGAAGACAACAAAAGATGGGCAAGTGGGTCCCTTATTCTAACATAACAAAATGCCGTATCTCAAGGTGACACAGCAACGTTGGTGTCCTTGTTCTGCCACTACCGCTGTCTGTGAGTGAGTTTGCTTTGCTTTGCTTTCAACCATCCTGCTCGGTTTTTCATCTCACTTATTTTATCTTTGATTGCCACTATATAATATAATCATTCTCATATCATATCGTTTTTTGTTTTCAAAAGGGTATCCCATTCCTCTCTGTTTTCTGGATCTTTTCCGACGCTTCCATGTCTTCAACCTCCGCTTCTGTAAAATCCCGAGGTGTGTCTTTTATTTATTTTATAGAAAATTCGAAGCACCATATCAATTTCTTTTCAGATCATAAGTTGTTGCTTCTTTGTACTTCCTTAGCTTGCTAATTTTATGTCCTCCCTAACGATAATAACATAGCTAATCATGTATCAAAAAAAAAAAAAGAAGAAAAAAGGGCCGGCCACCTTAAGGAAAGTAGAATTGATAAGAACGTAAAGTCTTTTGAATATAGCTAATCACTGCGTGCTTAACTCTGTATTGTTTGGCTACAGATGTTTGCATTGTTGGTGTTGCACGGACACCAATTGGTGGTTTGCTCGGCACCCTATCAACTCTTTCAGCTACAGAACTAGGCTCAATTGCTATTCAGTGTAAATGCACCCAAATCCTATATTAAGTCAGTAAATATTTCTGTTCCTCCTATGTTTTAAGTTTTTATGTAAATCTGCAGCTGCCCTCAAGAGAGCGAATGTTGATCCATCGCTTGTGCAAGAGGTGTTCTTTGGGAATGTTCTTAGTGCAAATTTAGGGCAGGCTCCTGCCAGACAGGCTGCATTAGGAGCAGGCTTATCTACTTCTGTTATCTGCACTACTGTTAACAAGGTGTGTGCTTCAGGGATGAAAGGTAAGTTCTTTTTGTTAATTTGGAAGGGTGTTCCCACTTAAATATATGATTTTTTTTAGTGGGTGTGCGATGAAATTATGGTCCTATCTTTGTCATTGCAGCTACCATGCTTGCAGCACAGACCATACAATTGGGTATCAATGATGTTGTTGTGGCTGGTGGCATGGAAAGCATGTCAAATGCACCCAAGTACATTACAGAAGCAAGGTTGTCTTTTCCTTCATGAATTGTAAGATGATGTTTTTGAGATCTGACATGATCTGCCGAGGTTAATGGGAGAGGATATTATTTTACTACTATGTGGATATTTTGTTTCTTGTGGAGTTTCAATAAATAGTTTATGCCACCTGGTTGCAGCTTATAAGTTGCTTAAGCATCTGGTGAAGCCAGATTGTCATTAACTATCACTTTATTTGGTTAGTTATTGATATTGAATATCGACATATTCTGTATATACTGTATCAAAAGCAGGAAGGGATCTCGGTTAGGACATGACACTATCATTGATGGTATGGTCAAAGATGGCCTTTGGGATGTCTATAATGGCTTTGGCATGGGTGTTTGTGCAGAACTATGTGCAGATCAACATACCATAACAAGAGATGAGCAGGTAGTGTTCCTTGGTCAATGGCCTTTTAAAAATTTTGTAATAGAAAATCAGCATCCATAGGGGCAGCTTGTCATTGTGGTGGAGCCCATACACTGCCCCTAAGCATTTGACAATTGTATCTTCTTGTCATGACATTACTCTTCCCCCTTGAATATGTTTTTTTTTTCCTGAACTCCTTGCAATCCTTAGTTGAATCTAGGATTCATAATTTTGTTCTATTTTTTATATTTATATGTTGTTTCTCAGGACTCTTATGCCATTCAAAGCTTTGAAAGAGGAATATCAGCACAAAATGCTGGTCATTTTGCTTGGGAGATAGTTCCGGTGTGATACCTTCCTACATTAAACTATTAATAACTTTTGCAGTGATGTTGATGTGATTTTCATTTAACATTTTTTCACATGCAGGTTGAAATTTCCAGCGGAAGAGGTAAGCCCAGCACACTTGTTGATAGAGATGAAGGTTTGGGGAAGGTAAATAGATTAATGTACATGTGTTAACTAATCTAAAATGGATTATATAGTCTGTAGTTCAAACTAATAGATTTTAGTTTTACATTCTTATACATGTTGTGTGTGTAATGGTATACTGACCAGCGTTACTGGGAAATAAAAGTTTTTGAGAGGTTCTATCACATCATTTCTAGCTGTTGTCTCACTATTATAACTACAGAGAATTTTCACAGTTATGTAAAAATGAGTTTTGTAAATTTCTTTTGTTGTTTTTTTGGAGGCAATAGGGTGTTTATCTTTTAAATTTTTTTTTGGTGCTAATCACTGCATCTAACGTTTCATGACTGCCAAGGTTCATGTTATTTTGAATATAAAAAACCAAACTGAGTTGATATGGTATCAAATAACTGTTAATTTTTGTGTAATATACTTTTGTCATTTAGATAAGTTCAGAACTGTAGAAGCCTTCAACTGATTTTTCATATGAAATTTACTTGTTCCATGGTCTTTGTGACTTGCTTGGTATTGGAATATGGTGGAAACTCGTGCAGTTTGCTTAATATCTTTCATATCCATGTTGCTAGTTTGATGCTCCAAAGTTAAGGAAGCTCAGACCAAACTTTAAGGAGGATGGGGGTTCTGTGACTGCTGGCAATGCTTCTAGCATAAGGTTCTTCCCTCTCTCTGTATCTACTCATATGTGTCTGTGCATGCATGTTATATGTGCACTAAGGTGCATTCTTTGATCCCCATGTGAACTCTGGTGATAGTCCCTTACATTATTCCAAGAAGTTTGATTAGTAAATTAATAATTATGTTATGGTAAAATATGGAGTATAAATCACAAGGTTCTAAAGTGCATTGTATATTCATTATGAATTGGTTTATTGACTTGAACAGTGATGGAGCTGCTGCATTAGTGCTAGTGAGTGAAGAGAAGGCACTTGAGCTTGGACTGCCTGTAATTGCAAAGATAAAAGGATATGCGGATGCAGCTCAGGTGCTATGATAGGTCAATGTAACATGTTTTGGTCTTGATTAATGTCAGCATTTAGAGCTGAAACAAGATGGTCCTTGCAGGCACCTGAATTATTTACAACTGCTCCTGCCCTTGCAATTCCAAAAGCTATATCGAATGCTGGCCTGCAAGCTTCTCAAATTGATTATTATGAAATAAATGAAGCATTTTCTGTAAGGAATATAGCACAGCACATATTTCACTCTGCCAGGCTTCTATGCTAGTCTTGTGTTCTAACATCTTCTGTGCAGGTTGTGGCTCTTGCAAATCAGAAGCTTCTTGGTCTTGATCTCGTGAGTGTTCATATGACTCAACTTTTTAGCTGTATCCAATAACATGTCATTTTTTGGCCGTTCTGTCCACTTCTGCATTCTGATTCCTCGATTCTGCCCCAGTTTAATGACTTAATAATAGATAATTAATGTATTTCCTATCAAATGCAGGAAAAAGTTAATGTACATGGCGGAGCTGTATCATTGGGTCATCCATTGGGTTGCAGTGGAGCTCGTATCTTGGTTACGCTATTAGGGGTAACTTGTAACCTCGGTCACTCTATAAGTGTTTTCCTTTCCCCCTTACCACTCATGTTCTTATACTTATCCAGTTAGTATGTCTATATGCCATGTGGCTGTTATCCATTCCTTTTATAATTTTTTTTTCTCAACAGCATAAAAGCCATTTTGAAATGAAACCTGTGGCTCTGAGAAATGCATTGGTTTTAGAATTTTGCTTCAATCCTAAAAGTTCCTCTTAATAATCCTCCTGCTACTACTTAATGAAGAAAGTAGTATTAAATAAAAAAGGTACAATGCATTCTGTGTCTTGGAAATATAAAAAGTATTCAATAATTCTCTCATCTGTTAATTAGGAGGATTATTAGGAAGATTGGTTGGAAGGATTTAGAAATATTCTTTATTTTCTGGATTTTCTGTGACCTGTTTATATCTTAGCCAAGTTGTGTGTTTCAGGTATTGAGACATAAGAATGGGAGGTATGGTGTTGGTGCCATTTGCAATGGGGGAGGAGGAGCATCTGCTCTTGTCTTTGAGCTCATGTAAGCCCTTTATATTTGGTAAGGCATGGCTCAGTTGAGATACTTTATAGATGACTGAATGGAAATGTAGTCAGTTGAGATACTTTATAGGAGGAGCATTTTACTGGATTTTCGCAAATACAGTTGAGTGTGATAGTGCGCAGGCCATATGATTGTGGGTGGTCCGGTTCGACCACAAACCGAAGTTAGCCGGTTCAATCCGGTTCGACCGCTGGCTGATGCTGTTAGCCCCGGTTCAGTTCCTTAACCGGTCACATATGCTAACCGGACCGGACATGGAGCCGGTTTCCGGTCTAACCGGTCCGACCAGCCGGTCCGGTTCGGTTTTAATAACACTGCTTTATAGTATAGTTTGTCATAGTTTTTTTTGATAAAATGGTTTGTCATAGTTGAACTATGGGGAATGTCAACCTTATTTTGATGCTTATAAAGTTATAACTGTTGTTGCCAGTAATTTTCGGGGACCTTAAAACTGTATGCTCAACAAATGTAATTAGATACTCCCTCTCCCTCTCCTATAGTTGAAATTCACTATCCTACGTCGACTTTCACTTTTGAAGAATAATGGTTATAGATCCGTATCATAGTGAAGCTTGATCCATGTAATAATCCGTATTAACGGTAGTTGGCATAGGAAGTATACTTCTTTGACATTGACCTGCATCATGTTCTCTAATACACTATGTACAGAAACTGTCAATAAGATACCTTAAATTGGACTCACGCAGGAAGTTGTAGACTTGATTTATTTTATTTTATTTCTTTATAATTCTGGAAATGCAAATGCAAATGTCTGTGTTTGGTTTGGTATATGCTATTCTCCTTAATTCTGAAGAATTAGATCTGTTTGCTTATTTTTTAAAATCAAAACACCAAAAAGACTATCGAGGCTTTTGCATTTTGCAGGCCCCTTACCAGTTTGGGACGTTCTTTATTATGAGGTGGTGTCCTCGCAACATACTGCTTTGCAACACTACAACATTTGTTTGAAGGACAAAACATGTAATAAATATGATTAAAGAAACAAACAAGATTCCACAGAGCCTGTAGATAGCTGAGTTTCTTGAAAGATTAGTCTCTTTTTATTTATTGGTTGGGGTTTGGGGATACGGGATACCCTTGATGCACAAAAAAAATTGATTTATCACTTCATTAAAAATGATTTATATTTTCCTTTTAAAAAAATGATTTATCTTTTAGAGTAACTACCTTAAAAGTCACGTATTAAATGATATTGCATTAAAATTAATTTTTTTAAAAATATTCATTGATTGATTCCATATTTTTTTTGGTAACCATGACATAGGTACATAGTATCCATCACCTTTAGTAGTGACTGATATCCGTCGGGAAACCTGTTGGGTACACAATGTGGGTTCTCCCCTTCCAATCAGGTTTTCTTCATATTTAATAGTATACAATTTCTTGAATAATAATTTCTAGGGGTCGACTCGGTTTGCTCCCAAGTTTGATTTTTGTCGGTATTAAAATAATGCTTGGCCAGCGGAAGTCACGTCCCGCGAACAGTGATTAGTCCTTCATTGACAGTGTTGGGATACACTGGGTTTAGAACCAAAAAAAAGATGTAGGAATTTTTGTGAGCATGATTTGTACGCCCTTGAGTCTAATTGTCTGTGTACCAGAAATTTTAAAGCCTAATGTTTTGTTTGAGTTTTGTTTTGGAGGGGAAGTAAGGGAAATGGAAGGTTTGTGAGAATCTCTCCTTTGTTTGTGAGAAAAATTTGGAGCAGAAGATTTTAGAAAACCCCCCAAACCCCTCCTCAGCCCAATTTTTTGGTTTACCTCAATTTGGGGTTTTTTTTAGGAAAAATAATTAAATTACTGATTTATCATGCCAGTCTTTATTAATTTGCATTAATATTTTTTTTGAAAGGTGCATTATTTTATTTAAATAATATTACTTATGCTAATTTTTAAAATAATGGTAAGATTATAAAAGCATGTCATAAACCTTCAATTTCCTTTCCTCATATAATAAGCAGTCACAAATCATGTGAGGGCTAATACTCTCATTCCCCTTCTTTCCCTCTCCTTTCCTTTCCCTTTGATCATGTCACTTTCCTTTCCCTCCAAACTAACAAACAAAGCCTAAGAAAATTGAAGGTGTTTTTTAATTCTAATTTGGAGCTAGTGCACAGCCCGTAGACTTGACACCTCTGAGTAAGTTTGGTGATTTCTAGCATGAAGCTTGTAAATATTGTCTATGCCGGTATAGACATTAGTTTTATCATCATGGAGGATTTTGAACCATTGGATATACTAATTAAATAATTGACAGTCCAGATTTATTGATCCATAAAAAAAATGAAAACAAAAAATGAAAAATACCACTTTACCCTTCTCCCTCCTACCATACTATCCAAACCCCAAAATCTCCTCCACTTTCCAACCAGTCGTCGATGTCGCCACCACCACCACCATCCTCCCCCCCTGACCACCCCACCCCACACCACCCCACAATAAGCAATAACCTGTTCATCCTCTCATCATGGAAACCCAGAAAACCAAAACAAAGCAAGATAATAAATCAAGAACAAAATCAAAGCACCACCGCCATGAACATCCACCATCACCGTCGTGTGCCTCCTCTTCACGACCGAAACCCCATTTCGACACCGTCGCGTGCTGCCATCTCTGTCAATCTTCAACACCCACAAAACCCATGACCACCCGTCTCTGCTTCTTCTGATTGGATCTACAAACCCATCTCTGCTTCTTGGTCTGAACAACATGAATGCCACCGCCGCCGCCGTGCGGCTCCGCTTCGCGAACATAACTCCGATCTGACACCGTCAAGCGCTGCCATCATCGCCAACACCAACAAAACTCATGACCACCCATCTCTGCTTCTTCTGATTGGACCTACAAACTTCACCGCAAGGACTGCTGGGTCTCTAGTTAGTTATGAATAAGTTCCCTTTTGGCAATAACAAATCCAATGCTCGATTATTACTGCTATCTACCTCTTCCATTGAGGTGGTAATGGGGTGGTGATAGGGGTGGTGTTGGTCGGTGGGTGGTGGTGGAGGATAGGAAAAATATATTGATGAAGAGGTTAAAATGGACTTTTTACATGAAAACTAATATCTACACCGGTGTAGACAGTATTTGCAAGCTTCATGCTAGAATTCGCAGAGTAAGTTTAATAAAAAGATGATTAAACTTTTGTTGTTGTATACAACGACAAAAAATAAAGGATTAAAGAGATCGGGAAAAGCAAATTGAAATTGAAATAGAGGAAATAATAGGTTGATTCTAACATGAAGTATGTTCTTTATGTGTACCCCAATTTTTTTTTCTTCAAGGATGATTTTGAACCATTAGATATAATAATTAAATAATGAATGATCCAGATTTATTGATCCAAAAAATTTAAAAAGACTCTTTTGTCCTTCACCCCATCTCCCTCTCCCATCACCCCTGCATGACTATGACAATCACCCCCGGCTGATAATGACACAATCGTTGAATAAACATTGCTGATGTTTAAAAAAATAAAATTTGAACAAAATAATCAACTTCTTTATTTGAACAAACCATCTTCAGATATGAAAAACATAGAAAAAAAAAGCAAAAATCGGAGAGAAACCCATAGATTTGGCTAGGCACCATCGCCACCCCGGAGATGGCAGCACATGCACACGACATGACGACACTCACCATCAAAGGCAACTCCGCCATTCTAAACTTCCCCGAACTCGTTGGTTCTCTGCCTCGACTCGATTCCAACTCGCCCTGAGACCTGCATCATTCTCACTTTCTGCCACAAATTCAAAGTTTCGGTTTTTCTAATTTTTTCGTAAGTGATTCACTTTCAAAGATTTGATCGATTGTGGTAGGTGAGCTTGTTGCAGAAGAAGCTGTAGCGTGTGTCCTTGAACTGCTAAAGGAGAAGGCTCGTGGGGTGTTGTGGACTTTGTTGGTTTTGCCTATGAACTTGTTGTGGCGGGTCTTGGTGGTGGTAGGGTGATGGTGGTCGGTGGGGATGGGGTGAGAAAAATGACAGGTGGGGTGAATAAGAGTAAAAGTGGAATTTCATATGTAAAAATGGTGCCTCACCGGTGTGTCCATAAACAACCTACTTCACCCTAGAATTAAAGCAAGAATTATTGTAATTTGTAGAGTTTTATGCCACAGTTTATTACAGTGGATTCTAGCATGAAGATTTTCAATAAATGCTACACCCGTGTAGAACCAAAGTAACTTGGGATACCCGGTCCTTCAGGTAATGGGGTTATTTGCTATTATATGTCTGCCAAAAAACAAAATCATCATGGGCTTGGTTGAAAACGTGAAACATGGTTCCACTAGCACAAAACTGGATTGATTAGCCCTTGTTTACATGTCCAAATGTAACATCTATGACTGCTCTACGGATTGATGACTACCCCCACAGGGGAAAACTTCCCAGGAGGTCACCCATCCTAGAATTGCTTTGGGTCAAGCACGCTTAACTGTGGAGTTCTTAAGTGACGGGCTTCCGAAAAGAAGATGCATCTTGTTAGTATAGGTACTACCAATTAATTCATATAAGCCTTCCTCAACTGTATAGTCCCATACCTACACAGTCTCAGGATCCCTCTCATTCCGGTGTATTATCGGGCTCGTTCACGTGCCCTCCGCCCTAAAAGCCGGCCAAGAGCTGCTCCTTGTCCGTGCTCTCTTTGCACCGGTGACCACTCCCCGCCCTCTCATACCAGACCACAGAACCACGGAAAGGTCTTTACCATCCAAGGAGAGGAGGTGAAGGAGTTCAACGGTTTCATCCAAGGTAAGGGCTTTATTAAAGGTCATGATGTTATCATATTGTTCGATTCGGGAACAACACATTCATTCATATCTTTTAAATGTGCTAAATGCTTGGAGTTGCCTGTTTCTAAATTGTCATATGATTTATGTGTTTCTACTCCTGCTAAAGATAGATTGATTACTTCTTCTGTTTGCCTGAAATGTCCTTTGTTATTTCAAGACCTGCCTTATAGTGTTGTTTTGATATGTTTGCCTATGTCGGGTCTAGATATTATTTTGGGCATGGATTGGTTATCTCATAATAATGTTGGTATTGATTGCTCTAGTCGAACCATATCTTTTGCTCCACAACCTATATCTGTTGATTCCCCTAAATCAAATTGCTTTATATCTGCTGCACTTGTTATGAAGTGCTTAGTTGAGGGAGCTCGGGGATACATTTTTCTCTTTTCTGTTAAGATAGAGGTTGAAAGTGATATAGCGGCATTACCTGTTGTGTGCGAGTTTCCAGATGTGTTTCCTAATGAGGTCTGTAGTTTACCTCCAAAAAGAGAGATTGAGTTTACCATAGATCTAGTACCCCGGGAGTGGACCCGTATCAATAGCATCCTATATGATGGCACCTTTAGAGTTGAGCGAGCTCAAGAAACAAATAGAGGAGATGTTACAAAAGGGGTTTATAAGGCCTAGTGTGTCACCTTGGGGAGCGTCAGTACTTTTAGTGAAAAAGAAAGATGGGAGTATGAGGTTGTGTGTTGATTTTAGGTAGTTGAATAAGGTAACCATCAAGAACAAATATCTCTTGCTTAGGATAGATGACCTCTTAGACCAGTTGATGGGAGCGTCAGTGTTTTCCAAAATAGATCTAAGATCAGGATACCATCAGATTAGAGTTAGAAGTGAGGACATCCCTAAGACAGCTTTCAGAACAAGGTATGGGCACTATGAGTATGTAGTGATGCCCTTTGGTGTGACCAACGCCCCAGCCGTTTTCATGGACTACACGAATCGGATCTTTAGGTCGTTTTTGGACAGGTTTGTGGTGGTTTTCATAGACGATATTTTAATATACTCTAAGACACCAGAAGAGCATGGGGAACACCTAAGGTTGGTGTTGCAAATCTTGAGGGATGAACATCTTTATGCCAAACCTGAGAAGTGTGAGTTTTGACTAGACAAGGTGAAGTTTTTAGGACACACTATCTCTAAGGATGGTGTAGCGGTTGATTCCTCTAAAGTTGATGCGGTGTCGGAATGGAAACAACCTAAGACAGTAACCGAAGTGAGAAGTTTCTTAGGCTTAGCAGGTTACTATAGGAAGTTCATAGAGGTGTTATCTAGATTAGCCTTACATTTGACCCAGTTGACTAGGAAAGGGAAACCTTTTGTGTGGGACTAGGAGTGTGAGGACGGGTTCCGAGAGCTTAAGAGGAGATTGGTGTCATCACCAGTCTTAACTATACTGAATCCCTTAGTGAGTTTTGTGGTTTACTGCGACGCATCTAAGAATGGCTTTGGATGTGTCTTGATGCAGGAGCTAGCAGCTGTAGTTTTTGCCCTTAAGATTTGGAGGCATTACCTTTATGGGGCAAAGTTCAAAGTTTTTAGTGACCATAAAAGCCTTAAATATCTGTTCGATCAGAAGGAGTTGAACATGAGACAAAGAAGGTGGATGGAGTTCGTTAAGGACTATGACTTCGAGTTGAAGTACCATCCGGGAAAAACCAACGTAGTGGCAGATGCATTGAGTAGGAAGTCCCTGCATGTGCCGAGCTTGATGGTGCAAGGGCTGAACTTCATGGAAGAGTTTAGGGACATGAATCTGGAGGTGCTGGATGTGTCCTTTAATGTCTTAAGTCTGATGTTGAACATGTTGGAAATTAATAGTGACCTTAGAGATGAGATTAGGCGCGAACAGCTTTTGGACCTGGAGTTGCAGTCTCGGTTGGGACAAGAGTGTTATGAGTTATCCGTTGATGGACTAGTGAAGTTTCAGAATAAGATCATTGTTCATAAGGAGGGGAGCCTTAGATAGAAGATACTAGAGGAAGCTCATAAGGGAAAGTTCACCATACATCCTGGAATAACTAAGATGTACCAAGACCTTAAAAGAATGTATTGGTGGCCAGGAATGAAAAAGGGCGTGGCTAGCTTTGTGACTAGGTGTTTAGTGTGCCAAAAGGTTAAGATAGAGCATCAAAAACCTTCGAGGTTGTTACAGTCCTTGGAGATTCCAGAGTGGAAGTGGGAAAGAATTTCTATGGACTTTGTGATGGGGTTACCTAAGACGCGTTTGGGATTAGACGCCATTTGGGTGATAGTGGATAGGTTTACCAAGTCTGCCCACTTCTTGCAAATTAAGGCAACCTATAGCTTAGACAAGTTGGCAGACCTCTATATCAAGGAAATAGTAAAGCTTCATGGGATACCCATATCCATAGTGTTGGATAGAGACCCGAGGTTTACCTCTAGATTCTGGAGAGCTTTCATCAAGCCTTTGGGACTAAGTTGAACCTTAGCACGACCTATCATCCCCAAACGGATGGTCAGTCAGAGCGGATCATTCAGGCCCTTGAGGACATGCTTAGAGCATGTATCTTGGATGAAGGAGGTAGTTAGGATAGATTCCTACCTCTCGTTGAGTTTGCGTATAACAATAGTTATCACGCTAGTATAGGCATGACACCCTATGAGGCCCTTTACGGGAGAAAGTGTAGGTCCCCTTTATGTTGGTGTGAGGTAGGTGAGAAAACCTTGATAGGACCTGAATTGGTCCAGGAAACCTCTGAGAGAATCAAAATGATTAGTGAGAGGATGCGCACGGCGCAAAGTAGACAAAAGAGCTATGCCGACAAAAGGAGAAAGCCTCTAGAATTCCAGGAGAGTGAGCATGTATTTTTTAGAATCACTCCTAAGACGGGGATAAGGAGGTCGATGAAAGTCCGCAAGCTAAATCCTCGTTTCATGGGACCTTTCCAAATCCTTAAAAGAGTCGGGCTTGTTGCTTTTCAATTGGCTCTTCCGCCACAGTTGGCAAATCTCCATGATGTTTTCCATGTGTCGCAACTCAAAATATGTGCCTGATGAATCTCATGTGATAGCTCCCGAGTCTATACAAATTGAAAGATAATTTGATCTATAAGCCTAGGCATAGTCAAATCTTGGACAAAAGCACTAAGACTCCGAGGAGCAAGACAATTCCATTGGTGGAAGTGTTATGGGTAGGATTGACTCCTGAGGTGGCTACTTGGGAGATGGAGGAGGACGTCGTGCGCCAATATCCAAACCTTATTATCTAAGGTATAGTAACTTTTATGTTTTGAATATGGCATGTGTTAAAATAGTTGTGTGAGTATGAGATAAATTTCGGGGACGAAATTCCTTAAAAAGGGGAGAAAGTGTAACATCATAAAATTCCAAGTTAATTTATTTAATAAAAATATTAAGTTGTTATGAGGTTAGTGTAAAAAAAAAAGAGAGAGAGATAGAGAGAGAATGTAGTTTTCATGTAATTGTCCTTTAGGAAAAACAAAACAAAACAAAACAGGGAAGATAAGATCACGTTATCATAGTGATCAATTACTTGAATTTGGTTTTATCCAAATTCCTGGTAGTTGCACAAAATCTCATGCTAACAAATTTCAATTTAATTTATAAGGTAATTCTTAAGTAGATAGGAAGCTTGACCCATAGTATGAAGTTGTTACCTTTAGGATTTTGGCTTTAGCCACAAAAGACCAGCAGCAAAAACACATAGAGTTTTGATGGGTGACTTTTTCATTTGTGGTGCTGTTTAAAGAATCACACTGATCAAAAAGTATTGATAAATGGAAGAAAGATTTTTAGCAAAACACTAACTTTTGTCAGAGACATTTTTTGGAGCTTTTTGAAGGTCTTCAAGATATGAGCAACAATATTTTTTATGTATCATTTCCATGGTATGAATGATTGTTGCATGATAAGGAATTACCATATGATTTTTGAGAGTTTATTTTTAATTGTAATTTTTTTTGAGTGCACGATCTCTAATGTTCTTGTCTATTTCTGATTAAGATGACTTTCATCCAAATTATATAATTCTCACGCTACTACTCATAAGTTTTTCTATTGATGCCAAATTGCATTAAACCTTTTACTGGACAATTTATAAATTAACCCCATTTGTGTAACTTCATGTGAATTGAGTTTTCTTTTTGTCTCCAACCTCCTTTTGCCAAAGCCAATTCACATGGGATGACTTCAGTTGCCAAAATCCACTTATAATTGTTTGACTTCAAAATCAATTCTCCCCGACGCACAGTATCACTCGGTCAAGGCTTTGTTTTATTCCTTTATTTGGATTTAGTTCTTTATTGCTTAATTATAATTCACATCAAATGTCACTTAAATTATTGCCAAAAAAATATATGTTTGATTGTTATAATTTAAGATCCATTTGACATTTTTTATTTGAGATATAAATGATATATATATGTTTTGTGAAGTTTGATATATCACCTAAGAATGGGGCATTGGCTTGTAACATTGCCATTTAATGGGATGTCGAAAAATAAGATATGGGGTAAGGAATCCATTTTATAAACGAGGCTCTCGGGCCACCGTTAATGGTAGGCAATGTACCAATTTAATTAAGAGGTTCTCAGGTCACCATAGGGGCAATGAGTCAATTCTGAAATGAGATTCCTGACTCACCATGGGGGCAATGAATCAATTCTAGAACGAGGTTCTCAGGTTGCCATAAAGAGGGTGGCAAGGAATCAATTCTAGAACGATGTTCTCGAGTCACCGCAGACAAGGGGAAAGTAACCAATTTAGTGAGGCTCTTGAGTCACCGAACTGGGCAAGAAACCAACACAGAGTGGGGTTTCCGAGTCATTGGATGATTGTGTTATTGTTTGATACATGGTTACTTTAGCTAATTAATATATGATATTTGATTATGTTTTTGAGTTGTCGTTATATGATTGTTGTAATTAAATGTTTTTTTATAAACATTATTTTTGGAAAATTAGCGGATACCATGAACAGTTTTTCCGGTTACCGTTCCGGCTGAGGACATCACTATTTTTGAAATATTTTATAATTGTATTGTTGTTTACTGAGATTTTATATCTCATTAAAAAGTGTTGTTTTCATAGCGCGATGACATGCTATTGAGGACACCGAGGCTTGAAGAATTTATTTTCTTGTTTTTAGCTAATTGGTTAGTATTGTAGTATGGTTTATGAGTGCCATGCAGACATCGTTTAATATTTTTAGTTTATTCTTCTCGGATTATAGTTAGATGCCCGATTTTGAGGCTTTTAACTTTATTCAGATGTATGGATTTATTATTATTTATTACTTCGATACTTTATTACTAATTTTTTTTTATTAATATGAGGTATATTCAGACTCAATTAATTTGTGTGATAATTATGACATGTATGTTTTAATTTAAATGTTTTAAAATATTTCTACCGAAATTATTTTGGGTTACTTTTATAACAAACAGCGTTACACCAAACAATAGGATGCATATCAAGAACACCAAAGTGCGGATGTGAACCCAAATTAAGAACACCAAAGTGCGTACGTCTTTTGCAATTTACCTTTCTTTGAATAGAGGAGCTTATCAAGAATGCCACTCATTTGATGGGTATTATTCAAATGGGTATACACATATTATCCAAAGAACCCATTTTCTTCAACATATTCCCATGAAACAATAACTGCATTTTGTGGAACCAAATGAAGCCAAACTCCATAAAGAACAAGAACACCACTTGAACGAAACAGGCTCATTGAATAAAATCTGATACAAGAAAGTGGCCTCCGTGCCTCCATCTCGCAACTAGTTTCAGTGACTTAGATCCGACGAACTCCGCCATCCTCAACCAAAAAACAACATCGTAATTGTCCAATGTAAATTCACCAAAAATCAAGGATTTTGGAGGCAAATGCACAAAACCGTCACCGTTGTCTAGACCCTAACATTGTAGCGAAGATGACAAACCTGTACGAGAGATTGGGGTCTGCAACGAAGAAGGTTATCTTAACAAAATCGTAAAACACTACCTCCACCCATTACCGGTTATTTATATTTTTTGAAGGGAGAAAGAATTATTTTTAGGGTTTTTTTGGGCTTACGAGAAAAAAAAGTCAAAAAAATGGTTGGGCCAAAAATATGATGTAGCCCAACCCACTAATACCCACCCGCACAACCCGTCCTACCCGCATATTTCGACCCGCACAACCCGATGCTTTACCCGGATGGAATTGGGTCCTATATATTGATTGGAGGGTTGGTTCGGATTAGGCCGTTTGGGCTAGAATCCCACCGAACCCGCCCGTTGCCCAGCCCTACATGCAAGTAGACGAGTGTCCACTTACCTGTGTGAAAACTTAGAAGCCAAATGAGCAATGGATTGCAGCGTAGTACAAGGTATAAGTGCAAAAGTTTGTAACCTTTTGTTTAGTTTTGATCAATTTTAGCTTATATCCGTATCATTTATGTAGAAAATAAGACATGTTTAACTTTTAAAAATATTTATTTAATTATTTAAGTTAAGATTTATATTTGTAAAAAATTTATGAAGCTAATAATCTTAGATTACTTATTTAATAAGTATATATAATTGAAAATTGAAATAATTTAACATAAATTAAAATAGTTATCGCTTAACATATTTTTTTTATAAGAAATGAAATATTGTTAAAAGAAATTAACAATTGAGGACCTTAAGCCTCTTACATCCTCTTCTAACAGAATACCTAACAGGGGGCACGGACTCTCTACAACGGACAAAAAGAAAGAGCCTAAAAAGCCCTATCTCTTAACATATTTATCTTGTTAATATATATATATATATAACCCATTTTGGTAATTGCACATCCAAAAGCAATTTTGATTCAAATTATCCACACAACAAGAATTGATAAAAATCATTTTTTTCATGATGGTATCCAAACATAAATCACTTCACTTTCAACTCACTTCTAATCAAAATCAATTTTTTCTAAAATCACGTTTGTCAAACGCTCGTCCAAACTTGCTTCAAAAAAAAAGTACGTGATGTAAAAAAAACTAGTTTGAGATGATAATTTTTGTATTTAATATGACACAAATTATAACACAAACTAACACGAGTTCCTTTTAAAAAAAACTATCACCAAGACTTGAACAGTGATAACAGAGACAATCTTAAAAAAAATATTAACTTTCAAACTTTAAATTTGATAATTATTGAGAGGGACTCTTAATTAATCCCTGATATTCGAGATAAGAGTGTTAACCTTCTAAATATATTTACTTGTATAATTTTCTTATCATCTCCTTGTTTTATGCAATTCAATATACCGCTAGACCTCATACGGGAGAGACTTTGTTGGAAAACAAGGAACTGATTTGTTCTTTTCCTTTTTAATTGTTTGATTGGGATCTTTTTTTTTGCAAGGTACGCTGAAAGAAGAGTCGGCCTTACTAAAACGAATGAGTTTTCACATGGCAATGTGTCCCCTATCAGATATTCCAAACAACTAAGTGCTTGTTTGTTTTAAATTACATTGAACGCAAATGGACTGTTTCTCCGTTCAAAAGTTTCGTTCATTAAAAGCTTCTATTTGGAGCTTTGAAAAAAATTGCATTGGGATAGTACTTTTCTTCGTTTGCGGCATGTAACACCCCAATTTTTCCGCTTTCTAAGATCGGTATAAATATAAATAAACGTTTATATTTTTATCAGAAAGTTAGAAAATGATTTTGGGAAAATAAAAGTCATATTCATATCATACTTATTTTTATAAGTATATGGTGAAATTTTTGGTTGAAAATTCAGACGGAACCCGGTTTGCGTTTTCGCTAATAGTAAGATTTTACTGCTCAAATGACCTAATTTTGACTCGTGAACGGAAGAACTGAGTAGAAGAAAGACTCTAAAAGTCTGATTATACAAATTGAAGTTCTAACTAATATCACACTTTTCTCAGAGATGAAACACTTTTGGATCTTTCGTAGTTTCACAATCAGAATGAGTTGTGTTGTTGTTATCGTGTTATGTTGAAAAGTGTTCCTTTGATCCCTCTTTATATAGAAGACAAATTATAGTCGTTGGGATCATTTAAAACAGATTTGGATCTGATTTAATAAAATCTGTTTTCTTGATTCTTGTTCTTGAAATGAGATTTTGTTGATCTTTGTAGAGTTTGCGTTCTTCTTGAAAAATAACCGTTTCCATCTGAAAAGATAGACAAGTCTTTTTGAGGAGTAATATATCCGTGTTTATTTGAAGAGAAAAATAGCCGCGTCCATTTGCCACGTCAGCAGACGGGAGTACTAGCTCAAGGTAATTGGACGTGCTCCAACTAGTAGACGAGAGTGCTAACACAAGGCAATTGGACGGGCTCTAACTGGTAGACGAGCTTTATATGCCATGTTAGTGGACAGAGCTTCTTATTAAGATCTTAGCAAGTCCAAAGCGCGTATCATTAGTAGACGAGCTCCAAGTGCCACTATTAGTAGACAAGCTCTCCTTTTTACATCAGTAGACGTGCGCTTATGTTACTTTCAGTAGACGAGCTCCAAGTGCCATGTCAGCAGACGAGCTCCAAGTGCCACATCAGCAGACGATCTCTTCTGTTTCTTTTAGTGGACGCGCTCCATGTGCCACATCAGCAGACGAGCTCTTCTGTTTCTTTCAGTGGACGCGCTCTTCTTGTTAGACGAGCTCTTTTTGTTGAACTTCAGTGGACGTGCTCTTCTTGTTGTACTTCAGTGGTCGTGCTTTTGTTGTACTTCAGTGGACGTGCTTTTGTTGTACTTCAGTGGATGCGATCCAAATGGTACTTTAGTGGACGAGCTTTTTAGTGGTTCATTGGACGTTAGCTTTTTACTTTGTTGGACGTCAGCTTGTTTTGCTTTGTTGGACTTCAGCTTGTTTTGCTTTGTTGGACGTTAGCTTGGTTCACTTTATTGGACGAGCGCTTATATTATCCCTGTATTGGACGAGCGCTTGAATTACTTGGTTGGATGTCAGCTTGTTTTGCTGATTAGTTGTTGTGTTTAATGAAGGATAAAGTTAGATTACCGTTTACACGCGTTACCGACACTGCGGGACTTGTCAGAAATTATTCATTGAAGAATCCGTGTTTTTGAGGTAAGAGGGGATTGCCTGAGCGATTTTTCCGATGGCTACGTGCTATCTGTTGTTGTCTGTTTTATTTATCTGGGGTGTTTTGTTTAAGTTGTTTGAGCTGTGCTATTTTTATGTGTTGATTTAATTGCATTTGAATTGCTTATTTGCAATTATATTCTACGGTTGTGATACATGATCTGCTTGGGAATATTTCTGTGATATTGTTGTTGATTGTTGTTTGAGAAGCCTGATAGTGGTTAGTGCCCAATTAAATTAAATGGGATAAAAGCTTTAAGAAGCTTTATAAATTATATTCAATGTTTTAACGGTGAAATATTGGAATATAATATTAATAGAAATTTTATTTAGAAAAATAAGGAATTTTGGAAAAATATCATTATTTTAATGATTTATCGCTGTAAGAGTGAACTATGAGTCACAGTGAGAGCGAAACCATGAAATTATTTTTGTACTGCTAATTTTTACGTAAGAAATTCCGTAATATTATAAAATGTTATTTTATGAAATTAAATGTTGAAAATAAGTTAATTATGAATTTAGAAAATGATTTGAGTGGAAAATATCAAGTTTTGACTTAAAATGTTTTAAAATGTTTTAAAATGTTAAATGACGGATAATTCCGCAACATGGTTTGACAAAGGAATTTACAGTAGAAATGATTTTACGAAGATTGGACGTTATTTCGGGAAAAGGGTTTCCAAAAAGAAAATGAATTTCAATATGGTTGGACGTTTTATAAAACGAGTTACAACGGAAAGGGATTTTGTAAATGAGTTTTACTCCATGGTTTAATTGTTAATCATGGTATCTTAAGGGTATTCATGTCTCGACGCATTGTTAATCATGGTATCTTAATAATATTCATGTCTCGACGTATTGTTAGTCATGCATGTCTCGACGTATCATTTGGCCATCGAGCTTGATCAACTCATTTACACGACGTTGGGGTATCCGGAGACTAAGTGAAATGTTAGTCGTTGTATATTGAAGTATTCATGCATAATTTTCAAACGATGATGTTTGGGGTGTGAAACCCATTGATAAACTACTTGCATTACTGTGAATGCGTATATTGTTATCACCATGTATATATGAATATGTTTTGTGTAGTGTCGCGCATGTGGTCGTCGAGTTAAATCCATATAAACTGCTCCCAGTCCATTTAGAATTGGTCTGTGACTATGCTGTCAAATAGAAGCTTTTAAGTGGTAGTAGTAGTGATACATTGTCAACATTAATAATGATATATACGTAACCTCCTGCACTTTCTTGTTTTCTTTATATTTCCACGTTGTTTTATTTAGAGCAGGTTGATTGAACTAAATATTTAAACCCATAAAAAGTTACATAATCAATATTCTAGTTGTTTTTTTTTGTGTTCGAAAAGGATACAGGAGAATAGAAAATGCTCACAATAAAGAATATATCCATACATATATGTATATACATATATATAGTGTAACCTCCTGCACTTAGCTAATATAATTCATTACCTAAGCAAACTAGCTGAAGTGATCGTTTACCATTGAAATCCAATTTCATGTGTCCCAACATTGATCCTCCGTATTTGTGAAAACTGAAAAGGCTACACGTGCAAAAATTGAATATTCTCAAAACAACCGTATCATAATAGTATTATTTATATAACATATTCAGTTCAGTTCATAATGCATTGTGCAAGATTTGAAGCAAGCATTATGAAATTTGTGCAGCAGTTAGCAGACATTTTAACAAACATACTAGTAACTTGCCATAACATCTAAATCCTAATTTCAAACCTAGAAAATTAACCCACAAACCAGCTAATGCAATGCATGATTGTGAACAATATCAAACGTACTGCACAATGAAGAACCTAACAAACAAATGAAAATAACAGTAGCTTCTCAAGTTGCAAATTCTATCAACCATTAATTAACGATGATCCATGAAGTCACCAGAAGAAACATAAAATAAATAACAAAAACAAAAATTAACATAAAAGTTGCGATTGAATCTTATGCTTAAATGACATTGTTAGCATCTATATATCCCAATATTAAAAAGGCGATATCAAACTCTCAACGTAAACATTTGGGAACATCTGACCATCGATGTCTTGAACCTCGGGAATCCTGGAAATATCATTTTTGGAGTTGTAAACAACCAACTTGGTCTTGATACTACATAAGACTTCCATCTCGAGAAGAACTTGGTCTTCCTCATAAATATATACTCCCTTTACACTATAGGGATGAAAACCAAGATCTCTAAGGTAAGGAGGAATGCTGAACAATTTAGTCCAAGACTCCTTATTCAATCACTCAATAACAAAGTAGAAATTGTATTGCAAGATTAAATCAAATATATGAGAATTCAGACATAGTTACCCTAACCCCAACAATGGAGGTTTAGCTACTCATAACAATATCCACAACAAGAGAAAATGGATGAAGGAGAGAAGGGAGTCCATGGGAGCAATCCTCCACACTCTGCCTCTGGTTCTCAGAGCCTTTTTTGGTTTCCAAACTCGTAACCTTTCCAATTCTCTATGGTGTCTCTTCCCATTCTGCCTTAAACAGCATAAAACAGTGATTCTGATTTTCGCACACTCGCTGGGCGAGAGGTATATCGCGAGGCGAATATTAAACTGCTGGTCTTCAGTGCTTGGAACTCTCGCGAGGCGAGACACTGTTCGCGAGGCGAACCAGAAAGGCTTACATTTTCCCGGCACAGTCGGCTCTCGGGGTCGCGAGGCGAGGTGTGATTCGCGGGCGAACCGAGAAAGGATGACATTCTCTGTTTTCGGCTGTCTTCATTCGCGGGGCGAGCATCCTCTCGCGGGGCGAGCATTCCCATAATTTCATTCTCCACTGTTTCTTCATTCCCTTGGCTCTAAGTTAACCAGATTTTTCAGTAATTCCTGCAAAACAACACACGAAACCACCTTCACTCGTTCCAAGGGAAAATCTAACAAAACCAAATAAATAAAGCCTAATCTATATGAAATATGCATGCAAAAGTGTACAGCAAACATCATGTAAAATCACACTATCAAATCACCCCAAGCTTATTCAATTGCTTGTCCTCAAGCAATCACCAAGGCCAAGAGAATGAACAGAAAATGGATAGTGAATTAAGAACCCGAGTAAATAATCCAAGTAACAGGCAATTCAAACAATTCAGCAAGAGACAATCAATTCAAGTCCAATTAGGGGCTTAGGTTCCTTAGACTCATGTTCTCACTAATTTGGACACTCTTTCTCACCTGAAGCTCACCCCAAGCTTGTTCATTTGCTTGGCTCTCTTTTCTCACCTCACTCAAGTGTTTAGGGGATAAGACATTTCACTCAATTTTCCTCAAGGAATGAATCCTACCATAGGCTTGACTATCAACCAAATCTCTACTTTATTAATGAAAACAGTTTAGAATCAAGAGGTCTTTTACTTGGGTTGTAACGTGGCCATGGGATTTATCGTTAGGTGGGGATAACAAGAAAAGGACATTTCAAAAGGCTAAACAACATATCAACATTTGTAAAGCATGACCTTCTAAAATACCTTTTGGGTTTCAGTTCACTTTCCACCTTTCTTTTCTTTCTTTTTCTTTTTATTTTTCACTTTTCTTTTTGTCATCCCCTTCTCTATTTATTTTTATATTTTTTTTTCTTTTATTTTTCTTTTGCTTGGAGAAGGGGAGATTTTTCAACTCAAGAGAACATTTTTCTAATTCTTTCATCCCAAAACTTTTTCACTACCTTTTTACCCTTTTGTAATACTTTAGAAGGTCCCTTATCAAACATATTTATCAAAATCTTTTCGGGTACCAAGAAAAGCATTTTATTCTTTTATAGGCTCAAAATTGGGCAACTAAGGGTAGCATTTACACATTCAAAGCTCAGAAGGCCCGAAAAATACCTATTGCCTCAATCATTTTCAAAAATGTTTTCAAAAATTTTTAAGCTTCAAAATGGTTTCAAGTCAAGTTCTAGAGAAAACAAACCAAGAGGAATAACACTCTAACACAAGGAATGGGGTAAAATTTTGTGAGTACCCCTTTGGCTCAAAATCTCACAGGGAATGTTCAGAATCAATGAAAAACACAAATCCTCAGAACCATATGCTAATTATCAACTATCCAAGATTATCTCAAACATTTTCATTTGTAGCCATATCACAAGAATAAACAGATTGGGTTCAACAATTCACTATCACAAATTATTGGCACTTAGTTTTCACAATTGGATACAAAATCTAAGCAAGGGCAATCTAATTGTGTGATCATGCAAACTATCATGCAAAACTATATGAATACAACATGCAAAATGCAAATGCAAAATACCCCTACCCCAAGCTTAAGAATTTACATTGTCCCCAATGTAAACAATCAAGATGGAGCGAGGAAGAAAAATAAAATAAAACAAAAAAAATTGGAACGGCTTACCAAGACGGTAGCGGGTGTTGACTTTGCCCTTTTCTGCCCATTTTTGATCTTCCCTCCTTCCTTATTACCCTGCAAACACTTGATGATTCTCAATTTATTATTTCTCCTCTTGAGCTTCTCACATTATTCAAGAGGTTAAAGCAAAAACAAAACTATTAAGAAAATGAAAATAACAAAAGAGATAGGAAAGAAAAGTTGGGTTGCCTCCCAATAAGCGCTTCTTTAACGTCATTAGCTTGACGGGTAGAAGACTTCAAGGATCATGAAGGCGCACAACTGAGATCAATCTTTTGATGTCACCACCCAAGTAGGCCTTAAGTCTTTGGCCATTGACTTTGAAGGTCTGTTTGGAACTAGGATCCTCCACTTCCACAGCTCCATAAGGTGAAACTTCCTTGACAGTGAATGGTCCTGACCATTTAGACTTCAACTTGCCTGGAAACAATCTCAGCTGGGAATTGAACAGTAACACTTGCTGTCCCGGCTGAAATGTTTTCATCACGATCTTCTTGTCATGATAGGTCTTGACTCGCTGCTTGTAAATGGCTGCATTCTCATATGCATGAAGGCGCATCTCCTCTAACTCATGCAGCTGATTCACTCTTTTCTCACCCTCCAGAGTAGCATCAAAATTTAAGAACTTCAGTGCCCAAAATTCTCTATGCTCCAACTCCACGGGCAGATGACATGCCCTTCCATAAACCATATGAAATGGGGATAACCCCACAAAAGTTTTCAGTGCAGTCCGGTAGGCCCACAAGGCATCATCAAGCTTCTTGGCCCAATCTTTCTTTGAAGTGGCCACAGTCTTTTCCAAAATTCTCTTAATTTCCCTGTTGGAGACCTCTGCTTGACCATTGGTTTGCGGGTGATAGGGGGAGGCCACCTTATGTCTCACATCATACTTTGCCGTAACATTTCCCAGTTGGGAGTTCCGAAGTGGGATCCTCCATCACTTATAAGAACCCTTGGGACACCGAACCAGGGCAAAGATATTCTTCTTGATAAACTTGACCACTTGTTTGGGCATCATTCTTCTGTGTTGCAATTGCCTCCACCCACTTGGAAACGTAGTCCACCGCCACCAAGATATATTGATTTGAGAATGAAGGTGGAAGTGGACCCATAAAATCAATTCCCCAACAATCAAATACCTCCACTTCTAAAATATTCTGCAGTGGCATCTCATCCCTCCTTGAAATGTTCCCGGTCTTCTGACACTTGTCACAACTCTTCACATGATTGAAAGAGTCTTTGAATATTGAAGGCCAAAAGAACCCCGATTGGAGGACCTTAGCAGCTGTCCTATCCCCATTGTAATGCCCACCATATGGGGAGTTATGGCAATGCCACAAAATCTTCTTTGCTTCTTCCTGGCTCACACACCTCCTCCATAAGCCATCCGGACCAACCTTGAACAGAAATGGATCGTCCCACATGAAATGGTTGGCATCCCGGAAGAACTTTTTCCTTTGTTGCCAAGTGAGGTGCTCTGGCATAGTGTTTGCTGCCTTGAAGTTTGCCATGTCGGCAAACCATGGTCTTTCATGTACTAACAATAAAGCCTCATCCAGGAACTCATCCCGAATGTCTTTTTCCTTAGCAGCCACCTCTTCATTCACAAGCCGAGATAAATGGTCGGCCACTACATTCTCGCTGCCCTTTTTGTCCTTGATGGCTAAATCAAATTCCTGCAACAACAGAATCCACCTTATGAGGCGTGGTTTAGAATCTAATTTAGTCAACAAATATTTGATTGCAGCATGATCAGTAAAAACATTGACTTGTGACCCAATCAAGTAGGAACGAAACTTTTCCAAGGCAAACATTATGGCTAGCAACTCCTTCTCAGTTGTTGCATAGTTTATTTGGTGCTCATTGAGGACCTTACTAGCATAGTGAATGGCATGGAAAAACTTGTCCCTTCGCTGCCCCAAAACTGCCCCAACTGCATAGTCACTGGCATCACATATTAATTCAAAGGGTGACTCCCAGTTGGGTGCAACAAGAATGGGGGCAGTGATCAACTTTTCTTTCAAAATTTGAAAAGAGTTAAAACAAGCATCATCAAACAAAAATAGGGTGTCTTTATTCAAAAGGATACACAGCGGCTTGGCTATCTTTGAAAAGTCCTTGATGAACCGCCGGTAGAAACTTGCATGCCCCAGGAAACCCCTCACACCCTTGACATTCACTGGTGGAGGTAGTTTCTCAATCACCTCAATCTTGGATCTATCTACTTCGATTCCCTTTGCTGAAATTTTGTGCCCAAGCACAATGCCTTCCTGCACCATAAAATGACACTTCTCCCAATTTAAAACTAAATTGGTGTCCGTGCACCTTTTTAACACAGCAGCCAGGTTAGACAAACAGTTATCATATGAGGAACCGAACACAGAGAAATCATCCATGAAAATCTCAATATATTCTACATATCAGAAAAAATAGAAAGCATACACCTTTGAAAAGTCACAGGCGCATTGCAAAGACCGAAAGGCATCTTCCGATAGGCAAAAATTCCAAACGGGCAGGTGAAAGCAGTTTTCTCTTGGTCTTCCGGGTTAACCGCAATTTGCTTATAGCCCGAATAACCATCTAAGAAACAATAGTATGCTTGCCCGGCCAACCTCTCCAACATCTGGTCCATGAATGGAAGTGGGAAGTGATCCTTCCTAGTAGCCTGATTGAGCTTCCGGTAGTCTATACACATCCGACCCAAAGTGACCGTTCTTGTTGGAATCAACTCATTCTTCTCATTATGAACTACAGTCATGCCACCCTTCTTTGGAACCACTTGTACTGGACTCACCCAGGCACTATCAGAAATCGGATATATCATCCCAGCTTCAAGGAGTTTCAGCACCTCCTTCTTCACCACTTCTTTCATTGTGGGATTAAGCCTCCTCTGTGGTTGGACCACCGGCTTAAATTCAGCCTCCATCATTATTTTGTGCATGCAAAAAGTGGGGCTAATTCCTTTCAAATCTGCAATGGACCATCCAATAGCTGTCTTATATTCTCTAAGCACCCTTACCAGTTCCTCCTCCTCTAATTTGGACAATTCACTGCTCACTATGATAGGGTTTTCATCATTCACACCCAGGAACACATACTTCAAGTGGGGAGGCAGGGGCTTAAGTTCTAACTGGAGCTTCTCTTGGACTTCCTCCTTCTTCAGCTCTTCCTTCACAATGTTGACAGCAAGTTGCTTAGGTTGGGCTTCCAGCTCACACAAACATTCTTCTAATTCCTCCTCTTCTATCTCATCAAAATGTTCAATAGAATTCACAAGTACCTTCTCCAGAATAGAGTGGTGGTGCTGATGTGCACAAGCTTCCTTCGCTACTACATCCACCATGTCCATGCGGAAACAGTTTTCTTCCTCACTAGGGCGATGCATAGCTTCAAATACGTTGAAGGTAACCTCTTCATCTTGCACTCTGAGTCGAAGCTGGCCTTTTTGCACATCTATCAAGGCTCGCCCAGTTGCTAGAAAGGGTCTCCCCAAAATGAGTGGAATCTCTGCATCTTCCTCCATGTCTAAGATCACAAAGTCTGCTGGGAAGATAAACCTGTCCACTTTAACCAAGACATCTTCTAAAACACCATAAGGACGCTTGATGGATCTATCAGCTAACTACAATGCCATCCTTGTTGGTTTTACCTCTCCGCCTCCAAGCTTGTTCAAAATTGAGAGCGGCATCAAGTTGATACTCGCTCCCAAGTCACATAAGGCCTTTCCAATATCAACACTCCCAATGGTGCAAGGAGTTGTGAAACTACCAGGATCTTTGAGCTTTGGAGGTAGCTTCCTTTGAAGTATTGCACTGCACTCTTCAGTCAAGGCAACAGTCTCGCCTTCTTTAAACTTTCTCTTCTTTGTGAGCAATTCCTTCATGAATTTTTCATAGGTTGGCATTTGCTCAAGTGCTTCAGCAAAAGGTATATTGATCTGTAACCGCTTGAAGATATCAAGAAACTTGGTGAACTGTTCTTCTTTCTCTTTTTTCTTGCTCAGATGAGGATAGGGCAATTTCACATAAGAGGGGATCACTTGAGGCTTGTCTCCTTCTTTCAAAAGCTGACTTTTGGTCTTCCTCAATATTGACTTCTCATCCACTAGCTTCTCCCTCTTGTCTTGTTCTCTGACCTTTTCTTCTTCCTCAACTATAACATCTTTACCTTTTTCTTCACTCGGTTCAGTTTGTTCTTCATCATTCATTTCTGTTTCTTCAACTTCTCTCTGACTTTTCACCAAAGGATCATCATCTTTTTTCTCTAGACTTTTACCACTTCTCAGCACTATCACCTTGCAATGTTCTTTAGGATTTGTCTGAGTGTTACCTGAAAACATTGCTTGGATTGTTCTGCTAGTTGCTTTGCAATCTGCCCCACTTGAACTTCCAAATTCTTGAAGGATGCATCGGTGTTCATCTGATTCGACATGGACATCTGCATGAACTGATTGAGAGTGTTTTCCAGGGTAGAAGTCCGGTCTTGAGGCGATTGTGCAGGAGGAGGCTTGCTTGTTTGTCCTGCATCTTGCTTCCAACCAAAATTTGGTTGATTCCTCCACCCCTGATTGTAGTTGTTAGGAAACTGGTTGTTGCCTGGCCGCCCATAGTTCCCCATATAATTGGCTTCCTCATGGGAACTAGGTGGTGCCTCACATCTTCCATTCTCATGATCACCTCCACAAAAATCACATCTCAGTACCTGTTGTGGTGGTATATTTGTCCCTTGAACAGTTTGGAGTTGTTGTGGGAGTTGGGCTAGTTGCTTGGTAAGAGACTCTAGTTGTTGTGTCATGAGCTTGTTCTGAGCCAACAATGCAGTTTATGAATCTAATTCCAACACTACCCTTCTTTGTGTGGGACCCCGATCATGATGCATCAAGTAATCATTAGAGGCCATTGCTTCTATCAAAGTCAGGGCTTCCTCAGCTGTCTTTGTGTTCATGGATCCTCCAGCTGAGGCATCCAACATGTACCTGGTTGATGGCCTCAATCCATTACAGAATGTTTGCATCTGAGTCAGATCATCAAACCCATGATTTGGGCATCTTCGAAGTAATTCCTTGAACCTTTCCCAGGCATCATGTAGTGTCTCACCTTCTTGTTGAGAAAAGCTCATGATGTCACCCCTTGCCTTTACAAATCTTGATGTGGGGAAGAACCTTGCCAGAAACTTTGCTTCTAAGTTGTCCCATGTAGTGAAACTCCCCCTTGGTTGTGATTGGAGTCAAGACTTGGCTCTATCTCTTAAAGAAAAAGGGAACAATCTCAGACGAATTGCATCATCAGAGGCACCATTTATCTTCACTGTATCGCACAACTCCAAGAAACTGGAAATATGACTGTTATGATCCTCCTTCTCCAACCCAGCAAACTGATTTTGTGAAACCATGTTGATGAGATTTGGCTTGAGTTCAAAATTGTTGGAGTTCACCGGAGGTCTCACTATACTAGTGACATGCCGATTGAAATTTGTATTTGCATAATCACCAAGTGTCCTCCGTGGTGGTGGAGTATCTTCACCATTCCCTGCCATCTTGAGTTCTTCTTGAGTAACCTGAGAGATGGAAGTCTCTTGTTCTTCTCCTTGTTGTCTTAACAAATTCTATTGTCTTGCTTGCTTCCTATTCTTCCTAGATGTTCTTTCAATTTCTGGATCGTATAGGAGTTGGTCAGCTGGAATAGTACCTCGCATACACAAACAGTCTAGCAAACAAGATTGTTAGTAGCAAAGGTTAGCACACAACAGCAAACACACAAAAAAAAAATTTGACAGCACACAGTTTATAACAGAAAAGAAAAATTTTAAAACAGAAAAATTTTGTGCTCAAATTAGTAACCAAAATGGATATGCTAATATTGAAATACAGTCCCCGGCAACGGCGCCAAAAACTTGTTGACGAATCTGGGCAAGTATACCCAGTCGTGCAAGTAATACGGTGGTGAGACCGTTTAATCGTTCCCACGAGGACTGCAACAAGTACTAGCACGTACCACTTCAACTACTATCTAAGCGGATTCGTGGATTGAAGAGAGTTCTAAACTAATTATCAAGCCCATAAAAGTAAAAATAAACAAAGCAAGAAACACAAACTCTTTTTGTACTTTTCTCAAATACTTGGAAGACAATAAAAAATGGGTTTCAAATATGATAAAAGGAGCTGGGGTTAGGTTCACTAAACTTCATCCTCATGCAGTTAAACACTCACAAACAGTTTCTACTTCAGTTATGACAATCAATCCACTATTTTACTCAAGCCCCGATTCCTCGGATGACAAGAGCCTAAATCCCCTAATGGACCCTAATTCCTTAGGAGGCCTAGATTAGTGAATTTGCATTAAGCTTAGGGATTACACAATTGCTAATAAACCTAGTTCCATTCCTAGATACCAGATTTACTAGGTGATTGAATTCAATTCCGGTTTTAACACGAATTTTCCAATTGCATATTAAAACACAAATCAAGTCATGGGGGTGCTAGCCACAACAAGCATTAAGAACAGATATTCAATCACTCAATAACAAAGTAGAAATTGTATTGCAAGATTAAATCAAATATATGAGAATTCAGACATAGTTACCCTAACCCCAACAATGGAGGTTTAGCTACTCATAACAATATCCACAACAAGAGAAAAATGGATGAAGGAGAGAAGGGAGTCCATGGGAGCAATCCTCCACACTCTGCCTCTGGTTCTCAGAGCCTTTTTTGGTTTCCAAACTCGTAACCTTTCCAATTCTCTCTGGTGTCTCTTCCCATTCTGCCTTAAACAGCATAAAACAGTGATTCTGATTTTCGCACACTCGCGGGGCGAGAGGTATATCGCGAGGCGAATATTAAACTGCTGGTCTTCAGTGCTTGGAACTCTCGCGAGGCGAGACACTGTTCGCGAGGCGAACCAGAAAGGCTTACATTTTCCTGGCACAGTCAGCTCTCAGGGTCGCGAGGCGAGGTGTGATTCGCGGGGTGAACCAGAAAGGATGACATTCTGCTGTTTCTGGCTGTCTTCATTCGCGGGGCGAGCATCCTCTCGCAGGGCGAGCATTCCCATAATTTCATTCTCCACTGTTTCTTCATTCCCTTGGCTCTAAGTTAACCAGATTTTTCAGTAATTCCTGCAAAACAACACACGAAACCACTTTCACTCGTTCCAAGGGAAAAATCTAACAAAACCAAATAAATAAAGCCTAATCTATATGAAATATGCATGCAAAAGTGTACAGCAAACATCATGTAAAATCACACTATCACTTCCTTAGTTCCTTTGCGTCATATTTGCCATGGTGCGCCAGATCTCCGAGGGGAGGAAGAGGAGGTGCTCACCTCCGTGAAGAAGACACCCACGCCACATCTTGCAGAGGCTGGAACGAGGAACACCTTGTGTGAACGAGGACTGCATGTTGAATCCTGCAGAGATCGGAAAATGGCGTCGGAGGTAAGAGGGGAAGGAGAAGAAGATGATGGCAGCGGCACTGGAGGCTAAACGCCGAAGGCTGAAGGGGAGAAAGAATTCTTTTTAGGGTTTTTTTGGGCTTACGAGAAAAAAAGTCAAAAAAATGGTTGGGCCAAAAATATGATCTAGTCCAACCCACTGATACCCACCCGCACAACCCGTCCTACCCGCATATTTTGACCCGTCCAACCTGATGCTTTCCCCGAACGGAATTGGGTCCTATATATTGATTGGCGGGTTGGTTCGGATTAGGCCGTTTGGGCTAGAATCCGACTAAACCCGCCCGTTGTCCAGCTCTACATGCAAGTAGACGAGTGTCCACTAACCTGTGTGAAAACTCAGAAGCCAAATGAGCAATGGATTGCAGTGTAGTACAAGGTATAAGTGCAAAAGTTTGTAACTTCTTGTTTAGTTTTGATCAATTTTAGCTTATATCCGTATCATTTATCTAGAAAATAAGACATGTTTAACTTTTAAAAATATTTATTTAATTATTTAAGTTAAGATTTATATTTGTAAAAAAATTATGAAGCTAATAATCTTATATTACTTATTTAATAAGTATATATAATTGAAAATTGAAATAATTTAACATAAATTAAAATAATTATCGCTTAACATTTTTTTTATAAGAAATGGAATATTATTGAAAGAAATTAACAATTGAGGACCTTAAGCCTCTTACATCCTCTTCTAACAAAAATACCTAACAGGGGGCAAGGACTCTCTACAACGGACAAAAAGAAAGAGCCTAAAAAGCCCTATCTCTTAACATATTTATCTTACTTGTTAATATATATATATATATATATATATATATATATATATATATATATATATATATATATATATATAAACCCATTTTGGTAAATGCACATCCAAAAGCAATTTTGATTCAAATTATCCAAACAACAAGAATTGATAAAAAATCACTTTTTTCATGATGGTATCCAAACATAAATCACTTCACTTTCAACTCACTTCTAATCAAAATCAATGCTTTCTAAAATCACGTTTGTCAAATGCTCATCCAAACTTGCTTCAAAAAAAAAGTCTGTGATGTAAAAAAAACTAGTTTGAGATGATAATTTTTGTATTTAATATGACACAAATTATAACACAAACTAACAAGAGTTCCTTTTAAAAAAAACTATCAACAAGAGTTGAACAGTGATAACAGAGACGTTCTTAAAAAAAATATTTACTTTCAAACTTTAAATAAGATAATTATTGAGAGGGACTCTTAATTAATCCCTAATATTCGAGATAAGAGTGTTAACCTTCTAAATCTATTTACTTGTATGATTTTCTTACCAATTCCTTGTTTTATGCAATTCGATATACCGCTAGACCTTATATGGGTGAGACTTTGTTGGAAAACAAGGAACTGATTTGTTCTTTTCCTTTTTAATTGTTTGATTGGGATCTTATTTTTTGCAAGGCACGCTGAAAGAAGAGTTGGCCTTACTAAGACGAATGAGTTTTCACATGGCAATGTATCCCCTATCAGATATTCCAAACAACTAAGTGCTTATTTGTTTTAAAATACATTGAATGCAAATGGACTGTTTCTCCGTTCAAAAGTTTCGTTCATTAAAAGCTTCTATTTGGAGCTTTGACGAAAATTGCATTGGGATAGTACTTTTCTCCGTTTGCGGCAAACATAATGTTGAAACAAACATACAGGCCGTAAATGCCCACATGTCATTTCAATGAACAGTTTCTGGGCATCATAAAATGATATCACATTTCCAAGCATACCAAAGAGGCTACCCCACACGGTGGTTTCTAGGTTGAAGTTTGCATTTTTTGGTACATCGGTATAGACATTATTTTTTATGTAAAAAGTCCCTTTTACCCTCTTCATCAACTTCTCACTATTCTTCACCACCACCACCCCACCAACCACCACGACCACCCCACCCCCACTTCTCTGCTCTTCTGCCACCACCAACAGCCAGACCACCATGGATGAACCAGTCCTCTCTGGATCGCCACGAACTCTGATCTGAGTTGTTAGCAAGGCACGGCCACCGTAAGACGATGACGACGTTCTGCACATATCTTCAAAAGATGCATACTACATAAAGAACATGATTTTGATCATAAAGTAGAAATGTTCATCCCGTCCATGGATGCTAGTATTTCTACCCTGGTACATGATAAACATGATAAGGAGAAAAACTCTTATGTCAATTTAAATGCACAAATGGCTAAGATGCATGAAACTTTGCTGAAGGAGGATTTAAAAATTGCAGAGCATACGATCTTGAAGATAAACACATCTATTTCTGGAAATTTAATGGAGGGTGAACAATTTGACAAAGGTGAAATTGATGAAGTTGAACTTGATAAGATGCCACAACAAACACCTGATGAGATGAAAATGGAAGACCGCCGCGAACTCAGAGAGGGGATGTGAAGGTGGCAGTGGCGGCGGAGGGGAAGGGGATGGGGCGGAGTCGGGGAAGGAAATGGGGCGAACGAAGGAAAGAGGCGGAGGAGGTGACTGCAGAGAGAGAGAAAGGGGGAAAATTTGTATTTTTCAATTTTTTCTGGACCATTCAATCTCAGTTGTTCCTTACATGCAATAATCAATCCGACAATTGAAAACTTCCGGTATAGACATAAAAAAACATGTTTCATCCTAGAAATCACCTACCACACACACAATATGAATCAACACCTTTTTCTTCTTTGTGAATGTTCTAAATCTTTATTTCTATAAACTGCTCCCAGTCCATTTAGAATTGGTCTGTGACTATGCTGTCAAATAGAAGCTTTTAAGTGGTAGTAGTAGTGATACATTGTCAACATTAATAATGATATATACGTAACCTCCTGCACTTTCTTGTTTTCTTTATATTTCCACGTTGTTTTATTTAGAGCAGGTTGATTGAACTAAATATTTAAACCCATAAAAAGTTACTAATCAATATTCTAGTTGTTTTTTTCTGTGTTCGAAAAGGATACAGGAGAATAGAAAATGCTCACAATAAAGAATATATATACATACATATATGCATATACATATATATAGTGTAACCTCCTGCACTTAGCTAATATAATTCATTACCTAAGCAAACTAGCTGAAGTGATCGTTTGCCATTGAAATCCAATTTCATGTGTCCCAACATTGATCCTCCGTATTTGTGAAAACTGAAAAGGCTACACGTGCAAAAATTGAATATTCTCAAAACAACCATATCATAATAGTATTATTTATATAACATATTCAGTTCAGTTCATAATGCATTGTGCAAGATTTGAAGCAAACATTATGAAATTTGTGCAGCAGTTAGCAGACATTTTAACAAACATACTAGTAACTTGCCATAACATCTAAATCCTAATTTCAAACCTAGAAAATTAACCCACAAACCAGCTAATCCTATTATTATAATGTTTGTTAGTTTTGACCAGCTTAGGTCTTATTTAATGTAATGTGTTGTCATTCAATAATGAGCTTTACTTATAAAGATTTAGGTGTGAAGACGATGAAGCGGGATGGTTGTATGACTTATATATATATATATATATATATATATATATATATATATATATATATAAGTGTGGTCTTGATTACGTTGTTGTTATGGTGTTGTAAAGAAAAAATTTTATCATCGTATTTTTCGAGGAATAAATGTTAAGAAAATATTATTTTACGAAAGCAACCAGCAAATAGATTTTTTAATTTATTTTCGCATGTATTACAAAGTAATGCCCAAGAGGGGTGTTACACGACAAACATAATCTTGAAACAAACATACAGGCTGTAAATGCCCACATGTCATTTCATTGAGCAGTTTCTGGGCATCATAAACATTATCACATTTCCAAGCATTACTAAAGAGGCTACCCTACAGGGTGGATTCTAAGGTGAAGTTTGCATTTTTTTGGTACATCGGTATAGACATTATTTTTTTATGTAAAAAGTCCCTGTTACCCTTTTCATCAACTTCTCACTATTCTTCACCACCACCACCCACAAAACCACCACGACCACCCAACCCCCACTTCTTTGCTCCTCTGCCACCACCAACAGCCAGACCACCATGGATGAACCAGTCCTCTCTGGATCGCCACGAACTCTGATCTGAGTTGTTAGTAAGGCACCGCCACCGTAAGACGATGACGACGTTCTGCACATATCTTCAAAAGACGCAAACTACATAAAGAACATGATTTTGATCATAAAGTAGAAATGTTCACCCCGTCCATGGATGCTAGTATTTCTACCCTGGTACATGATAAACATGATAAGGAGAAAAACTCTGATGTCAATTTAAATGCACAAATGGCCAAGATGCATGAAACTTTGCTGAAGGAGGATTTAAAAATTGCAGAGCATACGGTCTTGAAGATAAACACGTCTATTTCTGAAAATTTAATGGAGGGTGAACAATTTGACAAATGTGAAATTGATGAAGTTGAACTTGATAAGATGCCACAACAAACACCTGATGAGATGAAAATGGAAGACCGCCTCGAACTCGGAGAGGGGATGTGAAGGAAGGTGGTGGCGAGGGAGGGGACGGGGATGGGGCGGAGCCGGGGAAGGAAATGGGGCGGAGGAGGTGACTGCAGAGAGAGAGAGAGAAAAGGGGCAAATTTGTATTTTTCAATTTTTTCTGGACCATTCAATCTCAATCCGACAATTGAAAACTTCTGATTCACAACTTAACAAACGTCTATACCGGTATAGACATAAAAACATAAAATAAATGATATGAATCAACACTTTTTTCTTCCTTGTGAATGTTCTAGATCTTTATTTCTATAAACTGCTCCCAGTCCATTTAGAATTGGTCTGTGACTATGCCGTCAAATAGAAGCTTTTAAGTGGTAGTAGTAGTGATACATTGTCAACATTAATAATGATATATACGGAACCTCCTGCACTTTCTTGTTTTCTTTATATTTCCACGTTGTTTTATTTAGAGCAGGTTGATTGAACTAAATATTTAAACCCATAAAAAGTTACTAATCAATATTCTAGTTGTTTCTTTGTGTTCGAAAAGGATACAGGAGAATAGAAAATGTTCACAATAAAGAATATATACATACATGTATGTATATACATGTATATAGTGTAACCTCCTGCACTTGGCTAATATAATTCATTACCTAAGCAAACTAGCTGAAGTGATCGTTTGCCATTGAAATCCAATTTCATGTGTCCCAACATTGATCCTCCGTATTTGTGAAAACTGAAAAGGCTACACATGTGCAAAAATTGAATATTCTCAAAACAACGGCATCATAATAGTATTGTTTAGATAACATATTCAGTTCAGTTCATAATGCATTGTGCAAGATTTGAAGCAAACATTATGAAATTTGTGCAGCAGCTAGCAGACATTTTAACAAACATACTAGTAACTTGGCATAACATCTAAATCCTAATTTCAAACTTAGAAAATCAACCCACAAACCAGCTAATGCAATGCATGATTGTGAACAATATCAAACGTACTGCACAATGAAGAACCTAACAAACAAATGAAAATAACAGCAGCTTCTCAAGTTGCAAATTCTATCAACCATTAATTAACGATGATCCATGAAGTCACCAGAAGAAACATAAAATAAATAACAAAAACAAAAATTAACATAAAAGTTGCGATTGAATCTTATGCTTAAATGACATTGTTAGCATCTATATATCCCAATATTAAAAAGGCGATATCAAACTCTCAACGTAAACATTTGGGAACATCTGACCATCGATGTCTTGAACCTCGGGAATCCTGGAAATATCATTTTTGGAGTTGTAAACAACCAACTTGGTCTTGACACTACATAAGACTTCCATCTCGAGAAGAACTTGGTCTTCCTCATAAATATATACTCCCTTTACACTATAGGGATGAAAACCAAGATCTCTAAGGTAAGGAGGAATGCTGAACAATTTAGTCCAAGACTCCTTATTCCCATATTCCTTCATAAGCCAAACATCATTAGATGAGGAACTATAATTAAAAATGCACAAGCAATCCCTCAACACACCCAAGGTCAAGGTAACTATATTTACCACTCCATAATCAGGCTGCAAAATCTCTTGATAGGACTCTTTCCCCAAATCAAGAGAAATAATAAAACACGGACCTTTAACACAAGGATAAAGAATTTCAGTAGATGCCAACCAATTAACTGAGCCACTCACGAATTTTCCCGATCCATACACAGGAATCATCATAGAAGGGAAGTCTTGAATCCTTCTCCAAGAATCTGTACCCAAAGTGTGAACCTTCACTTGAATTTCGATACCCTTAATAATACGCCCATGATGATCCCTGTAACATTCATAATCACAACAGAAAATGGCAACCACCTTGTAATTATCCGTAAAAGGATCATAGCCGAAGCTATACATAGTCACACCATTTCCATGTGGAATTTCCAAAGAGGGCAATTCTTTGAATTTTTTAACGCAAGGGTTCCACAAAAGAGCGAGACGTGGATTGATGGCAAAGCAGAGGATGCCATCGCAAGAGCCAACTAGGTACTGCTTGAAATAGTTTCGATTGGTCAGAGGAGGGTACTCGAGCTGTGTTGCATTGATGGTCACGGTGGTGAAAACAGAGTGGAGTGGGTAAGAAATTAATTTGATCTCGCTGCTTGAGGAGATGGAGGAGCTTAAGACGAGGTGGTGGCTCGTGGTTGACATGCGAAGGTGTTTCTTTGCGAATTTGGGATCATTGGAGATTAGAGAATTCCAGGACTTGCAGACGCATCGGAGTTGTAGCAGGAACTTGACGGGGAGCCTACACAGGATTTCTTCCACCAGATCGAACGGAAGATAGCTCACGGAGGAGGAAGAGAGTGAAGGCGACGGTGATGTTAGGGTGGAGGTGGTCAATCGCTGCCTCTTGGTGGCGGTTGTTTCCTCCATCAGTGGCTGAGAAAAAGCTGCACTAGTAAAGGTGTAGAGGCGGCAGCTACAGAGTAGGGTTGCTTTCCATCTCCTTTTTAAAAACGAGATGGGCTTGAGGGTGTCCAACCCATATTTCTTTTTGAATCAAAATGGGCTTAAATGAGTCCAAATTAAGCTTTATTTTTTTATTTTTTCTTTCTGATAATTGGATTAAAAACATATAAGAAAGCTTCTTTTTATATTTATAGGAGCAATTACAAAAATTATTTTTATAAACTTACCAGCATAAAATGTAAAACTATTTAATATTATTTAAAATATATGAGGTTTAAAATTTATATTAGTATTACTTAACAGGTCATATTAATTTTTTTTAAAATATCATTTAGTTTTTATCGGTTCAATCACGGTTGGATTATTGAACCTTGAACCGGTGTCTTACTAGTTCAATGGCCGGTACTATTTTGAAAACATTGAGAGTAACATACTATCAATGTAGGTGGATTTAAAATTACAAAGAATGCAAGCTAATTTTATATTTTATTAAATTAAAGTTATTTACAATTTACATCAGTATTTCAATTAATATAGTCTTACATAATATATATATATATATATATATATATATATATATATATATATATATCAATATCATCGGAGGCAGCTGTTACATGACATGAATGAATCAATATTTTCTCTACTTACCAATGATGAAGTTTATCTGCGATATCCACCATTAAATTAGTGACAACAAAGATGAAGCTTTGCGTTAATGCTCATCATGTTGTGCTTCCAATTTTCTCCTATGGATCAGTTTGTGTTGCGTTCCTTGATTCAACATTCAAACTCCAAAGCTATTAAGCAAATCAATTTTTTTCCTTCTATTCCTTTTTTGTTTAATTTAATTCATTATTTAATTATTTAATATGTGAAATGAAAAGATATAAAACACTAGAAGGTGGTTGAATTGTGTTTTAGATACTTTTTTGAAAAACGTTGCAGTTTAACCTATAAGACACAAGGATGTGTCTAATAAAAAGGAGATTATCTTTCCAACCCAGTTAGCACAATTAAAATAAAGCGAACCGAAAAGATTAAGCTAAGAAAAGGAGACACGGAGATTTATACTGGTTCACCCCAAACCTTGGGCTACGTCCAATCCTTGGCTTCACCAAGTATTTGCACTTTAACTGATTAGGTTACAAAAGGTATTATTTGCACACCTAGCCTCCGCAGACTCAACCAACAAGTATTGTTTGCACACCTAGCCTCTCCAGGCTCGAACAAGTATTCTTTCAGCAAGCCTCTTCAGGCTCTACAAACAGTGAGAGTTTGAATGAAGCAGCAGCTTCACGGATTACAACTTGCAAATCTACCAACTAACACTCACAGAGTGAATAAGTATTTGAGGTAGGTAAGATCGCAATAAAAACTTCTCAATACAAATTATTTTGAGCAGAGAAGTTTTCTATGAAGAACTTAAGAGAGCTTTGAATGCCTGGGAGTATTGAATGCGTGAGTTAATGTGTCAGGTCTTCAATGGTCTTCAAAGCCTTCTATTTATACTCATGAGAGATAAGTCCGTTGAGGAAAGTTATTCAGCTGAGTATTCTTTTGTTTTTCATCAATAAATGACAATAGAGTCGTTCTGGTCTTGCATTAATGTTTATGATCGTTGGTGAACTTCAAGACAAATTGAACGTATAGGTTGGCATAGCTTTATCAGAGTGCAGCTTGCTTCATAGCAGTGTTTGTTACTTTTCAGACTTGGGCAGCGCGACTTTCCTTATTTGTTCTAAGCGGGTCTACGTTCAAGTAAAGTTCATTTTACTTTTTACAACAAGAGGATTCTTCAGGCGCGGAATTGTGTTTTGAACTTTCTGGTTTCGAATTTCTTTAGTCAAAATAATTTGAGAATATTCGTTGTGTTTGAATATTGTTGAAGCAATGGACTTTCACTTGCTTGATCATAATTTGGTAGAGACCGAGTCAATGTTCAGACGCATCATACTACAGACGCATCATTAAGAAATTTTTTCTTTGTCATGAGACTCTTGTATACTGATCTGCACAATTAATACACATATTAGTAGATTTCACAAGGTTCACTTAAAATCATTCTTTGTTTGGATTCATCAAAATCAGATATGTCTAAAGATGTAATCTTAGCAATATGTATACCACCTGCTGGTTTTGTAGTTTCTATTTTCGCTGTTATACCCGGGTGTCGACGAGGGCGGGGAGTGGTCACCGGTGCAAGAAGGCACGGACAAGGAGAGGCTCCTGGCAGGCTTCTAGGGGGAGGGACACATGAATGAACCGATCACACCTGAATGAGAGGGATCCTAAGACTGTGTAGGTATGGGACTACACAGATGAGGACGACGTATATGAATTGATTGGTACTACCTATACTAACAAGATGCATCTTCTTTTCGGGAGTCCATCACTTAAGAACTCCACAGTTAAGCGTGCTTGACTTGGAGCAATTTTGGGATGGGTGACCTCCTGGGAAGTTTTCCTAGGAAGCGTGTGAATGAGGATAAAGCACACTAAAAAGACCCGTGGAGCGGCACCTCTCCCAGTACGGTGTGTTTCAGGGACGAACCAAGCAGAAGCTGGTGGGCATGTAACACCCGGGTGTCGACAAGGGTGGGGAATGGTCGTCGGTGCAAGAAGGCACGGACAAGGAGCGGCTCCTGGTAGACTTCTAGGCGGAGGGACACATGAATCTACCAATTACACACCTGACCGAGCTTCAGGCAGCCTGCATATTCTCTTAGAAATTAAAACACTTATGTTACTTGAGTAATTGAATTGAAGCGGTGAAAAAAATAACTTCGAATCTATCTATGTCCCTACTATTACTAGGCGACGAGGCATAATATTTGGTTTAGGTGGCTTTTTTTATGACCCCCCTTTCTCCAACTTTCAGAATTTTTCTTACATACCATTGCTTTAGTCCTACAGTTTTCACAGATTGATCCTAAGGTAAGTGCTAGAGTGAAATTGGCCTGGACTCTTATATATACCTTGGCAAGTATATTTTTTTGACATTCACGTATCACGAATTGAACTCGTGATCAATATCATATATATATTTTTGCAGTGATGTTTTGGTGACCAGTTTTAATATATATATATATATATATATATATATATATATATATATATTCATAATTAATATATTACAATATAGAAGTTGTAATGTACTATGACGTACATCTTTTTTGTTTTGTATATTTTCATCTTTATTTTTTTTATATAATATTATACATATATGTTGGGCCGGCTCGAATAAGACTGTTGCCTGCATAGAGCAGGGTTTGGGCACCAATTTTAGAGACCAAATTAAATCCGTGTCTTTTTAGTCCAACCAGATAAAGCCCGAACCCGATGTGGGTCGGGTAGCCCGTTTTGCCACCTTTAAGCATGCTAAAAAGACCCGTGTTGGTTTGTGGGGACATTTGTCAATCCAAAAAGCAGTTAGGGATGTTACATTGACCGTGGACCTGATAATGACTATGAATTTTAGATCAATTTATTTTTGACCGTGGACCTAATCAGATTTATTTTTGGTAAAAAAAATTCATTTTTGTATTGTTTAAAATTAATAAAGTTTGATTTTATATAGTATAGATTACTTTTAAATTTTATCTTGATTAATAACTTTCGTTCTTGATTGATTACTTTTAAATTTTATCAATTTAAAACTTAACAAAAAATTTAATATTATATGATAATCTATAAAAATAGAGATATGTATTTAACATATGGTATGTGAAATTCAAGATTTATTGACTACTACTACAACAAGAACAACAAAAAACCAAAACCCTGACCAAAACATCCTAAAAACATGCCCCTGCCAAATACAATTTAAACTTGGCCATTACAAAAGCATGAGTCTTAATATACAATTTAAACTTAACAATTACAAAAGCATGAGTCCAAAAAAAATGACCAGTATCTATTTATTGAGATATCAAGTCCAATGCTAGCAAAACAACTTCACCCAACAAAAATCCATTGCAACAACTTAAATGTCACAACACATATACGAGCTATTTACGAATCGTTTAATGTCGAGCCTGCAAGGCTTGAGCTTGACTCATTTAAATAATCGAGCTCAATCTCAAGCTTGAACTTGACTCATTTAATTAAAGCATATACAAATTGGAATAACCTCATTGAATATTAGTCCAAGTGTCAACCTATTAGCAATTTAACAATTAATACTAATCATCTATTTGAAATCATTAATATCACATTTTAAATGAAGTATTGAAATCATTAAAATCACATTTGGAATCACCTACAGGAAATCATCAACTAATAAAATCAATTAATGGAGAACGAAATGTGCAAGCAAAAATATATTCAAAAAATAAATGAAGGATACTCAGATAATAATATATTTTCAAATTTAAATTTTAAAAGATCAAGTGTATCAATCACGTTTGATACGTTCTCTCAATCAGCTAATCACCAAATCACAATTAAAGTTGGGTGATGGTTTAGAAAATCATTCAAAAATTGTATTGAAAAATGATTTAATACATTTTAGTCAAACCTTAAATTATCATATTAATATTTTCCTTTTCCTATTTTGTGTAAAATAATTCAAATTTAAACTATCAATTAATTAAAGCAAACTAATATACTCGCCAATCAATCATCAATTATACAATTACAATATTCGGCTAAAAAAAAGTATACAATTACAATTTTAGAAATGCTTGATTACTGAAAATCTATAAATTGGGTCTTAGACACCCACTCTCCCTTGTGCTTATTCCAAACGTCATTGCATTTTTTCACTATCCTGTTTTAATTTGTGTTTTTGATTTTTTTATTTTGTTACTCCATCATAGTTTGTTTATGCATTGGTTGGAAATCCATGTGTATGTGCAGTATTGCTAATTGTTAATTAGTAATGCTTTTCCTGCAGGGTGATATCCATGGGTCTTCCATGTATTAGAAATTATTTCAAAGGTGTTAATAGTAAGATATTATTACAACTATTGGATAATTCAAAACCACTTGATTCCAATCAACTTTCTTAGAAACTACATTTGATCTTCTTTTTTCTTTTTCTTTTTAATTTTAACAATATTCCTCTATTATTGTGCACTTTCTTCTTTGCCTTATTTTTTTTTCCCAATTCTTCAGGTACGATAATCTCTGAGACGCCCCAACGTCCCATTAAAGAAAAACCCAAAATATTAAGACCTAATTTCGTTATTATAATTAAACGGGTATATTAAAATAGCCGAAAATTAAAAACTTAAAATATACACAACATATATATATACATACATACAGAACATATACACATCAAACTTGATACAGTACAGGGAATCCCATCCGTTGGATCCCGATATATCTACAGACTGGTAACATTAACAAAATACATCAAAGATCTGTAGAAAGATGCCTCACCGACTCTCTCTACAACCCGTCCCCTCTCAAAATACAATAAAACCTCACTCACACCTATACAAATGGCACTGGCCCGGGTCATCATATGCTACCACCCTCGTCTGTATCCCGGGGTCCGGCAGGTCCCGACACTCATCCACTCTCACTGGAAGAGCTCCTATCCGACTGTCTCTGAAACCTCTGCCGGTAAAGCCTGCACTCGCGGGGATGTAGCCACCTGGAATATACCCGCGAAGACTCTAAAACCATAGCCCGGACCTCTAGAGGTGCTGGGACCTCTGGAAGGGGTGCTAGGTCCTGGGCGGGGGCAACCGGGTGCTCCTCTGGAATGGGTGCTAACCCGGGCTCTGGTGCTGGGGCGGGTGCAGGTGTTGGTGCGAGCCCTGGTACCAATGCCTCAAAGGGTACCATGAAGAGCACTGGGGCCATGCCTGGAATCAGCGGTATGTGTCCATCAGGCTGCCCTATCGAGAAAGGAAGTGTAGTACCAAAGCGGAACATGCGGACGAAACCTATCGGCGCTCCCTGTCCGAGTCCGAAGGTGATGGACATAGGACCCGTATACACAATGAAGCGAGTGACTGGGTCCACGAGCCACCCGTTCGGATCGACCCGCTCTACCTCAATGGTCCCCAAGAGGGGTAACCATGGGGCCTGAGTCATCCATGGGTGATCCCAGTGCGCCATCAACTATATCTAGATCTATAATACAAAGCATATATGTACAAGCACACAGCAAAAGAAAAAGGGATAAGAAGCCGTATAACATCAAACATGGAAAGGGTTTAGCAACATTTAATTAAATAACGGCATACTAAACATCCGTCTCCAAGAATATAAATATAAATATAACACAAATCATCATCAATCCACGTCTAAGATCTTTCCTCTACCCTCCAGTATGATGCAATGCAAAAGCTGTATGAATCATTTCATCAGGTATCGGCCATATCCAAATATCACATCAATAGAATCGACACGTTCCAGAGTCCCCGGCGCACACATTCGTCCGTGGATGGAGGATGCCCATGCAAAGCAATGGCACTATAGCTGCACAATCCGGTGCACACCTATGAACCACGGTCATGGTGCTCATGCAAAGCATGAACTATAGCTGCAACTAAAATGAAATCATGTCTGGGACGGTCTGCCGATAGACTATCCTCGGGAATTCTCCCTCCGAGGCATATACCCCACACGACCATGTTTCAGGTCCACCCGATCATGTTTCAGGTCAACCATGTCACAGACCATGTTTCAATTCCCCTCCTAGTGCCCTAACCGCTCATCATAACCTCATAAATAACCTGAATAATAATCTCATCTCATCCTCATGTCACGGTAATAGTCTCGGTTAGGCACTACTATCACATATCATATGTATTCCCCAATACATCACCATGTCTCAACATATCTCAAAATTACTCAACTCCGAATCACAATCATAACACTCATCATGTCATCACAATCATGTCCTCATGTTATCCACATCATCATCATGGCCATTATGTCATAATATCATAATTACATTTCAATCATCATTTTCAAAATAATAATAATTGCCAAAATATAATAATAATAATAATAATAATAACAACAACAACAACAACAACAACATATCATATTCATAAAATAATCACAACTCATAACATCATCATCTAGCAGTTACCAATATCAGGCCAACCAATCAAATCAGTCAAAACATACAATCATCACATAATAAAATAATATATATTTTTATCGTGACGGCGATAAACGTACAATTTCAATATCATCATTGGTACCACCATGTAGTCCCCCAATGTGATATGGATATCGTCCGTTACTCGCTCTCATGTAGGATTTGGGTCGCCATATGCCGTTATCGAATTAAATGTAACCGCGCCATTTCCGACGTTAAATAGTTTCTTTCCCCCACCTGAAAAACATACGATCTCGAAAATGCCACGAAATCACTCCCACTCGAATCCTCTCGATTCTGGCTCACACCGAAAGAGGTCCCCGCAGCTCTGATATTCCTCATAAACATCACATTTGAAAGGCACAAAGTAAGAATCACAAAATCTGCAGTAAACCCACAAAATCCGCCACTGTTTCAGCTTGATTTCTCACAATATAGACCTCTGTTTAAAAATTTGACCTTTGAGTTTAACGAAATACCTTTGCTTTACCTTCTCCAAAAATTTCAGCTTGATCCAACGGTGAACGAGCCTGGATTGAACCTTCCAATATGACTAGTCAGGAGCTACTCGGGTTGGGTTTTCCTTCTTCTTCTAAGTTGAATAACTCTTACTATGGGGATTTCTCAGAAGATTCAAACGTTGGATATGAAAATCTACCAGTCCAGAACCTCCCACTAAAGTTTGAACAAAATCCAATGGCTGAAAGGGTTGTGGTGGTGGATTTTCAGAAGCTGTTTCAGCTTCAACTCTTCAACAATGGTGGTTTTGGGCTCTTGGATGGTGTAGTTTTCCTCTCTCACTCACTCTCTTTCTCCCTCTAGCTTTCTATCTTCCTCCCTATATCTTTCCCTCTCTGTATCTCTTGGTTTTTGCTCTGAAAATGCCAACAAAAATGTTTCAAATGAGGGGTGAAAGCCCTCTTTTTTTTTTTCTTCAGCTGCGCACGAGCGCTCAGCACCCTTCACCAGCGGTCAGTGATGGGCATGCATTCAGGGCCCCTGCATATGTGACACATGGCAGGGCTGATCAGTGCTGGGCGCTCAGTGCCACCTCCCAGAGCTTGGCGCCGGCCTTCTGGCAGCCACACTGATTTCGTGCGTTTCGTCACGTTCTGAGCTCGTTCGAAGTCCGATTGATCACAAATTTGAAACGTAGTCTCATTAAGACCTAATGAACAACCTCCAACCATTAAAAATTCCTGATCTCAATCCTAACTCCAAATTTTTCATTTCACATTCAAATGTCCTAAAGACGATAATCGGGAAAATCCGAAGTTTGCCCACATTTAAACTCATTCCCGATGATCGCTTGCTTTCTATGCAAAAATTCTCATATATTAAAAAACATCTTAGCCATATAATTCAAGTCTTAATCTTAATTATTATTCATCAAACATATTATAAAATCAGGCCGTTACATTTCTACCCCCTTAAAAGAAATTTCGTCCTCGAAATTTTGCAGGGGTTACATGCAACATCAACTTCGCTGTTTACTCTGATACAATTATCAATCACATGATTCTTACTCATACATATAATTTTATTTATCAAGACTTAACATTTACCAACTTTTCACTTCATATTTCACACATATTTTACATATTATGCCATCAGAAAATATATATACCTTATCATCCTAAATTCACAATCCTCGGGCACACATGTCAATCTCTAAACCTCTTGATTTAACCGTAAAATAATCGAAATCCTACCCAGTACTTTTTAGAATTAAAAAAAAAATCTTTCACCAAAACCAAATTTACTACTATTTTCATAAGTCAAATATCTTAATATCATCCAATGGCCTCAAAATTCTATCATTAACATAATGACTTAAATCCTATTATGGACAAGCCACACTCAAATCAACTTCTCTTTTGAACACCATATGCCCAAACTTCCTTTTCTTTAAACCAATTTATCATCATTAGAAAATATGTCCATCTTCGCATTAAAGCATTAATCTCATAACTTAAGTTTACTCTCAAACATTATCTTATCATACAACTCTCTAAAATCTATCAATCTTACCTTCACCATTTCTAGTTCATCATAAATCCGAAAATCAACATGTATAATATGTAATACAAGTCTTATCTTCAAATTCTCCAAACCTAATCATAACTAAATCAATTAACACAAGCTAAACGTTAAAGATATATTTGAACTTAATCTTTGTTCATCAAAGCTTCCAACCAAATCTCAACTTACAAACCCCATTGGGACAGTACACTAAGCTAATCCAATCATAGCTTCAAGTGAAGTTCTAAAATCACCTTTTTAACAAGAACAACATGCCCAATTATATTCGGAAAATGATTTTGGGTAAACCACTATTATTTTCACGTCATGTTTTATATCTTAGGGTTACGATGAAATTTTGGGTTGAAAATTCAGACGGAACCCGGTCTGCGTTTTCACTGACAGTAAAAGTTTACTGCTCAGAAAACCTAATTTTAATTCATGAATGAGATGAAAAATGTTTTTATCGTATTTGCTACTAGACTGGAAGTTTTGAAAAATTTAGCGTAAAATTAAAATATTATATTTGCTGCGGGCAAAAATGTTGAGATATCTCTAGGAAAACCTACGTCAGATGAATCAGGGAGTCAGCAACCGAGCTGAGGCAACTGATGTGACTGATGTGATGAGCATTTATGACGATCCTATCCGAGTCATAATGGCTCATTTATGACAATAGGATATTTTTTGCATGGAAAGGACAATTTTACCCCTAGCTTTCCATGAATTTTGCAAGCCATGTGATATGCTCCGGCAAGTGTACCGGATCGAAGCAAGTAATAATAAAACACTGAGAAACTGAGTATCGAACTCAGGGATTGGGAAACCAAGTACCACTTCACAAATTAAACAACTGTTTTAGATTAAGAAATAAGTGTGAATAGATTTCAAGAAAATAAAAGTAACAATAAAATAAAATCAAATATTTTTGGGATTTTCAAATTAAAAGAGATTTCCAGGAGTTGGGTTACCGACAAGACTGACCATGTTACTAAATTTACTACCCCTCTTGTTAATTATCGAAATTTGCTTTGAAGGTGAATTTATCCTAAATAAGTTAATGTTCCCTCTCGGGATACAAGAACCGTGCCCGATTAAACCAACCCCTACTCTCGTGGTAATTGAATTTAAATCAAACCCTTTAAGCTTTGTGACAACTCAGTGAACCCTCGAAGGACCGCTTCTAACTCTCGTGATTTAAGTCCTAAGTTTAATCCCTATAGATCCAATACCTAAGTTCACCGCTAGGTTCCTCCTTAGAGTATCTATGACATGCAAATAAGTGCGCACCAAACTCACAAGTAATTCATGCAATAGGAATCAAATCGAAAGCGAATTGAAATTAACAAGAAGTAAAACGTCAAATCATAACATAAAACAAATCTGGGGCATAGCCCCAATCCCTAGAAATAAAAACAACTACTCAAGCATTGCCATGTTCATAGCAAGCTTGATTAACAAAAGCATAAAAGAAAACCTAAGAGAGAAGAAGAAATTGGAGAAGAAGAGAAATCCTAATTTTTGCCTAAGGTAGCAGCCCAAGTCCGTCTATTTTCGAGCCTAATTGCTCTATTTATAGAGTAGGGTAACTTGAATCCCAGGCAATTACAAAATCAGATCAAATCAGGTTTTAAAATTCCTGATATTGCGCGTCACGGCCAAGCCGTGACAGATTCTGTCTTGGAAAACTTGGCACTGATGGCCTGTCACGGCCGTGATGGCCATCACGGCCTGGCCGTGACTGGTTCTGACTTTGTGTTCTTCTTTCTTTTTCATCCCTGCTCGATCATGGCCGTAATGCATATCACGGCCAGGCCGTGATGGGCTCTGTTTGACTCATTTTTCTTGTATTTCAAGCTCCGCCTTCATGCAAACTCCAACATAATTGGTATTGAGCATTTTAATCTTCATATCCAAATCAATATCTCCAAATTAATTGTCAAATCTTATCATATCCTTTATTGTTGTGATAGGCAATTATTATCCAAATCCAAATTGATTTGGATCCAATCTTTTATCTCAATGCCAATTGAATTATCTTTTAATCATAATAATTCAAATCCAAATTGATTTGTATTCAAATCCATCATGTGGGCCCTTGAAATTTACTTGGAAATCTTCAATTTAATTGATTTCCATTCTTTTCTCCTCGATACTTTCCTAAAAATCAAAAATAAGAATAATATCAGAAAATTAATCAAAATCTAATTAAAATTAATTAAATACACACATTGACTCTAAAATAACCAAAATGGGAAAACAAAGTCTAATTTGGGCTAAATCAAGCATTCAACAAAATTTAATAGATGAAATCCGCTCTAAAATAATAGATAAAACATGATAAGACATTGGATTATCAAAATACCCCAAACTTAAACTTTGCTTGTCCTCAAGCATACTAAAACTCAAAAAGACTCAGAATTGGGTAATCTCAATGGACTCAATTAATTTCGCACAAATTTCATGCAATTTTATCAATACAAATTTTCTTCAATGTTTCCCCCCTTTACATCAATGTAATCCCCACATTCATTTACTTTAAACAATTGAGAATTTAATCATTCATGCAATTATTAATCTAAGCAAAGGGTTCGAGTTACATACAAAAGGGAGATCACCAATTTCAAACGTTTGCCTTCCTCACAAGGGCATTTAATAATTCACTCATTCACTCAATTTGTCTAGGCTATCAACTTTCACTCAATTTCACGTTTCAAGAGCACTTTCCATGAATTTGATTTTCATCTCAAACAAAGTTTCCACGAAAACATGCATGCATCATCAAAAGGTCTTTCATAGGTTGTAATGTGCCTTGGCTAAAGGTAGGATATACAAAGGTGCTAGGCTTTACATCCTTAGGAATTAGGAGAGCCTGAAACTTTTTACCTTGACTTTCCACTCTTATTCCTTTTTCATTTTTTTTTGGTGGCTACAACCTTTTCCATTTAATACCCTTTTTTGATATTTTTGAACTTTTCTTCTTTTTCTTTTTGCCTTTGGCTTCAACCTTTATTTTTTCTTTTTCTCATCCTAAAATAACATATCAAATCCTTGTAGCCACCCCAAACTTAGTTTCTTACAACCCTTGTCTAGCTAAGCTTCCATGCTCTCATAAATCCTAAGATTTGGTTAACATGGTTTTTCCGGATTTTTGGCTTATAACATAAGGTCATCAAGAAACAATAGGCTTATTAGGCTCAATGTGGCTAACTAGGGAACATGAATTAGGGATGGTTCTTTTTAGGTCAAGTAACTATTTCAAAGAAAATTTCCTAAATCATTTGATGCAAACATATAACCATGCAAACCATGAAGAGATTCAAGCAAATCCAGGAAAGTGCAACTTAAAAGTGATTCACACAATTTAAAAACAATGTTGGAGGCTCAAATTCCTCACTTGGACATTTTTCGCAAATTGTTTGACCGAGATACAATCCCTAATGTGTGCATCCCTTCACCCCAAACTTATCATAAATTATGCAATCACAATAAAATTTCTCAAAGTTCAATTTTCAATTTTTCACATGGGGGTCAATTTTCAATTTTCAAATCATTAGGGGAAATCATCAAAAATCAATATTTATCATGCAATCCATTTATGCTAAATTTAATAAAATCCATTCAAGCTCATCAACATAAGACTCACACACGTATGACTCAAGTAAAGAAAAGCAAAATAATTAAAAAGAGAAGGGTTTAGAAAAACTCATTGAAGACGCTTCCACCCGGATCCCATAGCCTGTGGTAAAAAGACCAAGAGATGTCCAAGACGTAGGACCTTCCTCCCGGATCCCATGACTTGTGGAGTGGAGATGGAAGAAGCAAGTGTGATGAGATTTCATTGACTTCTTTAAGTGATATGATGAGCTCACTTCCTCCGGGGTCAAATGGTAAGTCACCTACTCCAAGAATGGCCTTTATGTAATTAGTTTCTCCATGAACTACTAGAACCATAACTTCTTGAGGCGATCTTAGAGCCTTTGCCGCTGTTGATGAAAAATCCCAATTCTCAGGTAATGACTTGAACTCCAAAGTTGGTATTTTTACTAAGTAATGTGATAGACAAATTGAAGGCACCAACTTTGTAACATCCACACATGCATGGAAACCAACATATTTATCTAACTCAGGATTTCTAGGCTCCTCAATAGGAATGGCGAAGGAAGAGTTTTCTACATGATTCTTAATTGTCCCTTGCAAAGGAATAATGGGGGATAATTCCTCCTTGCACTCCACTTCATGATCGTCTCCTCTTAAATCATCTTCCACCACGACTTCATCTTCATTTAAGTCCATATTGGCAACAACGTTCTCTTCAATTTAAGTCTCGTACGGCCTTTCAACTAGCAATTTAGAAAATTCACCAGCTTGCTCTTCTAACCTCTAAAAGTTGTTACTTAGCATCTCCGTTACCAATTGAGAACGTTTCTTACGCATTTTATGCCTTTGAATCATGCCACTAAATTCCTCCTTGCTTCGCTCTATGCTCTGGATCAAATGTTGAACATCTATATCCCAAAGTGATTCCAGCACCTCGGGATCTAGCTTAATGTCTGGTGGTGGTTGTAAGGATGACAAATAGGATCTCCATTCCTCTTTGGAGTATATCTTCACGTGCTTATCAGTGATACCATCAAACACGATCCGATCAAGTTGATATTCCCAAGTTGGATAGTAACGATAGTCCATGTGTTTCATCAACCTTGCACAAACAAAACTCAAAAGAAAAGGTCAAATATATACAATTAAAAATTAAAAAGTCTAAAGTAGTTGCCTCCTTTGTTACTAATGATATTGGTATTGCCAATACCCGGCAACGGCATCAAAAACTTGATATGCTCCGGCAAGCGTACCGGATCGAAGCAAGTAATAATAAAACGGTGAGAAACCGAGTATCGAACTCAAGGATTGGGAAACCAAGTACCACTTCACAAATTAAATAACTGTTTTAGATTAAGAAATAAGTGTGAATAGATTTCAAGAAAATAAGAGTAACAATAAAATAAAATCAAATATTTTTGGGATTTTCAAATTAAAAGAGATTTTCAGGAGTTGGGTTACCGACAAGACTGATCATGTTACTAAATTGACTACCCCTCTTGTTAATTATCGAAATTTTCTTTGAAGGTGAATTTATCCTAAATAAGTTAATGTTCCCTCTCGGGATACAAGAACCATGCTCGATTAAACCAACCCCTACTCTCGTGGTAATTGAATTTAAATCGAACCCTTTAAGCTTTGTGACAACTCAGTGAACCCTCGAAGGACCGCTTCTAACTCTCGTGATTTAAGTCCTAAGTTCAATCCCTATAGATCCAATACCTAAGCTCACGCCTGGGTTCCTCCTTAGAATATCTATCACATGCAAATAAGTGCGCACCGAATTCACAAGTAATTCATGCAATAGGAATCAAATTGAAAGTGAATTGAAATTAACAAGAAGTAAAACATCAAATCATAACATAAAACAAATCTTGGGCATAGACCCAATCCCTAGAAATAAAAACAACTACTCAAGCATTGCCATGTTCATAGCAAGCTTGATTAACAAAAGCATAAAAGAAAACCTAAGAGAGAAGAAGAAATTGGAGAAGAAGAGAAATCCTAGTTTTTGCCTAAGGTAGCAGCCCAAGTCCGTCTATTTTCGAGCCTAATTGCTCTATTTATAGAGTAGGGTAACTTGAATCCCAAGAAATCACAAAATCAGATCAAATCAGGTTTTGAAATTCCAGATATTGCGCGTCACGGCCGTGATGGCTGTCACGGCCAGACCGTGACAGATTTTGTCTTGGAAAACTTGGCACTGATGGCCTGTCACGGCCGTGATGGCCATCACGGCCTGGCCGTGACTGGTTCTGACTTTGTGTTCTTCTTTCTTTTTCAGCCCTGCTTGATCAGCCGTGATGCCTATCACGGCCAAGCCGTGATGGGCTCTGTTTGGCTCATTTTTCTTGTATTTCAAGCTCCGCCTTCATGCAAACTCCAACATAATTGGTCATGAGCATTTTAATCTTCATATCCAAATCAATATCTCCAAAATAATTGCCAAATCTTATCTTATCCTTTATTGTTGTGATAGGCAATTATTATCCAAATCCAAATTGATTTGGATCCAATCTTTTATCTCAATGCCAATTGAATTATATTTTAATCATAATAATTCAAATCCAAATTGATTTGGATTCAAATCCATCATGTGGGCCCTTGAAACTTACTTGGCAATCTTCAATTTATTTGATTTCTATTCTTTTCTCCTCGATACTTTCCTAAAAATCAAAAATAAGAATAATATTAGAAAATTAATCAAAATCTAATTAAAATTAATTAAATACACACATTGACTCTAAAATAACCAAAATAAGAAAACAAAGTCTAATTTGGGCTAAATCAAGCATTCAACAAAATTTAATTTATGAAATCCGCTCTAAAATAATAGATAAAACATGATAAGACATTGGATTATCACCATGCCATTGTAATTTTTGACCAAATTACCCCCCCAAACCCACAGCTCCTTCATCATAGCACACTTACGCAAGTTCATTTCTCCATTTTCATGTCTTTTGTCTTAAGAACTTCAAGCTTTTTGCCTTAAGAACACTTAGAACACCAAAGTAGTTTTGTGAAGAACATCATCAAGATCATCCTTTTATTTGATCATCAAGAGGTAAAAACTCTTCATCTTGTCATTTAAAGCCTTTCTCTTCACAACTTTTATGGATTTATGCTTGTGTTCATCAAGTTCTTCATTTCATTCAAAGTTCATGAAACTAACTTCAAAAATCCATAACTAATTCTAGAAAAATCCTTTTGACTTGAAACCAAGTGATATGATCTCATAATCATCTCTATTTTCATCTTCTAGAAGCATATGATCATGAGAAATTTCCTTCCCAATTTTCTGAGCTGGGCCGAATCCATGAAAAAGTGGAGTTCATGGGTTTTGTTTCATTTTCATGTCTTGATTTATGATTCAATCTCTTAAGTACCTTGATAGTTCTTGTATGTAAGTAAGTAGAAGATCAAAAATCAAACCCTAACCTATTTGTTTCATAAAGGCCGAAACCCTAGCTATGAATATTGGATAATTTTTGATTCAAATGTTGTCTTGTAACACTTGAATCCAACTCTAGGTTTTGTATGTTGATTAAATCCAAGAGTTGATAAAATTTTAAAACCTCTAGCCTATGATCTTGAGAAAAAACCGAAACCCTAGTTCTTGGAACTAGATGAGTTTTATTCCATGTTCTTAGTTCATGATCTTGGTTTAAGTACTTGATCATGTTTAAGTTACTTATGGATCATAAATCCCTAAGTCAACAAATTTTCAACTTTCCTAACCTAGAAAAATTTGTTGAGGACAAAACCTAACTTTCATGATCTAAGTATGTTGTTGTTTGATTTGATTTATTTTGGTTGCAATTCGTTTGAAGGAATCGTTCAAGTTAGTTTGACTTAAGCTGACGGAGGAGAATCGGATCGGGATAGGGAGATTACTTGAATCTGCTAGTTCGAATCTTAAAAAGGTAAGGGGAGTATGCCTGAGGAGTTTAAGATAATCACATGCCTATTGTTGGAGTCATTTGTTAATTTTATGTAGAAATATTTTAGGATATTACATTGTTTACTGTTAATTGCTGGATTGGTTAGATACTTACATGAGTAATTGAGGTTATGTGATATGTGGATTTACATGATTAGAATTATTTGGTTATATTATAATTGTGATGCATGTCATGAATTGATATATGTCATGCTATTATGTGATTGAAATTTATCTGTTGTTGAGTGTTGGACTGAGAAACCTAACATTGGTCAGTGTTTAAAAATTTATTTGAGGATAAAAGCTTAATAAGCTTGGGTAATTAATCAGAGTGATTAATTTGGGTAATTTTGAGAAAAAGTGGAAAAATTTTTATTATTTTAATAATATTTTGTGGTTAATGTGTCAATAGGTTGTGTGGTTAATGTGGTTAATGTGTCACGGGCTCTAATTTTTCCAAAATAAATTCAATTTTATTATAAAATGTTATTTAAAGTGATTAAGTTCCGAAAATAACGTTATTTAGCAGCCAGAACAATTACTTCTGACAGAAAAGTTATTTAAGTTATAAAAAGATTTTTAATAAAATTTTTGGAAAAGATTAAATATATAGTTATTTTATTAGTATGAATTTATTTATTGAATAATTTTTAAAAGTTGACCTTTATTGAGAATTATTTTCAGAAATGAAATAATTGGAAAATAAAAGAATTTATCAATGATTTTTCAGGTTTTATCAACATTTTAATAGAAAAGGGATTTCTTTAAGAGAATTTTATTCAGTGAAATTGTTCCGTTAAACTTGGATAAGTTTTCGGAGCTTTTGTTTTGTATTTGTTTTTCACTGAGCGAAATGTTTTACAAGAGGATAAATGAACCTAGAACCGGAGACGTCGAGGTTCTAGTGTTCTGTGGACACGTAGATCAGGGATCTGTGTCATTGGACTGAGTGTCCTGCAATGATTTAGTGGACTGTGTGTCCTACGTTGATGTGGAAAACGTGAGTTCCATATCCGCGAGCCTAAGATTGGTGCATCGGTTTAGGGCTTTGCGATTGAGCACTCTGACTGTGTGTCCTGTGTTAAGTTTTAAAATATTTGGACTGTGTGTCCTATGTTTGTTTAAGTGGAAAGTATTAATAAGAAATTAAGCATGGTCATTAGCTTTGTGCTTCGACAAGGAAAAATTATTACGACAAAGAAAACGAAACGAGAATAAAAGTTTTTCTCATGCATAACTGGCAGACGTGTCATGTGTTATGATCATTGAGTCCTGAGTGGATCAATGTATCTATTATGAACTATGTTTCCATTTGATCATTGGGATTCTGTGTGAGACAATGTATATTTACTGGACTGTGTGTCAAATTTTATGCGATAACTATTGTGATTCGGAGTGATGCAATAGGTTATGGACAATAAACTCCATTGTTCGCAGTGACCATTGGGATTCTGTGTGAGCCAATGAATTACATTTTTGAACAATAACCTTGGTGTACTGTGTGTGACCAGTGTGTTATGTGTTCTCTTGGATATTGTTTTATTTCGTTTTTACAATGGGCCATATGCAGAGCTTGATCAGCTCAAAATGAAACAGAAAGTTGTGGGATCTCCGGAGATTAGGTATTAAAATAGAGCCTGAATATTGAAGTGTCATGCATTTTTATAAAATGACGATGACTGTTGGGTATGAAACCCTTTGAATTAAATTATTCTACTGTTTTGAATAATTTTTGTATGCTGTGAATATATGGTATATGCTATTTATGTGTTGTGCATGGGGTTGTCTTATCAAGACTCATATATTGGTAACTCACCCTTGCATATTTGTTTATTGTTTCCTCTACTATGTGGAATCTATGTATATATCTACGTTCAAATGGATCCGTGCGCAACGGATCTAAACTACTTAGGGGTCCGAGCTCTGATGTTCGACAATGCTGACCAAGGGAACGCCTGGGTGATTAACCCAGGGGCTCGGAGTGCTACTTACACGGGTCTGATGAGGACACTCCGAGGTACTGTAGTAGACGTACCACAGCAGTTGATTCATAGTAGGGAGACGGTTGAAGTTTCACTATCGCCCATTTGGATGATCCTACGATATCTGCTACAACATGGAAACCTGGAGCATCAACCACCTCTTTTCGTTCATCCATTACAGCAGGTAGCACCGGAGTCACCTCCTGCACCTATAGTCTTGATTCCAGAGGATGTACAGGTGGAGATGGAGGAGAACCCTGAGGAGGATCCGATGGTTGATCCAGACTATGTTCCTTTAGATGACGGAGTGTTTCCAACTGTTGGAGAGGGGGCTGTTGTATCCTCTCCAGATACACCTTCTGGAGGTGGGGGAGTTTATACCGGACTCTCCAATGGATTTCTGTAGTGGTGACCAGCTTAAGATGTAGTCTTTTTTGGGTAGAGTGGGATTTTAGGTTAGTCTGACTTAGTGGTTACTGAGAGCCATCTTTTGAGTAGTGTTTTTCAGACTCCCACTATGACAGTTATAATATTTCAGTTGATGTAAAATATGTGTGACAGTAGATGGTGACCTGGTAAGAAAAATGTCTTTTGTAAAACTTTGATGCATATGTAATATATATAGTGATGTATATTATTTTATTGGTGTTTGAGTGTGTGTACACTCAAAAGAAAAAGGAAAAAAATTTATCACTGCTTTTGAGAAGTTTAAGGAAATAGAAAACGAAGTTTGTTTTCCGAAGGAAACCAGCGAATTAGTATCTTTATTAAGTTTGATTTTTGCAACATGTTACGTAAATGTGATACCTTGGGAATAAGGTGTCGCATGCCTCACTGGTGTGTCCATAAACAACCTACTTCACCCTAGAATTAAAGCAAGAATTATTGTAATTTGTAGAGTTTTACACCACAGTTTATTACGGTGGATTCTAGCATGAAGATTTTCAACAAATGCTACACCCGTGTAGCACCAAAGTAACTTGGGATAGCCGGTCCTTCAGGTAATGGGGTTATTTGCTATTATGGGTCGGCCAAAAACCAAAATCATCATGGAATTGGTTGAAAACGTGAAACATGGTTCCACTAGCACAAAACTGGATTGATTAGCCCTTGTTTACATGTCCAAATGTAATATCCCTGGCTGCTCTATGGATTGACGACCGTCCCCACAAACCAACACGGGTCTTTTCAGCTTGCTTTGTCCTCACTCACACACTTCCTGGGAAAACTTCCTAGGAGGTCACTCATCCCATAATTGCTCCAAGTCAAGCACGCTTAACTGTGGAGTTCTTAAGTGACGGGCTTCCGAAAATAAGATGCATCTTGTTAGTATAGCTAGTACCAATCAATTCATATAAGCCTTCCTCAACTTTATAGTCCCATACCTACACAATCTCAGTATCCCTTACATTCCGGTGTGTTATTGGTTCATTCACGTGCCCATCTGCTTAGAAGCCTGCCAAGAGCTGCTCCTTGTCTGTGCTCTCTTTGCACCGGTGACCACTCCCCGCCCTCGTCATTACCCAGGTGTAACATGCCCACCAGCTTCTGCCTGGTTCGTCCCCGAACCTCACCGTACTGGGAGAGGTGCCGCATTGCTCCAAGTCAAGCACGCTTAACTGTGGAGTTCTTAAGTGATGGGGTTCCGAAAAGAAGATGCATCTTGTTAGTATAGGTAGTAACAATCAATTCATATAAGCCTTCCTCAACTGTATAGTCCCATACCTACACAGTCTCAGGATCCCTCTCATTCCGGTGTGTTATCGATTCATTCACGTGCCCCTCCGCCTAGAAGCTTGCCAAGAGCTGCTCCTTGTCCGTGCTCTCTTTGCACCGGTGACCACTCCCTGCCCACTCATACCAGACCACAGAATCACGGAAGGGTCTTTACCATCCAAGGAGAGGAGGTGAAGGAGTTCGACGGTTTGATCCAAGGTAAGGGCTTTATTAAAGGTCATGATGTTATCATATTGTTCGATTCGGGAGTAGCACATTCATTCATATCTTTAAAATGTGCTAAATACTTGGAGTTGCCTGTTTCTAAATTGTCATATGATTTATGTGTTTCTACTCCTACTAAAGATAGATTGAATACTTCTTCTGTTTGCCTGAAATGTCCTTTGTTGTTTCAAGACCTGCCTTATAGTGTTGATTTGATATGTTTGCCTATGTCGGGTCTAGATATTATTTTGGGCATGGATTAGTTATCTCATTATAATGTTGTTATTGATTGCTCTAGTCGAACCATATCTTTTGCTCCACAACCTATATCTGTTGATTCCCCTAAATCAAATTGCTTTATATCTACTGTATCTTGTTATGAAGTGCTTAGTTGAGGGAGCTCAGGGATACATTCTTCTCTTTTCTGTTAAGATAGAGGTTGAAAGTGATATAGCGGCATTACCTGCTGTGTGCGAGTTTCCAGATGTGTTTCCTAATGAGGTCTCTAGTTTACCTCCAGAAAGAGAGATTAAGTTTGTTAAACTCAATGACTTGGAGATTTTGATATATGACAAATACAACTTAATGTGTATGCAAGTGTTTTTTAGTGTCAAATTGTAAAGACAGGTGTTGTGACTCCGGCAAGTGTACCGGGTCGTCGCAAGTAATAAAACACGGTAAGAGTCTACCGAGGTCGAACACAAGGATTGGGTTACCAATTCGACTAATTTCGCGAGAAATCCGATAAGTTGGTTAAGTAGAGAAAGTGGTTGGAAAGAAATTAGGATCACAATTTAAATTAACAAATGGAAACAGTCAAAGATATGGTGATGAAATCTGGAATTAAAAGCATCTAAGGTTTCGAATCCACCTACCCAATCATGCAAAGTACCCAAGTGATGATATTCTCCTCCCTAAGTTCAATTTTAATGTCAACGGGACCCCTAAATTCTCCTATATCCACTGTCATGCTCAATAGGACGTATTCGATGATTTGAGTTAATTACTTCCTAGGTCTCTTAACCTTAATCTCGAATTATATTAATTCTTGTTCCCTATAGGTTGCATCGATCTCCTGTTCACTCTCGTGCAACACTCGATCGATGTTCCCAATTCAAGTTCTGAAACACGAATCGCCTCTCGGCCTCATACACGTTTAACAAGTTGATCACGCAAGAATATAATCAACACAATGAAATCAGAATTGAAAAACAATAATTGAATTAAGAGAGAGAGAGAGTTACATCACATGAATACTATGCCGCCATAGGTGGCTTCATCGATCCCTTAGACAAGAGGATTAGTTCCTCATGTCCGTAACAACAACGCACGTACAATCGGAATTCATCCTAAGCCTAAGAATTAAGAGAGGAGAAGAGGAGAAGAAACCCCAGAATAAAGATTACAAAAGATCTCTGAAAATTCTGATCCAAAAAGTCCTCTTTTTCCCATTCGATCTGCTCTATTTATAAGGAGGCCACGCGTCACGGCCGTGGACGGCCATCACGGCCAGGCCGTGACGGTTTTGTTTCAGCGCGCACTCTGAATTCGAACTCGCGACGCGAATGATGTCTCGCGACGCGAGCCCGCCTTTCACGGCCCGTGATATGAATCACGGCCAGGCCGTGATGTTCTCTCGCCTTGTGTGGATCTTGGGTCACGGCCAGTGATACACATCACGGCTAGGCCGTGATGGTCTCGACTTGTGTGGCTTTTAGGTCACGGCCGTGATATACATCACGGCTAGGCCGTGATGGTCTCTGACTCTGGTACTTTTCTGGAATTCACACACTCGCGACGCGAAGGACGTCTCGCGACGCGAACCTTCCTTTCACGCCCCGTGATGTGAATCACGGCTAGGCCGTGATGGTCTCTGTCTTCCCGGGTCTTCAAACTCTCGCGGGGCGAGCTTCCTCTCGCGGGGCGAGAATATCCAGAATGGCAATCTCCACTATTTCTTGACTTTCCTTAATTCTTAGAGCTTCACTTATGGACCTGAAAACAACACAAGCAACCACAAGCGTAATTCTATCCAAAAGAAGCTAAAAACTACACAAAAGACGCAAAACGAGTCAAAGTCCAACTTAGGAACAGAACAAGGCAAATTTGGGCGAAAACGAGAGTGAACTCGAATAAATTGGCACATAAACCCTAGTTCATCTAGTCATAAAACTAGATAAGCTAGAGGCTTATCAAAATACCCCAAACTTAAACCTTGCTTGTCCCCAAGCAAGCTTAAAACTCAAAAACGATTCAAGACTTGGCAGGCTTAAGGGATTCAATCGATTTCGCACAAATTTCATGCGACTTTACAAAGCAGTTTTTTCTTCTTTGATCCCCCCCTTTTTCATCAATGTAATCCCCACATTCATCTACTTTAAACAATTGAGAATTTATCATTCATGCCATCTTTACTCTAAGTTGAGGCTCAAAGATACACACAAAGGAAGATCACCTATTTCAAACAATTGCCTTCCTCACAAGGGCATTTAGTATTTCACTCATTCGCTCAAGTTTGTCTAGGCTATCAACTTTTCACTCACTTTCACATTATAAGAGCACTTCCCATGAATTTGATTTTCACCTCAAACATAGTTCCCACGAAAACATGCATGCAACATCAATAGGTCTTTCAACGGTTGTAATAGGGCCTGGCTAAGGGTAGGATAATCAAAGGATAGAGGCTAAGTCCCTAGGATCAATGAGAGCAAGAAACTAATATCACAACAATTGAATTCACTCTCATATTATTCTCTTCTTTGCAGTTGGTGGCTACATACCTCTTCCTTTTTATATTTATTTTTCTTTGCCCTTTTTGGCACATATTCAATGCTTTTTATCACCCATTTTTTTTCTTTTTTTTCTTTCTTTTTTCTTTCAAGCCTTCGGCCCTTACTTCCGTTTTTCTTTTTCTCAACTATGACTCATGAACTTGTAGCCACCCCAAACTTAGTTCCACAACAACACTTACAAAGCTAAAATCCCATACTCTCCTAAATCCTAGGATAGGGGAAAATCATGGTTTTTCTGAGTTAATGGCTTGTAATGTAAGGTCATCAAGAACAATAGGCTTCAAGGCTCAATGTGGCTAACTAGGGATCATTCATCAAGGTTGGTTCAATTTATGGCCAAGTAGTTAATTCAAAGAAAATTGCCTAAATCATGTGATGCAACATATAAACATGCAAACCATATAGAGATTCAAGCAAATTCGGGAAAGTGCAACTTACAGTGATTCACACATTCAAAAACAGAGTTGGAGGCTCAAATCCTCACCTGGACATTTTGCAACTATTTGACCGAGATACGATTCCTAGTGTGTGCATCCCCTCACCCCAAACTTATCATAAATCAAGCAATCATAATAAATCTCAAAGTTCAATTTTCAATTTTAAGTGGGGATCAACTTTTCTATTACTAGAACCTAGGGGAAATCATCAATGGTCAATATAATTCAAGCAATCCATCTATGCTCAATATAATTAAAATCCAACAAGCTTGCCGACACGACATTTCATACAAAAACTCTTGATCTTCTCAAATTATTCAAGAGTGACAAACAAAAACAAAACAAACACAAACACAAAAACAAGAGTGAGGTAAAGAGAGAGTACCTAGCTTGGGTTGCCTCCCAAGTAGCGCTTGTTTAACGTCCCGAGCCTGACTCAAGTCGCCCCTAAGGGTTAATCCGGAGGAAGATCCTGCTTGCCATGCCATTCTTTGGCCCGTTCTTTGTAGGTTTGTGCCCCTTTATATGCTCGCATGCGGTTCCCGGACAGCTCAATTAAGTTCCGGACCCTTCTATAATCAGCACGAACTCTCCACTTTGTGGTGGTCCTTTTTGAGATCAACTTGTTGTCTTTATTGACCACCACGGTTGTACTACCTCTCAACCTTGGTGCTTTACCCTTCTTTTTCATTCCTTTGCTGCTGAGTTCTTTCCTTGCACATTCTTCCCTTGGGAGACTCGGTATGGGTTCCATGTCTCGTAGCCACTCAAGGTAGACTTCATCCCCCGAAGGGCCTTTTTCCTCACTGTCTTCCTCATGAGATTCTACCGATACTGTTGCAAGTGAAGGATCATGGTCTTCTCGAGTTGCCTTTACCTTTTCAATTGGGTCCACCACATCCACTCGATACACAGCTGACTTCTCTTCCGGGTGCTTAATCGCTTCAAAGACGTTGAAGACCACCTCATCATCATTCACCCTCAAAGTGAGTTTCCCTTTCCGCACATCTATCAAGGCACCCCCGGTGGCCAAAAAGGGCCTACCCAATATGAGAGAGATCTCAGCATCTTCATCCATATCGAGCACCACAAAGTCCACTGGGAATATGAACTTGTCAACTTTCACGAGCAAGTCTTCAACTACTCCATAGGGATATTTGATAGAACGATCGGCCAGCTGGAGTGACATTCGCGTATCCTTTACTTCTTTGATCCCTAGCCTCTTCATCATCAAGAGGGGCATCAAGTTGATGCTTGCCCCTAGATCACATAATGCCTTTCCGAAGGTCATTCCCCCAATGGTGCATGGTATCGAGAAGGAACCGGGATCCTTCAACTTCGGAGGCAGTTTCCGTTGAAGAATGGCACTACACTCCTCGGTCAAAGCAACCGTTTCTTCATCCACAATCCTCCGCTTCTTAGTGAGAAGTTCCTTCATAAACCGAGCATATGATGGCATCTGTTCCAAGGCTTCCGCAAATGGAATGTTAATCTGAAGTTTTCGGAAGACATCAAGGAACTTATTGAACTGCTTATCCTGTTGAGGCTTCTTCAATCTTTCAGGATACGGAACCTTCATGTAGGGCGGGAGGTCTTGGGGTTCAACCCACTTCTTCTTTCGGAACTCTTCATCCACAAGTTTCAGCCTTCCCCCTTGCTCCGGTCCCTTGTCACTTGCCAACCCTTCTTTCTCTGGTTGCTCTTCCTCAACGGGTAGTTGTTCCGGGCCCTTGTCATCCTGAGAACTAGTGGTACCCCTGCTAGGTTCCAACACCCTTCCGCTTCTAGTAGATATGACATTGCATTGTCCCTTGGGGTTGTTCTCAGTACTACCTGGGAGAGTGCCTGGAAGACGCTCATTAAGTTGCTTCGCGAGCTGTGCTATTTGTGTCTCCAGATTCTGAATTCGCGATCCTGTATGAGTCGCCAACTTGTCAATGGCAGTGTTCACCTTCTCAAAAGATGTGCTTGTAAAGGTTGACAACTTCTCAAAAGCCAGCTCCCACGGTTGTCTTCCACCATCTGTTATTTGCAACTGATTAGGCCCTGGAAGAGCCTGCTGGGTATTACACTGCTGAATTCCAATGTTCGGCCTTATACCCTGCTGAGGTTGTTGCCAATTATGCTGAGGAGGTTGTTGACCGGCTAGACCACCATTAGCATTACTCCAAGCGAAACCCGGATGGTCTCTCCTCATGTACCCCCTATTCTGATTCTGATTGTAATCATTTTGTCTGTTCCTCTGATAGTTATTCTGGGGCACAGTGTCATAAAAGTTGTGGCAAGAGTCCACATGTTCCTGAGGGAAATTTAGCGGGCAAATCTGAGTGTCATGATCTCCATTACAATTTGCACAACCCGGAGGCATTCCCTCGTGTATAGCATTAACCCTCTTGTTCCCGGACAAAGCCTCATTCTGCATCTTCAAAAGTCTGTTTTGCTCTAAAATGGCTTCCATTGTCCCAGAACTGATTCCACTCGAGGTCTCCCTACCACGGTTGTAATCATTATATGACATCTTCTCTAACAGTGCCCATCCATCCTCAGCCGATAAATATACAAAATAACCGCCAGCTGCGGCATCACAGTTCATCTGATAGCGTCCCCTCAACCCATTAAAGAAATGCTGTACTTTGGAAACCGGGTCAAAGAACGCAGAGGGACATCTTCTCAATAAACCATTGTACCTTTCCCATGCTTCATTGTAAGTTTCGTCCTCCGTTTGCCTGAATGATGTGACGGCTATTCTTGCTTGTGCCGCCTTCTGAGGAGGGAAATATTTGGTTAGGAACTTCTGTGCCATCTGCTCCCAAGTTCTGATCTCTGTTCCTATCCAAATCATGCCAACCCAATCGCGAGCGACATCCCTAAGAGAAAGAGGGAAAAGTCGCAAGCGAAACTCATCCCGAGAGACTCCCTTGTCTTCCTAGTCAAGTCACAAGCTTCTAGGAAGCGAGTGATGTGTCTATGAGGGTCCTGTTTGCCACTCCCATCAAACCGATTCTCCCGGAGCTGGAATGTGACACATGCTTCAACTCGAAGGAGTCTGTGTTCGGGTTGCCCCTCACAATAGAAGAGTCACAATCTCCCAAGCTTGGTAGATCGTACTCAAAGAGAGGCTTGTAACGACGAGGAGGAGGAGGAGGAGGATTTTCTTCAGTCATGCCCTCTATTTTAATTGCTTCCAACCTCTTCCTTTTTCTCGGCCTCTTTTCTTAATTGCCTCTCGGTCCTGGTGATCTCTGAATCGAATAGCAAGTCCTCTTGAAGAAGGGTACCTCGCATACAAAAACACGGCAAGACCAAGTGGAATCAAAGAAGTAGAGAAATAATAACAAAGAAATAACAGAAAAATAAAATGAAAAATCAACTTAACCAATCAATCAAATTTCCTAAAAATTAGGAAAATTGGCTGTGCCAATCCCCGGCAACGGCGCCAAAAACTTGTTGTGACTCCGGCAAGTGTACCGGTCGTCATAAGTAATAAAACACGGTAAGAGTCTACCGAGGTCGAACACAAGGATTGGGTTACCAATTCGACTAATTTCGCGAGAAATCCGATAAGTTGGTTAAGTAGAGAAAGTGGTTGGAAAGAAATTAGGATCACAATTTAAATTAACAAATCGAAACAGTCAAAGATATGGTGATGAAATCTGGAATTAAAAGCATCTAAGGTTTCGAATCCACCTACCCAATCATGCAAAGTACCCAAGTGATGATATTCTCCTCCCTAAGTTCAATTTTAATGTCAACGGGACCCCTAAATTCTCCTATATCCACTGTCGTGCTCAATAGGACGTATTCGATGATTTGAGTTAATTACTTCCTAGGTCTCTTAACCCTAATCTCAAATTCTATTAATTCTTGTTCCCTAAAAGTTGCATCGATCTCCTATTCACTCTCGTTCAACACTCGATCGATGTTCCCAATTCAAGTTCTGAAACACGAATCGCCTCTCGGCCTCATACACGTTTAACAAGTTGATCACGCAAGCATATAATCAACACAATGAAATCAGAATTGAAAAACAATAATTGAATTAAGAGAGAGAGAGAGTTACATCACATGAATACTATGCCGCCATAGGTGGCTTCATCGATCCCTTAGACAAGAGGATTAGTTCCTCATGTCCGTAACAACAACGCACGTACAATCGGAATTCATCCTAAGCCTAAGAATTAAGAGAGGAGAAGAGGAGAAGAAACCCCAGAATAAAGATTACAAAAGATCTCTGAAAATTCTGATCCAAAAAGTCCTCTTTTTCTGTTCTGATCTGCTCTATTTATAAGGAGGCCACGCGTCACGGCCGTGACGGCCATCACGGCCAGGCCGTGACGGTTTCTGTTTCTGGCGCACTTCTGGAATTCGAACTCTCGCGACGCGAATGATGTCTCGCGACGCGAGCCCGCCTTTCACGACCCGTGATGTGAATCACGGCCAGGCCGTGATGTTCTCTGCCTTGTGTGGATCTTGGGTCACGGCCGTGATACACATCACGGCTAGGCCGTGATGGTCTCTGACTTGTGTGGCTTTTAGGTCACGGCCGTGATATACATCACGGCTAGGCCGTGATGGTCTCCCGACTGCAGTACTTTTCTGGAATTCACACACTCGCGACGCGAAGGACGTCTCGCGACGCGAACCTTCCTTTCACGCCCCGTGATGTGAATCACGGCTAGGCCGTGATGGTCTCTGTCTTCCCGGGTCTTCAAACTCTCGCGGGGCGAGAATATCCAGAATGGCAATCTCCACTATTTCTTGACTTTCCTTAATTCTTAGAGCTTCACTTATGGACCTGAAAACAACACAAGCAACCACAAGCGTAATTCTATCCAAAAGAAGCTAAAAACTACACAAAAGACGCAAAACGAGTCAAAGTCCAACTTAGGAACAGAACAAGGCAAATTTGGGCAAAAACGAGAGTGAACTCGAATAAATTGGCACATAAACCCTAGTTCATCTAGTCATAAAACTAGATAAGCCAGAGGCTTATCAACAGGTATCAAGCAATACTCAACAAGTTCAGTGAGCAATCAAAGGAGAATACTCAAGGAACAACTTGAAGAAATCAAAGAGCAAAGATGAAGATCAAGGAATCATCAAGACAAGAGCTTAAAGGAGAAATTAGTTGTAAGTCTTAGATGATTTGTAAGAGATGAAATCTCTTATTCACAAAAAGCTCATTTGAAAATATGCATGAAGAAAAGTATTTTTCATAACCTGCATTAAAAGGAATAATTTTTCATAAATGAAAATGATTTTTGAAATAAGATTTCAAAGCGCTCCTCCAACACTGGAATAATATAAGCGCTCGTCCAACACTGGGAATAGTAAAAACTGGCGTCCAAGAAAGTGATAGAAGCTCACATCTACTAAAATGACAGAAGCTCACGTCCACTAAAGTGATACAAGCGCACGTCCACTAAAGTGATACAAGCGCACGTCCACTAAAATGACACAAGCACACGTCCACTGAAGTGATAAAAGTGCTCGTCCACACAAGTCTTTGGACTTGCTAAGGTCTTAATGAGAAGCTCCATCCACTAACATGGCATATGGAGCTCATCTACTAGTTGGAGCACGTCCAATTACTTTGTGTTAGTACTCCCGTCTACTGACGTGGCAAATGGGCGCGGCTATTTTTTCCAAATGGAGGCGGCTATTTTCTTCAAATGGACTCGGCAATTTTTTATGATGGACGCGATTATTTTTTAAGATAGACGCGGCTATTTTCTTCAAATGGACTCGACTATTTTTCCAAATGGACTCGGTTATTTTATGGACGCGAAGGAACCTCAGATGTAACACATGATGGAACCTCAGATGTCAAAAGAGCAAGAATGAACACCCTCACACATGAGTATGAGCTGTTCAGAATGAATCGAGGAGAACCTATGACTGAAATGCAAAAGAGATTCACACACATCGTAAATCAATTGGCTGGTCTTGGAAAAACAATATCAAATGAGGATCAAGTTAACAAAGTAATGAGATGCTTGAGCAGAGAATGGCAACCTAAAGTCACTGCAATCTCAGAATCCAGAGATCTCTCATCAATGACCATTGCCACACTGTTTGGAAAATTGCAAGAACATGAATTGGAGTTGAACAGACTAAATGAGAGTGAATAAACTGATAAAAGAAAGAAAGGGATTGCAACATAACCTGTTAAGTATCAGTCAACTATGTGACAAAGGCTTCAAGATAAAATTCAATTCCAATAGTTTCTTAATAGAAAATCAGCATGATGAAAATTTGAAATTAATTGGACATAGGACAGATAACATCTATATGCTTGATTTAGACAATATCTCTTCAAATACTACATGCTGTCTTATTTCAAAAGAAGAAGAGAATTGGCTTTGGCATAGAAGAATTGCACACATTCACATGAACCACTTGAATTAACTGATTCGTAAAGATCTTGTAGTTGGCTTGCCTAAACTAAAAGTTGTGAAAGATGGACTATGTGATGCATGTCAAAAAGGAAAGCAAGTTAATGTCTCTTTTAAACCAAAGAACATTGTTTCAACAACTAGACCCTTGCAACTTTTACACATGGATTTATTTGGTCCATCTAGAACCAAAAGCTTTGGTGGTAACTCGTATGCATTGGTAATAGTAGATGATTACTCTAGATATACATTTTCGTGACCAAAAAGAAAAACTTGTTTTTCCTTTTAGAGAAAAAACATGGAGTCGCCACCAACTTTATTTAATTTCGGGAAAGTTGGAAAACCCTTTAAGAAAAAGCTTTGGGTTCGGGAGTCGATTACGTCTAGGGAAGGCATGGAGACTTAACCCCACGACACCCTAGAACATCCATAAAAATGGTTACCCAAAATTAGTTGTGTAAATTATTAATAACTTTGAAAATATTTGTTTTACCCCGAAAATCGTTTAAAAAAAACATCTTTAGTTGTGAAATTTTTTATTAAAAGGAAAAAAAATAAATCATTTTAGTTGTGACATTTTTTATTAAACCTAAATGAGGTTGAACATGGCACGTAAGTCCACAGGGCAACCTCAAAATCTAAAGGGTTGAACATGACACTTGTCATAGGGCAACCCAAGAAATAAGATTGTTTTAATTAAGTGATCATCTTCTATTTTTATGTAAAATAAATAATTTTACCTCTTGGAAATAGAACAAAAATGAAACGTAGAAATGAAACGTTTTACTAGCTTATTCGGTAAACAGAGACACAGAAACATCATAGTAAACAGAGACAAAGATGAAACATTTTTCTACTTCATTCAGTTTACCCAAAAATGAAACATATAGCACTCATCATACCAACTCATTCAGTTTCAATATCCATGGATTCTCCATTCGTCATAAATAGAGACACAAAAATTAGAATGTCAAGAGAAACTTATGAATAATATCAACAAAGAATACAAGGATTACTAAATGAGAGCAGAATAACAATGATTTTGTTTTCTCCCAGTGGTAAGATTTCAAGATCAAAACCCTTACATTTCAATTTCACTGGCTCTTTTAACTCTTCCTTCTTATGAAAATTTGGAACCACTCTAATGACAGAGAAGAGAAAAAAAAACTCAAATCCCTAATCTCTTTTCTTCACAAAGAAAATATCTGATAAAAATCTCTCTCTCCCTCTGTCTCCGTCTCCTCTTCTCTGATTTTTTTCTCCCTGAAATATAATAACATAATAATAAAATGAAGATGGACAAAAATGGGTGTTCATAGTTGCCCCTCTTTACTTGTTGCATACTAGAAGACATGATTAGTCATGACTTTTCATGTATTGTAGTAATGGACAAGTAAACAAAATGAACACATATTTTGTCCAAAAAAATGTGAGGAGCTCAGAAGAAAACCTTACAGTTTGAAAATAAAATTGCAGTGGACGGAACCTCCTCGTCCAACAGGAAAGTAAATATGCAATGAAAGACCTACTTGTCCAACAGAAAGTTAAGCATGTAATGGAAGACCTACTCGTCCAACAGAAAGTTAAAAATGCAATGGAAGACCTACTCGTCCAACAGCAACTTAAAAATACAATGGAAGACCTACTCGTCCAACAGAAAGTTAAGCATCCAATGGAAGACCTACTCATCCAACAGAAACTTAAAAATGCAATGGAAGACCTACTCATCCAACAGAAAGTTAAACATACAATGGAAAACCTACTCGTCCAACAGAAACTTAAACATGCAATGAAATGGACGGGACCTCCCCATCCAATAGAAAATGCAATGCAATGGAAGACTTACTCGTCCAACAGAAACTTAAACATGCAATGGAATGGACGGGACCTCCCCCTTTCTTCATTATTATCTTTTTCTTCTTTCTCTCTTCACTATTATCATTATTTTTTAGTCTCCCTGAAATATAATAACATTATAATAAAATGAAGACGAACAAAAATGGGTTTTCACAGTTGCCCCTCTTTACTTGTTGCATACTAGAAGACATGATTAGTCATGACTTTTCATGTATTGTAGTAATGAACAAGTAAAGAAAATGAACACATATTTTGTCCGTCAAAATGTGAGGAGCTCAAAAGAAAACCTCACAGTTTGAAAATGAAAATGCAGTGGACGGATCTTCCTCGTCCAACAAGAAAGTAAATATGCAGCGAGCCTTATAGCTCGAAAATAAACTTGCAATGAGCCTCAGAGCTTGAAAATAGAATAGCAGTGAGCCTCAGATTTCGAAGATAAAATTACAGTGGATGGAACCTCCTCGTCCAACAGGAAAGTAAATATGCAACGAGCCTTAGAGCTCGAAAATAAAATTGCAGTGAGCCTCAGAGCTCGAAAATAAACTTGTAGTGAGCCTCAGAGCTCGAAAATAAAATTGCAGTGAGCCTCAGAGCTCAAAAAATATTCAATCAGTAATCTGAAACTAATGAGAATCCCTTCCTTTTGAGGACAGCGGAGCCAAATGCTCCATGGAAAAACTTCCACCAACCAAACCCTTATTCACCGACCACTCTGGGATGAGGCATAATTCATTCTTTTAACAACATGGGTCACCCAAGAATCTGAATCATATGAGGTGGATGTTATGTTTATTCTCCCAAGCCAATTTGCATCACTCTTTTGTCGTCCAGTGCATGCTATCTCTTCCATTGAATTTTGAAGTATTGAGTCCTTTTCGTTCAAACCATTCATTGGTGCTACCATTATAATTATCAAATCATACCATTAAACTTATATTTACTTTTATTGAGACACGACCATGATGAGAATGAACACAACAGGGGAGTGTGAAGGAAAAGGCTCTTGCCTTAATACAAGAATTTAGTTTGTTAAGATAAAATAACAATATGAGAACAAAATTACAAAGGGATAGTGAAGATTAAAAGCAAAGATAAGCAAAGAAAATTACGAGAATCACATAAAATTTGCCCCAGTGTTGGTCCTTTGATTTTCATTCAATTGATTCCCCTCAGCCTTTTGATGACACAGATCTTGGCTTCTGTTTCTGATTCATCAAACACACCTTCTTCAATCATTCCTTAACAATTTTGCCCCAGTATACTCAGTCAGATAAAATTGACCCAGCGTGGTGAGTGCTTGCAGAAATGTTGGACCATATCCTCCTCCTAGGCTGCCTTTGCAGTTTTTCAGCCTAAGGTTTCTTTACCCTAACTTTTGCCTAGGTTGCTGACCGCGCTGTCGCCACGCACCAAAAAGAACGAGTGATTATAAAAATAATGCAGTATAGAGCGACAACTCGGATCGTCTCTCAAGGACTCTTTAGGTGTTGTTATTATTAACAGAAAATTAGTAAAAGTTAGAAATGGGGGTTTTGAGATTAAAACTAAATTAACAAAACAAATCAAAAACAGAGAAAAGAAACAAAGCAGTTTAAGAAATTAGCAAATAAACAAAAGCGATTAACCTACTGTTCTTAGTTTCGCACTATCATTGGTTCATGCAAATCCTAAGCAGATACTAATCCCCTCCCGGTTGTAGCAACAATTAACAAACGAAAACCGCTACTACAGATGTATGTTCCTATTCCCGAAATAACAAACGGGGTTAAGCTCTCATGAACAAACGAACATGAATGGACACACGCGAAATAACAAACGCGATTATATATAGGAACATAGCATCACCGAAATGAAACAATACCACACTATACATTACTGAAATAACAAACAGAAACATATAATATGGCATTGAAAAGAGAAAAGCAACTAATCATGGAATACAGAACGTCAAGTGTTAACAGAAACCAATTACAGTAGATTAATCTAGGAGACTAGTTCTCCATAACAAAAGAAAACAATAAACTAAGAGAAAAACAAAAGACTAACAAGCTCAGAAACTAGCCAAAATCGGCTAGTCGACCCCCTCTTCAGTTCTGCCTAAGACTACTTATATACACGTTTCTGGAATCCAAGTCCTCGCGAGGCGAAGCACTGCTCGCGAGGCGAATTATGCGAAAGGTCTGCAACTCTTGGTCTTCTCGCGAGGCGAGCATATCTTCGCGAGGCGAACGCTTCAAATTCCCAACTGTAACGCCCGTGACCTCCAGCACGGGTAAACCGTGATGCTCTCTGACTTCCAGGTACTCGCGAGGCGAGTCCTCCTTCGCGGGGCGAGACAGAAAGTTTTGCAATTTTCAGGAACAGTTACCTTCTGGTTCGCGGGGCGAATAGTCTTCTCGCGGGGCGAAAGACTCCAGATTTATTCCTTTTATTAACCTGAAAATAAGAAAATATAATAAGTATTTTATTTAACTCTAAATCAACTAAATTAACTTAAAAACAATTTACAGACTCAAAATACTACTTAAGGACAATCAAGTCTAATTTGGGTAAAATTGATATAAAATAAGCACAAAGCCAAGGTCTTTACTAGTTATAAAACCAGTCAAACAGAGGCTCATCAGTTGCCCTTTCGATTTTTCAACCTATCGGGCCTTTGCTTTTCTTTTGTTTTCATTGTTCTTTGCCCTTACTTTTGCCTAGGTCGCCCTTTCGGGTTTTCAACCTAGCGGGCTCCTTTTATCTTTTATTTTCATTGTTCTTTGCCCTAACTTTTGCCTATGTCGCCCTTTTGGGTTTTCAACCTAGCGGGCTCTTTTCTATTTTATTTTCATTGTTCTTTGCCCTAACTTTTACCCGGGTTGCCCTTTCGGGTTTTCCACCTAGCGGGCCCTCTAGCGTAGAACTTTTTCACAGCATCAGAGTTTAACGACCTTGGTAACTCTTCCCTATCCATGTTTTACAGAATCAAAGCTCCTCCTGAGAATGCTTGTTTGACAATATAAGGACCTTCATAATTTGGTGCCCATTTTCCTCGGGCATCTTCCTGATTAGGGAGGATTTTCTTTAAAACCAAGTCTCCTACATAAAATTCTCTAGAGCGAACCTTTTTATTGAAAGCTCTTTCCATCCTGCTTTGATACAATTGCCCATGATAGATAGCTGCTAGTCTTTTCTCTTCTATCATGCTCAACTGCTCATATCGAGTTTTCACCCACTCAAATTCTTCTAAATATGCTTCCATCAAGACTCTTAGCGAGGGGTGTTCTACTTCTATTGGTGAGACAGCCTCCATCCCGTACACCAAAGAGAAAGGGGTTACCCCAGTGCTTGATCGTATATTAGTCCGATAAGCTTGTAGAGCAAATGGCAGCATTTCGTGCCAGTCTTTATAATTTACAACCATTTTGGCAGCGATCTTCTTGATATTTTTGTTTGCTGCCTCAACTGCACCATTCATTTGAGGTCTACAAGGAGCTGAATTGTGGTGTTTCATTTTGAAACAATCGCAAAACTTTTGAATCTCGGCACCATTAAGATTAGCAGCATTATCTGTGATTATCCTCTCTGGGATCCCGTATCTACAGACGATGTCCTTCTTGAGGAACTTGAGAAACACCTTTTGAGTTATGCTGGCATATGATGCAGCTTCTACCCATTTAGTGAAATATTCTATCGCCACCAAAATGAAACGATGACCATTGGAAGCCTTGGGATTAATGGGACCGATGACATCTATTCCCCACATCGAAAAAGGCCACGGGGATGCTAAATTGTGTAGTGGAAATGGAGGTGCATTAACCCGGTCTGCATACATCTGACATTTTTGACATTTACGAACATGCTCTATACAATCTGACTCCATAGTAGATCAATAATAACCACTTCTCAAGATTTTCTTAGCCATCATGTGACCATTGTCATGAGTCCCACGGATTCCTTCATGAACTTCGATCATGATCAATTTAGCTTCGCGAGCATCCACACATCTGAGTAGGGTACCATAGTATCCTCTTTTATACAAGACTTCCTTAATTAAGAAAAATGTCGTAGCCAGTCTTCGGATGGTCTTTCTATTTGCTTCGCTCGCTTCTGCCGGGTATTCCTTGTTCTGAATATATTGCTTGATATCATGATACCAAGGCTTACCATCAGGTTCTCCTTCCACATGGGCATAGTATGCCGATTCATCTTGCACTCTAACTTGGATGGGTTGGACATTGGTATGGATATCCAGCTTGGTCATGGCAGCTAGTGTGGCTAAAGCATCAGCAAACTGATTCTTGTCTCGAGTTACGCGAGAAAGTAATCTCATCAAACTTTGCATTCAACTGAGTCAAGTATTTCTGATACAGAATCAACTTGGAGTCTTTGGTTTGCCATTCACCATTGACTTGGTAAATGATTAGAGTTGAATCCCCGAAGACTTTCAACTGCTTTATACCAAGTTCAAGTGTCATTTGTAATCCGCCAGCACATGCCTCGTATTTTGCAATATTATTTGTACATTCAAATTTCAGTTTTACGGCCACCGGGTACTGCTTGCCGTTTGGTGAGATAACCACTGCTCCTATGCCACTACCATGCATATTGACTGCTCCATCAAAATGCATTTGCCATACGTCTTCCCGTTCTTCATCTTCCTCGAGAGCCATTATCTCTCCATCTGGGAACTCGGAGTTGACATGCCATCCATCCTCAAGAGGATTCTCTTCTAAATGATCAGCAATCGCACTCCCTTTGATGGACTTCTGAGTCACATATTTGATGTCAAATTTTGACAATATCACTTGCCACTTCAAAACTCTTAAGGAGATATGAGGACTTTCGAAGATATACCTCAAAGGATCCATTCGAGAAATTATCGAAGTGGTGTGATATAACATGTACTGTCTGAGTCTTCTGGAGGTCCACACTAGCGCACAACAAGTCTTCTCGATTGCTATATAACGAGCCTCACAGGCATTAAACTTCTTACTCAAATAGTAAATTGCCTGCCCCTTCTTGCCAGATTCATCATGTTGTCCCAGCATTGCCCCCATTGAGGTTGGCAATATAGTGAGATAGAGTAACAATGGACGACCTTGGGTAGGTAGTACCAACACTGGGGGATTCAGTAAATATGACTTTATCTTGTCAAATACTTCTTGACAGTCATCATCCCATCTTCCTGGATTATTCTTCCTGAGGAGTTTGAAGATTGGCTCGCATGTGCTAGTCAAATTTGCAATGAAGCGCGCAATATAGTTCAACCTTCCAAGAAAACCCCTTACTTCTCGCTCGTTCTTAGGTGCTGGCATGTCACGTATTGCTTTTACCTTGTTAGGGTCCACCTTTATTCCTTCTCTACTGACAACAAAGCCAAGTAAATTCCCTGCGGATGCACCAAAAGTACATTTTGCAGGGTTGAGCCGCAGCCTGTACTTCCTTAGCCACTCGAAAAACTTTCGTAAAACTGCTACATGACTTTCTTCTTCCCTAGACTTAGCCACTATATCATCAGCATATACCTCTACCTCCTTATGCATCATTTCATGGAACAATGCTACCATAGCACGTTGGTAAGTGGACCCAGTATTCTTCAATCCAAAAGGCATCACTTTGTAACAAAAAGTCCCCCGATGAGTGATAAAAGTTGTCTTTTCTTTGTCATCCTCATCCATGAGGATCGGATTGTACCCAGAATAGCCATCCATGAAAGAAAACCTATGACTTCTGGCTGTACTGTCTACAAGGACATCAGTATGAGGTAGCGGGAAATCATCCTTTGGACTGGCTTTATTCAGATCTCGGTAGTCCACACACATTCTGACCCTTCCATCCTTCTTTGGTACTGGAACAATATTAGCCACCCATTCTGGGTGTCTAGCTACCTCCAGAAAGTCAGCCTTTAACTCTTGATCTTCAGCGACATATCAGGATGCATCCTCCTTAATTTTTGTTTCTTTGGAACCGCATCTGGGTATAAGGGAATTTTATGCGATGCTATCCTAGGATCTAGACCTGGCATATCTCTGTAGGACCATGCAAAAACATCCAGATACTCTTTGAATAGTGCAACCATTTCTTCACACTCTGGGTTATCCACTATTTTAAACTCCTTTTTGACTTCCTCGGTTCCCATATTGATCACTTCTGCAGCCTCATCATTCGAGCTAATCCCTTCTTCTGACCGTTTCGCCATCTTTATGAATTCTTCAATGTCTTCTTCTTCCTCATCGGATTCAAGGTTGTATTCATCAACGGCCGTGAGGGAATCAATAAATGAGTTTTCAAAGTTCCTCTCATGAGGTAAATCTTCAGTGTAAGAATTATTCCTGGAAGAAAAAGTCGGGAATAGGAGAAGTATAGGCAAAAGTCTTATTTATGAAAGAAAAGCTTAAACAAAGTAAAGAAATGAAAGAGAGAGAAAAGAAATGATGGAACCAAAAGGAAAACACCAGGCAAAGTGCTACATTCTCATTCATGTCTCAAACAAAGTAAACATCAGTTCGTATTTAGTACGATAAGATAATTACTTCATGGAAAGAACATCAACAAATGATTCAGACCACCAATTATTGAGAACTTCATTGCTAGCAGGGCTTAAGTTTCTTCCTTCCTTAGGTATGCGGGTAGCCATCCAGGTCCGAGATCTGGTATTATGAACTCGGGTTTGCTTGGTGTCACCTTTCCTAGGTCGCGCAATGGTTCCCGAATCCTCAGAAGGATGTGACTGTGTAAAGCATCCTAGAATCTCATTAGTAAACCCAAAATTTGTGTGTGTGTGTATGCATGTGCAAGAATACTTATCCATAGCAAGAATACTTATCCTGCAATCAAATGTAGTGGTATGGTTCCCTCTAGCTTGAATGCAGTTGGTGTCAAGTCCAAGGGACAATCCACTCCTCGATAGACCACACCCGTACTAGCAACGTCCTTATTTTTACGCAGAAAACACGTCGTTTTTAGGGTAAAAATATAGTTGATGACGTATCTAAGGAAGAATGCACTCCTCGATAGATATCATCTAAAAACTGCTCGATAGACATTGATGAAAACTTCCATTCCATTACAAATATTTCGATATAAATCATGAGCCTTTGATCAAAATAAAAGAAACACATTGATAGTTTCCACAAAGCACCATGTTAAGAGTTTCATCTTCTTTTTCCTGAACCCTTTGGCAAGTTTCCCAAAATGATTGAAGAACTCGGTCACCTTTGGTGGTATCTGAAGGAAATGGTTCATACGAATGTGGATGGAAGCTTCTTCAAATCGCTCCACCAGCTGGGAAGTGTGATATTGGAGCTTATCCATCATGTCCTCGTATTTCTTTACCATTGCTAGTACTCTTGTCGGGACCAAACTTTTCTATTTTATTGCTATAAGATGAATACCAAAGTCTTCCAACAAAAATGAGTATAGTGAAACAAATATATCTTGCATGATTCATGTTGCATGCGACCCAATGGCGTTGAAAACCCTGACGGGCATGCTACCAATGCACCACCTTCATTATGACATATCGCCTATTAGATGTGCAATAATATTCGAATATGTCATTCAGGTTTGAGGCGACAATGAGACGCCCCTAGTTTTGTGAATATTCACAATGAATATGCACGACAATTTATACTTATGATGATAGAGAGAGGAAAAAAAAGTACGCCCTCTTTTGTCCTAAGCCAGGTAAAACCTAAGGATGGACACACCCTAAGGTTAGGACTCTAAACAGATCGACCACTAGGTTTACTCTATTAGTGAAAATTGGGACGGGTCTAGACCTCTAAAATTCATGGTCCCCAGATTGCCCTTATAAGGACCTGATTCATGAATCTAGCCACAAGTAGGGATAAACCCTCTCAATATGACTCTTCCATGATCTCATGTACAATCTGAGTGGTGAACCGACAAGTATCAGGGAGGTACAAGACCTCTTCAATGATAATGTCGGAGCACCGCCTAATCCTTGGTTTTTTGAGCAAACTCGGGTATAGAGCTAAGAGTGTGTGCAATATGTGATAGTGATGTGTGTGAAGGGGGCATAAAAACCTGTAACACTTAAAAAAGAAAAGAAAAGACAAGAAAGACCTGCAAAACAAAAACATAGGTATATATAAAAATGGTTATAAGTCCTCTACCCTATTGTTAAAGAAAAGAAAGGATGAGGAAACAAAAACATTGTTAGTGAAACATATACAAGAATAACATGAGTTAAAATGTATGTACAACTAATTTTTCTCATTTAAATAAAAGGAAAACCCAAATTAAAAGGACAATCCAAACAAACATCACTAAAAATAAAACATTTTTAGTTTTGTCATTTAATTATTGTAAGGAAAAAACAGCAAGATATAGCAATGAAAGGTAAAACAAATAAGCTACAAGTTACTAAAAATTTTCAAAACCAATTTTTATGGGCTTGACTCTCTTAAAAGAGTCCCCAGTGGAGTCGCCATCTGTCACGACCAAAAATAAAAACTTGTTTTTCCTTTTAGAGAAAAAACATGGAGTCGTCACCAACTTTATTTAATTTCGGGAAAGTTGGAAAACCCTTTAAGAAAAAGCTTTGGGTTCAGGAGTCGATTACGTCTAGGGAAGGCATGGAGACTTAACCCCACAACACCCTAGAACATCCATAAAAATGGTTACCCAAATTAGTTGTGTAAATTATTAATAACTTTGAAAATATTTGTTTTACCCCGAAAATAGTTTTAAAAAAAACATCTTTACTTGTGAAATTTTTGATTAAAAGGAAAAAAAATAAATCATTTTAGTTGTGAATTTTTTTATTAAACCTAAATGAGGTTGAACATGGCACGTAAGTTCACAAGGCAACCTCAAAATCTAAAGGGTTGAACATGACACTGTCATAGGGAAACCCAAGAAATAAGATTGTTTTAATTAAGTGATCATCTTTTATTTTTATGTAAAATAAATAATTTTTCCTCTTGGAAATAGAACAGAAATGAAACGTAGAAATGTAACGTTTTACTAGCTTATTCAGTAAATAGAGACACAAACATCATAGTAAACAGAGACAAAGATGAAACATTTTGCTAATTCATTCAGTTTACCCAAAAATGAAACATATAGCACTCATCATACCAACTCATTCGGTTTCAATATCCATGGATTCTCCTTTCTTCATAAACAAAGACACAGAAAAATAAGAATGTCAAGAGAAACTTATGAATAATATCAACAAAGAGAACAAGGATTACCAAATGAGAGCAGAATAACAATGATTTTGTTTTCTCCTAGTGGTAAGATTTCAAGATCAAAACGCTTACATTTCAATTTCACTGACTCTTTTAAATCTTCCTTCTTCTGAAAATTTGGAACCACTCTAATGATAGAGAAGAGAAAAAAAAACTCAACTCCTTAATCTCTTTTCTTCACAAAGAAAATATCTGATAAAAATCTCTCTCCCTCTGTCTCCGTCTCCTCTTCTCTGATTTTTTTCCCTAAAATATAATAACATAATAATAAAATGAAGACGGACAAAAATGGGTGTTCACATACGTGGACATATTTTCTATCTCATAAGAGTGATTCATTTGCTACATTTAAGAAAATGGCAAAAATTGTGCAAAATGAAAAGGATGTAAAAATTGTTTCTATAAGAAGTGATCATGGGGGAGAATTTCAAAATGAAGTGTTTGAAAACTTTGTGATAAGCATGGCATTCAACATAATTTTTCTGCTCCTAGAACTCCACAACAAAATGGAGTAGTGGAAAGAAAGAATAGATCATTAGAGGAGATAGCAAGAACTATGTTGAATGACTCTAGCTTGCCAAAACATTTTTGGGCAGATGCTGTCAATACGGCCTGCTATGTGTTAAATAGAGTCTTGATAAGACCAATATTAAAGAAAACCCCTAATGAGCTTTACAAAGGAAGAAAACCAAATATAGCACATTTACATGTTTTCGGTTGCAAATGCTTTGTTCTTAACAATTGAAAGAATAATCTTGGAAAATTTGATGCAAAGGCCGATGAAGGAATTTTCCTAGGATACTCTCTATCTAGTAAAGCATTTAGAATATACAATAAGAGAACACAAACTATTGAGGAAACTGTGCATGTAACATTTGATGAGTCTAACCCCAAATGGTTGGGAAAGGATTGTGTTATTGATGATCTTGCAGATTCAATTGAGAAAACTCTCCTAGAAGAGAAACATGACAATGAAGAAGATGAAAGCTTAAAGAACGAATTGCTGCAGCAGGAGCAAACAGAACAACAGCCTGACCTACCAAAGGAATGGAGGACTGTCAGAAATCATCCAATTGATAACATCATTGGTGAAATTACAAAGGGGGTAACTACTAGACAATCTCTTAGAAATGTTTGTAATCATATGGCATTTGTGTCTCAAGTAGAACCTATGAACATAGATGATGCTATAATTGATGAACATTGGATGATGGCTATGCAAGATGAGTTAAACCAATTTGAAAGAAACCAAGTCTGGAAACTAGTGCCTAAACCCAAGAACTGTCAAGTAATACGTAAAAATGGGTTTTTAGGAACAAACTAGATGAAAATGGTATAATTATAAGAAACAAGGCTAGATGGGTAGCCAAAGGGTATAACCAAGAAGAAGGCATAGATTATGATGAAACATATGCACCTGTAGCAAGATTAGAAGCTATAAGAATGCTACTTGCTTATGCTTGCATAATGGGATTTAAATTGTATCAAATGGATGTTAAGAGTGCTTTCTTAAATGGATTTATACAAGAGGAAGTGCATGTTGGTCAACCACCTGGTTTTGAGAATAATGAATTGCCTAACCATGTTTATAAACTGTCTAAAGCACTATATGGCTTAAAGCAAGATCCTAGAGCTTGGTATGAAAGGTTAAGTAATTTTCTCATTGAAAAAGGATTTAAAAGAGGTAAAGTTGACACAACTTTGTTCACTAAGAAAAAGGCACACAACACTTTACTTGTACAAATATATGTGGACGATATAATTTTTGGTGCTACTAATGAGCAGTTGTGCAATGAGTTTGCACGTCTTATGCAGAGTGAGTTTGAAATGTCAATGATGGGTGAGCTGAAATTTTTCCTTGGACTGCAAATGGAATCTTTGTTAGCCAAACCAAGTACTGCAATGAGTTAATCAAGAAGTTTGGCATGGAAAAAGCTAAGGAGATGGCTATTCCAATGTGTACCTCCTGTTATCTGGACAAGGATGAGCAAGGTAAACCTGTTGATGTTTCTAAATTCAGAGGTATGATAGGCTCACTACTTTATCTTACTGCTAGTAGGCCAGATATCATGTTTAGTGTATGCATGTGTGCTAGGTATCAAGCAAATCCAAAAGAATCACACTTAACAACATTTAAAAGGATAATTAAGTATCTGTTAGGAACAAAAGACATGGGATTATGGTATCCCAAAGGAGCTACATGTACTTTAATTAGCTATTTAGACTCTGATTTTGCTGGTTGTAAACTAGACAGAAAGAGTACTAGTGGAACTTGCCATTTACTAGGAAACTCATTAGTATCATGGTTCAGTAAGAAACAATCTAGTGTGGCTTTATCCTCTGCAGAGGCTGAATATGTAGCAGCTGGTAGCTGTTGTGCACAGGTTTTATGGATGAAACAACAATTAGTTGAATATGGTGTGCAACTAAACCAAGTTCCTATTAGATGTGACAATACGAGTGCAATTAACCTAACTAAGAATCCCATAATGCACTCTAGAACCAAACACATAGAAATCAGACATCATTTCATTAGAGACCATATACAAAGTAGAGAAATTGAGATTGAATATGTTGATACAACTAAACAACTTGCTGATATCTTTACCAAGTCCTTGAACAAGGAAAGCTTCTTTTTCATTAGAAGAGAAATGGGCATAATCGATCAATCCTATATCTAATCTCTAAAGAAACTGATTATATGACTGTATCTTCGTATAAATATGCTCTGATTCTTGTATGATTTGATTTGGAATATCTATGAATGATTAGAAGAGAGCTTTGGAACATCTATGCGAGTTGGACGCATCTTTTTGATTTGCCCCTGCACCTATCCCTCTATCATGAACAATTTTATATGCTAAGTTTGAATGATTAAGTGATTACCTTCTCTATTGTTTCGAATGTTTCTTTTCTTTACCTTTTTGATAATGCCAAAAGGGGGAGAAAAAGTATGATATAGAGAAAACGAATTATACATGCATATGTTGAGGGGGAGCTTAAAAGCTTACATGATTAATGGGGAGTAAAACAAATACTGCTAGAATAATATTTTTTTTGCTCTGATATACTTATGCTCTGTCTGCTTTGATACCATGATATAAATCTATCAAAACACTTAGCGTCTTCTACACTTATACTCTGATCTTATAATTTTTTAAAAGGTTTGTCATAATCAAAAAGGGGGAGATTGTTAAACTCAATGACTTAGATATTTTGATATATGACAAATACAACTTAATGTGTATGCAAGTGTTTTTTAGTGTCAAATTGTAAAGACAGGTATCAAGCAATACTCAACAAGTTCAGTGAGCAATCAAAGGAGAATATTCAAGGAACAACTTGAAGGAATCAAAGAGCAAAGATGAAGATCAAGGAATCATCAAGACAAGAGCTTAAAGGAGAAATTAGTTTTAAGTCTTAGATAATTTGTAATAGATGAAATCTCTTATTCACAAAAAGCTCATTTGAAAATACGCATGAAGAAAATCATTTTTCATAACCTGCATTAAAAGGAATAATTTTTCGTAAATGAAAATGATTTTTGAAATAAGATTTCAAAGCGCTCGTCCAACACTGGAATAATATAAGCGCTCGTCCAACACTGGGAATAGTAAAAACTGGCATCCAAGAAAGTGATAGAAGCTCATGTCTACTAAAATGACAGAAGCTCACGTCCACTAAAGTGATACAAGCGCACGTCCACTAAAGTGATACAAGCGCACGTCCACTAAAGTGACAAAAGCGCACGTCCACTGAAGTGATAAAAGTGCTCGTCCACACAAGTCTTTGGACTTTCTAAGATCTCAATGAGAAGCTCCGTCCACTTACATGGCATATGGAGCTCGTCTACTAGTTGGAGTACGTCCAATTACTTTGTGTTAGTACTCCCGTCTGCTGACTTGGCAAATGGACGCGGCTATTTTCTTCAAATGGACTCGGCAATTTTTTAAGATGAACGCGGTTATTTCTTAAGATAGACGCGGCTATTTTCTTCAAATGTACTCGGCTATTTTTCCAAATGGACTCGGTTATTTTATGGACGCGAATTCTACAAGAACAATCAGAATCTTATTTCAAGAACGAGAATCAAGAAAACAGATTCTGTTAATCAGATCCAAATCTCTTTTGATTGATCCCAACGATTATAACTTGTTTTCTATATAAAGAGGGATCAAAGGAACACTTAAACTACATATACGAATATCATAACATATCACAGTTTTACGAAATCATTTTGAGAAATCAATTGTGAAAATCATTCATCATCTTTATTGAGCTTACTGTGAAAAGAGTGTTTCATACTCAAAGTGCTTCAATTTGTTTATCTGACTATTGAGAGTTAGGAATCAACTTTTGTTTTACAATTTGATTGTAAAGAGAGAAGGAGTCTCTCTGAGTGATTAGGGTGAGCTATCCTTAAGGTTGAACATTGAGGCTCTTCACAAGAGTGTGGTATCTCGAGGTGAAGGAGTGCTCTGTGGTGTAAAGGTTTTTCAAGCTACCTGGCAAAGCTTGTGTGTTAGTGTGTGAAATCACACAGGTGGAGTGGGGACTGGATGTAGGTCACAGTGGAGGTGACTGAACCAGGATAAATCTGGTTGGGTGGTATCCCTAAACTCAAACTCCTTTACTTTCTGTTTATGTTCAAGAACCTGCAACTTTGATGTTTAAAGTTCAAAAAAGTTTCTGTTCTTGATCTATATACACTGAATTGAAACCTGAATCTAATTGTAATCAAGATTGTGTTATCTACGTTTAAAACTGAGATTGATCAAAACCATTCTTGATTACTGAAACTGAACTATTACTGATTATTAAACCCGAATCTATTATGAATCTTTCTGAATTAATCTTTCTTATCCTCATCACCTTCTATTCAAGATTTTGTAAAAACCCTTCATCAATTTTGTAAAAGATCCTGAGGGCACTAATACGCAACTCTGATTTATAAAGCTTTGTGAAAAAGTTTTAAGAGGGAAATATTTTTTGAAAACTCAATTAACCCCCCTTCTCTTGAGTCTTTGAAGCCAAAACAACAGAGTTTACCATAGATCTAGTACCCGGAAATGGACCTGTATCAATAGCACCCTATATGATGGTACCTTTAGAGTTGAGCGAGCTCAAGAAACAAATAGAGGAGATGTTACAAAAGGGGTTTATAAGGCCTAGTGTGTCACCTTAGGGAGCACCAGTGCTTTTAGTTAAAAAGAAAGGTGGGAGTATGAGGTTGTGTTGATTTTAGGCAGTTGAATAAGGTAACCTTCAAGAACAAATATCCCTTGCCTAGGATAGATGACCTCTTAGACCAGTTGAGGGGAGCGTCAGTGTTTTCCAAAATAGATCTAAGATCAGGATACCATCAGATTAGAGTTGGAAGCGAGGACATCCCCAAGAATGCTTTCAGAATAAGGTATAGGCACTATGAGTATGTAGTGATGCCCTTTGCCGTGACCAACGCCCCAACCGTTTTCATGGACTACACGAATCGGATCTTTAGGCCGTTTTTGGACAGGTTTGTGGTGGTTTTCATAGACGATATTTTAATATACTCTAGGACACCAGGAGAGCATGGGGAACACCTAAGGTTGGTGTTGCGGATCTTGAGGGATTGCGGATCTTGGGGGATGAGCATCTTTATGCCAAACTTTAGAAGTGTGAGTTTTGACTAGACGAGGTGAACTTTTTAGGACACACCATCTCTAAGGATGGTGTAGCGGTTGATTCCTCTAAAGTTGATGGGAACCACCTAAGACAGTAACCGAAGTGAGAAGGTTTTTAGGCTTAGCAGGTTACTATAGGAAGTTCATAGAGGTGTTATCTAGATTAGCCTTACATTTGACCCAGTTGACTAGGAAAAGGAAACCTTTTGTGTGGGACCAGGAGTGTGAGGACAGGTTCCAAGAGCTTAAGAGGAGATTGGTATCATCACCAGTCTTAACTATACCGAATCCCTCAGTGAGTTTTGTGGTTTACTGCGACGCATCTAAGAATGACGTGGGATGTGTCTTGATGCAGGAGGGCAAGGTGGTAGCATATGCCTCTAGGCAGCTTAGGCCACATGAGGGGAATTACCCTACCCATGACCTAGAGCTAGAAGCTGTAGTTTTTGCCCTTAAGATTTGGAGGCATTATCTTTATGGGGCAAAGTTCAAAGTTTTTAGTGACCAGAAAAGCCTTAAATATCTGTTCGACCAGAAGAAGTTGAACAAGAGACAAAGAAGGTGGATGGAGTTCCTTAAGGACTATGACTTCAAGTTGAAGTACCATCTAGGAAAAGCCAATGTAGTGGAAGATGCATTGAATAGGAAGTCCCTACATGTGTCGAGCTTGATGGTGCAAAGGCTGAACTTCATGGAAGAGTTCAGGGACATGAATCTGGAGGTGCTGGATGTGTCCTTAAATGTCTTAAGTCTGAAGTTGAACAAGTTGGAAATTAATAGTGACCTTAGAGATGAGATTAGGCGCGAACAACTTTTGGACCTGGAGTTGCAGTCTCGGTCGGGACAAGAGTGTTATGAGTTGTTTGTTGATGGACTAGTGAAGTTTAAGAATACGATCGTTGTTCCTAAGGAGGGGAGCCTTAGAGAGAAGATACTAGAGGAAGCACATAAGGGAAAGTTCACCATACATCCTGGAATAACTAAGATGTACCAAGACCTTAAAAGAATGTATTGGTGGCCAGGAATGAAAAAGGACATGGCTAGCTTTGTGACTAGGTGTTTAGTGTGCCAAAAGGTTAAGATAGAACATCAGAAACCTTCGGGGTTGTTACAGTCCTTGGAGATTCCAGAGTGGAAGTGGGAAAGAATTTCTATGGACTTTGTGATGGGGTTACCTAAGACGTGTTTGGGCTTAGACACCATTTGGGTGATAGTGGATAGGTTAACCAAATCTGCCCACTTCTTGCAAATTAAGGCAACCTATAGCTTAGACAAGTGGGCAGACCTCTATATCAATGAAATAGTAAAGCTTCATGGGATATCCACATCCAGAGTGTCGGATAGAGACCCGAGGTTTACCTCTAGATTCTGGAGAGCTTTCAACAAGCCTTGGGACTAAGTTGAACCTTAGCACGACCTATCATCCCCAAACGGATGGTCAGTCAGAGCGGACCATTCCGACCCTTGAGGGCATGCTTAGAACGTGTGTCTTGGATGAAGGAGGGAGTTAGGATAGATTCCTACCTCTCGTTGAGTTTACGTATAATAATAGTTTTCACGCTAGTATAGGCATGGCACCCTATGAGGCCCTTTATGGGTGAAAGTGTAGGTCCCCCTTATGTTGATGTGAGGTAGGTGAGAAAACCTTGAAAGGACTTGAATTGGTCCAGGAAACCTCTGAGAGAATCAAAATGATTAGTGAGAGGATGCGCGTTGAGTCATCGTCAAGTGTACCGGGTCGTCGCAAGTAATAAAATAACATGGTAAGTAGTTACCAAGGTTGAACACAAGGATTGGGCTACCATTTCTACCAATTCGCAAGAAATTCGATAATTTTGGCCAAGTAACGGAAAGTGGTTGAGGTGAGAGAGAAAATAGGATCGCAAGTTCAAATCGACAAGTATTAACAAATCAATTAAGAGTAAAAATCTGGATTAAAACGCCTAAGGTCATAAATCCACCTACCCAATCATGCATAGTACCCAAGTGATGATGATCCTCTCCCTAAGTTCAATTTTAATGTCAACCGGGACCCCCAAATTCTCCTAAATTCACTGTCGTGCTCATTAGGATGTATTCAACGATTGAGTTAATTACTTGCTAGGTCTCATAACTCAATAATCAAACTCGATTAAATCTTGTTCCCTATAAGGTTGCACCGATCTCCTATTCACTCTCGTGCAATATTCGATCAATGATCTCAATTCAAGTTCTAAACGTGAATTGCCTATCAAGCCTCATCATCGTTAACTAGTTAATCACGTATGCAAATGATCAACGCAATGCAATCAGAATTGGAAAACAAGAATTGAGTTAAAGGAGAGAGACATGCATCACATGAACGCTACACCGCCATGGGCGGTTTCATTGATCCCTTAGACAAGGGGATTAGTTCCTCATGTTCGTAACGACAAACGAACAATCGGAATTCATCATAATTCTAAACAAGAAAATAAAGTAGGGAGACACAGCTCCAGAATAAGGATTAAAATAGATCTAAAAATAGTTCTGATCCAAAAAAAGTGTGTTTTTTTTCTGTCTGCACCGCTCTATTTATAGGGAGGCCACGCGTCACGGCCGTGATGGCCGTCACGGCCAGGCCGTGACGCGTTCTGGAATGGGCGCGCTTTCAAATCTGGAACATCACAGTCGTGAGCCTCATCACGGCTAGGCCATGATCAGTTTTGCCTGACCTGTCACGACCGTGATCTATATCACGGGTAGGCCGTGACAGCTTCTGTCTCCACCAACTGTTCTGTCACGGCCGTGAGGGGTACCACGGCTAGGCCATGACAGTTTCTGACTTTTACCAGATGGTCTGTCACGGCCGTGATGGGCATCACGGCTAGGCCGTGACAGCTTCTGACTTTTGCCTTCTGCTGTGCTTGATCATGGCCGTGATGGTCATCACGGCCAGGCCGTGATGGGCTCTGTCTGGCTCATATTCTTCACTTTTCAAGCTCTATTCCATCAAAGCTCCATCAAGGCTAATTTCTGAGCATTTTTCCTTAAATTCCTGCAAAACAACACCAAGAAATCGCTTCACCCGTTCCAAGGGAAAAACTAACAAAAATCAACTAATTATGCCTAAACTATATGAAAATTGAATGCGAAAGTACACATGAAATATGATGTAAAATCACACTATCAAATCACCCCAAGCTTAAAACTTGCTTGTCCTCAAGCAAACACTAAGGCCAGAAGATCAAAAAGTATGGATAGTGTGATTTAGAACCCGAGTAGTAACTGATCCAAGTAATAGGCAATTCAAATAATTTAGCAAGAGACAATCAATTCAAGTCCAATTAGATGCTTAGGTTTCTCATGCTCATATTTTCACGGATTTGGGCACTCTTTCTCATCTGAAAATCACCCCAAGCTTGTTCATTTGCTTGGCACTCTTTCTAGCCTCACTCAAGTGTTTAGGGATACATGACATTTCACTCGATTTCCTCAAGGAATGAACTCTACCATAGACTTGACTATCAACCGAATCTCTACTGTATTAATGAAAGCAATTAAGAATCCAGAGGTCTTTTGCTTTGGTTGTAACGGGGCCATGGGATTAATCGTTAGGTGGGGAAATCAAGAAAAGGAAATTTCAAGAGGCTACACAGCATATCAAGCATTGCAAACATGACCTTCTAAAATACCCTTTTTGGGTTTTGATTCACTTTTCCACCTTTCTTTCTTTTTGTTTTTATCTCTCACTTTTCTTTTGTCATCCCCTTCTCCATTTTTTTTTGTTTTTCTTTTTCTTTTTATTTGAGAAGGGGAGATTTTCAATTCAGGAGAAATATTTTTCTGATTTTCTCATCCCATACTTATTCAACTACCTTTTTACCCTTTTTGTAATACTTTAGAAGGTCCTATCAAGCATCATTCAACAATATAATTCAAGGTACCAAGAAAAGTATTTCATTCTTTTAGGCTCAAAATTGGGCCACTAAGGGGTAGCATTTAGTCAATCAAAGCTCGGAAGGCCGGAAAAAATACCTAGTGCCTCAATCATTTTCAAAAATGTTTTAAAAAATTTTTAAGCTTTGAAATGGTTTCAAGTCAAGTTCTAGAGAAATACAATCCAAGAGGAATAACACTCTAACACAAAGAATGGGGTAGATATAGTGAGTACCCCTTTGGCTCAAAATCTCACATTTTGTAGTTCAAAAATCAGTGAGAAACACGAATCTACGGTACCACATGCTAGTTATCAACTACCAAAGATTATCTCAAGCATTTTCATTATTTGCCTTATCACAAGAATAAAAATTGGGTTCAACAATCCACTATCTCTATTTATTTGGCAATCAGTTATCACAATTGGATACATCATATCTAAGCAAAGGGCAATCGATTCGTGTGATCATGCAAATCTATCATGCAAAACTATATGAATGCAACATGAATAATGTAAATGCAAAATACCCCACCCCAAGCTTAAAAATTTACATTGTCCCCAATGTAAACAATCAAGTCGGAGAGAGGAGAAAAAATCGGAACGACTTACCAAGGCGGTAGAGGGTGTTGACTCTCATTCCAGTCAGAGACTTGTTTGGGAAGTACATCACGGCCGTGAGCCTCATCACGGCTAGGCCGTGATCAATTCTGGTCCTCAGGGATGGCCTGTCATGGCCGTGACCTCCATCACGGCTAGGCCGTGATGCTTTCTGCTTTTTAGGGTCTTTTTATCACGCCCGTGATGGGTATCACGGCTGGACCGTGATCCTTTCTGGTCTTCATTTTTAGTCCATCACAGTCGTGACCAGTGTCACGGCCTGGGCGTGATGGATGCTGCCTCTGCTTTTTCCTTGTCTTCTTGCTCTCCCTTCCTGAAATCACTTGGCAATTTTATTAGTAAAAGAAAACTCTCGATCTTCTCAAATTATTCAAGAGTGAAATCAAAAACAAAAACTACTAAGAAAATGAGAATAACTAAAGAGAAGGGTTAAGAAACTTGGGTTGCCTCCCAATAAGCGCTTTTTTAACGTCCCGAGCCTGACTCAAGTCACCCCTAAGGGTTAATCCGGAAGAAGATCTTGCTTCCCATGCCATGCCTTGGTCCGCTTCTTATAGGTTTTTGCCCTTTCATATGCTCGCCTGCGGTTCCCGGACAACTCATTTAAATCCAACAACCCTCTATAATCGGCACGTACTCTCCACCCCGTGATGGTCCTTGTTGGGATCGATTTATTGCTTTTATTGACCACCATGGTTGTGCCACCTTTCCTTGGGATCATATGAACTGGACCGACCCAACTACTATCTGAGATTGGATAGATGATTCCGGCCTCTAAAGGCTTAATCACCTTCTCACTCACAGCTTCTTTCAATCCTTCTTTGTTGAGCTTTTCCCTTGCACCTTCATCCTCTGGGAGACTCGGTAAGACTTCCCTGTCCTTTAACCACTCAAGATAGACCTCATCCCCCAAAGGGTCTTTTTCCTCACTATCATCATCATGGGATTTTACCAACACTTGTGCAAGTGAAGAACCATGGGCCTCTCTAGTTACCTTTGCCTTGACAGTTGAGTCCACCATATCCACTTGATACACCTCCGACCTCTCAGCAGGGTGCTTCATTGCTTCAAAGACATTGAAGACCACCTTCTCATCTTCCACCCATAGGGTGAGTTGCCCTTGTTGCACATCTATCAAGGCACGTCCAGTGTCCAAGAAGGGCCTACCCAAAATGAGAGGGATCTCGGCATCTTCATCCATATCAAGCACCACAAAGTCCGCCGGAAATATGAACTTGTCCGCCTTCACTAACAAATCTTCGACCACCCCATAAGGATATTTTATAGAACGATCGGCTAGTTGGAGTGACATCCGTGTATCTTTGACTTCTTTGATCCCCAACTTCTTCATCATAGAGAGGGGCATCAAGTTGATGCTTGCCCCTAGGTCACACAATGCCTTCCCTACGGTCATCTCCCCAATGGTGCATGGTATAGAAAAAGAACCGGGGTACTTCAACTTTGGAGGTAGTTTTCTTTGAATAATGGCACTACACTCCTCAGTCAAAGCAACCGTTTCATCATCCACTAACTTCCGCTTCTTGGAAAGAAGCTCCTTCATAAACCGGGCATAAGATGGCATTTGTTCCAAGGCTTCCGCAAATGGAATGTTAATTTGAAGCTTGCGGAAGAAATCAAGGAATTTACTGAATTGTTTATCTTGTAGAGGCTTCTTTAATCTTTCAGGATATGGTACCTTCATGTAGGGCGGGAGGTCCTGGGGTTCAACCCACTTCTTTTTTCAGAACTCTTCATCTACAAGTTTCAGCCTTCCCCCTTGCTCTGGTGCCTTGTCACTTGCCAACTCCTCTTTCTTAGGTTGCTCTTCCTCAACATGTGGTTGTTCCGGGGCCTTGTCTTCCTGAGAACTAGTTGCACCCCTGTTAGATCCCAACACCCTACCGCTTCTAGTTGTTATGGCATTGCATTGGTTCTTAGGGTTGTTCTCGGTATCACCTGGGAAAGTGCCCGGGGGACGCTCATTTAGTTGCTTTGCGAGCTGAGCTATCCGCGTCTCTAGATTATGAATTGCCTCCCTTGTATGAGTTGCCAACTTGTCAACGGTTGTGCTTGTATTGATTGACAACTTCTCAACTACTGCACTCATCTTCTCAAAAGCCAACTCCCAAGGTTGCCTTCCACCATCTGTTATTTGCAATTGATTAGGCCCCGGGAGAGCCTGATGAGTATTATGCTGATGGATTCCATAGTTTGGCCTCTGACCCTGCTGAGGTTGTTGTTGTTGGGCTATACCACCACTAGCATTACTCCAAGCGAAACCCGGATGGTCTCTCCTCATATAGCCCCTGTTCTGATTCTGACTGTAATCATTTTGTCTGTTCCTCTGATAGTTGTTCTGGGGCACGCTGTCATAGAAATTGTGGCATGAATCCACATGTTCTCGAGAGAATTTGAACGGACAGCTCTGAATGTCATGATCTCCATTACAATTATCACAACCCGGAGGCATTCCCTCGTGTATCACATTAACATTCTTGTTCCCAGACAAGGCCACAACTTGCATCTTCAATGATTTAATTTGCTCTAGAACGGCTTCCATTGTTGTAGAACTGACTGCACTTGAGGTTTCCCTACCATGGTTGTAATCGTTGTACGACATCTTCTCCAATAATGCAAGTCCATCCTCAGCTGATAAATAGGAAAATGAACTGCCAGCTGCGGCATCACAGTTCATATGGTAGGGCCCCCTTAACCCGTTAAAGAAATGTTGCACCTTGGAGACCGGGTCAAAGAAAGCCGAAGGACATCTTCTCAAGAGCACATTGTACCTCTCCCAAGCTTCATTATAGGATTCATCTTCTGTCTGCCTGAAAGAAGTGACGGCTACTCCTGCTTGTGCCACTTTCTGAGCTGGAAAATATTTGGTAAGGAACTTTTGTGCCATTTGCTCCCATGTTCTGATGCTGTTCCTATCCAAGCTGTCAAACCAATCGCGAGCGACATCCCTAAGAGAGAGAGGGAAAAGCCGCAAGCGAAACTCATATTGAGTAAATCCTCTTGTCTTTTGCATGTCACAAGCTTCAAGGAAGCGAGTGATGTGTCTATGAGGGTCTTGTTTGCCACTCCCATCAAATTGGTTCTCACGGATCTGGAATGTGACACATCCTTCCACTCTGAAGGAATCTGTATTGAGGCTGCCCCTCACGATAAAAGAATCACAATCACCCAAGTTGGGTTGATTGTACTCGAAGAGAGGCTTGTAACGAGGAGGAGGAGAAGGAGGAGGGTTTTCTTCGGCCATCCTCTCAAAATAAATTGTTTCAAGCCTCTTTCACTCTCTGGCTTCTTTCCTTAAGCGCTTCTCGGTCTTGATGATCTCCGAATCAAATAGCAAGTCCTCTTGTGAAAGGGTACCTTGCATACAAAAAGAAACAAGGCAAGACCAAGTGGAATCAAATAAGTAGAGAGTAATAAAAACATAAAAATAAAAATAGCTTAACCAAATAATCAAACTTCCTAAAAATTAGGAAAATTGGTTGTGCCAATCCTCGACAACGGCGCCAAAAAATTGTTGAGTCACCGGCAAGTGTATCGGGTCGTCGCAAGTAATAAAATAACACTGTAAGTAGTTACCAAGGTCGAACACAAGGATTGGGCTACCAATTCTACCAATTCGCAAGAAATTCGATAAGTTTGGCCAAATAACGGAAAGTGGTTGAGGTGAGAGAGAAAATAGGTCGCAAGTTCAAATCGACACGAATTAACAAATCAATTAAGAGTAAAAATCTGGATTAAAATGCCTAAGGTCACAAATCCACCTACCCAATCATGCATAGTACCCAAGTGATGATGATCCTCTCCCTAAGTTCAATTTTAATGTCAACCGGGACCCCCAAATTCTCCTAAATTCACTGTCGTGCTCAATAGGACGTATTCAACGATTGAGTTAATTACTTGCTAGGTCTCATAACTCAATAATCAAACTCGATTAAATCTTTTTCCCTATAAGGTTGCACCGATCTCCTATTCACTCTCGTGCAATATTCGATCAATGATCCCAATTCAAGTTCTAAACGTGAATTGCCTATCCAGCCTCATCATTGTTAACTAGTTAATCACGCATGCAAATGATCAACGCAATGCAATCAGAATTGGAAAACAAGAATTGAGTTAAAGGAGAGAGACATACATCACATGAACGCTACACCGCCATGGGCAGTTTCATTGATCCCTTAGACAAGGGGATTAGTTCCTCATGTTCGTGACGACAAACGAACAATCGGAATTCATCATAATTCTAAACAAGAAAAGAGAGTAGGGAGACGCAGCTCCAGAATAAGGATTAAAATAGATCTAAAAATAGTTCTGATCCAAAAAAAGTGTGTTTTGTTCTGTCTGCACCGCTTTATTTATAGGGAGGCCACGCATCACGACCGTGATGGCCATCACGGCCAGGACGTGATACGTTCTGGAATGGGCGTGTTTTCAAATCTGGAACATCACGACCGTGAGCCTCATCACGGCTAGGCCGTGATCAGTTCTGCTGACCTGTCACGGCCGTGATCTGTATCACGGGTAGGTCGTGACAGCTTCTGTCTCCACCAACTGTTCTGTCACGGCCGTGAGGGGTACCACGGCTAGGCCGTGACAGTTTCTGACTTTTACCACATGGTCTGTCACGACCGTGATGGGCATCACGGCTAGGCCGTGACAGCTTTTGAGTTTTGCCTTCTGCTCTGCTTGATCATGGCCGTGATGGTCATCACGGGCAGGCCGTGATGGGCTCTGTCTGGCTCATATTCTTCACTTTTCAAGCTCCATTCCATCAAAGCTCCATCAAGGCTAATTTCTGAGCATTTTTCCTTAAATTCCTGCAAAACAACACCAAGAAACCGCTTCACCCGTTCCAAGGGAAAAACTAACAAAAATCAACTAATTATGCCTAAACTATATGAAAATTGCATGCGAAAGTGCACATGAAATATGATGTAAAATCACACTATCAATGCGCACGGCGCAAAGTAGATAAAAGAGCTATGCTGACAAAAGGAGATGAAAGTCCGCAAGCTAAATCCTCGTTTCATGGGACCTTTCTGAATCCTTAAAAGAGTCGGGCCTGTTGCTTATCAATTGGCTCTTCCGCCACAGTTAACAAATCTCCATGATGTTTTCCATGTGTCTCAACTCAGAAAATATGTGCCTGATGAATCTCATGTGATAGCTCCCGAGTCTATACAATTGAAAGATAATATGATCTATAAGCCCAGGCATAGTCAAATCTTGGACAAGAGCACTAAGACTCTAAGGAGCAAGGTAATTCCATTGGTGGAAGTGTTATGGGAAGGATTGACTCCTGAGGTGGCTACTTGGGAGATGGAGGAGGACGTCGTGCGCCAATATACAAACCTTATTATCTAAGGTATAGTAACTTTTATGTTTTGAATATGGCATGTGTTAAAATAGTTGCGTGAGTATGAGATAAATTTCGAGGATGAAATTCCTTAAAAATGGGAGAAAGTGTAACATCCTAAAATCCCAAGTTAATTTATTTAATAAAAATAATAAGTTGTTATGAGGTTAGTGTAAAAAAAGAGAGAGAGATAGAGAGAGAATATAGTTTTCATGTAATTGTCCTTTAGGGAAAACAAAACAAAACTGGGAAGATAAGATCACGTTATCATAGTGATCAATTACTTGAATTTGGTTTTATCCAAATTCCTGGTAGTTGCACAGAATCTCATGCTAACAAATTTCAAGTTAATTTATAAGGTAATTCTTAAGTTGATAGGAAGCTTGACCCATAGTATGAAGTTGTTACCTTTAGGATTTTGGCTTTAGCCCTAAAAGACCGGCAAGAGAAACACAGTTTTGATGGGTGACTTTTTCATTTGTGGTGTTGTTTAAAGAATCGCACTGGTCAAAAAGTAATGACAAATGGAAGAAAGATTTTTCGCTGATAGTGTGATTTTACATGATATTTTCTATATACTTTTGCATGCATTTTTCATATTGATTAGGCATTCTTAGTTTGATTTTTATTAGATTTTTCCTTGGAACGGGTGAAGCGGTTTCTGTGTGTTGTTTTGCTGAAATTGAAGAAAAACTGTGCATATTTGGCTATAATGAGGCTTGGATGATTTTGGAGCTTGAAAAGAGAAGAAATTGAGCCAAGCAGAATTCTGGAGATTCGCCACGCGAGACTGGATTCGCCTCGCGACCCTGAAAGCTGACTGTGCCAGAAAATGCAAGCCTTTCTGATTCGCCCCGCGAACCTTGGCTCGCCTCGCGATTATGGAAACCAGCGCCCAGCGCCAGGAGGGGGGCGCCCAGCGCCAGAAACCAGCGCCCAGCGCTAAGGAGGCAGAGCATCAGACAGAGAGCAGTGTTTTTGGCGCCCAGCGCAGGCCAGGGGCGCCCAGCGCTGGCAGATGAGCAGAACCAGTATAAATTCTCGTTTTTGCGGTGGAATCCTGAGAGTTTTTTTTTGAGAGTTAGAGAGTTTCTAGGTTTTGAGCCAGAGGCAGGCTTGGAGGCAGCGGCTGGAAGAGGGTTCCAACCCTGAAGGGGATGTTTTCCTTGCTCCGGGACTGGAAGAAGATTGGAGGATCCTCCTATGGAGTTTGCTTCATCCCTTCTCTCTTTCTCCTTGTATTCTCTTTTTATGAGTAGTTAAATCCCTGTGTGTTGGGATTAGATGTAGCCAATTGATAATTATGTATTTATCTTGACTGATTATTCTGTGTTCATGTCTTCATATTAGTGATTAATTTTCTGTGCTTAATGCTTGTTGTGGCTAGCACCCCCTGACTCGATTAGTGTTTTGGTATGTAATGGAGACGTTCAGACGTAACCGAATTGGAATTAATCACCTAGTAACCCTTACATCTAGAGATGGAGTTTGGTTTACTAGTAATCGCGTAGTCCCTAATCCTAATGTAATTTCATTAATCTAGGCCACCTAAGAGATTAGGGTCTATTAGTGGAATTAGGCTCTTGTCATCCGAGAGATCGGGGCTTTAGTAGTTTAGTGGATTGATTTTAATATCCGGAGCATGAATGGGAGGTATCTAGTCCTGGTATTGCATGAGATAGAGGTTTGGTGAAATCTGATCCCAACATATCTTTCTGTACTTCAAGTGTTTGTTAAAAATCCCCAAAAAGACAAAAACATTTTTATTGCTTTATTTTTCTGTTTTGATCTCTCTTGATTAATAGTTTAGTCTAGATAGTTGCTGAGTTTGTGAATTGGTACTTGACATCCAATCCCCGTGGATACGATAACCGGTCTTACCACCGTATTACTTGCACGACTGGGTATACTTGCCCAGATTCGTCAACAAGTTTTTGGCGCCGTTGCCGGGGATTGGTTTTGCCAATATCATTAGTAACAGAGGAGGCAACTAATTTAGACATTTTTATTCTTTTTTATTTTTCTGTATATATTTGATCTTTTTGTTTTGAGTTGTGTTTGTGCAAGGTGGATGCAGTTCATGGACAATTGTTATTATCCACCTGATGAGGAAGCCTCAAGTCGCGCTTTGGAAGACAACTGGTGTTTGGGAGACTGCATAGAATTGATGGATCATGTTACCCCAGCACAAGTTGATTTTATGACGGGAAGGCTTATTTATAACTTCTCCGAGGAGGATTGGGAAACCTTCTGTTCATATTTACCACCTCCACCACCATGTATGATTCCCATAGAGCCACATGAAGCAGAATTTGAGAAAAATCTGGTTTTGGGAATGGATCAAAGTGAAGATGAAGTGGTGATGGGGGACAAGTCACAAGAAGAGGGAGTACTTTCCACAAGTCCTTGGGAAGTTGAAGAATGGGAATGGAAGGAGCAAACACCGTTGAAAGCTGCTCTAGAACAGTATTCCCAAGAACTATCCATCTTTGAGGCCAAGGCAAGAGCCAATTATGATTGTATCGATGCTCTGACTCAAAGCTTCAAAATGAAAGTGGGAGAGATTTTCAAACAGCTAGTACAATACCCACATGAAGCACAATTTGAGGAAAATCTGGTTTGGGAGATAGTTCAAGATGAAGACGACGTGGTAGTGGATTCCACCATGCTTGCTAAACAATCTGGAATTTCTGCACTGGACAAATATGTCGGCTTGCATGCATGTGTGGACATTGCAAAACTAACCCCTTCCACTTGTCTATCAAACTTCCTGGTGCAAATGCCATTTGACCCGCTAGGAAGTAAGGGCATTATTATAGTTGAAGAGGTCAATGGCGCTTTCACACAATGGCTGGGTGGAATTGAGGATAAAGTCATACTACTGCTACAATATCCACTCCAAGTTCCATTTGATCCGGGAGGAGGATCCTAGAAAGTCAAGCTAGTGACGTTAAAGAAGCGCTTATTGGGAGGCAACCCAACTTTTCTTAACCCTTCTCTTTAGTTAGTTTTTGTTTTTGATTTTAACCTCTTGAATAATTTGAGAAGCTCAAGAGGAAAAATAATAAATTGAGAATTGCCAAGTTTTTCAGGGTAGGAAGGAAGGAAGAGCAAGGAGAACAAGAATAAAAGTCAGCACCCATCATGGCCAGATTTTCTGACTGGAATGAGAGTCAACACCCGCTACCGCCTCGGTAAGCCGTTCCAATTTTTTTATTTTTTATTATTTTTTTTTATTTTTCTTTCCTTTTTCCATTTTGATTGTTTACATTGGGGACAATTTAAATTCTTAAGCTTGGGGTAGGGGTATTTTGTATTTGCATTTTGCATGTTGCATTCATATAGTTTTGCATGATAGTTTGCATGATCATACAATTAGATTGCCCTTGCTTAGATTTTGTATCCAATTGTGAGAACTAAGTGCCAATAATTTGTGATAGTGAATTGTTGAACCCAATTTGTTATTCTTGTGATATGGCTGCAAATGAAAATGTTTGAGATAATCTGTGATAGTTGATAATTAGCATATGGTTCTGAGGATTTGTGTTTTTCATTGATTCTGAACTAAAATGTGAGATTTTGAGCCAAAGGGGTACTCACAAAATTTTACCCCATTCTTTGTGTTAGAGTGTTATTCCTCTTGGATTGTTTTCTCTAGAACTTGACTTGAAACCATTTTAAAGCTTAAAAATTTTTTGAAAACATTTTTTGAAAAGGATTGAGGCAATATGTATGTTTTTGGCCTTCTGAGCTTTGAATGATGAAATGCTACCCCTTAGTTGCCCAATTTTGAGCTTGAAAGAAAAAAAATGCTTTTCTTGGTACCCTGGAATGTTTTGATAAATATGCTTGATAAGGGACCTTCTAAAGTATTACAAAAAGGGTGAAAAAGGTAGTTGAAAGTTTGGGAAAAGAATCAGAAAAAAAAAAATCTCTTGAGTTGAAAAATCTCCCCTTCTCTAAGAAAAAGAAAAATAAAAGAAAAAAAAAATAGAGAAGGGGATGACAAAAAGAAAAGTGAGAATTAAAAAGAAAAAGAAAGAAAAGAAAGGTGGAAAGTGAATTGAAACCCAAAAGGTATTTTAGAAGGTCATGCTTTGCAAATGTTGATATGTTGTGTAGCCTTTTGAAATATCCTTTTATGGATTTCCCCACCTAACGATTAATCCCATGGCCACGTTACAACCAAATAAAAGACCTCTTGATTCTTAATTGTTTTCATTAATAAAGTAGAGATTTGGTTGATAGTCAAGCCTATGGTAGGATTCATTCCTTGAGGAAAATTGAGTGAAATGTCTTATCCCCTAAACACTTGAGTGAGGTGAGAAAAGAGACCCAAGCAAATGAACAAGCTTGGGGTGAGCTTCAGGTGAGAAAGAGTGCCCAAATCAGTGAGAACATGAGTCTAAGGAACCTAAGCCTCTAATTGGACTTGAATTGATTGTCTCTGGCTGAATTGTTTGAATTGCCTATTAATTGGATCATTTACTCGGGTTCTTAGTTCACTATCCATGTTCTGTTTATTCTACTGGCCTTAGTGATTGCTTGAGGACAAGCAATTGAATAAGCTTGGGGTGATTTGATAGTGTGATTTTACATGATATTTTCTATATACTTTTGCATGCATTTTTCATATTGATTAGGCATTCTTAGTTTGATTTTTATTAGATTTTTCCTTGGAACGGGTGAAGCGGTTTGTGTGTTGTTTTGCAGAAATTGAAGAAAAACAGTGCATATTTGGCTATAATGAGGCTTGGATGATTTTGGAGCTTAAATAGAGAAGAAATTGAGCCAAGCAGAATTCTGGAGATTCGCCACGCGAGACTGGATTCGCCTCGCAACCCTGAAAGCTGACTGTGCCAGAAAATACAAGCCTTTCTGGTTCGCCCTGCGAACCTTGGCTCGCCTCGCGATTATGGAAACCAGCGCCCAGCGCCAGGAGGGGGGCGCCCAGCGCCAGAAACCAGCGCCCAGCGCTAAGGGCGAGAGCATCGAGACGAGAGAGATGTTTTGGCGCCCAGCGCGAGGCCGGGCGCCCAGCGGCAAGCGCAGAGATGAGCAGAACCAGTATAAATTCTCGTTTCTGCGGTGGAATCTGGAGAGTTTTTTTTTAGAGTTAGAGAGTTTCTAGGTTTTGAGCCAGAGGCAGACTTGGAGGCTGCGGCTGGAAGAGGGTTCCAACCCTGAAGGGGATGTTTTCCTTGCTCTGGGACTGGAAGAAGATTGGAGGATCCTCCTATGGAGTTTGCTTCATCCCTTCTCTCTTTCTCTTTGTATTCTCTTTTTATGAGTAGTTAAATCCCTGTGTGTTGGGATTAGATGTAGCCAACTGATAATTATGTATTTATCTTGACTGATTATTCTGTGTTCATGTCTTCATATTAGTGATTAATTTTCTGTGCTTAATGCTTGTTGTGGCTAGCACCCCCATGACTCGATTAGTGTTTTGGTATGTAATGGAGACGTTCGTATCAGAACCGGAATTGGAATTAATCACCTAGTAACCCTTACATCTAGAGATGGAGTTTGGTTTACTAGTAATCGCGTAATCCCTAATCCTAATGCAATTTCATTAATCTAGGCCACCTAAGAGATTAGGGTCTATTAGTGGAATTAGGCTCTTGTCATCCGAGAGATCAGGGCTTGAGTAGTTTAGTGGATTGATTTTAATATCTGGAGCATGAATGGGAGGTATCTAGTCCTGGTATTGCATGAGATAGAGGTTTGGTGAAATCGGATCCCAACATATCTTTCTGCACTTCAAGTGTTTGTTAAAAATCCCCAAAAAGATAAAAACATTTTTATTGCTTTATTTTTCTGTTTTGATCTCTCTTGATTAATAGTTTAGTCTAGATAGTTGCTGAGTTTGTGAATTGGTACTTGACATCCAATCCCCGTGGATACGATAACCGGTCTTACCACCGTATTACTTGCACGACTGGGTATACTTGCCCAGATTCGTCAACACTCGCCAAGAGTCAGCATTGAAATTCCTGCAATCCGGGTGGCTAGACCACATTTTGTGAAATTTAAACCTAGAACCAAACTGTTTATCCTCATTTTTCAAGGACAAAAGGAGAGGGAAGTGGTCAGACTTGGCTCTGGCAAGAGTGCAGCAAGAAACATTGTTCCAAAGATCAAGCATCTCATTGTTACATAAGGATCTATCTAATCTCCTCTCCGTGTAGCCGTTACCTAGCCTACCGTTGGACCAAGTGAAAGGGGATCCCCTTGTGTCGATGTGAATGACGTTGGAAGAATCAGTCCATGATCTAAAATCTTCACAGGATAATTTAGAGGGCAAGGACTTACCCCTATGCTCATGAGAACCCAAGACACAATTAAAATCCCCTATGTAACACCAAGGGACACGAAGAGATTGCTGAAGCGTGGAAAACTCAGACCAAAGCAGACTCCTCTTAATATAATTTGTTGAAGCATACACTGCTGAAATCACCATTCGCTTACCATCAACATCCACAGAACATGTCACCTGCTGATCAGAGCTAGATAAGATAGTTGGAGAGAATAAGGTTGTACAAAGACACCCTAGGTTTGGCATGTTATTGCCCCTGTCTTTAACAGCAAAAAACCTCAAATTCAGCTCCTTCAAAAAACTGGCAAGCAGTTGTTGACGAGTAATCCAAGGTTCAGAAATGAACACCATGTATGGTTTATGCATAGAGCATAACTTCTTTAGAACCAACCTAGTCTCGAGGTTAGCAATGCCTCTAGCATTCCAATACAAAATCTGCATTAAGTAAAGTTTTGAGGACCACCCCTATCACGGGCCTTCTTAGCATTAGCCTGCTGAATTTGAAGCTGCTTCTTTTTCAGCTTCTTCATTTGTGATTTTGAGCGTACCACAGTGAAGTCAGTATCTTGTTCCAAATTAGCTTTAGCATCATCAATATACTGATTTGGGACAATCTGCTGAAGAGGAACTGAGTCATCAGGGCCATCCCCCTCCTCCTCTACTTGCGCGCTCCACAGCTTACCAACAATTTGCATATCTTTGGTAACTGCAGGGTTGGAATTCGTAAAAGGAGTTGTAGCAAGGTGCACAAAATCTGAAGCAGACTGAGCATCTGTGTCCAAATCCGTCTCAGGGACCTGGTAAGAAGACACATCCTTTGAATGATGAATTGAGGGAGTGCCTAAAATAGAAAAGACATTGTAGAATGCCTCTGTTGTTCCAATACAACCAATGGAATGAGCATTGTCCTTGTTAGTGTCCACATCCATAATAGATTCACTAACCGGACCAATGAGAGGATTGTTGTCCATATGAGGGGTCAACTGAAATAGGGATGTTGTTAACCCCAACCAAATCAGTTCGATCAACCTCTTCAACCTCCATAAGCCATCTCGGATCTTGTTTGATATCACTGACCAACACCTGCTTACCTCTACCAGTGCCTACAGGTTCATTCTGCACTAATGCCTCTTTTCCTTTTCCTGCTTTCTGCTTAGCAACAAATCTGGAAACAACACGAGCAGGCTGTCTATCAGAAACAGCAGGTTTACCACGATTTGCAGCATCACCAGTCTTTTTGTAGGAAGATAGTGAGTGGCCAATGGAATTACAAGAAGTGCAGAATTCGGGGAGGTTTTCATATTCTATATCCACCAGGAATTCAAAATCCTCTCTCTCAACCATCACTTTGTTTCACGGCACAGTTTTCAGATCAAGGTCAATGAGAACACGAGCATAGTGACCAAAACTACGCTCAATAGTGAACTTACAGGTTGTGACATCCAAGCAGATAGGAGAACCTATGTTGCCCGCTATAGCAAAGATGATCTTATGTCTCCAATATTCTTGTGCCAAACCCGAAATCCGAATCCAACATTGTGTTGATGTTTATTTTTGAATGGCCGGTTTAAAATCAGGAGACCATGCAAATAGGTGCAAAAAACCTGGTTTTAAATTCCAGGATGTGACAGACCTTACCCTTTGAAGGTCGTCTAGTGAAGAAAAGGAAAACTCGTAATAGCCCTTACCAAGAGAGATCACACCCCATGGCCCCAGGGGTTTCCATAATGATGATAGCTTGCCTTTCAAGGCATCAACCCTAAATGGGGTATCTCCCTTAGAAAGAATAATACGGCCGTGGAGGTGATTCCTGCAATCATCAAGACCAGCCTTGTACTCATCTTCAGGAATTTTTATTACAATCTGATCCCCTTTGATGCGAGGTTTAGGAAGTTGGTTGTGTGGAACATCACAAATGTTTGAGCGCCTCAACGAAGGTCTTTTGCTGTGGAGAAGGCTGTGATGGTTCTTGTGAGACATCCTTTACTGGGGACGCAAGAGGCAAGCGAGAGCTTGAAGGAGACAAGGGGGCGAGAAAGGGCCATGGGCAGACCGCCATGATCAACCACTAAGCAGCCTCACAAGCTTTAGCATAAATGGATTGCATGATAAATATTGATTTTTTATGATTTCCCCTAATGATTTGAAAATTGAAAATTGATCCCCATGTGAAAAATTGAAAATTGAACTTTGAGAAATTTTATTGTGATTGCATAATTTATGATAAGTTCGGGGTGAAGGGATGCACATATTAGGGATTGTATCTCGGTCAAACAATTTGCGAAAAATATCCAGGTGAGGAATTTGAGCCTCCAACATTTTTTTTAAATTGTGTGAATCACTTTTAAGTTGCACTTTCCTGGATTTGCTTGAATCTCGTCATGGTTTACATGGTTATATGTTTGCATCAAATGATTTAGGCAATTTTCTTTGAAATAGATACTTGGCCTAAAAAGAACCGTCCCTAATGCATGTTCCCTAGTTAGCCACATTGAGCCTAATAGCCTATTGTTTCTTGATGACCGTATGTTATAAGCCAAAAATCCGGAAAAACCATGTTAACCCGATCTTAGGATTTAGGAGAGCATGGATGCTTAGCAAGACAAGGGTTGAAGGAAACTAAGTTTAGGGTGGCTACAAGGATATGATATGTTGTTTTGGATTGAGAAAAAGAAAAAATATATAGGTTGAAGCCAAAGGCAAAGGGAAAAAGAAAAGGAAGAAAAATAAAGAAATGGCAAAAAAGGGCAAAATAAAAGGGTGTCAAAGAAAATAGGTTGTAGTCACCCAAAGCGTCAAAAAGAAAAATGGAAAAAGGATTTAGAGTGAAAATAATAGTGTACAAAGCTTCATGCTCTCTTAATTCCTAGGGATGTAAAGCCAAGCACCTTTGTATATCCTACATTTAGCCAGGCCACATTACAACCTACGAAAGACCTTTTGATGATGCATGCATGTTTTCGTGGGAACTTTGTTTGAGATGAAAATCAAATTCATGGAAAGTTCTCTTGAAACGTGAAATTGAGTGAAAGTTGATAGCCTAGACAAATTGAGCGAATGAGTGAATTATTAAATGCCCTTGTGAGGAAGGCAAATGTTTGAAATTGGTGATCTCCCTTTTGTGTGTAACTCGAACCCTTTACTTAGATTAATAATTGCATGAATGGTTAAAATCTCAATTGTTTAAAGTAAATGAATGTGGGGATTACATTGATGTAAATGGGCAAACATTGAAGAAAAATTGAATTGATAAAATTGCATGAAATTTGTGCGAGATTAATTGAGTCCATTGAGCTTACCCAATTCAGAGTCTTTTTGAGTTTTAGTTTGCTTGAGGACAAGCAAAGTTTAAGTTTGGGGTATTTTGATAATCTACTGTCTTGTCGTGTTGTATCTATTATTTTAGAACGGATTTCATCAATTAAATTTTGTTGAATGCTTGATTTAGCCCAAATTAGACTTTGTTTTCCTATTTTAGTTATTTTGAGTCAATGTCTGCATTTAATTGATTTTAATTAGAACTTAATTGATTTTCTCAAGATTTTCTTACTTTTATTTTTAGGAAAGGAAAAAGAAGAAGGATTGAAATTAAATTGAAGATTGCTAAGTAAATTGCAAGGGCCCACATGATGGATTTGAATCCAAATCAATTTGAATTTGGATTATTATGATTAAAATATAATTCAATTGGCAGTGAGATAAAGATTAGATCCAAATCAAATTGGATTTGGATAATAATTGCCTATCACAACAACAAAGGATATGATAAGATTTGGCAATTAATTTGGAGATATTGATTTGACAATTAAATATGAAGATTAAAATGCTCAGGACCAATTATGTTGGAGTTTGCATGAAGTCGAAGCTTGAAATACAAGAAAAATGAGTCAAACAGAGCCCATCACGGCCATGATCGAGCAGGGCTGAAAAAGAAAGAAGAACACAAAGTCAGAACCTGTCACGACCGTGACAGGCCATCACTGCCAAGTTTTCCAAGACAGAATATGTCACGGCCGGGCCGTGACCGCCATAACGGCCGTGACGCGCAATATCTGGAATTTTAAAACCTGATATGATCTGATTTTGTAATTGCTTGGGATTCAAGTTACCCTACTCTATAAATAGAGCAATTAGGCTCAAAAATAGGATCACTTGGGCTGCTACCTCAGGCAAAAACTAGGATTTCTCTTCTTCTCCAATTTCTTCTTCTCTCTTAGGTTTTCTTTTATGCTTTTGTTAATCAAGTTTGCTATGAACATGGCAATGCTTGAGTAGTCTTTTTATTTCTAGGAATTGGGGCTATGCCCAAGATTTGTTTTATGCTATGAATTGACGTTTTACTTCTTGTTAATTTCAATTCGCTTTCGATTTAATTCCTATTGCATGAATTACTTGTGAATCTGGTGCGCACTTATTTGCATGTCATAGATACTCTAAGGAGGAACCTAGTGGTGAACTTAGGTATTGGATCTATAGGGATTGAACTTAGGACTTAAATCGTGAGAGTTATAAGCGGTCCTTCGAGGGTTCACTGAGTTGTCACAAAGCTTAAAGGGTTCGATTTATATCCAATTACCACGAGAGTAGGGGTTGCTTTAATCGGGCACAGTTCTTGTATCCTGAGAGGGAACATTAACTTATTTAGGATAAATTCACCTTCAAAGCAAATTTCGATAATTAACAAGAGGGGTAGTCAATTTAGTAACATGAGCAGTCTTGTCGATAACCCAACTCCTGGAAATCTCTTTTAATTTAAAAATCCCAAAAATATTTGATTTTATTTTATTGTTACTTTTATTTTCTTGAAATCTATTCACACTTATTTCTTAATCTAAAACAGTTGTTTAATTTGTGAAGTGGTACTTGGTTTCCCAATCCCTAAGTTCGATGCTCGGTTTCTAACCGTTTTATTATTACTTGCTTCGATCCGATACGCTTGCCGGAGCCCATAAAGTTATTGGCGCCGTTGTCGGGGATTGGCAATACCAATATCATTAGTAACAAAGGAGGCAACTACTTTAGACTTTTTAATTTTTAATTGTATATATTTGACCTTTTCTTTTGAGTTTTGTTTGTGCAATGTTGATGAAACACAAGGACTATCGTTAATATCCAACTTGGGAATATCAACTTGATTGGATCGTGTTTGATGGTATCACTGATAAGCACATGAAGATATACTCCAAAGAGGAATGGAGACCCTATTTGTCATCCTTACAACCACCACCAGACATTAAGCTGGATCCCGAGGTGCTGGAATCAATTGGGATATAGATGCTCAACATTTGATCCAAAGCATAGAGCGCAGTAAGGAGGGATTTAGTGGCATGATTAAAAGGCATAAAATGCGTAATAAACGTTCTCAATTGGTAACGGAGATGCCAAGTAACAACTTTCAGAGGTTAGAAGAGCAAGCTGGCGAATTTTCTAAATTGCTAGCTGAAAAGCCGTACGAGACTCAAATTGAAGAGAATGTTGTTGCCAATATGGACTTAAATGAAGATGAAGTCATGGTGGAAGATGATTTAAGAGGAGACGATCATGAAGCGGAGTGCAAGGAGGAATTATCCCCCATTATTCCTTTGCAAGGTATGATTAAGAAGAATCATGTAGAAAACTCTTCCTTCACCATTCCTACTGAGGAGCCTAGAAATCCCGAGTTAGATAAATATGTTGGTTTGCATGCATGTGTGGATGCTACAAAGTTGGTGCCTTCAATTTGCCTATCACATTACTTAGTAAAAATACCAACTTTGGAGTTCAAGTCATTACCTGAGAATTGGGAGTTTTCATCAACAACGGCAAAGGCTCTAAGTTCGCCTCAAGAAGTTATGGTTCTAGTACTTCATGGAGAAACTAATTACATAAAGGCCATTCTTGGAGTAGGTGACTTACCATTTGACTCGGGAGGAAGTGAGCTCATCATATCACTTAAAGAAGTCAATAAAATCTCATCACACTTGCTTCTTCCATCTCCACTCCACAAGTCATGGGATCCGGGAGGAAGGTCCTACATCTTGGGCATCTCTTGATCTTTTTACCATAGGCTATGGGATCCGGGTGGAAGCGTCTTCAATGAGTTTTTCTAAACCCTTTTCTTTTTAATTATTTTGCTTTTCTTTACTTGAGTCATATGTGTGTGAGTCTTATGTTAGTGAGCTTGAATTTTTTTTTTTTTAGCAAAAAGGCATGCAAAGGCATCACAAAAGAGCAAGACATCCCAACTAGGTTGGCACCCCAAGCTCTACCAATCAACTGCAGTAAACCTAAATAATATTAAAGGAAGAGAAAGAGTACATAGAAACATGGGGGGACATGAACCAAACCCATGAGGAACTAATGAAACCTATAATTAGGTAAGCCAACCCTATTCCTAAAAAAATCTTCCTTAATAAAATCAGGAATAACATCCCACCAGACTAAGCCAGAAACACTATTGCCGTAGCTAGCTAACTTGTCATCACAATGATTACCCTCCCGATAAATATGGGAGACAATGAATTGCATTTGCTTAGTGAGAAATACACAATTGCACAATCTATTTCTAATCTTCCAAGGGACAATGTTGATGTTATCAAAAGCAGCCACCACAATTTGTGAGTCACTTTCCAACCAAAGATAATGCCAACCCTTCTTGAAAGCAAGCTCAATACAGAACATAGCTCCTTGCAATTCGGCAAGCAGAGAGGACTGAGAGCCAAGGTTGATATTAAAACCACCTAAAAAGTCCGAATTACAATCTCGAAAAAGACCACCACAGGATGTCGGACCAGTAGGACCAGGAGCACTTCCATCGGAGTTGCATTTCACCATGTTTCTTAGAGGGGGATGCCAATTCACCTCTTTTATCCGAGGAGTAGGGGCAGGGTGACATTGCACATTGAAGCTCTTTAAGAAGGTGAATTCAGAGATGGAGTTAGACATCGTGCCTCTGCTATACTTACCGGACAGATAAACATTCGAGTGGACTAAGGCCATAGCTGATTTGACTGACTTAATCTTATTCTCAAACCTGGCTCTATTTCTGCAAAGCCACACGACATAAATAATGTTAAGAATACCCGCAATTATCATATCCTGGACCTGCGAGCTCCAACCTTTGCTGCAGACAAAGATAACCGCATCAAAAGAAGAGCAGTCAATAGAGCAATTCAGATTGATCATGAACCATTGCCAAAGAGATTTAGCAAATTGACCTTCTAAGAATAGATGCTTTGTAGTTTCAAAAGCCCGCTCACAAAGGCTGCACATAGAGACCACAATGCAGCCTCTGCCTTGCAGATTTTCATCAGTGGGCATTTTATTGTTCATGATCCTCCAAAGAATAAAGGATTTTGAGGGAGGAACACATCGATTCCAAATCAACTTTGTCCACGGAAGAACCTGGCCACCTGGATTATGAAAGGTGAAAGCTTCCTTGAAGCTAAGGGAACCCGAATCTGTGCTAGACCACACCAGATGATCACTACTTGGAGAAAAAGGAATAACAGTACAGTTGATCGCCTCTTTGAGATCAGGGGATTTAAGGAGAAGAGCACTAGGGTGTTAGTGTGATTTTACATCATATTTCATGTGCACTTTCGCATGCAATTTTCATATAGTTTAGGCATAATTAGTTGATTTTTGTTAGTTTTTCCCTTGGAACGGGTGAAGCGGTTTCTTGGTGTTGTTTTGAAGGAATTTAAGGAAAAATCCTCAGAAATTAGCCTTGATGGAGCTTTGATGGAATAGAGCTTGAAAAGTGAAGAATATGAGTCAGACAGAGACCATCACGGCCTGGCCGTGATGACCATCACGGCCATGATCAAGCAGAGCAGAAGGCAAAAGTCAAAAGCTGTCACGGCCTAGCCGTGATGCCCATCACGGCCGTGACAGACCATGTGGTAAAAGTCAGAAACTGTCACGGCCTAGCCGTGGTACCCCTCACGGTCGTGACAGAACAGTTGGTGGAGACAAGCTGTCACGGCCTACCCGTGATACAGATCACGGCCGTGACAGGTCAGGCAGAACTGATCACGGCCTAGCCTTGATGAGGCTCACGACCGTGATGTTCCAGATTTGAAAGCACGACCATTCCAGAATGCGTCACGGCCTGGCCGTGATGGCCATCACGGCCGTGACGCGTGGCCTCCCTATAAATAAAGCGGTGCAGACAGAACAAAACACACTTTTTTTGGATCAGAGCTATTTTTAGATCTATTTTAATCCTTATTCTGGAGCTGCGTCTCCCTACTCTCTTTTCTTGTTTAGAATTATGATGAATTCCGATTGTTCGTTTGTCGTTACAAACATGAGGAACTAATCCCCTTGTCTAAGGGATCAATGAAACCGCCCATGGCGGTGTAGCGTTCATGTGATGTATGTCTATCTCCTTTAACTCAATTCTTGTTTTCCAATTCTGATTGCATTGCGTTGATCATTTGCATGCGTGATTAACTAGTTAACGATGATGAGGCTTGATAGGCAATTCACGTTTAGAACTTGAATTGGGATCATTGATCGAATATTGCACGAGAGTGAATAGGAGATCGGTGCAACCTTATAGGGAACAAGATTTAATCGAGTTTGATTATTGAGTTATGAGACCTAGCAAATAATTAACTCAATCGTTGAATACGTCCTATTGAGCACGACAGTGAATTTAGGAGAATTTGGGGGTCCCGGTTGACATTAAAATTGAACTTAGGGAGAGGATCATCATCACTTGGGTACTATGCATGATTGGGTAGGTGGATTTGTGACCTTAGGCGTTTTAATCCAGATTTTTACTCTTAATTGATTTGTTAATTCGTGTCGATTTGAACTTGCGATCCTATTTTCTATCTCACCTCAACCACTTTCCGTTACTTGGCCAAACTTATCAAATTTCTTGCGAATTGGTAGAATTGGTAGCCCAATCCTTGTGTTCGACCTCGGCAACTACTTACTGTGTTATTTTATTACTTGCGACGACCCGGTACACTTGTCGGTGACTCAACAAGTTTTTGGCGCCGTTGTCGGGGATTGGCACAACCAATTTTCCTAATTTTTAGGAAGTTTGATTATTTGGTTAAGCTGTTTTTATTTTTATTTTTCTGTTTTTATTTCTCTCTACTTCTTTGATTCCACTTGGTCTTGCCTTGTTTCTTTTTGTATGCAAGGTACCCTTTCACAAGAGGACTTGCTATTTGATTCGGAGATCACCAAGACCGAGAAGCGCTTAAGGAAAGAAGCCTGAGAGCGAAAGAGGCTTGAGGCAATTGATTTTGAGAAGATGGCCGAAGAAAACCCTCCTTCTACTCCTCCTCGTTACAAGCCTCTCTTCGAGTACAATCAACCCAACTTGGGTGATTGTGATTCTTCTATCGTGAGGGGCAGCCTCAATACAGATTCCTTCAGAGTGGAAGGATGTGTCACATTCCAGATCCGTGAGAACCAATTTGATGGGAGTGGCAAACAAGACCCTCATAGACACATCACTCGCCTCCTTGAAGCTTGTGACATGCAGAAGACAAGAGGAGTTACTCAAGATGAGTTTCACTTGCGGCTTTTCCCTCTCTCTCTTAGGGATGTCGCTCGCGATTGGTTTGACAGCTTGGATAGGAATAGTATCAGAACATGGGAGCAAATGGCATAAAAGTTCCTTACCAAATATTTTCCTCCTCAGAAAGCGGCACAAGCAAGAGTAGCCGTCACTTCTTTCAGGCAGACAGAAGATGAATCCTATAATGATGCTTGGGAGAGGTACAATGTGCTCTTGAGAAGATGTCCTTCGGCTTTCTTTGACCCGGTCTCCAAGGTGCAACATTTCTTTAACGGGTTAAGGGGGCGCTACCTGATGAACTGTGATGCCGCAGCTGGCGGTTCATTTTCCTATTTATCAGCTGAGGATGGATGGGCATTATTGGAGAAGATGTTGTACAACGATTACAACCGTGGTAGGGAAACCTCAAGTGCAGTCAGTTCTGCAACAATGGAAGCCGTTCTAGAGCAAATTAAATCGTTGAAGATGCAAGTTGCGGCCTTGTCTGGGAACAAGAATGTTAATGTGATACACGAGGGAATGCCTCCGGGTTGTAATAATTGTAATAGAGATCATTACATTCAGAGCTGTCCATTCAAATTCTCTCGAGAACATGTGGATTCATGCCACAATTTCTATGACAGTGTGCCCCAGAACAACTATCATAGGAACAGACAGAATGATTACAGTCAGAATCAGAACAGGGGCTATATGAGGAGAGACCATCCGGGTTTCGCTTGGAGTAATGCTAGTGGTGGTCTAGCCCAACAACAACAACCTCAGCAGGGTCAGAGGCCAAACTATGGAATCCATCAGCATAATACTCAGCAGGCTCTCCCGGGGCCCAATCAATTGCAAATAACAGATGGTGGAAGGCAACCTTGGGAGTTGGCTTTTGAGAATATGAGTGCAGTAGTTGAGAAGTTGTCAATCAATACAAGCACAGCCGTTGACAAGTTGGCAAATCATACAGGGGCGACAATTCAGAATCTAGAGACGCAGATAGCTCAGCTCGCAAAGCAACTAAATGAGCGTCCCCCAGGCACTTTCCCAGGTGATACCGAGAACAACCCTAAGAACCAATGCAATGCCATAACAACTAGAAGCGGTAGGGTGTTGGGATCTAACAGGGGTGCAACTAGTTCTCAGGAAGACAAGGACCCGGAACAACCACATGTTGAGGAAGAGCAACCTAAGAAAGAGGAGTTGGCAAGTGACAAGGCACCGGAGCAAGGGGAAGGCTGAAACTTGTAGATGAAGAGTTCCGAAAAAAGAAGTGGGTTGAACCCCAGGACCTCCCGCCCTACATGAAGGTACCAAATCCTGAAAGATTAAAGAAGCCTCTACAAGATAAACAGTTCAGTAAATTCCTTGATGTCTTCCGCAAGTTTCAAATTAACATTCCATTTGCGGAAGCCTTGGAACAAATGCCATCTTATGCCCGGTTTATGAAGGAGCTTCTTTCCAAGAAGCGGAAGTTAGTGGATGATGAAACGGTTGCTTTGACTGAGGAGTGTAGTGCCATTCTTCAAAGAAAACTACCTCCAAAGTTGAAGGACCCCGGTTCTTTTTCTATACCATGCACCATTGGGGAGATGACCGTAGGGAAGGCATTGTGTGACCTAGGGGCAAGCATCAACTTGATGCCCCTCTCTATGATGAATAAGTTGGGGATCAAAGAAGTCAAAGATACACGGATGTCACTCCAACTAGCCGATCGTTCTATAAAATATCCTTATGGGGTGATCGAATATTTGTTAGTGAAGGTGGACAAGTTCATATTTCCGGCGGACTTTGTGGTGCTTGATATGGATGAAGATGCCGAGATCCCTCTCATTTTGGGTAGGCCCTTCTTGGCCACTGGGTGTGCCTTGATAGATGTGCAACAAGGGAAACTCACCCTAAGGGTGCAAGATGAGAAGGCGGTCTTCAATGTCTTTGAAGCAATGAAGCACCCTGCTGAGAGGTCGGAGGTGTATCGAGTGGATATGGTGGACTCAACTGTCAAGGCAAAGGCAACTAGAGAGGCCCATGGTTCTTCACTTGCACAAGTGTTGGTAAAATCCCATGATGATGACAGTGAGGAAAAAGACCCTTTGGGGGATGAGGTCTATCTTGAGTGGTTAAAGGACAGGGAAGTCTTACCGAGTCTCCCAGAGGATGAAGGTGCAAGGGAAAAGCTCAACAAAGAAGGATTGAAAGAAGCTGTGCGTGAGGAAGTGATTAAGCCTTTAGAGGCCGGAATCATCTATCCAATCTCGGATAGTAGTTGGGTCGGTCCAGTTCATATGATCCCAAGGAAAGGTGGCACGACCATGGTGGTCAATAAAAGCAATAAATCGATCCCAACAAGGACCATCACGGGGTGGAGAGTACGTGCCGATTATAGAGGGCTATTGGACTTAAATGAGTTATCCGGGAACCGCAGGCGAGCATATGAAAGGGCAAAAACCTACAAGAAGCGGACCAAGGCATGGCATGGGAAGCAAGATCTTCTTCCCGATTAACCCTTAGGGGTGACTTGAGTCAGGCTCGGGACGTTAAACAAGCGTTTATTGGGAGGCAACCCAAGTTTCTTAACCCTTCTCTTTAGTGATTCTCATTTTCTTAGTAGTTTTTGTTTTTGATTTCACTCTTGAATAATTTGAGAAGATCAAGAGTTTTCTTTTACTAATAAAATTGCCAAGTGATTTCAGGAAGGGAGAGCAAGAAGACAAGGAAAAAGTAGAGGCAGCATCCATCATGCCCAGGCCGTGACACTGGTCACGACCGTGATGGGCTAAAAATGAAGACCAGAAAGGATTACGGCCCAGTCGTGATACCCATCACGGGCGTGATGGAAAGACCCTGAAAAGCAGAAAGCATCACGGCCTAGCCGTGATGGAGGTCACAGCCGTGACAGGCCAGCCCTGAGGACCATAATTGATCACGGCCTAGCCGTGATGAGGCTCACGACCGTGATGTACTTCCCAAACAAGTCTCTGACTAGAATGAGAGTCAACACCCGCTACCGCCTTGGTAAGTCGTTCCGATTTTTTCTCCTCTCTCCGACTTGATTGTTTACATTGGGGACAATGTAAATTTTTAAGCTTGGGGTGGGGTATTTTGCATTTACATTATTCATGTTGCATTCATATAGTTTTGCATGATAGATTTGCATGATCACACGAATCGATTGCCCTTTGCTTAGATATGATGTATCCAATTGTGATAAATGAGTGCCAAATAAATAGAGATAGTGGATTGTTGAACCCAATTTTTATTCTTGTGATAAGGCAAATAATGAAAATGCTTGAGATAATCTTTGATAGTTGATAACTAGCATGTGGTCCCGTAGATTCGTGTTTCTCACTGATTTATGAACTACAGAATGTGAGATTTTGAGCCAAAGGGGTACTCACTATATCTACCCCATTCTTTGTGTTAGAGTGTTATTCCTCTTGGATTGTATTTCTCTAGAACTTGACTTGAAACCATTTCAAAGCTTAAAAATTTTTGAAAACATTTTTGAAAATGATTGAGGCACTAGGTATTTTTTCCGGCCTTCCGAGCTTTGATTGACTAAATGCTACCCCTTAGTTGCCCAATTTTGAGCCTAGAAGAATGAAATACTTTTCTTGGTACCTTGAATTATATTGTTGAATGATGCTTGATAGGATCTTCTAAAGTATTACAAAAAGGGTAAAAAGGTAGTTGAATAAGTATGGGATGGGAAAATCAGAAAAATATTTCTCCTGAATTGAAAATCTCCCCTTCTCAAATAAAAATAAAAAGAAAAACAAAAAAAATGGAGAAGGGTATGACAAAATAAAAGTGAGAGATAAAAACAAAAAGAAATAAAGAAAGGTGGAAAAGTGAATCAAAACCCAAAAAGGGTATTTTAGAAGGTCATGTTTGCAATGCTTGATATGCTGTGTAGCCTCTTCAAATTTCCTTTTCTTGATTTCCCCACCTAATGATTAATCACATGGCCCCGTTACAACCAAAGCAAAAGCCCTCTGGATTCTTAATTGCTTTCATTAATACAGTAGAGATTTGGTTGATAGTCAAGTCTATGGTAGAGTTCATTCCTTGAGGAAATCGAACGAAATGTCATGTATCCCTAAACACTTGAGTGAGGCTAGAAAGAGTGCCAAGCAAATGAACAAGCTTGGGGTGATTTTCATGTGAGAAAGAGTTCCCAAATCAGTGAAAATATGAGCCAAAGAAACCTAAGCGTCTAATTGGACTTGAATTGATTGTCTCTTCGTAAATTATTTGAATTGCCTATTACTTTGATCAGCATAATACTCGGGTTCTAAATCACACTATCCATACTTTTTGATCTTCTGGCCTTAGTGTTTGCTTGAGGACAAGCAAGTTTTAAGCTTGGGGTGATTTGATAGTGTGATTTTACATCATATTTCTTGTGCACTTTCGCATGCAATTTTCATATAGTTTAGGCATAATTAGTTGATTTTTGTTAGTTTTTCCCTTGGAACGGGTGAAGCGGTTTCTTGGTGTTGTTTTGCAGGAATTTAAGGAAAAATGCTCAGAAATTAGCCTTGATGGAGCTTTGATGGAATAGAGCTTGAAAAGTGAAGAATATGAGCCAGACAGAGCCCATCACAGCCTGGCCGTGATGACCATCACGGCCATGATCAAGCAGAGCAGAAGGCAAAAGTCAGAAGCTGTCACGGCCTAGCCGTGATGCCCATCACGGCCGTGACAGACCATGTGGTAAAAGTCAGAAACTGTCACGGTCTAGCCGTGGTACCCCTCACGGCCGTGACAGAACAGTTGGTGGAGACAGAAGTTGTCACGGCCTACCCGTGATACAGATCACGGCCGTGATAGGTCAGGCAGAACTGATCACGGCCTAGCCGTGATGAGGCTCACAACCGTGATGTTCCAGATTTGAAAGCGCGCCCATTCCAGAACGCGTCACAGCCTGGCCGTGATGGCCATCACGACGGTGACGCGTGGCCTCCCTATAAATAAAGCGGTGCAGATAGAATAAAACACGCTTTTTTTGGATCAGAACTATTTTTAGATCTATTTTAATCCTTATTCTGAAGCTGCGTCTCCCTACTCTCTTTTCTTGTTTAGAATTATGATGAATTCCAATTGTTCGTTTGTCGTTACGAACATGAGGAACTAATCCCCTTGTCTAAGGGATCAATGAAACCGCCCATGGCGGTGTAGCGTTCATGTGATGTATGTCTCTCTCCTTTAACTCAATTCTTGTTTTCCAATTCTGATTGCATTGTGTTGATCATTTGCATGCGTGATTAACTAGTTAACGATGATGAGGCTTGATAGGAATTCACGTTTAGAACTTGAATTGGGATCATTGATCGAATATTTCACGAGAGTGAATAGGAGATCGGTGCAACCTTATAGGGAACAAGATTTAATCGAGTTTGATTATTGAGTTATGAGACCTAGCAAGTAATTAACTCAATCGTTGAATACGTCCTATTGAGCACGACAGTGAATTTAGGAGAATTTGGGGGTCCCTGTTGACATTGAAATTGAACTTAGGGAGAGGATCATCATCACTTGGGTACTATGCATGATTGGGTAGGTGGATTTGTGACCTTAGGCATTTTAATCCAGATTTTTACTCTTAATTGATTTGTTAATTCGTGTCGATTTGAACTTGCGATCCTATTTTCTCTCTCACCTCAACTACTTTCCGTTACTTGGCCAAACTTATCGAATTTCTTGCGAATTGGTAGAAATTGTAGCCCAATCCTTGTGTTCGACCTCGGTAACTACTTATCGTGTTATTTTATTACTTGCGATGACCCGGTACACGTGTTGGTGACTCAACATAGGGACACACCAATTACCATCAATGATGAAATCTGAGACTTTAGCTGACATACCAGCACGCGCATCATGAGGAATATTTAGGTACTCTGAGACGGATTTAGGCAGCCATTTATCGACCCAAAAGTTGATGCTCCTACCATTCCCCAAATTCCAAGAGACATTCTCCAAAACCTCAACCAAGTAGCACTTAATTCCAAGTCAAAGAGAAGAGGAAATGTGGTGGCTGATAGCTCTGTTATGCCGAATGGTTCTAGATTTAAGCAAAGTAGACCATTCATTCTTTGAAGAAACAAAATCCCTGCTCAGCTTTAGCAAACCTGCCCTGTTAACAGCTTTAATGGGTCTGATGCCAAGGCCTCCTTCATTGTATGGTTTGCAAACCTTATTCCAAGAAACAGTAACAATCTTTTTTACCTTAATATCTCCAGCCCAAACAAAGTTTCTCAACCACTTGTCAACAGAATTCAATAAGCTAACAGGCCATGCATATAAATGAAAGCTATAAATTAGCATTCCAAGAGCAATGGATCTTACCAGTCGAACTCTCCCCATGATAGAGAGAAGGGATCCCTTCCAAGCAACTAGCTTACACTTGATTGTATCAGCAATAGTGGCAAGATGCAGTCTTTTAGGCCTACCTTTGAAGATAGGGACACCCAGATATGTGAAAGGAAGAGAACCATGAGAGAAACCAAGGATCTGAGAGAGAGCAACCCTTCTTGAGCCAGAGATGCACCCTGTGTAGAACTTGGATTTTTCAGTATTAACAACCTGACCAGAAACCTGCTCATACTCCTTAAATAGGGACAACAGATTGCTTAAGCTTGCCTTTGATGCTCTACAGAATATTAAAATATCATCCGCATAAAGAACATGGCTGGGCATTTTGAAAGATCTTGGGCCAGACATCAGTTGCAACTTACCATCCTCAACTAGCTTGGTAATGCCTCTACCGGGGACCTCCTCGGCTAAGCAAAAGAGGAGGGGGGACAAGGGATCACCCTGCTGAACCCCAAGCTTGCAGTTAAAGAAACCGATGGCCTTACCATTAACTGACACAGACAACTTTGAAGAGAGTAAAATTGTTTCAATCCAAGAGCAGAACTGAGCATTAAAACCAAAGGACTGAAGAATCTGCAGTAAGAAGTTCCAGTCAAGAGAATCAAAGGCCTTTTTGATGTCAATTTTCAACGCTACCTGACCACCAAACGATCTTTTATCAAGCAGATTTATACATTCTGAGGCAACTCCAATGCAGTTTGCGATCTGTCTACCTTTGATGAAACCCCTCTGGTTGTCACTGACGATTTTAGGAGCTATAACAGCCATCTTGTCAGCCAAGATCTTGATAATTATCTTAAACTTGAAGTTAGCCATAGCAATAGGCCTAAACTGATCAGTCTTGACAGCATTGGAGACTTTAGGAATTAGAGTAACAATGCTGGAGTTAAAATTGGGAAGAATCCAACCGTGCTGGAAGAATTGAAGCACAGTATTGTATACATCTTGTGCAATCACATCCCAATAGGTATGATAAAAATGGCCCCCAAAGCCGTCTGGACCAGGGGCACCACTAGCATTCATTGAGAAAACAGCATCTTTAACCTCCTCTATAGAGGGCAAGTTAGTCAAGAATGCATTGTCCTGAGAAGAAACAATATTTGGAATAACCCTGCCTATTAGATCATTAGATTGACAAGCAGTACCTCTACCAAATAGATTCTGATAAAACAGCAAAATATGACTTTCAATTTCTCCAAGCTTGCTAAGAATCTGCTCTTCATGGTCAAGGACGGTGATTTTATTAGTAGCACTTATAATTTTTGCCATATTATGGAAAAATTTCGTGTTTCTATCACCCTCTAGGTGCCAATTTATTATGGATTTCTCCTTCCAAAAATCCTCTTCATAACTAAGAGCAAGCTCCAACAACTTCTGAGCTTCTTTCTCTTTATTGTGAAGCTCCACAAAATCACCATCATTAGCAATTCAAGCATCTCATTGTTATAGAAGGATCTATCTAATCTCCTCTCTGTGTAGCCGTTACCTAGCCTACCGTTGGACCAAGTGAAAGGGGATCCCCTTGTGTCAATGTTTATGAGGTTGGAAGAATCAGTCCATGATCTAAAATCTTCACAGGATAATTTAGAGGGCAAGGACTTACCCCTATGCTCATGAGAACCCAAGACACAGTTAAAATCCCCTATGTAACACCAAGGGACACGAAGAGATTGTTGAAGCGTGGAAAACTCAGACCAAAGCAGACTCCTCTTAATATAATTTGTTGAAGCATACACTGCTGAAATCACCATTCGCTTACCATCAACATCCACATAACATGTTACCTGCTGATCAGAGCTAGATAAGATAGTCGGAGAGAATAAGGTTGTACAAAGACACCATAGGTTAGGCATATTATTGCCCCTGTCGTTAACAGCAAAAAACCTCAAATTCAGCTCCTTCAAAAAACTGGCAAGCAGTTGTTGACGAGTAATCCAAGGTTCGGAAATGAACACCATGTCTGGTTTATGCATAGAGCATAACTTCTTTAGAACCAACCTAGTCTCGAGGTTAGCAATGCCTCTAGCATTCCAATACAAAATCTGCATTAAGCAAAGTTTTGAGGACCACCCCTATCACGGGCCTTCTTAGCATTAGCCTGCTGAATTTGAAGCTGCTTCTTTTTCAGCTTCTTCATTTGTGATTTTGAGCGTACCACAGTGAAGTCGGTATCTTGTTCCAAATTAGCTTTAGGATCATCAATATACTGATTTGGGACAATCTACTGAAGAGGAACTGAGTCATCAGGCCATCCTCCTCCTACTCTACTTGCGCGCTCCACAGCTTACCAACAATTTGCATATCTTTGGTAACTGCAGGGTTGGAATTCATAAAAGGAGTTGTAGCAAGGTGCACAGAATCTGAAGCAGACTGAGCATATGTGTCCAAATCTGTCTCAGGAACCTGGCAAGAAGACACATCCTTTGAATGATGAATTGAGGGAGTGCCTAAATCAGAAAAGACATTGTACAATGCCTCTGTTGTTCCAATACAACCAATGGAATGAGCATTGTCCTTGTTAGTGTCCACTGATAAGCCTCTGGCTTATCTAGTTTTATGACTAGATGAGCTAGGGTTTATGTGCCTATTTATTCGAGTTCACTCTCGTTTTCGCCCAAATTTGCCTTGTTTTGTTCCTAAGTTGGACTTTGACTCATTTTGCGTATTTTGTGTAGTTTTTAGGTTATTTTGAATAGAATTACGCTTGTGGGTGCTTTTGTTGTTTCAGGTTAAATAAGTGAAGCTCCGGGAGTCAAGGAAAGTCGAAAAGCAGTGGAAATTGCAAGTGCGGAGACACTCGCCTCGCGAGTGTATGCTCGCCCGCGAGCCTGAAGGTCGCAAAGCAAGCAAAAGTCATCACTTCGGTCTCGCCACATATGTCTCGCCCCGCGAATCATGAAGACCTGTAAGACAGAGAGCATCACGGCTTGGCCGTGATGAATACCACGCCCGTGGCAGTTTAAGGTTGAAGACTCGCCCCGCGAGAAGCCTCTCGCCCCGCGAGAGTTTGAAGACCCTGGAAGTCAGAGACCATCACGGCCCAGCCGTGATGAAGGTCACAGCCTGAAATTGAAGACTCGCCTCGCGAACATACCTTCGCCTCGCGAGAGTTTAAATTGAAAGCGCGCTAATTTTAATTCTCGCCTCGCGAATGTCTGCTCGCCTCGCGAGAGAGCGCAGATCAGGATTACTATTTAAAGGCTGTTGCATATCAGAATCCGAATCCAATCGTTAGCATCCAGTTTTCCACTGTTTAGAGTAGCGTTTAGGGTAGTTTCTTTTCTCTTTGGAGCTGCGTCTCCCTTTTTCTTATGGAGATTATGTCCGATCGCTTGTCTATGAGCATGAGGAACTAATCCCCTCGTCCGAGGGAACGATGAAGCCACCCATGGCGATGTAAATCCGATATGATGTATGTCTTTCTCTTTAATTCAATTCTTGTTTTCTAATTCTGATTTGATTGTGTCAATTATATGCCAGCGTGATTGACTTGTTAACGTGATGAGGCTTAGTCAGCGATTCGCGTTTAGAACTTGAATTAGAATCATCGATCGAATATTGCACGAGAGTGAATAGGAGATCGGTTCAACCATATAGGGAACACGAATTAACAGAATTCGAGATTAGGGTTAAGAGACCTAGCAAGTAATTAACTCAAATCATCGAATACGTCCTAATGAGCACGGAAGTGGATTTAGGAGAATTTAGGGGTCCCGGTTGACATTGTAATTGAATTTAGGGAGGGATTCATCATCACTTGGGTGTACATATTGGGTAGGTGGATTTGTGACCTTGGACATTTTAGTTTTCTGATTTTTAGTTAATTATTTAATTAGACTAGTTACTTGAATTTAGATATTAATCTTCTCTCCCTCACCTTCTTCCGTAACTTGACCGAACGTATCTGACTTCCCGCGGATTTGTCGAATTGGTATCCCAATCCTTGAGTTCGACCTCGGTATTTACTTACCGTGTTTCTTTTTATTACTTGCGACGACCCGGTACACTTGCCGGAGTCACAACAAGTTTTTGGCGCCGTTGCCGGGGATTGGCACAACCAGTTTTTCTGATTTTAGGGGAGTTTGATTATTTGGTTAAGTTATTTTTGTTCTTATTTTTATTTTTATTTTTATTTTTATTTTTATTTTCTTTTTATTTTCTACTATCTTTCGCTATTTCTTGATCCCACTTGGTCTTGGCCCTGTTTTGTATGCGAGGTACCCTTTCAAGGCGGATTGCGAATCATGGAGACTGTTTATTTTCCAGCCTTGGATGGTGTTACAAAATATGACTTTGGGCCTAATATATCCCTGGGAGATCACTGGCGCTGGGGACGTAATTGCCCTCATGCACAAGCTTATAGTATAATCATGAAGCATGAGGAGGAATGGGAATGGAATGAGCAAACACCGTTGAGAGCTGCTCTGGAACAATATTCCCAGGAGCTATCCACCTCTGAGGCCAAGGCAAGAGCCAAGCGTGATGATCGAAAGCGTGATGCAGAATTTCAAAGCGCGAGCTGAGGAGATTTGCAAGCAGTTAGTACAAGAGTCACATGAAGCCCAATTTGAAGAAAATCTGGTTTTGGGGATAGATCAAAATGAAGACGAAGTGGTAGTGGATTCCACACTGTTTGCCAAGCAATTGAAAATTTCTGCATTGGATAACTATGTTGGCTTACATGCATGTGTGGACATGGGTAAGTTAGACCCTCCCACTCGTCTGGCACACTTCCTCGTGAAGACACCAATTGGCCCGAGAGGAAGTGAGTTCATCAGTACGGAGGTCAATGGAGTTTTCACACACTGGCTGGGTGGAGTGGATGATAAGGTCATATTGATGTTACGATCTCCACTCCAATTACCATTTGATCCGGGTGGAGGATTTGATATGATGAGCGTCCCTTGGCCTCTGTACCACAGACTATGGGATCCAGGTGGATGCTTTGTAATAAGTCAGGCTCGGGACGTTAAACAAGCGCTTCTTGGGAGGCAACCCAAGCTAGGTATCCTTCTCTTCTCTTAACTTTTGTTTTGTTTTGATTTTTGGTTTGTTTTTGTTTGTCGCTCTTGAATAATTTGAGAAGATCAAGAGTTGTTGTATGAAATGTCGTGTCGGCAAGCTTGTTGGAGGTTAATTGAATTTAGCATGGATTGATTGCATGAATTATTTGACCATTGATGATTTACCCTAAGTTCTGAAATTAGAAAAGTTTATCCCCACTTAAAAATTGAAAACTGAACTTTGAGAATTTTATTGTGATTACTTGATTTATGATAAGTTTGGGGTGAGGGGGTGCACACACTAGGAATTGTATCTCGGTCAAACAATTTGCAAAATGTCCAGGTGAGGAATTTGAGCCTCCAACTCTGTTTTTGAATGTGTGAATCACTGTTAAGTTGCACTTTCCCGAATTTGCTTGAATCTCTATATGGTTTGCATGTTTATGTGTTGCATCAAATGATTTAGGCAATGTTCTTTGAATAACTACTTGGCCATAAATTGAACCATCCTTAATGCATGTTCCCTAGTTAGCCAAATTGAGCCCAATTGACCTATTGTTTCTTGATGACCCTAAATTACGAGCCGAAATCTGAAAAACCATGTTAACCCGATCTTAGGATTAGGAGAGCATGGTAGTGAGCAAGAGAATGGTTGTGAGAAACTAAGTTTGGGGTGGCTACGAGGTGATATGTCATATTGGGGTGAGAAAAAGAAAACAAAGGTTGGAACCCAAGGCAATAAAAAAAAAAAAAGAAAAAAAAAAGAGAAAAAATATATATATATATATTCAAAATAAATTGCCAAAAGAAAAGGGGCAAGTCAAGAGATTAGCAAGGAAAAAGGCTGTAGTCACCCGAGAAAAAAAAGAAAAATGAAAAAAGGAATTTGAGTCGAATACGTGTAAAAAGGTTCATGCTCTCTTAGTTCCTAGGGACTTAAGCCTAAACATCCTTTATTATCCTACCCTAAGCCAGGCCCCATTACAACCTTTAAAAGACCTTCTGATGTTGCATGCATGTTTTCGTGGGAACCATTTTTGAGATGAAAATCAAATTCATGGGAAGTGCCCTTAATAAGTGAAATTGAGTGAAAAAGTTGATAACCTTGACAAACTTGAGCGAATGAGTGAAATTTTAAATGCCCTTGTGAGGAAGGCAATTGTTTGAGATAGGTGATCTTCCTTTGTGTGTAACTCTGATCCTCAACTTAGAGTAATGACGGAATGAATGATGAGTTCTCAATGGTTTAAAGTAAATGAACGTGGGGATTACATTGATGTAGGGGGGAGATCATTGGAGAAAAACTGTTTTGTAAAGTTGCATTAAATTTGTGCGAAATCGATTGATTCCTTTAGGCTTGCCAAGTCTTGAGTCGTTTTTGAGTTTTATGCTTGCTTTGGGACAAGCAAGGTTTAAGTTTTGGGGTTTTTGTTAAGCCTCTGGCTTATCTAGTTTTATGACTAGATGAGCTAGGGTTTATGTGCCTATTTATTCGAGTTCACTCTCGTTTTCGCCCAAATTTGCCTTGTTTTGTTCCTAAGTTGGACTTTGACTCATTTTGCGTATTTTGTGTAGTTTTTAGGTTATTTTGAATAGAATTACGCTTGTGGGTGCTTTTGTTGTTTCAGGTTAAATAAGTGAAGCTCCGGGAGTCAAGGAAAGTCGAAAAGCAGTGGAAATTGCAAGTCTGGAGACACTCGCCTCACGAGTGTATGCTCGCCCCGCGAGCCTGAAGGTCAGCAAAGCAGCAAAAGTCATCACTTCAGTCTCGCCACATATGTCTCGCCCCGCGAATCATGAAGACCTGTAAGACAGAGAGCATCACGGCTTGGCCGTGATGAATACCACGCCCGTGGCAGTTTAAGGTTGAAGACTCGCCCCGCGAGAAGCCTCTCGCCCCGCGAGAGTTTGAAGACCCTGGAAGTCAGAGACCATCACGGCCCAGCCGTGATGAAGGTCACAGCCTGAAATTGAAGACTCGCCTCGCGAACATACCTTCGCCTCGCGAGAGTTTAAATTGAAAGCGCGCTAATTTTAATTCTCGCCTCGCGAATGTCTGCTCGCCTCGCGAGAGAGCGCAGATCAGGATTACTATTTAAAGGCTGTTGCATATCGTAATCCGAATCCAATCGTTAGCATCCAGTTTTCCCTTGTTTAGAGTAGCGTTGAGGGGAGTTTCTTTTCTCTTTGGAGCTGCGTCTCCTTTTTTCTTATGGAGATTATGTCCGATCGCTTGTCTATGAGCATGAGGAACTAATCCCCTCGTCCGAGGGAACGATGAAGCCACCCATGGCGATGTAAATCCGATATGATGTATGTCTTTCTCTTTAATTCAATTCTTGTTTTCTAATTCTGATTTGATTGTGTCAATTATATGCTAGCGTGATTGACTTGTTAACGTGATGAGGCTTAGTCAGCGATTCGCGTTTAGAACTTGAATTAGAATCATCGATCGAATATTGCACGAGAGTGAATAGGAGATCGGTGCAACCATATAGGGAACACGAATTAACAGAATTCGAGATTAGGGTTAAGAGACCTAGCAAGTAATTAACTCAAATCATCGAATACGTCCTAATGAGCACGGAAGTGGATTTAGGAGAATTTAGGGGTCCCGGTTGACATTGTAATTGAATTTAGGGAGGGATTCATCATCACTTGGGTGTACATATTGGGTAGGTGGATTTGTGACCTTGGACATTTTAGTTTTCTGATTTTTAGTTAATTATTTAATTAGACTAGTTACTTGAATTTAGATATTAATCTTCTCTCCCTCACCTTCTTCCGTAACTTGACCGAACGTATCTGACTTCCTGCGGATTAGTCGAATTGGTATCCCAATCCTTGAGTTCGACCTCGGTATTTACTTACCGTGTTTCTTTTTATTACTTACGACGACCCGGTACACTTGCCGGAGTCACAACATCCACATCCATAACAGATTCACTAACCAGACCAATGAGAGGATTGTTGTCCATATGAGGGGTCAACTGAAATAGGGATGTTGTTAACCCCAACCAAATCAGTTCGATCAACCTCTTCACCCTCCATAAGCCATCTCGGATCTTGTTTGTTATCACTGACCAACACCTGCTTACCTCTACCAGTGCCTACAGGTTCATTCTGCACTAATGCCTCTTTTCCTTTTCCTGCTTTCTGCTTAGCAACAAATCTGGAAACAGCACGAGCAGGCTGTCTATCAGAAATAGCAGGTTTACCACGATTAGCAGCATCAACAGTCTTTTTGCAGGAAGATAGTGAGTGGCCAATGGAATTATAAGAAGTGCAGAATTCGGGGAGGTTTTCATATTCTATATCCACCAAGAATTCAAAATCCTCTCTCTCAACCATCACTTTTTTTCGCGGCATAGTTTTCAGATCAAGGTCAATGAGAACGCGAGCATAGTGACCAAAACTACGCTTAATAGTGCACTTACAGGTTGTGGCATCCAAGCAAATAGGAGAACCTATGCTGCCCGCTATAGCAAAGATGATCTTATGTCTCCAATATTCCTGTGCCAAACCCGAAATCCGAATCCAACATTGTGTTGATGTTTGTTTTTGAATGGCCGGTTTAAAATCAGGAGACCATGCAAATAGACGCAAAAAACCTGGTTTTAAATTCCAGGATGTGACAGACCTTACCCTTCGAAGGTTGTCTAGTGAAGAAAAGGAAAATTCGTAATAGCCCTTACCAAAATAGATCACACCCCATGGCCCCAGGGGTTTCCATAATGACGATAGCTTTCCTTTCAAGGCATCAACCCTAAATGGGGTTTCTCCCTTAGAAAGAATAATACGGCCGTGGAGGTGATTCCTGCAATTATCAAGACCAGCCTTGTACTCATCTTCAGGAATTTTTATTGCAATCTGATCCCCTTTGATGCGAGGTTTAGGAAGTTGGTTGTGTGGAACATCACAAATGTTTGAGTGCCTCAGCGAAGGTCTTTTGCTATGGAGAAGGCTGTGATGGTTCTTGTGAGACATCCTTTACTGGGGACGCAAGAGGCAAGCGAGAGCTTGAAGGAGACAAGGGGGCGAGAAAGGTCCATGGGCAGACCGCCATGATCAACCACTAAGCAGCCTCACAAGCTTTAGCATAAATGGATTGCATGATAAATATTGATTTTTGATGATTTCGCCTAATGATTTGAAAATTGAAAATTGATCCCCATGTGAAAAAATTGAAAATTGAACTTTGAGAAATTTTATTGTGATTGCATAATTTATGATAAGTTCGGGGTGAAGGGATGCACACATTAGGGATTGTATCTCGGTCAAACAATTTGCGAAAAATATCCAGGTGAGGAATTTGAGCCTCCAACATTGTTTTTAAATTGTGTGAATCACTTTTAAGTTGCACTTTCCTGGATTTACTTGAATATCGTCATGGTTTACATGGTTATATGTTTGCATCAAATGATTTAGGCAATTTTCTTTGAAATAGCTACTTGGCCTAAAAAGAACCGTCCCTAATGCATGTTCCCTAGTTAGCCACATTGAGCCTAATAGCCTATTGTTTCTTGATGACCTTATGTTATAAGCCAAAAATCCGGAAAAACCATGTTAACCCAATCTTAGGATTTAGGAGAGCATGGATGCTTAGCAAGACAAGGGTTGAAGGAAACTAAGTTTGGGGTGGCTACAAGGATATGATATGTTGTTTTGGATTGAGAAAAAGAAAAAAAAAATATAGGTTGAAGACAAAGGCAAAGGGAAAAAGAAAAGGAAGAAAAATAAATAAATGGCAAAAAAGGGCAAAATAAAAGGGTGTCAAAGGAAATAGGTTGTAGCCACCCAAAGCGTCAAAAAGAAAAATGGAAAAAGGATTTAGAGTAAAAATAATAGTGTACAAAGCTTCATGCTCTCTTAATTCCTAGGGATGTAAAGCCAAGCACCTTTGTATATCCTACCTTTAGCCAGGCCACATTACAACCTATGAAAGACCTTTTGATGATGCATGCATGTTTTCGTAGGAACTTTATTTGAGATGAAAATCAAATTCATGGAAAGTTCTCTTGAAACGTGAAATTGAGTGAAAGTTGATAGCCTAGACAAATTGAGCGAATGAGTGAATTATTAAACGCCCTTGTGAGGAAGGCAAATGTTTGAAATTGGTGATCTCCCTTTTGTGTGTAACTCGAACCCTTTACTTAGATTAATAATTGCATGAATGGTTAAAATCTCAATTGTTTAAAGTAAATGAATGTGGGGATTACATTGATGTAAATGGGCAAACATTGAAGAAAAATTGAATTGATAAAATTGCATGAAATTTGTGCGAGATTAATTGAGTCCATTGAGCTTACCCAATTATGAGTCTTTTTGAGTTTTAGTTTGCTTGAGGACAAGCAAAGTTTAAGTTTGGGGTATTTTGATAATCTATTGTCTTGTCGTGTTGTATCTATTATTTTAGAACGGATTTCATCAATTAAATTTTGTTGAATGCTTGATTTAGCCCAAATTAGACTTTGTTTTCCTATTTTAGTTATTTTGAGTCAATGTCTGCATTTAATTGATTTTAATTAGAACTTCATTGATTTTCTCAAGATTTTCTTATTTTTATTTTTAGGAAAGGAAAAAGAAGAAGGATTGAAATTAAATTGAAGATTGCTAAGTAAATTGCAAGGGCCCACATGATGGATTTGAATCCAAATCAATTTGGATTTGGATTATTATGATTAAAATATAATTCAATTGGCATTGAGATAAAGATTGGATCCAAATCAAATTGGATTTGGATAATAATTGCCTATCACAAAAACAAAGGATATGATAAGATTTAGCAATTAATTTGGAGATATTGATTTGGCAATTAAATATGAAGATTAAAATGCTCAGAACCAATTATGTTGGAGTTTTCATGAAGGCGGAGCTTGAAATACAAGAAAAATGAGCCAAACAGAGCCCATCACGGCCTGGCCGTGATAGGAATCACGGTCATGATCGAGCAGGGCTGAAAAAGAAAGAACATAAAGTCAAACCCTGTCACGGCTAGGCCGTGATGGCCATCACAACCGTGACAGGCCATCAGTGCCAAGTTTTCCAACACAGAATCTGTCACGGCCTGGCCGTGACAACCATCATGGACGTGACGCGCAATATCTGGAATTTTAAAACCTGATTTGATCTGATTTTGTAATTGCTTGGGATTCAAGTTACCCTACTCTATAAATAGAGCAATTAGGCTCGAAAATAGGATCACTTGGGCTACTACCTTAGGCAAAAACTAGGATTTCTCTTCTTCTCCAATTTCTTCTTCTCTCTTAGGTTTTCTTTTATGCTTTTGTTAATCAAGCTTGCTATGAACATGGCAATGGTTGAGTAGTTGTTTTTGTTTCTAGGAATTGGGGCTATGCCCAAGATTTGTTTTATGTTATGAATTGGCGTTTACCCTTTGTTAATTTTAAGTTGCTTTCGATTTGATTCATATTGCATGAATTACTTGTGAAACTGGTGCCCACTTATTTACATGTCATACATACTTTAAGGAGGAACCTAGCAGTGAATTTAGGTATTGGATCTATAGGGATTGAACTTAGGACTTAAATCACGAGAGTTAGAAGCGGTCCTTCGAGGGTTCACTGAGTTGTCACAAAGCTTAAAGGGTTCGATTTAAATTCAATTACCACGAAAGTAGGGGTTGGTTTAATCGGGCACAGTTCTTGTATCCCGAGAAGGAACATTAACTTATTTAGGATAAATTCACCTTCCAAGCAAATTTCGATAATTAACAAGAGGGGTAGTCAATTTAGTAACATGAACAGTCTTGTCGGTAACCCAACTCCTGGAAATCTCTTTTAATTTGAAAATCCCAAAAATATTTGATTTTATTTTATTATTACTTTTATTTTCTTGAAATCTATTCACACTTATTTCTTAATCTAAAACAGTTGTTTAATTTGTGAAGTGGTACTTGGTTTCCCAATCCCTGAGTTCGATACTCGATTTCTCACCGTTTTATTATTACTTGCTTCGATCCGGTACGCTTGCCGGATCCCATCAAAAAGTCAATTTAGTGGCAGATGCATTGAGTAGGAAGTCCCTACATGTGTCGAGCTTGATGGTGCAAAGGCTGAACTTCATGGAAGAGTTTAGGGACATGAATCGGGAGGTGCTGGATGTGTCCTTAAATGTCTTAAGTCTGAAGTTGAACAGGTTGGAAATTAATAGTGACCTTAAAGATGATATTAGGCGCGAACAGCTTTTGGACCTGGAGTTGCAGTCTCGGTTGGGACAAGAGTGTTATGAGTTGTCTGTTGATGGACTAGTGAAGTTTGAGAATAAGATCGTTGTTCCTAAGGAGGGGAGCCTTAGAGAGAAGATACTAGAGGAAGCACATAAGGGAAAGTTCACCATACATCCTGGAATAACTAAGATGTACCAAGACCTTAAAAGAATGTATTGGGGGCCAGGAATGAAAAAGGACGTGGCTAGCTTTGTGACTAGGTGTTTAGTGTGCCAAAAGGTGAAGTGATGTGATAGATTCCGGCAAGTGTACCGGATTAGTTGCCAAGTTATAAAAAGATCGATCCCACGGAGACCGTGATCTCAAACCACAACTAATTAGTAAATCGATAAAACTGGACTAAGATTTTGAAAAGGTTTTGATTTTTGGAATAAGTAACAATCAAATCTAATTTCGCAATTAAACAAAACAGAAAGCAATTCAAATTGGGGGTTTTCAAATTCAAATGGGTTCCCAGGAATTGGGATACCACAAAACTGTTTATGTTACTGAATCGATTCCTCTCCTTGTTAATTACCAAAATTTGTTTTGAAGGTGAATCTATCCTAAATTAGCTAATGCTCCCTCTCGGGTTACAAAAGTCGTGCCCGATTAAGTCAATCCCTACTGTCGTGGTAATTGAATTTAAATCGGACCCCTTGAGTTTTGTGACGATTCGTGAATCCTCGAAAGACGGCTTCTAACTCTCGTGATTTAAGTCCTAAGTTCGATTCCTATAGATCCGATACCTAAGTTCACCGCTAGGTTCCTCCTTAGGGTATCTACGTCACGCAAATAAGCGGCCATCGAATTCACGAGTAATTAAAGCAATAGGGATCGAATCAAAAACAAATCTGAATTAACAAGAAATCAAAATCAATACATCACCATGAACGAGTTTTGGGCATAGCCCCAATTCCTAGAAACTATACTACTACTCAAGCCTTGCCATGGAGATGACAAGCATGGTTACAAATAACATGAAAATAAAACTAAGAGAAGAAGGAGAAGAAGAACAGAGATCCTAAATAATAGCCTAAGAGTAGCAGTCAAAAGTCCCCCTTGCCTCTGACTTGATGCCATATTTATAGATTTGGGAAGTTTGAATCCCAATCAAACACAAATTCAGATCAATTTAGTTTGTTTAGATCCAAATATTGCGCGTCACGGCCGTGATGGCCATCACGGCCTGGCCCTGACAGCTTCTGACTTATGCCTTCTTTATTTTCAGTTTTGCTCGATCATGGCCCTGATGGGCATCACGGCTAGGCCGTGATGGGCTCTGTTTGGCTCATTTTCTTCACTTTTCAAGCTCCATCATGGTTGATCCTGAGCATTTTACCCTTAATTTCTGTAAAACAACACCACAAAAACCGCATTACCCGTTCCAAGGTAAAATTAACAAAAATCAAATTAAATGTGGCTAAACTATATGAGAATGCATGCAAAATAATTAATAAATATGAAGTGTAATCACACTCATCAAATCACCCCAAGCTTAAGATTTTGCTTGTCCTCAAGCAATCACCAAGGCCATAAGATATAAATAATCAAAGCATGGATAGTGAACCAAGAACCCGAGTAACTAATCCAACCAACAGGCATATTCAAATAAATTTCCAAGAGATAATCAATTTCAAGTCCAATTAGAAGCTTAGGTTCTTTTGAACTCATATTCTTACTGATTCGGGCACTCTTCTCACCTCACTCAAGTGTTCCAGGGTATATGACAATTCGCTCAATTTCCTCAAGGAAGGTATTCTACCATAAGCTTGACTATTAACCAAATCTCTACTTTATTAATGAAAACACATAAGAATCAAGAGGTTTTTTACTTTGGTTGTAATGTGGCCATGGGATTAATTGTTAGGTGGGGAGATCAAGAAAAGGAAATTTCAAGAAGGCTAAACAAATTATCAAACATTGCAAAGCATGACACCTTCTAAAATACCTTTTTGGGCTTTGATTCATTTTTTCCACCTTTCTTTCTTTTTATTTTTATTTCTCACTTTCTTTTGTCATCCCCTTCTCCATTTTTTTGTGTTTATTTCATTTTATTTATTTGGAGAATGGGAGATTTTTAGCTCAGGAGAAATATTTTCTAACTTTCTCATCCCATACCTTTTCAAACTACCTTTTTACCCTTTTTGTAATACTTTAAAAGGTGTCATGCCAAGCATTATTCATCAAAGTAATTCAAGGTACCAAGAAAAGTATTTTATTCCTTTAGGCTCAAAATTGGGCAACTAAGGGGTAGCATTTAATCAATCAAAGCTCAGAAGGCCGGAAAAATACCTAGTGCCTCAATCATTTTCAAAAATGTTTTAAAAAATTTTCAAGTTTCAAAACGGTTTCAAGTCAAGTTCTAGAAAATACAATCCAAGAGGAATTAAAACACTCTATCACAAAGAATGGGGTAGATTTAGTGAGTACCCCTTTTTGGCTCGAAATCTTACATTTAGTAGTTCAAAAATCAGTGAGAAATACAAATCTAAGGAACCACATGCTAATTATTAACTATCAAAAGATTATTTCAAGAATTTTTATTTTTAGCCTTGTCACAAGAATAATAAAAAAATTGGGTTCAAAAATTCACTATCTCAATTCATTTGGCACCAAGTTCTCACAATTGGATGCAAATTCTAAGTGAGGGGCAATCTAGAGAATGTGATCATGCAAAACTATGCATACATGAATGCAACATGAAAAATACAAAAATGCAAAAACTTGCAAAAAATACCCCTACCCCAAGCTTGAAAACTTACATTGTCCCCAATGTAAATAATCAAGTCGGAGAGAGGAGAAAAAATTGGAACAACTCACCGAGGTGGTAGCGGGTGTTGGCTCACATTCCAATTAAAAGCTTGTTGGAAACTGTATCACGGTCGTGAGGCTCATCACGGGCAGGCCGTGATCAATTCTGATCCTCAGGAGCTGGCCTGTCACAACCGTGACCTGGATCACGGCTAGGCCGTGATGCTCTCTGATCTTAGGGTCCTTCTCATCACGCCCGTGATGGATATCACGACTGGGCCGTGATCCTTTTTGGTCCTCTTGATTAGCTCATCACGGCCGTGACCACTGTCACAGCCTGGGCGTGATGTCTTCTGACTTTACTAGTCCCAGCCCCTTCTTGCTCTTCCTTCCTTCTTAACCTAAAAACACTAGACAAATCTATTAATTTATGATTTTTGCCACTTGATCTTCTCAAATTATTCAAGAGCTAAATTCAAAAATAAATGGAAAAGGGAAAGAAAAAAAAATTGGGTTGCCTCCCAAGAAGCGCTTGTTTACGGTTGTAAGCTTGACCATACTTCCTTCAATCAACCGGGGTCGACTGGGCGTAGAAGTGCAGGAACACTTCTCTTCCATGGAACTCCTTCAAAGAGCCGATTCTTCTCATATGGTCAATTGCGCTTCCGCTTCGCTCTTTTCACTCGGAGCTTCCTGGCCTTACTCTCTCCCGGCGGAAGTTTTGTTTCCACATGATCAGCAACTCCAACTTCATCACCATTTGGTGCATCATCAGCCATGCAAATCTTCGGGGTTGCTTCCATGTTGAGCTCTTCCTTTACCACTGGAGACGTTATATCGATCCTGCACACATGGCTCTCAAAAGGAGGGTTGTTATAGGAGTTAGTCAAATGAAAATCTACCCCACCTTCCTCTACATTTAGAGAGAGTTTGCCATTCCTTACGTCTATTATTGCTCCAGTAGTGGCCAAGAATGGCCTTCTTAAAATGATGGGGAATTCAGAATTCCCTTTCATATCCAATACCAGGAAATCGATAGGGATGAAAAATTTCCCTACCTTAACAGGAACATTCTCTAGTATGCCTAGAGGAGTCCTAGTTGAGCCATCCGCAAATTGTAAGGAGAATTTGAATGGACTCAACTCTTTGGTTCCCAACCTTTCCAAGATAGTGAGGGGCATCAAGCTCGCACTAGCCCCTAAGTCACATAAGGCTTGGTCTAATTGCACTTCTTCAATCGAGCAAGCGATAGAGAAACTACCTGGGTCTTTCAGCTTATGAGGCATTTTAGTTTTTATCTTGACATTGTGCTCCTAAATTAAGCTTTTAGTCTCTACTTCTACTTGCTTTCTCTTGACCAACCTTTGTGGGAAAGGTATTGGGGGTTGGTACGGTGGTGGAGGGACGTATTTTGGTTCTGGCTCTTCATCTTTGCTCATGTCCTCCTCTGGTTCCACGTCTTTTTCAACCACCCTAAGCTTATCATCCCTCAAGTGTATGGCATTACAATGTTCAATGGGATTTGCTTCGGGTTGCCTTGGGAATGTACCCTTAGGTCTAGAGTATGCACTGGCTTGTTGGGCGGTCTGAGTTTCTAGCATCTTGTTATGGATGGCTAAGTTGTCTACCTTGGATGCTAGCTCTTTTATTGCCTTGTTCACTGCCCTGCCTTGTTGTCTAAACTCCTCATTTTGTTTTGTTTTAGTTTCAACAAAACTTTCCAATAAAGACTCGAGTTTAGATTTCTGTACCTGAAGATACCCCGGTGCGGGTTTCCTATTACCTTGGCCCTCTTGGAACTCGTGGTTTAGCGTGTTGCTGTAGTTGCCGTAGGAGAGGTAAGGGTTGTTCTTCCTTTGGTTGTAGGGATTTGGGGGAGCATAATTGGGCAACTTCGGGTTCGTTTCGTAGAAGTTGTGACAAGAGTTCACTTGTTCACCCGAAGCGCCGGATCCATGAGCAATACCCCGTGGGCACTCCATGATGTCATGACCCTGCATTCCACAAATCTCACAAACAATGTTAGTAGCACCTATTACACTCACATTAGCCCTTTCAAGCTGATCAAAACATTTATTAAGTGAGTCTATTTTTGACATTATAAGATTAGTGCTATTTACTTCAAACTTACCCCCCGAAATCTTGTTCAGGTTATTACCTCTTTCTGAACCCCATTGGTGGTTCTTGGTGGCCACGTTTTCAATGATGTTGAATGCCTCAGTCAGAGGCCTATTCATAAATGCTCCACCAGCTGCAGAATCTAGTGACACCTTCGAAGAGTAATCCAATCCGTTGTAGAAGGTGTGCACTAATAACCACCTCTCGAGTCCATGGTGTGGGCAAGACTCTAGCAATCCCTTGTAGCGATCCCAAGCCTCTGATAAGCATTCTCCGTCTTTTTGGAAGAAGCCGGTGATCTGGGTTCGTATGTAAGCCGTCTTGGATGGAGGGAAGAATTTCTCCAAGAACGCCTGCTCCAGTTGGTCCCAAGTCGACAAGGTATTAGCGGGTATTTGCTTCAGCCAGGCTTTCGCCTTTCCAGTAAGAGATGAGGGGAACAACCTCAAGCGAATAGCATCAACCGGGGCGCCATGAATTCTAACTGCGTCGGTGAACTCCAAAAATGTCTCTACGTGGTCAGTCGGGTCCTCCGAGGGCAATCCTCCGAATTGATGTTGCCTAATCATGTTGATGAGCATAGGAGGTATGGTGTAATTCTCCGCCTCGATCTCTGGCCTAGCAATCCCAGTTCGCAAACCCCTAGCATTTGGGGCTGCGTAGTCCTTCAAAGGTTTCGTATCCGGAAGATTCGCCATGAGTGGAATGGGAATCAACCTTTCTCCCTCTCTTTGTAGTCTCCTACGTCTGTGAAAGTTCCTCTCGATTTCTGGGTCAACCTCAGTAAGGTCTCCAAGACTTAGGGATCTTTGCATAAAAACACAGAGAGATAGATACTCTAGAAAGAAGAATTTTTTTATATAAAAATTAAATAAAAAAAAAAGAAAAAGTCCAAAAAAAATCAATTTAAAAATTAAATTGAGATTCGAGAACGCACAGTCCCCGGAAACGGCGCCAAAAACTTGATGTGATAAATTCCGACAAGTGTACCGGATTCGTTGCCAAGTTATAAAAAGATCGATCCCACAGGGACCGTGATCTCAAACCACAACTAATTAGTAAATCGATAAAACTGGACTAAGATTTTGAAAAGGTTTTGATTTTTCGAATAAGTAACAATCAAATCTAATTTCGCAATTAAACAAAACAGAATGCAATTCAAATTGGGGGTGAATTCAAATGGGTTCCCAGGAATTGGGATACCACAAAAATGTTTATGTTACTGAATCGATTCCTCTCCTTGTTAATTACCAAAATTTGTTTTGAAGGCGAATCTGTCCTAAATTAGCTAATGCTCCCTCTCGGGTTACAAAAGTCGTGCCCGATTAAGTCAATCCCTACTCTCGTGGTAATTGAATTTAAATCGGACCCCTTGAGTTTTGTGACGATTCGTGAATACTCGAAGGACGGCTTCTAACTCTCGTGATTTCAGTCCTAAGTTCGATTCCTATAGATCCGATACCTAAGTTCACCGCTAGGTTCCTCCTTAGGGTATCTACGTCACGCAAATAAGCGGTCGCCGAATTCGCGAGTAATTAAAGCAATAGGGATCGAATCAAAAACAAATCTGAATAACAAGAAATCAAAATCAATACATCACCATGAACGAGTTTTGGGCATAGTACCAATTCCTAGAAACTATACTACTACTCAAGCCATGCCATGGAGATGACAAGCTTGGTTACAAATAACATGAAAATAAAACTAAGAGAAGAAGGAGAAGAAGAAGAGAGATCCTAAATAATAGTCTAAGAGTAGCAGCCAAAAGTCCCCCTTGCCTCTGACTTGATGCCATATTTATAGATTTGGGAAGTTTGAATCCCAATCAAACACAAATTCAGATCAATTCAGTTTGTTCATATCCAAATATTGCGCGTCACGGCCGTGATGGCCATCACATCCAGGTCGTGACGGATTCTGCCTTGGAAATTCTTCACTGGTTGGTATGTCATGGCCGTGATGCTCATCACGGCCTGGCCCTGATAGACATCACGACCTGGCCCTGACAGCTTCTGACTTTTGCCTTCTTTCTTTTCAGTTTTGCTCGATCATAGTCATGATGGGCATCACGGCTAGAGGTGGGTAAACGGACTAGTCCGGTCCGTTTAAGTCCGGTCCGCATAAGTCCGCATTTAAACGGACCGGACTTTATAGTCCGCATTTAAAATGGACTCTGAAAAATAGAGTCCAAGTCCAGTCCGCATAGTCCGCGGACTAAACGGACTGTCCGCGGACTTTACACTTTCACGTCGCGAAATTTATCTCGCCTCGCGAGAATTTATTTTGTGCAAGTACGCCCAGTGCCAGGAGCCAGCGCCCAGCGCCAAGGAGCAAACATCAAAAACAGCAAGACATCAAATATAATTACCGAAGTCCGAAGGAAATAATGGCTAGAACAATCAGAGACCCGCGAGCTCACGAGTGACAGGGTGAGTGTATAAGTGAGATGGGCTAGTTTTTTGGCCCAGCAGGCCTTTTTTTTTTTTTTTTTTAAACAGACCGGGTCCGCGGACGGGTCCGCGAATCCGCGGACCGAGTCCGTTAAGCCCGCGGGCTAAACGGACCGGACTCAAAAAGCCCGCATTTTTTTGGACTCGCATTTTAGGGTGTCCAAGTCCGCGCGGACTGCGGGTTTAACGGACTGTCCGCGGACCCGAGTCCAAATACCCACCTCTAATCACGGCTAGGCCGTGATGGGCTCTGCTTGGCTCATTTTCTTCACTTTTCAAGCTCCATCTTCATCCGATCTTCATCATGGTTGATTGATAGTGTGATTTTACATCATGTTTTCTGTACACTTTTGCATGCATTTTTTCATATAGATTAGGCATTCTTTATTTTATTTTTAGTTAGTTTTCCCTTGGAACGGATAAGGCGGTGTTGTGGTGTTGTTTTGCAGAAATTAAAGATAAAATGCCCAAAATGAGCCATGATGGAGCCTGGATTAAGTTGGAGCTTTAAAAATGAAGAAAGGATAGCATAAATCAAGAGTGAATTATGAATTGGAATCTCAAGTGGCATTTGAGAGAGGTTCAACGTGAAAGTTAAGGTTGCTGGATGAGAAAAAAATAAAGAGTATTGAATGGAAAAGTTTAACAGCTGCGTTATTAATGTGGAAGATTGAAATGGGACAGTTATGTGAATAAAAATAAAGATAAGGCAGTAATGAAAAGTAACAGACAAAGAAGGAATTGTTGGTTTATGACAATTGAAATCAATTAGTCCAAAGGGGTCCACGTTAATTAAGGCTAAAGAGAAGACAAAGTGATTTGCAATGTGAAAGTGAGAATAGAAAAGTAACGTGAATCAAGGAAATAAACTTCCAGCAACATGAATTAAATGCACAAGGGACCCGCATGAGAAATCAAAAGATGCAGATTGAGAAATCAAAGATTAAAAATCTGGAATTTATTGCTAGATGGATACAAAAGACCAAGGGGTAGCGTCAGTTATGACAAGGAGACCAAAAGGCAGCACCATTGAAAGAGATATAATTCTCTCAGAGACTTGGACAGAGGGAGATATTATTCTCTCAGAGAGAGACCAGGAGGGGCGTGATTTTCTTGAGTCAGAGGCAGCTTCTGGAGGATTGCTCCCATGGACTCCCTTCTCTCTTTCATCCATTTTTCTCTTGTTATGGATATTGTTATGAGTAGCTAAACCTCCATTGTTGGGGTTAGGGTAACTATGTCTGAATTCTTATGTATTTGATTTAATCTTGCAATATAGTTTCTACTTTGTTATTGAGTGATTAATTTTCTGTGCTTAATGCTTGTTGTGGCTAGCACCCCCATGACTTGATTAGTGTTTTGGTATGTAATGGAGACGTTCGTATCATAACCGGAACTGAGATTAATCACCTAGTAATCCTTACATCTAGAGATGGAGTTTGGTTTACTAGTAATCGCATAATCCTTAATCCTAATGCAATTTCATTAATCTAGGCCACCTAAGAGATTAGGGTCTATTAGTGGAATTAGGCTCTTGTCATCCGAGAGATCGGGGCTTGAGTAGTTTAGTGGATTGGTTGTCATAATTGAAGTAGAAACTGTTTGTGAGTTGTTTCATTGCATGAGGATGAAGTTTAGTGAACCTAACCCCAGCTACTTTTATCATATTTGAAACCCATCTTTTATTGCCTTCCAAGTATTTGAGAAAAGTACAAAAAGAGTTTGTGTTTCTTGCTTTGTTTATTTTTTACTTTTATGGGCTTGATAGTTAGTTTAGAACTCTCTTCAATCCAAGAATCCGCTTAGATAGTAAGTGAAGTGGTACGTGCTAGTACTTGTTACAGTCCTCGTGGGAACGATTAAACGGTCTTACCACCGTATTACTTGCACGACTGGGTATACTTGCCCAGATTCGTCTAACATTGATCCTGAGCATTTTACCCTTGATTTCTGCAAAACAACACCACAAAAACCGCCTTACCCGTTCCAAGGTAAAAATTAACAAAAATCAAATTAAATGTGGCTAAACTATATGAGAATGAATGCAAAATGATTAATAAATATGAAGTGTAATCACACTCATCATTAAGATAGAACATCAGAAACCTTCGGGGTTGTTACAGTCCTTGGAGATTCCAGAGTGGAAGTGGGAAATAATTTCTATGGACTTTGTGATGGGGTTACCTAAGACGTGTTTGGGCTTAGACACCATTTGGGTGATAGTGGATAGGTTAACTAAGTCTGCCCACTTCTTGCAAATTAAGGCAACATATAGCTTAGACAAGTTGGCAGACCTCTATATCAAGGATTTAGTAAAGCTCCATGGGATACCCACATCCATAGTGTCGGATAGAGACCTGAGATTTACCTCTAGATTCTGGAGAGCTTTCAACAAGCCTTTAGGACTAAGTTGAACCTTAGCACGACCTATCATCCACAAACGGATGGTCAGTCAGAGCGGACCATTCAGACCCTTGAGGACATGCTTAGAGCGTGTGTCTTGGATGAAGGAGGGAGTTAGGATAGATTCCTACCTCTCGTTGAGTTTGCGTATAACAATAGTTATCACGCTAGTATAGGCATGGTACCCTACGAGGCCCTTTATGGGAGAAAGTGTAGGTCCCCTTTATGTTGGTGTGAGGTAGGTGAGAAAACCTTGATAGGACCTGAATTGGTCCAGGAAATCTCTGAGAGAATCAAAATGATTAGTGAGAGGATGCACACGGCGCAAAGTAGACAAAAGAGCTATGCCGACAAAAGGAAAAAGCCTCTAGAATTCCTGGATAGTGAGCATGTATTTTTTAGAGTCACTCCTAAGACGGGGGTAGGGAGGTCTATGAAAGTCCACAAGCTAAATCCTCGTATCATGGGACCTTTCCAAATCCTTAAAAGAGTCTGGTCTGTTGCTTATCAATTGGCTCTTTCGCCACAGTTGGCAAATCTCCATGATGTTTTCCATGTGTCGCAACTCAGAAAATATGTGCTTGATGAATCTCATGTGATAGCTCCCGAGTCTATACAATTGAAAGATAATTTGATCTATAATCCCAGTAATAGTCAAATCTTGGACAAGTGCACTAAGACTCTGAGGAGCAAGGCAATTCCATTGGTGGAAGTGTTATGGGAAGGATTGACTCTTAAGGTGGCTACTTGGGAGATGGAGGAGGACGTCGTGCGCCAATATCCAAACCTTATTATCTAAGGTATAGTAACTTTTATGTTTTGAATATGGAATGTGTTAAAATAGTTGCGTGAGTATGAGATAAATTTCGGGGACGAAATTCCTTAAAAAGGGGAGAAAGTGTAACATCCTAAAATCCCAGGTTAATTTATTTAATAAAAACATTGGTTGTTATGAGGTTAGTGTAAAAAAAACAAAGAGAGATAGAGAGAGAATGTAGTTTTCATGTAATTGTCCTTTAGGAAAAACAAAACAAAACAAAACTGGGAAGATAAGATCACATTATCATAGTGATCAATTACTTGAATTTGGTTTTATCCAAATTCCCGGTAGTTGCACAGAATCTCATGCTAACAAATTTCAAGTTAATTTATAAGGTAATTCTTAAGTAGATCGGAAGCTTGACCCATAGTATGAAGTTGTTACTTGTTACCCTTAGGATTTTGGCTTTAGCCACAAAAGACCAGCAGCAGAAACACAAAGAGTTTTGATGGGTGACTTTTTCATTTTTGGTGTTGTTTAAAGAATCACACTGATCAAAAAGTAATGATAAATGGAAGAAAGATTTTTAGTAAAACACTAACTTTTGTCATAGACATTTTTTGGAGCTTTTTGAAGGTCTTCGATATGTGAGTAACAATACTTTCTATGCATCATTTCCATGGTATGAATGATTGTTGTATGATAAGGAATTACCATATGATTTTTGAGAGTTTATTTTTAATTGTAATTTTTTTTTAGTGCACAATCTCTAATGTTCTTGTCTTTTTGAGTAAGATGACTTGCATCCAAATTATATAATATGAGGTATTACTATTTTTAATTGTAATTTCTTTTTAGTGCACACTCTCTTTAAGATGACTTTATTACTATTTTTAATAATAATATGAGGTATATTCAGACTCAATTAATTTGTGTAATAATTATGACATACAAATGAAGCCAAACTCCATAAAGAACAAGAACACCACTTGAACAAAACAGGCTCATTGAATAAAATCTGATACAAGAAAGTGGCCTTCATATCTCAACTAGTTTCAGTGACTTGGATCCGACGAACTCCGCCATCCTCAACCAAAAAACAACCATCGTAATTGTCCAATGCAAATTCACAAAAAATCAAGGATTTTGGAGGCAAATGCACAAAACCGTCACCGTCATCTGGACCCTAACATTGCAGCGAAGATGACAAACCTCTACGAGAGATTGGGGTCTGCAACGAAGAAGGTTATCTCAACAAAATCGTAAAGCACTCCCTCCACCCATTACCGGTTATTTATATTTTTTGAACAATCAAATCCGCACCATCCATTAACATATTATTAAATCAGACGGCTACAATAAGTGATTCATCCATGTAGCACTTACTTAAGTCCTTACGCCACCATTTATTACACTATTAAATTTATATTCGCCACATAAAAAACAATTTTTATATTTCCACGCACAACTAATGGTTCTAAAGTCTAAACTAAATACATGAAAATAATTAACCAAGCCTCTTGGCCAAACGGTTGTAAGGCCTGCCCTGGAACACTTTTGGGGTCGACTCGATTTGCTCCCGGGTTCGATTCCTGGCCGCATTAAAATAATGCTTGGCCAGCGGAACCCACGCCCCACGAACAGTGATTAATCATTCGTTGACAGTGTTGTGATGCACTGAATTTAGACAAAAAAAAATACATGCAAATAATTGAAATAAATGAAAGAATAAATAAATAAAACCAAATAAAGAGATGTGGACATTTTCAATATTCTGGCTTTATATTTAAAACATTTATATTTTCATATTAACTTTTTACACCCTCTTTATACAAAATCAATAGTATATAAATTCGTGATTAATTGCTTGTATTAGATCGTTAACAAAATAAGCATTTTTGTTTGATGGTTAAATTGTTCGACATCTAAGTGCGTGTTTGGAACGCCTGTGGGTTCCTTTAAACGTGCGTTTGATCATGTGAAATGTGGTTTGATCGAATTTTGTTGATGTTGGGCTCCCAAGTCAGAATCACTTTCTATCCCCAAAATCACGTTTGTATGGAAGCTCAATTTTATAGCTTCCACGTTGAGTGAAAACTGATTCTGCAAGGTAATAGGTCTACCTCTGGTGCTTCTTCTTTGGCTAGACCTAAACTAGCACATAAACAACAACTAGAATGAAGAGGAAGATGGCTAAAGAAAACTTTGGTTAACTTCATCGATTGCCACACATATGTTGAGAAACAACAACAAATTAACTTTGTGAATAAAAGTAAACTTGCTCTTAATGTATAAAGGATGCAGAACTTAGAGTCATATATGTTCTAGAGAGAGAAATGGGATATATGTGGCTCTGAGGAATAATTAATCTTCTAGAATGCCATGCAAGTAGGGCTGGACAACATTATTTGATCCGACCCGAAGCCGAACAATCTGAAAGAGAAAACTGCTAAACGGGCGGGCTAGTTCGGGTCACCGATCAACGGGTGTGACTTTTCAGTTTCATTCGGTCATGGTCGGCCGGGTTCGGTTCTTGAATTTTTTTTCGTCGGTAACCGACCCGACCACCCTATACTCAACCAGATGCCATTTTTCTACTGTGTCATCGTTTTTAACATTACAGGGATGGTTAAACACAACAGCCTGACAAAGTCTTCACTTCATTCCAAACTTCTTCTGCCTAGTTCTCTTCTCACCTCATCACGAACCCTAGTGTGCCGCAAGCTCTCAGTTCTCTTCACCGTTTTGGACCTGTTTTTGTTGCCATCGCATCGCTGTTTCAGATCTGTGATTCCTGCCTTCGCACCACCGCCATCAACCACGACACCTCTATGGTCGCGCCATCACAGATCCATCGCGTAGGCACCCACAAACAGATCTCGGGCCAAGCTTCCAGTTGACGAATCTGGGCAAGTATACCCAGTCGTGCAAGTAATACGGTGGTGAGACCGTTTAATCGTTCCCATGAGGACTGCAACAAGTACTAGCACGTACCACTTCAACTACTATCTAAGCGGATTCGTGGATTGAAGAGAGTTCTAAACTAATTATCAAGCCCATAAAATTAAAAATAAACAAAGCAAGAAACACAAACTCTTTTTGTACTTTTCTCAAATACTTGGAAGACAATAAAAAATGGGTTTCAAATATGATAAAAGGAGCTGGGGTTAGGTTCACTAAACTTCATCCTCATGCAATTAAACACTCACAAACAGTTTCTACTTCAGTTATGACAATCAATCCACTATTTTACTCAAGCCCCGATTCCTCGGATGACAAGAGCCTAAATCCCCTAATAGACCCTAATTCCTTAGGAGGCCTAGATTAGTGAATTTGCATTAAGCTTAGGGATTACACAATTGCTAATAAACCTAGTTCCATTCCTAGATACCAGATTTACTAGGTGATTGAATTCAATTCCGGTTTTAACACGAATTTTCCAATTGCATATTAAAACACAAATCAAGTCATGGGGGTGCTAGCCACAACAAGCATTAAGCACAGATATTCAATCACTCAATAACAAAGTAGAAATTGTATTGCAAGATTAAATCAAATATATGAGAATTCAGACATAGTTACCCTAACCCCAACAATGGAGGTTTAGCTACTCATAACAATATCCACAACAAGAGAAAATGGATGAAGGAGAGAAGGGAGTCCATGGGAGCAATCCTCCACACTCTGCCTCTGGTTCTCAGAGCCTTTTTTGGTTTCCAAACTCGTAACCTTTCCAATTCTCTCTGGTGTCTCTTCCCATTCTGCCTTAAACAGCATAAAACAGTGATTCTGATTTTCGCACACTCGCGGGGCGAGAGGTATATCGCGAGGCGAATATTAAACTGCTGGTCTTCAGTGCTTGGAACTCTCGCGAGGCGAGACACTGTTCGCGAGGCGAACCAGAAAGGCTTACATTTTCCTGGCACAGTCAGCTCTCAGGGTCGCGAGGCGAGGTGTGATTCGCGGGGCGAACCAGAAAGGATGACATTCTGCTGTTTCTGGCTGTCTTCATTCGCGGGGCGAGCATCCTCTCGCGGGGCGAGCATTCCCATAATTTCATTCTCCACTGTTTCTTCATTCCCTTGGCTCTAAGTTAACCAGATTTTTCAGTAATTCCTGCAAAACAACACACGAAACCACCTTCACTCGCTCCAAGGGAAAATCTAACAAAACCAAATAAATAAAGCCTAATCTATATGAAATATGCATGCAAAAGTGTACAGCAAACATCATGTAAAATCACACTATCAAATCACCCCAAGCTTATTCAATTGCTTGTCCTCAAGCAATCACCAAGGCCAGTAGAATGAACAGAAAATGGATAGTGAATTAAGAACCCGAGTAAATAATCCAAGTAACAGGCAATTCAAACAATTCAGCAAGAGACAATCAATTCAAGTCCAATTAGGGGCTTAGGTTCCTTAGACTCATGTTCTCACTAATTTGGACACTCTTTCTCACCTGAAGCTCACCCCAAGCTTGTTCATTTGCTTGGCTCTCTTTTCTCACCTCACTCAAGTGTTTAGGGGATAAGACATTTCACTCAATTTTCCTCAAGGAATGAATCCTACCATAGGCTTGACTATCAACCAAATCTCTACTTTATTAATGAAAACAGTTTAGAATCAAGAGGTCTTTTACTTGGGTTGTAACGTGGCCATGGGATTTATCGTTAGGTGGGGATAACAAGAAAAGGACATTTCAAAAGGCTAAACAACATATCAACATTTGTAAAGCATGACCTTCTAAAATACCTTTTGGGTTTCAGTTCACTTTCCACCTTTCTTTTCTTTCTTTTTCTTTTTATTTTTCACTTTTCTTTTTGTCATCCCCTTCTCTATTTATTTTTATATTTTTTTTCTTTTATTTTTCTTTTGCTTGGAGAAGGGGAGATTTTTCAACTCAAGAGAACATTTTTCTAATTCTTTCATCCCAAAACTTTTTCACTACCTTTTTACCCTTTTGTAATACTTTAGAAGGTCCCTTATCAAACATATTTATCAAAATCTTTTCGGGTACCAAGAAAAGCATTTTATTCTTTTATAGGCTCAAAATTGGGCAACTAAGGGTAGCATTTACACATTCAAAGCTCAGAAGGCCCGAAAAATACCTATTGCCTCAATCATTTTCAAAAATGTTTTCAAAAATTTTTAAGCTTCAAAATGGTTTCAAGTCAAGTTCTAGAGAAAACAAACCAAGAGGAATAACACTCTAACACAAGGAATGGGGTAAAATTTTGTGAGTACCCCTTTGGCTCAAAATCTCACAGGGAATGTTCAGAATCAATGAAAAACACAAATCCTCAGAACCATATGCTAATTATCAACTATCCAAGATTATCTCAAACATTTTCATTTGTAGCCATATCACAAGAATAAACAGATTGGGTTCAACAATTCACTATCACAAATTATTGGCACTTAGTTTTCACAATTGGATACAAAATCTAAGCAAGGGCAATCTAATTGTGTGATCATGCAAACTATCATGCAAAACTATATGAATACAACATGCAAAATGCAAATGCAAAATACCCCTACCCCAAGCTTAAGAATTTACATTGTCCCCAATGTAAACAATCAAGATGGAGCGAGGAAGAAAAATAAAATAAAACAAAAAAAATTGGAACGGCTTACCAAGACGGTAGCGGGTGTTGACTTTGCCCTTTTCTGCCCCTTTTTGATCTTCCCTCCTTCCTTATTACCCTGCAAACACTTGATGATTCTCAATTTATTATTTCTCCTCTTGAGCTTCTCACATTATTCAAGAGGTTAAAGCAAAAACAAAACTATTAAGAAAATGAAAATAACAAAAGAGATAGGAAAGAAAAGTTGGGTTGCCTCCCAATAAGCGCTTCTTTAACGTCATTAGCTTGACGGGTAGAAGACTTCAAGGATCATGAAGGCGCACAACTGAGATCAATCTTTTGTTGTCACCACCCAAGTAGGCCTTAAGTCTTTGGCCATTGACTTTGAAGGTCCGTTTGGAACTAGGATCCTCCACTTCCACAGCTCCATAAGGTGAAACTTCCTTGACAGTGAATGGTCCTGACCATTTAGACTTCAACTTGCCCGGAAACAATCTCAGCCGGGAATTGAACAGTAACACTTGCTGTCCCGGCTGAAATGTTTTCATCACGATCTTCTTGTCATGATAGGTCTTGACTCGCTGCTTGTAAATGGCTGCATTCTCATATGCATGAAGGCGCATCTCCTCTAACTCATGCAGCTGATTCACTCTTTTCTCACCCTCCAGAGTAGTATCAAAATTTAAGAACTTCAGTGCCCAAAATTCTCTATGCTCCAACTCCACGGGCAGATGACATGCCCTTCCATAAACCATATGAAATGGGGATAACCCCACAAAAGTTTTCAGTGCAGTCCGGTAGGCCCACAAGGCATCATCAAGCTTCTTGGCCCAATCTTTCTTTGAAGTGGCCACAGTCTTTTCCAAAATTCTCTTAATTTCCCTGTTGGAGACCTCTGCTTGACCATTGGTTTGCGGGTGATAGGGGGAGGCCACCTTATGTCTCACATCATACTTTGCCAGAACATTTCCCAGTTGGGAGTTACAGAAGTGGGATCCTCCATCACTTATAAGAACCCTTGGGACACTGAACCGGGCAAAGATATTCTTCTTGATAAACTTGACCACTGTTTGGGCATCATTCTTCTGTGTTGCAATTGCCTCCACCCACTTGGAAACGTAGTCCACCGCCACCAAGATATATTGATTTGAGAATGAAGGTGGAAGTGGACCCATAAAATCAATTCCCCAACAATCAAATACCTCCACTTCTAAAATATTCTGCAGTGGCATCTCATCCCTCCTTGAAATGTTCCCGGTCTTCTGACACTTGTCACAACTCTTCACATGATTGAAAGAGTCTTTGAATATTGAAGGCCAAAAGAACCCCGATTGGAGGACCTTAGCAGCTGTCCTATCCCCATTGTAATGCCCACCATATGGGGAGTTATGGCAATGCCACAAAATCTTCTTTGCTTCTTCCTGGCTCACACACCTCCTCCATAAGCCATCCGGACCAACCTTGAACAGAAATGGATCATCCCACATGAAATGGTTGGCATCCCGGAAGAACTTTTTCCTTTGTTGCCAAGTGAGGTGCTCTGGCATAGTGTTTGCTGCCTTGAAGTTTGCCATGTCGGCAAACCATGGTCTTTCATGTACTAACAATAAAGCCTCATCCAGGAACTCATCCCGAATGTCTTTTTCCTTAGCAGTCACCTCTTCATTCACAAGCCGAGATAAATGGTCGGCCACTACATTCTCGCTGCCCTTTTTGTCCTTGATGGCTAAATCAAATTCCTGCAACAACAGAATCCACCTTATGAGGCGTGGTTTAGAATCTAATTTAGTCAACAAATATTTGATTGCAGCATGATCAGTAAAAACATTGACTTGTGACCCAATCAAGTAGGAACGAAACTTTTCCAAGGCAAACATTATGGCTAGCAACTCCTTCTCAGTTGTTGCATAGTTTATTTGGTGCTCATTGAGGACCTTACTAGCATAGTGAATGGCATGGAAAAACTTGTCCCTTCGCTGCCCCAAAACTGCCCCAACTGCATAGTCACTGGCATCACATATTAATTCAAAGGGTGACTCCCAGTTGGGTGCAACAAGAATGGGGGCAGTGATCAACTTTTCTTTCAAAATTTGAAAAGAGTTAAAACAAGCATCATCAAACAAAAATAGGGTGTCTTTATTCAAAAGGATACACAGCGGCTTGGCTATCTTTGAAAAGTCCTTGATGAACCGCCGGTAGAAACTTGCATGCCCCAGGAAACCCCTCACACCCTTGACATTCACTGGTGGAGGTAGTTTCTCAATCACCTCAATCTTGGATCTATCTACTTCGATTCCATTTGCTGAAATTTTGTGCCCAAGCACAATGCCTTCCTGCACCATAAAATGACACTTCTCCCAATTTAAAACTAAATTGGTGTCCGTGCACCTTTTTAACACAGCAGCCAAGTTAGACAAACAGTTATCATATGAGGAACCGAACACAGAGAAATCATCCATGAAAATCTCAATATACTTTTCTACATATCAGAAAAAATAGAAAGCATACACCTTTGAAAAGTCACAGGCGCATTGCAAAGACCGAAAGGCATCTTCCGATAGGCAAAAATTCCAAACGGGCAGGTGAAAGCAGTTTTCTCTTGGTCTTCCGGGTTAACCGCAATTTGGTTATAGCCCGAATAACCATCTAAGAAACAATAGTATGCTTGCCCGGCCAACCTCTCCAACATCTGGTCCATGAATGGAAGTGGGAAGTGATCCTTCCTAGTAGCCTGATTGAGCTTCCGGTAGTCTATACACATCCGCCAGCCAGTGACCGTTCTTGTTGGAATCAACTCATTCTTCTCATTATGCACTACAGTCATGCCACCCTTCTTTGGAACCACTTGTACTGGACTCACCCAGGCACTATCAGAAATCGGATATATCATCCCAGCTTCAAGGAGTTTCAGCACCTCCTTCTTCACCACTTCTTTCATTGTGGGATTAAGCCTCCTCTGTGGTTGGACCACCGGCTTAAATTCAGCCTCCATCATTATTTTGTGCATGCAAAAAGTGGGGCTAATTCCTTTCAAATCTGCAATGGACCATCCAATAGTTGTCTTATATTCTCTAAGCACCCTTACCAGTTTCTCCTCCTCTAATTTGGACAATTCACTGCTCACTATGATAGGGTTTTCATCATTCACACCCAGGAACACATACTTCAAGTGGGGAGGCAGGGGCTTAAGTTCTAACTGGAGCTTCTCTTGGACTTCCTCCTTCTTCAGCTCTTCCTTCACAATGTTGACAGCAAGTTGCTTAGGTTGGGCTTCCAGCTCACACAAACATTCTTCTAATTCCTCCTCTTCTATCTCATCAAAATGTTCAATAGAATTCACAAGTACCTTCTCCAGAATAGAGTGGTGGTGCTGATGTGCACAAGCTTCCTTCGCTACTACATCCACCATGTCCATGCGGAAACAGTTTTCTTCCTCACTAGGGCGATGCATAGCTTCAAATACGTTGAAGGTAACCTCTTCATCTTGCACTCTGAGTCGAAGCTGGCCTTTTTGCACATCTATCAAGGCTCGCCCAGTTGCTAGAAAGGGTCTCCCCAAAATGAGTGGAATCTCTGCATCTTCCTCCATGTCTAAGATCACAAAGTCTGCTGGGAAGATAAACCTGTCCACTTTAACCAAGACATCTTCTAAAACACCATAAGGACGCTTGATGGATCTATCAGCTAACTGCAATGCCATCCTTGTTGGTTTTACCTCTCCGCCTCCAAGCTTGTTCAAAATTGAGAGCGGCATCAAGTTGATACTCGCTCCCAAGTCACATAAGGCCTTTCCAATATCAACACTCCCAATGGTGCAAGGAGTTGTGAAACTACCAGGATCTTTGAGCTTTGGAGGTAGCTTCCTTTGAAGTATTGCACTGCACTCTTCAGTCAAGGCAACAGTCTCGCCTTCTTTAAACTTTCTCTTCTTTGTGAGCAATTCCTTCATGAATTTTGCATAGGTTGGCATTTGCTCAAGTGCTTCAGCAAAAGGTATATTGATCTGTAACCGCTTGAAGATATCAAGAAACTTGGTGAACTGTTCTTCTTTCTCTTTTTTCTTGCTCAGATGAGGATAGGGCAATTTCACATAAGAGGGGATCACTTGAGGCTTGTCTCCTTCTTTCAAAAGCTGACTTTTGGTCTTCCTCAATATTGACTTCTCATCCACTAGCTTCTCCCTCTTGTCTTATTCTCTGACCTTTTCTTCTTCCTCAACTATAACATCTTTACCTTTTTCTTCACTCGGTTCAGTTTGTTCTTCATCATTCATTTCTGTTTCTTCAACTTCTCTCTGACTTTTCACCAAAGGATCATCATCTTTTTTCTCTAGACTTTTACCACTTCTCAGCACTATCACCTTGCAATGTTCTTTAGGATTTGTCTGAGTGTTACCTGAAAAACTGTTGCTGGATTGTTCTGCTAGTTGCTTTGCAATCTGCCCCACTTGAACTTCCAAATTCTTGAAGGATGCATCGGTGTTCATCTGATTCGACATAGACATCTGCATGAACTGATTGAGAGTGTTTTCCAGGGTAGAAGTCCGGTCTTGAGGCGATTGTGCAGGAGCAGGCTTGCTTGTTTGTCCTGCATCTTGCTTCCAACCAAAATTTGGTTGATTCCTCCACCCCTGATTGTAGTTGTTAGGAAACTGGTTGTTGCCTGGCCGCCCATAGTTCCCCATATAATTGGCTTCCTCATGGGAACTAGGTGGTGCCTCACATCTTCCATTCTCATGATCACCTCCACAAAAATCACATCTCAGTACCTGTTGTGGTGGTATATTTGTCCCTTGAACAGTTTGGAGTTGTTGTGGGAGTTGGGCTAGTTGCTTGGTAAGAGACTCTAGTTGTTGTGTCATGAGCTTGTTCTGAGCCAACAATGCAGTTTATGAATCTAATTCCAACACTACCCTTCTTTGTGTGGGACCCCGATCATGATGCATCAAGTAATCATTAGAGGCCATTGCTTCTATCAAAGTCAGGGCTTCCTCAGCTGTCTTTGTGTTCATGGATCCTCCAGCTGAGGCATCCAACATGTACCTGGTTGATGGCCTCAATCCATTACAGAATGTTTGCATCTGAGTCAGATCATCAAACCCATGATTTGGGCATCTTCGAAGTAATTCCTTGAACCTTTCCCAGGCGTCATGTAGTGTCTCACCTTCTTGTTGAGAAAAGCTCATGATGTCACCCCTTGCCTTTACAAATCTTGATGTGGGGAAGAACCTTGCCAGAAACTTTGCTTCTAAGTTGTCCCATGTAGTGAAACTCCCCCTTGGTTGTGATTGGAGTCAAGACTTGGCTCTATCTCTTAAAGAAAAAGGGAACAATCTCAGACGAATTGCATCATCAGAGGCACCATTTATCTTCACTGTATCGCACAACTCCAAGAAACTGGAAATATGACTGTTAGGATCCTCCTTCTCCAACCCAGCAAACTGATTTTGTGAAACCATGTTGATGAGATTTGGCTTGAGTTCAAAATTGTTGGAGTTCACCGGAGGTCTCACTATACTAGTGACATGCCGATTGAAATTTGTATTTGCATAATCACCAAGTGTCCTCCGTGGTGGTGGAGTATCTTCACCATTCCCTGCCATCTTGAGTTCTTCTTGAGTAACCTGAGAGATGGAAGTCTCTTGTTCTTCTCCTTGTTGTCTTAACAAATTCTGTTGTCTTGCTTGCTTCCTATTCTTCCTAGATGTTCTTTCAATTTCTGGATCGTATAGGAGTTGGTCAGCTGGAATAGTACCTCGCATACACAAACAGTCTAGCAAACAAGATTGTTAGTAGCAAAGGTTAGCACACAACAGCAAACACACAAAAAAAAAATTTAACAGCACACAGTTTATAACAGAAAAGAAAAATTTTAAAACAGAAAAATTTTGTGCTCAAATTAGTAACCAAAATGGATATGCTAATATTGAAATACAGTCCCCGGCAACGGCGCCAAAAACTTGTTGACGAATCTGGGCAAGTATACCCAGTCGTGCAAGTAATACGGTGGTGAGACCGTTTAATCGTTCCCACGAGGACTGCAACAAGTACTAGCACGTACCACTTCAACTACTATCTAAGCGGATTCGTGGATTGAAGAGAGTTCTAAACTAATTATCAAGCCCATAAAAGTAAAAATAAACAAAGCAAGAAACACAAACTCTTTTTGTACTTTTCTCAAATACTTAGAAGACAATAAAAAATGGGTTTCAAATATGATAAAAAGAGCTGGGGTTAGGTTCACTAAACTTCATCCTCATGCAGTTAAACACTCACAAACAGTTTCTACTTCAGTTATGACAATCAATCCACTATTTTACTCAAGCCCCGATTCCTCGGATGACAAGAGCCTAAATCCCCTAATGGACCCTAATTCCTTAGGAGGCCTAGATTAGTGAATTTGCATTAAGCTTAGGGATTACACAATTGCTAATAAACCTAGTTCCATTCCTAGATACCAGATTTACTAGGTGATTGAATTCAATTCCGGTTTTAACACGAATTTTCCAATTGCATATTAAAACACAAATCAAGTCATGGGGGTGCTAGCCACAACAAGCATTAAGAACAGATATTCAATCACTCAATAACAAAGTAGAAATTGTATTGCAAGATTAAATCAAATATATGAGAATTCAGACATAGTTACCCTAACCCCAACAATGGAGGTTTAGCTACTCATAACAATATCCACAACAAGATAAAAATGGATGAAGGAGAGAAGGGAGTCCATGGGAGCAATCCTCCACACTCTGCCTCTGGTTCTCAGAGCCTTTTTTGGTGTCCAAACTCGTAACCTTTCCAATTCTCTCTGGTGTCTCTTCCCATTCTGCCTTAAACAGCATAAAACAGTGATTCTGATTTTCGCACACTCGCGGGGCGAGAGGTATATCGCGAGGCGAATATTAAACTGCTGGTCTTGAGTGCTTGGAACTCTCGCGAGGCGAGACACCGTTCGCGAGGCGAACCAGAAAAGGCTTACATTTTCCCGGCACGATCGGCTCTCGGGGTCGCGAGGCGAGGTGTGATTCGCGGGGTGAACCAGAAAGGATGACATTCTCATTGTTTAGGCTGTCTTCATTCGCGGGGCGAGCATCCTCTCGCAGGGCGAGCATTCCCATAATTTCATTCTCCACTGTTTCTTCATTCCCTTGGCTCTAAGTTAACCAGATTTTTCAGTAATTCCTGCAAAACAACACACGAAACCACTTTCACTCGTTCCAAGGGAAAAATCTAACAAAACCAAATAAATAAAGCCTAATCTATATGAAATATGCATGCAAAAGTGTACAGCAAACATCATGTAAAATCACACTATCACTTCCTTAGTTCCTTTGCGTCATATTTGCCATGGTGCGCCAGATCTCCGAGGGGAGGAAGAGGAGGTGCTCACCTCCGTGAAGAAGACACCCACGCCACATCTTGCAGAGGCGGAACGAGGAACACCTTGTGTGAACGAGGACTGCATGTTGAATCCTGCAGAGATCGGAAAATGGCGTCGGAGGTAAGAGGGGAAGGAGAAGAAGATGATGGCAGCGGCACTGGAGGCTAAACGCCGAAGGCTGAAGGGGAGAAAGAATTCTTTTTAGGGTTTTTTTGGGCTTACGAGAAAAAAAGTCAAAAAAATGGTTGGGCCAAAAATATGATCTAGTCCAACCCACTGATACCCACCCGCACAACCCGTCCTACCCGCATATTTTGACCCGTCCAACCTGATGCTTTCCCCGAACGGAATTGGGTCCTATATATTGATTGGCGGGTTGGTTCGGATTAGGCCGTTTGGGCTAGAATCCGACTAAACCCGCCCGTTGTCCAGCTCTACATGCAAGTAGACGAGTGTCCACTAACCTGTGTGAAAACTCAGAAGCCAAATGAGCAATGGATTGCAGTGTAGTACAAGGTATAAGTGCAAAAGTTTGTAACTTCTTGTTTAGTTTTGATCAATTTTAGCTTATATCCGTATCATTTATCTAGAAAATAAGACATGTTTAACTTTTAAAAATATTTATTTAATTATTTAAGTTAAGATTTATATTTGTAAAAAAATTATGAAGCTAATAATCTTATATTACTTATTTAATAAGTATATATAATTGAAAATTGAAATAATTTAACATAAATTAAAATAATTATCGCTTAACATTTTTTTTATAAGAAATGGAATATTATTGAAAGAAATTAACAATTGAGGACCTTAAGCCTCTTACATCCTCTTCTAACAAAATACCTAACAGGGGGCAAGGACTCTCTACAACGGACAAAAAGAAAGAGCCTAAAAAGCCCTATCTCTTAACATATTTATCTTACTTGTTAATATATATATATATATATATATATATATATATATATATATATATATATATATATATATATATATATAAACCCATTTTGGTAAATGCACATCCAAAAGCAATTTTGATTCAAATTATCCAAACAACAAGAATTGATAAAAAATCACTTTTTTCATGATGGTATCCAAACATAAATCACTTCACTTTCAACTCACTTCTAATCAAAATCAATGCTTTCTAAAATCACGTTTGTCAAATGCTCATCCAAACTTGCTTCAAAAAAAAAGTCTGTGATGTAAAAAAAACTAGTTTGAGATGATAATTTTTGTATTTAATATGACACAAATTATAACACAAACTAACAAAAGTTCCTTTTAAAAAAAACTATCAACAAGAGTTGAACAGTGATAACAGAGACGTTCTTAAAAAAAATATTTACTTTCAAACTTTAAATAAGATAATTATTGAGAGGGACTCTTAATTAATCCCTAATATTCGAGATAAGAGTGTTAACCTTCTAAATCTATTTACTTGTATGATTTTCTTACCATTTCCTTGTTTTATGCAATTCGATATACCGCTAGACCTCATATGGGTGAGACTTTGTTGGAAAACAAGGAACTGATTTGTTCTTTTCCTTTTTAATTGTTTGATTGGGATCTTATTTTTTGCAAGGCACGCTGAAAGAAGAGTTGGCCTTACTAAGACGAATGAGTTTTCACATGGCAATGTATCCCCTATCAGATATTCCAAACAACTAAGTGCTTATTTGTTTTAAAATACATTGAATGCAAATGGACTGTTTCTCCGTTCAAAAGTTTCGTTCATTAAAAGCTTCTATTTGGAGCTTTGACGAAAATTGCATTGGGATAGTACTTTTCTCCGTTTGCGGCAAACATAATGTTGAAACAAACATACAGGCCGTAAATGCCCACATGTCATTTCAATGAACAGTTTCTGGGCATCATAAACAGTATCACATTTCCAAGCATACCAAAGAGGCTACCCCACACGGTGGTTTCTAGGTTGAAGTTTGCATTTTTTGGTACATCGGAATAGACATTATTTTTTATGTAAAAAGTCCCTTTTACCCTCTTCATCAACTTCTCACTATTCTTCACCACCACCACCCCACCAACCACCACGACCACCCCACCCCCACTTCTCTGCTCTTCTGCCACCACCAACAGCCAGACCACCATGGATGAACCAGTCCTCTCTGGATCGCCACGAACTCTGATCTGAGTTGTTAGCAAGGCACGGCCACCGTAAGACGATGACGACGTTCTGCACATATCTTCAAAAGATGCATACTACATAAAGAACATGATTTTGATCATAAAGTAGAAATGTTCATCCCGTCCATGGATGCTAGTATTTCTACCCTGGTACATGATAAACATGATAAGGAGAAAAACTCTTATGTCAATTTAAATGCACAAATGGCTAAGATGCATGAAACTTTGCTGAAGGAGGATTTAAAAATTGCAGAGCATACGGTCTTGAAGATAAACACATCTATTTCTGGAAATTTAATGGAGGGTGAACAATTTGACAAAGGTGAAATTGATGGAGTTGAACTTGATAAGATGCCACAACAAACACCTGATGAGATGAAAATGGAAGACCGCCGCGAACTCAGAGAGGGGATGTGAAGGTGGCAGTGGCGGCGGAGGGGAAGGGGATGGGGCGGAGTCGGGGAAGGAAATGGGGCGAACGAAGGAAAGAGGCGGAGGAGGTGACTGCAGAGAGAGAGAAAGGGGGAAAATTTGTATTTTTCAATTTTTTCTGGACCATTCAATCTCAGTTGTTCCTTACATGCAATAATCAATCCGACAATTGAAAACTTCCGGTATAGACATAAAAAAACATGTTTCATCCTAGAAATCACCTACCACACACACAATATGAATCAACACCTTTTTCTTCTTTGTGAATGTTCTAAATCTTTATTTCTATAAACTGCTCCCAGTCCATTTAGAATTGGTCTGTGACTATGCTGTCAAATAGAAGCTTTTAAGTGGTAGTAGTAGTGATACATTGTCAACATTAATAATGATATATACGTAACCTCCTGCACTTTCTTGTTTTCTTTATATTTCCACGTTGTTTTATTTAGAGCAGGTTGATTGAACTAAATATTTAAACCCATAAAAAGTTACTAATCAATATTCTAGTTGTTTTTTTCTGTGTTCGAAAAGGATACAGGAGAATAGAAAATGCTCACAATAAAGAATATATATACATACATATATGCATATACATATATATAGTGTAACCTCCTGCACTTAGCTAATATAATTCATTACCTAAGCAAACTAGCTGAAGTGATCGTTTGCCATTGAAATCCAATTTCATGTGTCCCAACATTGATCCTCCGTATTTGTGAAAACTGAAAAGGCTACACGTGCAAAAATTGAATATTCTCAAAACAACCATATCATAATAGTATTATTTATATAACATATTCAGTTCAGTTCATAATGCATTGTGCAAGATTTGAAGCAAACATTATGAAACTTGTGCAAAGAATTAGCGAGACATTTTAACAAACATACTAGTAACTTGCCATAACATCTAAATCCTAATTTCAAACCTAGAAAATTAACCCACAAACCAGCTAATCCTATTATTATAATGTTTGTTAGTTTTGACCAGCTTAGGTCTTATTTAATGTAATGTGTTGTCATTCAATAATGAGCTTTACTTATAAAGATTTAGGTGTGAAGACGATGAGGCGGGATGGTTGTATGACTTATATATATATATATATATATATATATATATATATATATATATATATATAAGTGTGGTCTTGATTACGTTGTTGTTATGGTGTTGTAAAGAAAAAATTTTATCATCGTATTTTTCGAGGAATAAATGTTAAGAAAATATTATTTTACGAAAGCAACCAGCAAATAGATTTTTTAATTTATTTTCGCATGTATTACAAAGTAATGCCCAAGAGGGGTGTTACACGACAAACATAATCTTGAAACAAACATACAGGCTGTAAATGCCCACATGTCATTTCATTGAGCAGTTTCTGGGCATCATAAACATTATCACATTTCCAAGCATTACTAAAGAGGCTACCCTACAGGGTGGATTCTAAGGTGAAGTTTGCATTTTTTTGGTACATCGGTATAGACATTATTTTTTTATGAAAAAATACCTGTTACCCTTTTCATCAACTTCTCACTATTCTTCACCACCACCACCCACAGAACCACCACGACCACCCAACCCCCACTTCTTTGCTCCTCTGCCACCACCAACAGCCAGACCACCATGGATGAACCAGTCCTCTCTGGATCGCCACGAACTATGATCTGAGTTGTTAGTAAGGCACCGCCACCGTAAGACGATGACGACGTTCTGCACATATCTTCAAAAGACGCAAACTACATAAAGAACATGATTTTGATCATAAAGTAGAAATGTTCACCCCGTCCATGGATGCTAGTATTTCTACCCTGGTACATGATAAACATGATAAGGAGAAAAACTCTGATGTCAATTTAAATGCACAAATGGCCAAGATGCATGAAACTTTGCTGAAGGAGGATTTAAAAATTGCAGAGCATACGGTCTTGAAGATAAACACGTCTATTTCTGAAAATTTAATGGAGGGTGAACAATTTGACAAATGTGAAATTGATGAAGTTGAACTTGATAAGATGCCACAACAAACACCTGATGAGATGAAAATGGAAGACCGCCCCGAACTCGGAGAGGGGATGTGAAGGTGGCAGTGGCAGAGGGGAAGGGGATGGGGCGGAGCCGGGGAAGGAAATGGGGCGGAGGAGGTGACTGCAGAGAGAGAGAGAAAAGGGGCAAATTTGTATTTTTCAATTTTTTCTGGACCATTCAATCTCAATCCGACAATTGAAAACTTCTGATTCACAACTTAACAAACGTCTATACCGGTATAGACATAAAAACATAAAATAAATGATATGAATCAACACTTTTTTCTTCCTTGTGAATGTTCTAGATCTTTATTTCTATAAACTGCTCCCAGTCCATTTAGAATTGGTCTGTGACTATGCCGTCAAATAGAAGCTTTTAAGTGGTAGTAGTAGTGATACATTGTCAACATTAATAATGATATATACGGAACCTCCTGCACTTTCTTGTTTTCTTTATATTTCCACGTTGTTTTATTTAGAGCAGGTTGATTGAACTAAATATTTAAACCCATAAAAAGTTACTAATCAATATTCTAGTTGTTTCTTTGTGTTCGAAAAGGATACAGGAGAATAGAAAATGTTCACAATAAAGAATATATACATACATGTATGTATATACATGTATATAGTGTAACCTCCTGCACTTGGCTAATATAATTCATTACCTAAGCAAACTAGCTGAAGTGATCGTTTGCCATTGAAATCCAATTTCATGTGTCCCAACATTGATCCTCCGTATTTGTGAAAACTGAAAAGGCTACACATGTGCAAAAATTGAATATTCTCAAAACAACGGCATCATAATAGTATTGTTTAGATAACATATTCAGTTCAGTTCATAATGCATTGTGCAAGATTTGAAGCAAACATTATGAAATTTGTGCAGCAGCTAGCAGACATTTTAACAAACATACTAGTAACTTGGCATAACATCTAAATCCTAATTTCAAACTTAGAAAATCAACCCACAAACCAGCTAATGCAATGCATGATTGTGAACAATATCAAACGTACTGCACAATGAAGAACCTAACAAACAAATGAAAATAACAGCAGCTTCTCAAGTTGCAAATTCTATCAACCATTAATTAACGATGATCCATGAAGTCACCAGAAGAAACATAAAATAAATAACAAAAACAAAAATTAACATAAAAGTTGCGATTGAATCTTATGCTTAAATGACATTGTTAGCATCTATATATCCCAATATTAAAAAGGCGATATCAAACTCTCAACGTAAACATTTGGGAACATCTGACCATCGATGTCTTGAACCTCGGGAATCCTGGAAATATCATTTTTGGAGTTGTAAACAACCAACTTGGTCTTGACACTACATAAGACTTCCATCTCGAGAAGAACTTGGTCTTCCTCATAAATATATACTCCCTTTACACTATAGGGATGAAAACCAAGATCTCTAAGGTAAGGAGGAATGCTGAACAATTTAGTCCAAGACTCCTTATTCCCATATTCCTTCATAAGCCAAACATCATTAGATGAGGAACTATAATTAAAAATGCACAAGCAATCCCTCAACACACCCAAGGTCAAGGTAACTATATTTACCACTCCATAATCAGGCTGCAAAATCTCTTGATAGGACTCTTTCCCCAAATCAAGAGAAATAATAAAACACGGACCTTTAACACAAGGATAAAGAATTTCAGTAGATGCCAACCAATTAACCGAGCCACTCACGAATTTTCCCGATCCATACACAGGAATCATCATAGAAGGGAAGTCTTGAATCCTTCTCCAAGAATCTGTACCCAAAGTGTGAACCTTCACTTGAATTTCGATACCCTTAATAATACGCCCATGATGATCCCTGTAACATTCATAATCACAACAGAAAATGGCAACCACCTTGTAATTATCCGTAAAAGGATCATAGCCGAAGCTATACATAGTCACACCATTTCCATGTGGAATTTCCAAAGAGGGCAATTCTTTGAATTTTTTAACGCAAGGGTTCCACAAAAGAGCGAGACGTGGATTGATGGCAAAGCAGAGGATGCCATCGCAAGAGCCAACTAGGTACTGCTTGAAATAGTTTCGATTGGTCAGAGGAGGGTACTCGAGCTGTGTTGCATTGATGGTCACGGTGGTGAAAACAGAGTGGAGTGGGTAAGAAATTAATTTGATCTCGCTGCTTGAGGAGATGGAGGAGCTTAAGACGAGGTGGTGGCTCGTGGTTGACATGCGAAGGTGTTTCTTTGCGAATTTGGGATCATTGGAGATTAGAGAATTCCAGGACTTGCAGACGCATCGGAGTTGTAGCAGGAACTTGACGGGGAGCCTACACAGGATTTCTTCCACCAGATCGAACGGAAGATAGCTCACGGAGGAGGAAGAGAGTGAAGGCGACGGTGATGTTAGGGTGGAGGTGGTCAATCGCTGCCTCTTGGTGGCGGTTGTTTCCTCCATCAGTGGCTGAGAAAAAGCTGCACTAGTAAAGGTGTAGAGGCGGCAGCTACAGAGTAGGGTTGCTTTCCATCTCCTTTTTAAAAACGAGATGGGCTTGAGGGTGTCCAACCCATATTTCTTTTTGAATCAAAATGGGCTTAAATGAGTCCAAATTAAGCTTTATTTTTTTATTTTTTCTTTCTGATAATTGGATTAAAAACATATAAGAAAGCTTCTTTTTATATTTATAGGAGCAATTACAAAAATTATTTTTATAAACTTACCAGCATAAAATGTAAAACTATTTAATATTATTTAAAATATATGAGGTTTAAAATTTATATTAGTATTACTTAACAGGTCATATTAATTTTTTTTAAAATATCATTTAGTTGTTATCGGTTCAATCACGGTTGGATTATTGAACCTTGAACCGGTGTCTTACTAGTTCAATGGCCGGTACTATTTTGAAAACATTGAGAGTAACATACTATCAATGTAGGTGGATTTAAAATTACAAAGAATGCAAGCTAATTTTATATTTTATTAAATTAAAGTTATTTACAATTTACATCAGTATTTCAATTAATATAGTCTTACATAATATATATATATATATATATATATATATATATATATATATATATATATATATATATATCAATATCATCGGAGGCAGCTGTTACATGACATGAATGAATCAATATTTTCTCTACTTACCAATGATGAAGTTTACTCGCGATCTCCACCATTAAATTAGTGACAACAAAGATGAAGCTTTGCGTTAATGCTCATCATGTTGTGCTTCCAATTTTCTCCTATGGATCAGTTTGTGTTGCGTTCCTTGATTCAACATTCAAACTCCAAAGCTATTAAGCAAATCAATTTTTTTCCTTCTATTCCTTTTTTGTTTAATTTAATTCATTATTTAATTATTTAATATGTGAAATGAAAAGATATAAAACACTAGAAGGTGGTTGAATTGTGTTTTAGATACTTTTTTGAAAAACGTTGCAGTTTAACCTATAAGACACAAGGATGTGTCTAATAAAAAGGAGATTATCTTTCCAACCCAGTTAGCACAATTAAAATAAAGCGAACCGAAAAGATTAAGCTAAGAAAAGGAGACACGGAGATTTATACTGGTTCACCCCAAACCTTGGGCTACGTCCAATCCTTGGCTTCACCAAGTATTTGCACTTTAACTGATCAGGTTACAAAAGGTATTATTTGCACACCTAGCCTCCGCAGACTCAACCAACAAGTATTGTTTGCACACCTAGCCTCTCCAGGCTCGAACAAGTATTCTTTCAGCAAGCCTCTTCAGGCTCTACAAACAGTGAGAGTTTGAATGAAGCAGCAGCTTCACGGATTACAACTTGCAAATCTACCAACTAACACTCACAGAGTGAATAAGTATTTGAGGTAGGTAAGATCGCAATAAAAACTTCTCAATACAAATTATTTTGAGCAGAGAAGTTTTCTATGAAGAACTTAAGAGAGCTTTGAATGCCTGGGAGTATTGAATGCGTGAGTTAATGTGTCAGGTGTGTGTCTTCAATGTTCTTCAAAGCCTTCTATTTATACTCATGAGAGATAAGTCCGTTGAGGAAAGTTCTTCAGCTGAGTATTCTTTTGTTTTTCACCAATAAATGACAATAGAGTCGTTCTGGTCTTGCATTTGATGTTTATGATCGTTGGTGAAATTCAAGACAAATTGAATGTATAGGTTGGCATAGCTTTATCAGAGTGCAGTTTGCTTCATAGCAGCGTTTGTTGCTTTTCAGACTTGGGCAGCGCGACTTTCCTTATTTGTGCTAAGCGGGTCTGCGTTCAAGTAAAGTTCATTTTGCTTTTTGCAACAAAAGGATTCTTCAGGCACAGAATGGTGTTTTGAGCTTTCTGATTTCGAATTTCTTTTTTTCGAAATAATCTAAGAATATTCATCGTGTTTGAATATTTTTGAAGCGATGGACTTTCAGTTACTTGATCCGAATTTGGTAGAGACCGAGTCAATGTTGAGACGCATCATACTACAGACGCATCATTAAGAATTTGTTTCTTTGTCATGAGACTCTTGTATACTGATCTGCACACTTAATACACATATTAGTAGATTTCACAAGGTTCACTTAAAATCATTCTTTGTTTGGATTCATCAAAATCAGAGATTTCTAAAGATGTAGTCTTAACAATATGTATACCACCTGCTAGTTTTGTAGTTTCTATTTTAGGCGAACACATCCAGAAAAAAAATAATAAGGCTTTGACTATAACACCCGGATGTCGACGAGGTCGGGGAGTGGTCGTCGGTGCAAGAAGGCACGGCCAAGGAGCGGCTCTTGGCAGACTTCTAGGGAGAGGGACACATAAATGAACCTATCACCCCAGAATGAGAGGGATCCTGAGACAGTGTAGGTATAGGACTATACAGATGAGGATGATGTATACGAATTGATTGGTACTACCTATACTAACAAGATGCATCCTCTTTTTGGGAGCCCATCACTTGAGAACTCCACAGTTAAGCGTGCTTGACTTGGAGCAATTTTGGGATGGGTGACCTCCTGGGAAGTTTTCCCAGGAAGCATGTGAGTGAGGACAAAGCACGCTAAAAAGATCCGTGTTGGTTTGTGGGGACAGTCGTCAATCCATAAAGCAGCCAATGATGTTACAAATGGTATCAGAGCGATACCTCTCCCAGTACGGTGTGGTTCGGGGACAAACCAAGCGGAAGCTGGTGGGCATGTAACATCCCGATGTCGACGAGGGTGGGGAGTGGTCGCCGGTGCAAGAAGGCACGGACAAGGAGTGCCTCCTAGCAGACTTCTAGGTGGAGGGAGACATGAACGTACCGATTACACACCTGAATGAGAGAGATCCTGAGACTGTGTAGGTATGGGACTATACAGTTGAGGATGTCATATATGAATTGATTGGTACCACCTATACTAACAAGATGCATCTTCTTTTCGAGAGCCCATCCTGAGAAGTTTTCCCAAGAAGCGTGTGAGTGAGGACAAAGCATGTTTAGAGGTGGCAAAATGGGTTGGCCTTACCGGGCCTGGCCGAAAAAACCCGAGAAAATAAAGGGCTTGGGCACCAAAATTTGAGCCCATATTACAACCGAAAAGGCCTGGCCCTATGAAGCTTGTACCCATACCGGGCTAGCCCGACCGAGCTTCAGGCGGCCCACATATTCTCTTAGAAATTAAAACACTTATGTTACTTGAGTAATTGAGTTGAGGTGTGTCCCTACTATTACTAGGCGACGAGGCATAATATTTGGTTTAGGTGGCTTTTTTTATGACCCTTTTTCTCAAACTTTCATAATTTTTCTTACATACCATTGCTTTAGTCCATTGATCCTAACGTAAGTGCTAGAGTGAAATTGGCCTGAACTCTTATACCTTGGCAAGTATATTTTTTTAACATTCAAGTGTCACGAATTGAACTCGGGATCAATATCATATATATATTTTTGCAGTGATGTTTTGGTGCCCAGTTTATATATATATATATATATATATATATATATATATATATATATATATATATATATATATATTACAATATAGAAGTTGTAATGTACTATGACGTACATTTTTTGTTTTGTATATTTTCATCTTTATTTTTTTATATAATATTATACATATATATCAGGTCGGCCCGAATAACCCTGTTGCCCACATAGAGCCAGGCTTGGGCACCAATTTTAGAGACCAAATTAAATCCGGGCCTTTTTAATCCAACCCGATAAAGACCGAACCTGATGCGGGTCGGGTAGCCCGTTTTGCCAACTCTAAGCACGCTGAAAAGACCCGTGTTGGTTTGTGGGGACAATCGTCAATCCATAAAGCAGCCAGGGATGTTACATTGACCGTGGACCTGATAATGACTATGAATTTTAGATCAATTTATTTTTGACCGTGGACCTAATTAGATTTATTTTTGGTAAAAAAAATTATTTTTCTATTGTTTAAAATTAATAAAGCTTGATTTTATAGAGTATAGATTACTTTTAAATTTTATCCTGATTAATAACTTTCGTTCTCGATTGATTACTTTTAAATTTTATCAATTTAGAACTTAATAAAGATTTTAATATTATATGATAATCTATAAAAATATATAGAGATATGTACTTAACATATGGTATGTGAAATTCAAGATTTATTGACTACTACTAAAACAACAACAACAAAAAATCAAAAACTTGACCAAAACATCCTAAAAACAGGCCCTTGCCAAATACAATTTAAACTTGACCATTACAAAAGCATGAGTCCTAATATACAATTTAAACTTAACAATTACAAAAGCATGAGTCCAAAAAAAAATTGCGAGTATCAATTTATTGAGATATCAAGTCCAAAGCTAGCAAAGCAACTTCACCCAACAAAAATCCATTGCAACAACTTAAATGTCACAACACATATACGAGCTATTTACGAGTCGTTTAATGTTGAGCCTGCAAGACTTGAGCTTGACTCATTTAAATAATCGAGCTCAATCTCAAGCTTGAGCTTGACTCATTTAATTATAGCATATAAAAATTGGAATAACCTCATTGAATATTAGTCCAAGTGTCGACCTATTAGCAATTTAACAATTAATACTAATCATCTATTTGAAATCATTAATATCACGTTTGAAATGAAGTATTGAAATCATTAAAATCACGTTTGGAATCACCTACATGAAATCATCAACTAATAAAATCAATTAATGGAGAACGAAATGTGCAAGCAAAAATATATATTCAAAAAATAAATGAAGGATACTCTGATAATAATATATTTTCAAATTTAAATTTTAAAAGATCAAGTGTATCAATCACAATTGATATCCTATTGTCATTCTCTCAATCAGCTAATCACCAAATCATAATTAAAGTTGGGTGATGGTTTAGAAAATCATTCAAAAATTTTATTGAAAATTGCTTTAATACATTTTAGTCAAACCTTAAATTATCATATTAATATTTTCCTTTTCCTATTTTGTGTAAAACAATTCAAATTTAAACAATCAATTAATTAAAGCAAACTAATATACTCGCCAATCAATCATCAATTATACAATTACAATATTCAGCTAAAAAAAGTATACAATTACAATTATAGAAATGCTTGATTACTGAAAATCTATAAATTGGGTCATGGACACCCACTCTCCCCTGTGCTTATTCCAAATGTCATTGCAATTTTTTTACTATCATGTTTTAATTTGTGTTTTTTATTTTTTATTTTGTTACTCCATCATAGTTGGTTTATGCATTGGTTGGAAATCCATGTGTATGTGCAGTATTGCTAATTGTTAATTAGTAATGCTTTTCCTGCAGAGTGATATCCATGGGTCTTCTATGTATTAGAAATGATTTCAAAGGTAACAATAGTAAGACATTATTACAACTATTGGATAATTCAAAACCACTTGATTCCAATCAACTTTCTTAGAAACTACATTTGTTCTTATTTTTTCTTTTTCTTTTTAATTTTAACAATATTCCTCTATTATTGTGAACTTTCTTCTCCGCCTTATTTTTTTCCAGTTCTTCAGGTACAATAATCTCTGAGACACCCCGACGTCCCATTAAAGTAAAACCCAAAATTTTAAGACCTAATTTCGTTATTATCGTTAAACGGGTATATTAAAACAGCAGAAAATTTAAAACTTAAAATATACACAACATATATACATACATACAGAACATATACACATCAAACCTGATACAGTGCAATAGAGGGAATCCCATCCGTGGATCCCGATATATCTACAGATTGGTAACATCAACAAAATACATCAAAGGTCTGAAGAAAGATGCCTCACCGACTCTCCCTACAACTCGACCCCTCTAAAAATACAATAAAACCTCACTCACACCTATACATATGGCACTGGCCCGGGCCATCATATGCTACCACCCTCGTCTGTATCCTAGGGTCCGGCAGGTCCGGACACTCCTCCGCTTTCACTGGAAGAGCTCCTATTCGACTGTCTCTGAAACCTCTGTCGGTAAAGCCTGCTATCACAGGGATGTAGCCGTTTGGAAGATACTCGCGAAGTCTCTGAAACCGTAGCCCGGACCTCTGGAGGTGCTGGTACATCTGGAAGGGGTGCTAGGTCCTGGGCGGGGGCAACCGGGTCCTCCTCCGGAGTGGGTGCTAACTCGGGCTCTTGCGCTAGGGTGGGTGTAGGTGCTGGTGCGAGCCCTGGTACCAATGCCTCGAAGGGTACCATGAAGGGAATTGGGGCCATACGTGGCATCAGCGGTATCGACGGTATGTGTCCATGAGGCTGTCCTATCGAGAAAGAAAGGGTAGTACCAAAGCGGAACATACCGACGAAACCTATCGGCGCTCCCTGTCCGAGCCCGAAGGTGATGGACATAGGACCCGTATACACAACGAAGTGAGTGACTGGGTCCACGAGCCACCCGTTCGGATCGACGCACTCTACCTCAGCAATCCCCGTCCTAAGTCATCCATGGGTGATCCCAGTGCACCATCAACTATATCTGGATCTATGATAAAAAGCATATATGTACAAGCACACAGCAAAAGCAAAGGGGATAAGAAGCCATATAACATCAAACATGGAAAGGGTTTAGCAACATTTAATTAAATAACGGCAAACTAAACATCCGTCTCCAAGAATATAAATATAAATATAACACAAATCATCCTCAATTCACGTCTAAGATCTTTCCTCTACCATCCAGTATGATGCAATGCAAATGCTGTATGAATCATCTCATCAGGTATCAGCCATATCCGGATATCACATCAATAGAATCGACACATCCTAGAGTCCCCGGTGCACACCCTCGTCCGTGGATGGAGGATACCCATGCAAAGCAATGACACTATAGCTGACAATCCGGTGTACACCTCTGAACCACGGCCAGGGTGCTCATGCAACGCGTGAGCTATAGCTGCAACTAAAATGAAATCATGTCTGGGACGGTCCGCCGTTAGCCTATCCCCGGGAATTCTCCCTCTGAGGCATAGACCCCACCCGACCATGTTTCAGGTCCACCCGACCATGTTTCAGGTCAACCATGTCATAGACCATGTTTCATGTCCCCTCCTAGTGCCCTAACCGCTCATCATAACCTCATAAATAACCTCAATAATAATCGCATCTCAACCGTCTCATCCTCATATCACGATAATCATCTCGGTTAGGCACTATTATCACATATCATATGCATTCCCCAATACATCATCATGTCTCAACATAACTTAAAATTACTCAACTCCTAAGCACAATCATAACACTCATCATGTCATGACAATCATGTCCTCATGTTATCCACATCATCATCATGGCCATTATGTCATAATATCATAATTACATTTCAATCATCATTTTCAAAATAATAATAATTGCCAAAATATAATAATAATAATAATAATAATAATAATAATAATAATAATAATAATAATAATAATAATAATAATAATAACAACAACATATCATATTCATAAAATAATCACAACTCATAACATCATTATCTAGCAGTTACCAATATCGGGCCAACCAATCAAATCAGTCAAAGCATACAATCATCACATAATAAAATAATATATATTTTTATCGTGACAGCGATAAACGTACAATTTCAATATCATCATTGGTACCACCGGGTAGTCCCCCAATGTGATATGGATATTGTCTCTTACTCGCTCTCATGTAGGGTTTGGGTCCCTATGCTGTTATCGAATTAAATGTAACCGCACCGTTTCCGATGTTAAATAGTTTCTTTCCCCCACCTGAAAAACGTACGACCTCGGAAACGCGACAAGATCAATCCCACTCGACTCATCTCGATTCTGCCTCACATCGAAAGAGGTCCCCACAATTCCAATATTCCTCCTAAACATCACATTTGAAAGGCACAAAGTAAGAATCACAAAATCTGCAGTAAACCCACAAAATTCACCACTGTTTCAGCCCGATTTCTCACAATCTATACCACTATTTAAAAATTCGAGCGTTGAGTTTAAATAAATACCTTTGATTTACCTTCTCCAAAAATTTCATCTCGATCCAACGGTGAACGAGCCTGGATCGAACCTTCCAATGTGACTGGTCAGGAGCTACTTGGGTTGGGTTTTCCTTCTTCTTCCGAGTTGAATAACTCTTACTATGGGGAATTCTCAGAAGATTCAACCTTTGGATATGCAAACCTACCAGTCCAAAACCTCCCTCTAAAGTTTGACCAAAATCCAATGGCTGAAAGGGTTGTGGTGGTGGATTTTAAAATGTTGTTTCAGCTGCAGCTCTTCAACAATGGTGGTTTTGGGCTCTTAGATAGTGTAGTTTTCCTCTCTCACTCACTTTATTTCTCCCTCTAGCTTTCTCTCTTCCCCTCTTTATCTTTCCCTCTCTGTCCCTCTTGGTTTTTGCTCTGAAAATGCCAACAGAAATGTTTCTGATAGTGTGATTTTACATCATGTTTTCTATAGACTTTTGCATGCATTTTGCATATAGATTAGGCATTCCTTATTTGATTTTAGTTAGATTTTCCCTTGGAACGGGTGAAGGTGGTTTCTGTGTGTTGTTTTGCAGAAATTGAAGGAAAACTGTGCATATTTGGCTATAATGAAGCTTGGATGATTTTGGAGCTTAAAAAGAGAAGAATATGAGCCAAACAGAGCCTATCACGGCCTGGCCGTGATGACCATCACGGCCGTGATCAAGCAGATAAAAAGGTAAAATTCAGAGACTGTCACGGCCTGGCCGTGACAGACATCACGGCCGTGACCAACCAGAAAATGAGGGCTCGCGTCGCGAACACTTCTCTCGCCTCGCGAGAGTCAAAAACTTGAAGACACGCCTTGGACAGAAAGCGTCACGGCCTGACCGTGATAGACATCACGGCCGTGACGCGCAGCAGATCTATAAATAACAGCACAGCAGACAGAAAAAGGGAACTTTTGGCAGAGGCTTGGAACCCTAAAGAGGGCTGATGGTTGGGGGAAGGCTAGGACCTTAAAGATGACATCTTCTCTGCTCTTGGATTGGAAGAAGATTGAAGGATTCGTCATGGAGTTTTCTTCCTCTCTTCTCTCTTTCTATTTTGTAGACAGTATCATATGTAGCTAATTCCCCCATTGTTGGGTTTAGATGTAGCTTTTCTGAACTTGATTGTTAATTGATTTGGTTTCAATACAAGTTTCTATTTCTTTATGAGTATGTGATTCTGTGCTTAATGCTTTCCTTGTATTAGCTACCCATAGGAATGATATGTTGCTTTGATAGATAACTGGAAGGTTGGTGTTAAGGCATGCTCATGAATCATATGCCAAGTAGTTCAAGAATCTAGACATAGGTGTTGAATGCTTGCAATCTTATAAGTCTTGACTTAATGCAAAATCTCAGATTAATCCACCTAAGACATTAGGGTTTAATTTGGGGTTTTAGGCTCAATGCACCTAAGACATTAGGCTTGAGTATTTTAGAAAAGACTTGATTGGCATAATTGAATTAGGACTTGTGTTGTTAGCCATTTCATTGCAATCAAGGGAGGATTAGTGTAGTCTAAACCTGACAATCTCAACCATTTGTAAATTCTGCACTCCAAGTGTTTGTTAAAAGTCCAAAAAGACCAAAAATATTGTATTGCTTTGTTTTCTGTTTTGATATCTCATACCATAGTTTAGTCTAGATAGTCGTTAAGTTTGTGAATTGGTAATTGACAACCGATCCCTGAGGACGATATCCGGTCTTACCACCGTATTACTTGATTGCGACAAGGTGCACTTGCCTTTATATTCTAAAAATACGCATCAAGTTTTTGGCGCCGTTGCCGAGGATTGGCTTTGCCAATATCAGTAGTAACAAATGAGACAACTAGTTTAGACGTTTTTATTTTATTTTTCTGTATATAATTGATATCTTTCTTTTGTTAGTTTTGTATATATTTGTTTTTGTGTTTCTTTGATCTTGGGCTTAATTGTCTGTGAGGTGAAAAATTGATTTGACAGGATCATGGACTACAATTGCTATCAACCATCTGATGCAGAAATTGAGATATCCGAGCTGCAGCTACGGGCAGATATGCTGCAATTAGCCATAAACATCCAACAAGTGAGTGATGAGTTGTCAAGGGCAACTGTCTCTCCTCCACCAGTGGTAGCCTATTCTGAACGGGGAAATCAATTTCCCAACACTTACACTCCATGGTGGGGGAATCCTCCAAACAATACTTGGATTGATCAAGAGGAACATTGGGAATCTTCCACACCTTCATATCAACCACAACCATCTCAATGGTATGATGAGCCATCACCATTGGAAGTTGCTTGGGAGAACTTCAAATCTGAATTCGTAGTCAATTCTGAGCAACCTATTCCAGATAGTCGGTCTCACCTAGAGGATATTTTGGAGAGCTTCATGGTAACAACAATGGAAGGTTTAAAAAATCAAGAAGATACCATTCGAAGTCTCGGGGCACGTATTGAGGAACTCTCTAACCAACTATCCGAAATGCCAAAAGGGAACTTGATGGACGATGATGAAGATGATGCAATGATGGATGATGAGGAAGTTGAAGAAGTGGGAGCAACCGGATTAAGAAATGAAGACTCTGTTTTGGAGAACAAAGTTGCCCCATCTCCCATTGAACCCTTGACTGAAGAGCTTGAAAGGAAGAGGCAATTGGAGGACATCTATTTCACCATGCTTGGGGATGATGAAAAACTTTTGGAATTAGATGATGCTATGAGTTCCAATGCATGTGTGGAATGTGATGGGAGAAACACTTGTGTGGTTTGTGCTGAGATTTCTGCATATTTGGAAGGTGATGGATTTGGCAATGCTGAGAGTGAAGATTGTACAGAAGCCAGAACAGCACCAATGATCCTCTCGACTTGTTTGCCACCTCACATTTTGAAGCAGTCAACAATGGAGTTCAAGCCTCTGCCTGAGAAACCGGATGTTGAATCTTTAAATATAAAGGCACCATGGCTAGTCCAAGAGGTTGAACCCCATTTTTATTGGGAAGATTTTGTTGATGAAGGGGTCATCTTTGACCCAAGAGAGGAATTGAAAAGCGCTTCCCATTTGAAGAAGTCAGCATGAATTTCGAGTGCTCACTTCCACATTTACGCTGCAAATCGTGGGATCCAGGTGAAGGATCTCACATGGTTAGCATCCCTTGGTCCTTATACCACAGGTTATGGGATCCAGGTGGATGCTTCTTAATGAGTCAAGCTAGTGACGTTAAAGAAGCGCTTACTGGGAGGCAACCCAGGTTTTCTTAACCCTTCTCCTTAGTTAGTTTTTGTTTGTGATTTTTAAAACTCTTGAATAATTTGAGAAGATCAAGAGTTTTCTTTTATTAATAAATTTGTTAAGTGTTTTCAGGATAATAAGGAAGGAGAAGCAAAAAGAGCAAGAAGACAAGAAAAAGAAAAGTCAGCACCCCTTACAGCCGTGATGCATTCCCCAGCAAGTTTCTGACTGGAATGAAAGTCAACACCCGCTACCGCCTCGGTAAGCCGTTCCAATTTTTTTGCTTTATTTTATTTTTCTTCTCCTCTCTCCAACTTGATTGTTTACATTGGGGACAATGTAAATTCTTAAGCTTGGGGTAGGGGTATTTTGCATTTGCATTTTTCATGTTGCATTCATATAGTTTAGCATGATAGCTTTGCATGTTCACATTATTAGATTGCCCTTTGCCTAGATTTTGCATCCAAATTGTGAGAACTAAGTGCCCAATAATTTGTGATAGTGAATTTTTGAACCCAATTTTTTTTATTCTTGTGATATGGCTGCAAATGAAGAATGCTTGAGATAATCTTGGATAGTTAATAATTAGCATATGGTTCTGTGGATTTGTGTTTTTCATTGATTCTGAACTACTAAAATGTGAGATTTTGAGCTAAAGGGGTACTCACTAAAATCTACCCCATTCTTTGTGTTAGAGTGTTATTCCTCTTGGATGAATTTCTCTAGAACTTGACTTGAAACCATTTCAAAGCTTAAAAATTTTTGAAAACATTTTTGAAAATGATTGAGGCAATAGGTATTTTTCTGGCCTTCTGAGCTTTGAATGATGAAATGCTACCCCTTAGTTGCCCAATTTTGAGCCTGAATGAATAAAATGCTTTTCTTGGTACCCTGAAATGTTTTGATAAATATGTTTGATAGGGACCTTCTAAAGCATTACAAAAAGGGTGAAAAATGTAGTTGAAAGTTTGGGATAAGAATCAAAAAATAATAATTCTCTTGAGTTGAGAAATCTCCCCTCTCCAAAAAAAAAAGAAAAAAGAAAAAAAGAAAAAAAGAAAAATATAAAGAGATGGGGATGACAAAAACAAGAGAAGTGAGAAATAACAGAAAAAGAAAGAAAAGAAAGGTGGAAAAATGTATTGAAAACCCAAGAAGGTATTTTAGAAGGTGTCATGTGTTGAAATGTTTGATACTTGGTTTAGCCCTTTTGAAATTTCCTTTTCTTGTTATCCCCACCTAACAATTAATCCCATGGCCATGTTACAACCAAAGCTAAAGACCTCTTGATTCTTAATTGTTTTCATTAATAAAGTAGAGATGTGGTTGATAGTCAAGCATATGGTAGGATTCATTCCTTGAGGAAAATTGAGTGAAATGTCTTATTCCCCTAAACACTTGAGTGAGGTAGAAAGAGAGCCAAGCAAATGAATAAGCTTGGGGTGAGCTTCAGGTGAGAAAGAGTGCCCAAGTCAGTGAGAACATGAGTCTAAGGAACCTAAGCCTCTAATTGGACTTGAATTGATTGTCTCTTACTGAATTGTTTGAAATGCCTATTACTTGGATTATTTGCTCGGGTTCTTGGTTCACTATCCATGTTCTGTTTATTCTTCTGGCCTTAGTGTTTGCTTGAGGACAAGCAATTGAATAAGCTTGGGGTGATTTGATAGTGTGATTTTACATCATGTTTTCTATAGACTTTTGCATGCATTTTGCATATAGATTAGGCATTCCTTATTTGATTTTAGTTAGATTTTCCCTTGGAACGGGTGAAGGTGGTTTCTGTGTGTTGTTTTGCAGAAATTGAAGGAAAACTGTGCATATTTGGCTATAATGAAGCTTGGATGATTTTGGAGCTTAAAAAGAGAAGAATATGAGCCAAACAGAGCCTATCACGGCCTGGCCGTGATGACCATCACGGCCGTGATCAAGCAGAGAAGAAGGCAAAAGTCAGAGACTGTCACGGCCTGGCCGTGACTGACATCACGGCCGTGACCCCCCAGAAAATGAGGGCTCGCGTCGCGAACACTTCTCTCGCCTCGCGAGAGTCAAAAACTTGAAGACACGCCTTGGACAGAAAGCGTCACGGCCTGGCCGTGATAGACATCACGGCCGTGACGCGCAGCAGATCTATAAATAACAGCACAGCAGACAGAAAAAGGGGACTTTTGGCAGAGGCTTGGAACCCTAAAGAGGGTTGATGGGTGGGGGAAGGCTAGGACCTTAAAGATGACATCTTCTCTGCTCTTGGATTGGAAGAAGATTGAAGGATTCGTCATGGAGTTTGCTTCCTCTCTTCTCTCTTTCTATTTTGTAGACAGTATCATATGTAGCTAATTCCCCCATTGTTGGGTTTAGATGTAGCTTTTCTGAACTTGATTGTTAATTGATTTGGTTTCAATACAAGTTTCTATTTCTTTATGAGTATGTGATTCTGTGCTTAATGCTTTCCTTGGATTAGCTACCCATAGGAATGATATGTTGCTTTGATAGATAACTGGAAGGTTGGTGTTAAGGCATGCTCATGAATCATATGCCAAGTAGTTCAAGAATCTAGACATAGGTGTTGAATGCTTGCAATCTTATAAGTCTTGACTTAATGCAAAATCTCAGATTAATCCACCTAAGACATTAGGGTTTAATTTGGGGTTTTAGGCTCAATGCACCTAAGACATTAGGCTTGAGTATTTTAGAAAAGGCTTGATTGGCATAATTGAATTAGGACTTGTGTTGTTAGCCATTTCATTGCAATCAAGGGAGGATTAGTGTAGTCTAAACCTGACAATCTCAACCATTTGTAAATTCTGCACTCCAAGTGTTTGTTAAAAGTCCAAAAAGACCAAAAATATTGTATTGCTTTGTTTTCTGTTTTGATATCTCATACCATAGTTTAGTCTAGATAGTCGTTAAGTTTGTGAATTGGTAATTGACAACCGATCCCTGAGGACGATATCCGATCTTACCACCGTATTACTTGATTGCGACAAGGTGCACTTGCCTTTATATTCTAAAAATACGCATCAGTTTCAAATGAGGGGTGAAACCCCTCTTTTTTATTTCCTTCAGCTGCGCACGGGCGCTCAGCGTTGGGCATGCATTCAGGGGCCCTGCATGCGTGACACGTGGCAAGGCTGATCAGTGCTGGGCCCTCAGTGCCACCTCCCAAAGCTCAGTGCTGGCCTTCTGGCAGCCACACTGATTTCGCACGTTTCGTTGCGTTCTGAGCTTGTTCGATGTCCAATTGATCCCAAATTTGAAACATAGGCTCATTAAGACCTAATGAACAACCTCCAACCATTAAAAATACCTAATCTCAATCCTAACTCCAAATTTCTTGTTTCACATTCAAACGTTCTAAAGACGATAACCGAGAAAATCCTAAGTTTTCTCACATTTATACTCATTCCCAATGATCGCTTGCTTTCTATGAAAAAATTCTCATATATTAACAAACATCTTAGCCATATAATTCAAGTCTTAATCTTAATTATTATTCATCAAACATATTATAAAATCAGACCGTTACATTTCTACCCCCCTTATAAAAAATTTCGTCCTCAAAATTTTGCAGGGGTTACATGCAACATCAACTCCGCTGCGCACTCTGATACAATTATCAATCACATGATTCTTACTCATACATATAATTTTATTTATCAAGACTTAACATTAACCAACTTGTCACTTCATATTTCACACATATTTTACATATTATGCCATCAGAAAATATATATACCCTATCATCCTACACTCACAATCCTCGAGCACACATGTCCAATCTCTAAACCTCTTGATTTAACCGTAAAATACTCGAAATCCTACCCAGTACTATTTAGAATAATTAAAAAAAAAATTCACCAAAACCAAATTTACTATTATTTTCATAAGTCAAATATCTTAATATCATCCAATGACCTTAAAATTCTATCCTTAACATAAGGAATTAAATCCTATTATGGACACGCCACACTCAAATCAACTTCTCTTCTGAACACCATATACCTAAACTTAATTTTCTTTAAACCAATTTATCATCATTAGAAAATATGTCAATCTTCGCATTAAAGCATTAATCCCATAACTTAAGTTTACTCTCAAACACTATCTTATCATACGACTCTCTAAAATCTATCAATCTTACCTTCAACATTTCTAGTTCATCATAAATCCGAAAATCAACATGTATAATATGTAATACAAGTTTTATCTTCAAATTCTCCGAACCCAATCATAACTAAATCAATTAACACAAGTTAAACGTTAAAGATGCATTTGAACTTAATCTTTGTTCATCAAAGCCTCCAACCAAATCTCAACTTACAAACCCCATTGGGACAGTACACTAAGCTAATCCAATCATAGCTTCAAGTGAAGTTCTAAAATCACCTTTTTAACAAGAACAACATGCCCAATTATATTTTTTTTTATCCTCAAATCCCAATTTCATATACCCAAGAACTACTCCACCTCAACCTAAATTTGATATGATCATCCTTTTTCTCACTCACAAATTAACAACACATACGATCCTTATATCTTACAAATTTCAATTTACAAACCTGAATCTCAAATCAAATCCACAACTCTAACCATCAACTCAACAATAGAAAGACTACAAGGTTTTAGCCAAATCAATTCCATATTAATTACATGTCCTAAGAACTAAACTTCCTCTAACCCAAATTCACACTTGGATAGCTTAGCGTACAACTACCTATCTCTCAGCATCTGCAACACAACACTCATGTTCCTGGTGTTCTTCCCGACTACAGGAATAGGTAAGAATATCATCTATAAACACCACAACAAACTTGTCGAGGAACGGTCTAAAAATCCTGTTCATGTAATCCATGAACACTGCTGGAGCATTAGATACAGCAAAAGGCATAACTAGGTACTCATAGTGTCCATATCTCGTCCTGAAAGCGGTCTTAGGTATATCCTCCTTCTTCACCCTAATACGATGATATCCTGATCTTAAATCTATCTTAGAAAACACTGAAGCTCCCTTCAACTGATCCATAGATCATCTATCCTAGGAAACAGATATTTGTTCTTGATTGTCACCTTATTCAACTCCTGTAATCCGTGCACAACCTAGAACTTCCGTCCTTTTTCTTGATAAACAACACCGGTGCTCCCCAAGGTGAAACACTCGGTCTGATGAGTTCCTTCATCATCATATCATCCAATTGTTTCTTTAACTCTGCCAACTCCATGGGTGACATCCGATAAGGAGCTACTGATATAGGTCCGATCCCTGGTATGAGATCTATAGTGAACTCCACCTCCCTCTCTGGTGGCAAACCTGGAACATCAGGAGGGCAAACCTCTGGAACTATCTCACGATAGGTAAAGAATCTATATTCTGAGTCTCCTTAGCTTCCAAAGAGAAAAGCATCACATACTGCTGAGACTCGTCACCCCTCATAGTTGTTCCTTCATTTGTAGATACTATGCTAGAAGGCTCGAGAAAAGGAAGGGTCTTTCAGGCACAGTCTAATACCACATGGTTAGCCGAAAGCCAATCCATGCCAATGATAACATCTATCTGTTGCATAGGCAAACAGATAAGATCTACAAGGAATGTCCTATTTCCAAAAATTATGGGACACTATAAGCAAACAGACATAGTGATCAAAGGATCACTGGTCGGGGTAGATACCGACAAAGTATATGGTAGTTGGGAAACAGGTAAATGTAAATGATCCACATACTCATGTGAAACAAACAAATATGTAACACCTGAGTCAAATAACACAAACGAGAGTCTACCAGGTATTAAACATATACCTTGAATAAGATTTGCAGATTGAGAGGACTCAGATCCTCTCACCGTGTCCTGAGGTCTAGCCGTCTATCGTCCTACCGCTAGAACTCCTCTCCCAGCTCCACCTCCGTCAGCTCCGAATCCTCGTCCAGCAACTAGCGGCTGCTGCCTAGCTGTGTCTGCAGTCACGAGCCAGGTGACCTGGTTTACCACAAAGAAAACAACCATGTTTCTCCTGGCAGTCTCGAATATAATGCGGTCCCCTGCATCCAAAACAAACTGGGCCTGGATGCTGTTGACCCACTCCATCCACTAGTGCTACTACATGTGTCCGAACACTCTGTGCTGGCATGGTATAAGGTCCTCTCCTCCACAGAGAAACACTATCTCCTCTCCTCTGAGGTCCTGCTCTCATAGGTCCTCCACTCCGCTGTTGTCTCTGATTAAGCCGGTCTTGTTGCTCCGTAATTATATGTAGCATCCGTACGTTCTGTTGGGTTTGCTGTAGTATAGTTGTGGCCAACTCACGTATAGTCTGGAGAGTCTCGGATGACTCTCCTCCACTTCCAGCTCCCCCTCCAATCTGAGAAACATCACCATCACCCATTCTAGGGTCCCTGTTTGTAGCTCTACCACCACCCTGTCTACCACGTCGTCTACCTCTACCTCGAGCCATGATCCTGTCCAAAGGAATCATTAACTCACATCAGTATGACATATAATACTACATAAAACTGGAATATAAATAATATATGTCATAAAAATGTCGCGTCAGACTCACTACCCAACTTCTAAGCATAGTCATTATCCGGTGTGGATTCGACTAATTGGCCAGTAGACCCTAATTCACAGTCCGTGTAGAACCGAATTGCTCTGATACCACCAAATGAGACGCCCCGACGTCCCATTAAAGAAAAACCCAAAATATTAAGACCTAATTTCATTATTATCGTTAAATGGGTATATTAAAACAGCGAAAAATTAAAAACTTAAAATATACACAACATATATACAGAAATATACACATCAAACCTGATACAGTACAGTACAGGGAATCCCATCCGTAGGATCCCGATATATCTACAGACTGGTAACATCAACAAAATACATCAAAGATCTGAAGAAAGATGCCTCACCGACTCTCTACAACCCGTCCCCTCTCAAAATACAATAAAACCTCATTCACACCTATACATATGGCACTGGCCCGGGTCATCATATGCTACCACCCTCATCTGCATCCTGGGGTCCGGCAGGTCCGGACGCTCCTCCGGTCTCACTAGAAGAGCTCCTATCCGACTGTCTCTGAAACCTCTGTCGGTAAAGCCTACTATCACGGGGATGTAGCCGCTTGGAAGATACCCGCGAAGACTCTGCAAACGTAGCACGAACCTCTGGAAGGGGTGCTAGGTCCTGGGCGGGGGCAACCGGGTCCTCCTCTGGAATGAGTGTTAACTCGGGCTCTGGAGCTGGGGCGGGTGCAGGAGCTGGTGCGAGCCCTGGTACCAATGCCTCGAAGGGTACCATGAAGGGAATTGGGGCCATGCCCGGCATCGACGGTATGTGTCCATCAGGCTGTCCTATCGGGAAAGGAAGGGTAGTACCAAAGCGGAACATGCCGATGAAACCTATCGGCGCTCCCTGTCCGAGCCCGAAGGTGATGGACATAGGACCCGTATACACAACGAAGCGAGTGACTGGGTCCACGAGCCACCAGTTCAGATCAACGCACTCTACCTCAACGGTCCCCTAGAGAGGGAACCCCAGGTCCTGAGTCATCCATGGGTGATCCCAGTGTGCCATCAACTATATATGGATCTATGATACAAAGAATATATGTACAAGCACACAGCAAAAGAAAAGGGGATAAGAAGCCATCTAACATCAAACATGGAAAGGGTTTAGAAACATTTAATTAAATAACGGAACACTAAACATCCGTCTCCAATAATATAAATATAAATATAACACAAATCATACTCAATCCACGTCTAAGATCTTTCCTCTACCCTCCAGTATGATTCAATGCAAATGCTGTATGAATCATCTCATCAGATATCGGCCACATATGGATATCATATCAATAGAATCGACACGTCCCAGAGTCCCCGACGCACACCCTCGTCCGCGGATGGAGGATGCCCATGCAAAGCAATGACACTAAAGCTGCGCAATCCGATGCACACCTCTGAACCACGACCAAGGTGCTCGTGCAGCGCATGAACTATAGCTGTAACTAAAATGAAATCATGTCTGGGACGGTCCGCCGTTATCCTATCCCTGAGAATTCTCCCTCTGAGGCATAGACCTCACACGACCATGTTTCAAGTCAACCATGTCACAGACCATGTTTCAGGTCCCCTTCTAGTGCCCTAACCGCTCATCATAACCTCATAAATAACCTCAATAATAATCTCATCTCAACCGTCTCATCCTCATGTCACGATAATCATCTCGGTTAGGCACTACTATCACATATCATATGCATTCCCCAATACATCATCATGTCTCAACATAACTTAAAATTACTCAACTCTTAAGCACAATCATAACACTCATCATGTCATCACAATCATGTCCTCATGTTATCCACATCATCATCGTGGCCATTATGTCATAATATCATAATTACATTTCAATCATCATTTTCAAATTAATAATAATTGTCAAAATATAATAATAATAATAATAATAACTTATCATATTCATAAAATAATCACAACTCATAACATCATCTTCTAGCAGTTACCAATATCAGGCCAACCAATCAAATCAGTCAAAGCATACAATCATCACATAATAAAATAATATATATTTTTATCGTAACGGCGATAAACGTACAATTTTAATATCATTATTGGTACCACCAGGTAGTCCCCCAATGTGATATGGATATTGTCCGTTACTTGCTCTCATGTAGGGTTTGGGCCGCCCTATGTCGTTATCGAATTAAATGTAATCGCGCCGTTTCAGACGTTAAATAGTTTCTTTCCCCCACTTGTAAAACGTACGACCTCGAAAACGCCACGAGATCAATCCCACTCGACTCCTCTCGATTCTGCCTCACACCGAAAGAGGTCCCCGCAACTCCAATATTCCTCCTAAACTTGACATTTGAAAGGCACAAAGTAAGAATCACAAAATCTGCAGTAAACCCACAAAATCGCCACTGTTTCAGCTCGATTTCTCACAATCTAGACCTCTGTTAAAAAATTCGACAGTTGAGTTTAAAGAACTACCTTTTCTTTACATTCTCCAAAAAGTTCGATCCAACGGTGAACGAGCCTGGATCGAACCTTCCAATGTGATTGGTCAGGAGCTAATCGGGTTAGGTTTTCCTTCTTCTTATGAGTTGAATAACTCTTACTCTGGGGATTTATCAGAAGATTCGACCATTGGATATGAAAAGCTACCAGTCCAGAACCTCCCTCTAAATTTTGAACAAAATCCAACGGCTGAAAGGGTCGTGGTGGTGGATTTTCATAAGTTGTTTCAGCTTTAGCTCTTCAACAATGGTGGTTTTGGGCTCTTGGATAGTGTAGTTTTCCTCTCTCACTCACTCTCTTTCTCCCTCTAGATTTCTCTCTTCCTCCCTCTATATTTCCCTCTCTGGCTCTCTTGGTTTTTCTCGGAAAATGGCAACAGAAATGTTTCAAATGAGGGGTAAAACCCCACTTTTTTTTCTTTAGCTGCGCACGGGCGCTCAGTGCCCTTCACCAGCGCTCCGTGCTGGGCATGCACTCAGGGGCCCTGCATGCGCGACACATGTCAGGGCTGATCAGTGCTGGGCTCTCAGCGCGACCTCCCCGGGCCAAGACCGCCGGGCAGCCACACTGATTTCATGTGTTTCGTCCCGTTCTGAGCTCGTTCGAAGTTCGATTGATCCCAAATTTGAAACGTAGGCTCATTAAGACCTAATGAACAACCTCCAACCATTAAAAATGCCTAATCTCAATCCTAACTCCAAATTTCTTGTTTCACATTCAAACTTCCTAAAGACGATAACCGGGAAAATCCTAAGTTTGCTCACATTTAAACTCTTTCCCGATGATCGCTTGCTTTCTATGCAAAAATTCCCATATCTTAACAAACATCTTAGCCATATAATTCAAGTCTTAATCTTAATTATTATTCATCAAACAGATTATAAAATCAGGTCGTTACAATCTCAATCCTCAAAGCTCAAAATCTCTGGTTTGTTTCTTCTTTCTCAAGTTTTTGTGTTTTCTTCAAGATTGACTAATATAGAGACATTAAGAGTAAATGAATACAACGATGAATATAATTGAACTGTAAAGCTAGACTTTTGATTTTCGGAGAAGAATGATGAAAGCACATGGTCTCTCAACAACAATCATATCATGATAACATCACCCATTTTTCTTCTTGTGGGCTTATATTTTATCTTTCGTATTCTCAACGATGATATTATGATTTTATCTATTCAAATTCATTTGTTGTACTACCCCAATTATATTTTATATTGCAATAATTCTGAATATTTTGTGAAAAACTTATATTTTTATTTTTCTTTTTTTATATATTTTAATTTGATATCAATTTGGCCAACATTGTCTATGTTTATAATCTTTTACTCATGCATCGTGAAAAGAGTGTTAGTGAAAGTTTTATTCCGGTAATTATACACACTATCAGACTCATTTGCTAATTTTGTTATGGGGCTTACATTATAAGTTAATGAATAGATGCATGAAGGTAACAATTTATGATCTGTGTCATATTTTTAACACAAGTCACAAAGATTGAATGATTTCTTTTATAAAAGTAAACTAAAACTTTTTTAAACATTAATATTTTTTTACTTTTTTTTTTACTTTCTTTTTCATGTGAGATAACATTTTATGTAATTAGCTGAAATTGTATTGGCATAATATTTTCAAAAGAAATTAAATTGAAAAATATGAATAGATATCATAAAAATAATTCAATTAAGGTTTTGTAAATTTTTTAACTAAAAAACGGAAATTACGCTATTCAATTAAATAGAGTTTATTTGAAAAATTAAACATTTCAATCTTCACAAAAAAATTAAAGAAATATTTCTTTAACTAACATCATGTTTCGAAGATGAATATTTTTATTAATTTATGTATTATAAAAGGAAAATATATATTACACAAAGATGAATATTTTGAACCATAAATATTTATATAATAAATATTTATATAATATTTATATGTATTTAATTAATATGCATCAATAGTGTGGAATTTTTTTATTACACAAAGTTGAATATTTTGAATCTCCATTTTTTTATTTTATACAACCATAACATTAATATGATTCTTCTATTTCGTTTTTGTCTACTGTAAATAAAAGTATGGATTTCTGTACGATATTTTTTTAAAAGAAAATAGAACAAAGGAACTAAAAAATAAATTGTATATAAATAAATTTAATATTCCAAATTTGAAAACATGGAATTGCTACCCGTTCGTTTTTTTTTTAATACATAATGAGTTGTTATAAAAAATAAGGGCCAAAAAAGCAACATCTCCAACAATCAGTATTACACCTTCGATTCTGTTTCAATTTCAAAAGCACATGAATAGAAAAAAAAATATGTTCAAATAAAATATTGAATGAGCACCTTCCTATTGCAAATTGGAATCAAATTCTATTTATGGGCTTTAACACACCAACCACATGTTTACAATTAATTTCAGTGAAAACAAAAAAATGGCTTTAATCTCATTGAATGCTCTTCCACGTGTCAACATCTAAGAAAAAATCATTTAATTCAAATATTCTTAAATACACATGGTATCATATTATCAAATGAAATTATTAAATATCCAAATTTTAATCACAAGATTTGAGCGTATTTTCTCCAAATCTAAACTTAATGTAATTATAAAAAAAAACAATGTAAAGTTTTTACACTATTAATCAATAACAAATTATTCTATATGTAGCATGCGATTTTTAAGATAGTTATAAAAGTCAATTTTTTTAATGAAGTAATAATTCATGACTGATTGATAGTTAAAAATATTTACACCGATAATATATATCAATTAAATCTTGTCTAATAAAAAATATTATGTGATATTTAATTCATGAAATATATTTTTTGGTGTTTGATTCATGAAATGTTTTATTACAAAGAATCTTGTTGTCGTGAATATTTCTTTCTCATTGTCACATTCGGAAATGAAATTTGGATTTCATTAAAAACTTTATTCTCAACATCTTTTTTGTTCATGAATGATTTTTTATCGCTTCTATCAAATATTAATTGATATACACTGTTAGTGTAAAGTTTTTTATAGCGTCAACCAATCAGAAATCAAAATATATATGGTTTTTGAAGTAATTAGGATAAGAGTCAAAGATTTTTAATGAAATGTCAATTCTGATTGGTTGACAGTGTAAAAATACACTATCAATACATATCAATTAAATCCAAACTTTTATTGTCATCTCACTTTTTAAAAAATAAAGATTAAAACATATTTAATACTAAACGTTAAGTTAAATGCAGCAGAGATTTTTTTTTTGAGATATATTTTTGCATTAATCAATGAATCGGTGATACTTATAAATTTGTCCCGATTATATCCCTGTTAGTGATGCCGAATGTCGTTTTCTTTTGTTGCACGATGATTTATTGGATCGATAATTTTACAAATTTTTTTTTGGGTAAATCCGGGTATTCTCCAGTCGAGAGTCGAAGACTAATCCCTCGAGGTATTGAGATCCATTTAAGAGATTGGCCTCTCCCAACAGATGCTCTACCATATGCATGAGCCAGGAATCGAACCCGTGACCACATGGTTAAGGGATCCAATTATCTATCAACCGTGCTACATCATGTTGGTGATAATTTTACATCTTTAATACAATATGATAAATATTTTATTTATTTGTTCTCTAGACTAGTGTATGGACCCGTGCCATGCATGGGAAATATGTTAATTTTTTAAGATTTCATCAGAAAATATATAATTGTTGATTTTATGCTTTTGATTTAAATTTTTTTTTGGTAAATCATATACAAAAAAATGTTAAAAAATTATTTTAATTTGTCCGAACCGTCGATCACAAAAATCTCTTTTATTTATTTCTCTTCTTTGTCCGATGTGAGTTAACCATTTTTAGAAAATATGTTTTTTTATTATATTAATTTTTTCTTCTCTCTTAATAATACATTTGAGTTATTTCCCATCTTTCTCGGTCAAAGCTAACAATTTTTAGAAAATAAATTTATCTAACATGTTTTTTTTAATATTTGACATTTCTCTCGATACCTTGGTGTTTTAGCTACTTCTCTCAAAACATCTATATTGTAGTGAATTTGTTTAATTGATTTAAATATAAATATATTTAAATAATTAATATTTGGTAAAAGAACATGGTCTCATTATTTAAAAAGGGTAACACTTATCTCCATTTAAATAAAATATTTAATTGATTTAATGATAAATATGATTAATAATTAATTTTAAATTATTTTTTTAGGACAATTAATTTTAAATTGGGAAAAGGGCAAACACCCCCCTAAACTTTAGCTCTTTTGCAAATAGGCACCTTCAACTATTTTTTCTTCTTAATTAGTCCTTAAACTTTTACTATTAGTAAAATTAATCATTCAACTATTTTTTTTGTCTCAATTAATCCTTAAACTCTTGATATTAATAAAATTAATCCTTCTATTAATTCTCAATTAGATCATTAACGGTGAATAAATTCAACCGTTCATTTTACTTAGGCCTAATCCTTTGATTGTATTTTTATTTTTATTTTTAAAAATAAGAACAAAGCCTTGAGGCATGTTAGTTGAAGGATTGATTTTATTAATAATAGTAGTTTAAGGATTAATTGGAACGAAAAATTAGTTGAATGATTGATTTTACTAAGAGTGGTAGTTTAAGGACCAATTGGGAAGAAAGAATAGTTGAAGATGCCTATTTGCAAATGGGCTAAAGGTTAGGGGGTCTTTAAGCACTTTCCCCTTTTAAATTCTTATAATTATAATTATAACTAATTTTAATGTTATTATAATAATTTATATTTATAATTATTATCTCCAATAAAAAATAATTCTGTGCCCATTTAAAAAATAGAGAAATGCTAGCAACACACTCTGTAACACACACCTTCCAACACACTCCGTCCTATTGGTTGAAATTCATGTGGGTCCTATAAAATTCAAGTGGGACCCACATGAATTAATGGGACCCACATGAATTTCAACCAATAGGAGGGAGTGTGTTGGAAATTATGTGTTAAAGAGTATGTTGCTAGCACTCCTCTAAAAAATATCATTAATAAATTTGTGACCTTGCATTTTATTTCTAGATTTGAATTAAATGATGTTTTGCTTAGATATTGACACATGTAATAACATTAAATGTGATTATTCCTAAATGTATATCTATAAATATAAATATTCTAATCCAAAAACCATGGATGACAACTATGCCACGTGTCAACTTTAGAATCACTCTAAAGTTTAAATTATTTTTGACAAATGGCGACACATTCCATAAATAGAAATTAGAACATAAAAATTAGTATATATAATATAATATATATTATATATTATATATATTTATATAATTGGGTGAATTTAAATTATGAAACATTTATTATCCCACTAGCAGTTATTTACAATTTGCAATTCCAAATTTTACTACACATTCCAATGTAAACCAGTTAATATAGATATTTATTTTAAAAAAATTCATAAAAGAATATAGATTTGCTACAAGTATTTGATGTATATTATGAATAATTGTCATTTACAGTGCCTTATGTATTCACTGCATATGACTTTCTATTTAAGACTTATTACCTTTTACACTACATTTTAATTGATTGGTGAGCCATTTAAATCCCATTCAATCAAAATATTAAATTTTATTTAAACTCATGGTGATTCCTAAAAAAATTCTTTTGGATACAATGATTCCTATAAAAATTAATAAACCAATTAATCAACCGTCACATACAATTTTGTGGTAACACAACACAATGTGACCATCACGTATAGTTGAGCCATTTACAACTCATTCAATCATACTAATATATTTTTCTTAAACCCACGGTGATTCCTATAAAAAATTAATAAACAAATTCATCAACCATAACATACAATTTTTTGGTGACACAAAAGAATATGACCATCACGTATAATGATTGTTTATAAATATATCATTTATGTTAGACACTTTCTACTTCCTTTTTGAGACTTTCTTTTCAAGCAAAAACAAATATTGAATTTTGTCTACACCCATTACTTTGGTTATTGGCGTTTCTCCATCCAAAGATGAATGGATGATCCAAGTTAGAGTTATACGACTTTGGAAACAAGCAAATTTTTTGCAACCACAATCTGGAGATAATGTGGAATTAGTGCTTTTGGATGATAATGTAATGTCTATAACAATTGTTTAACTTTTTATGTTTCCTATGTTTTTTTTTACAGCTTCCATGGTTTATATTTGAACTAACTAATTTTCTTTATTATGGGGTGGGAGGATCCAAGCTACTGTCAAAGGTAGTCTGCGAATTAAGAGTCAGTTTCTTGAAGGCAATGTTTATGAAATCTTTAACTTTGGAGTGACATTGAACACTCAACCGTATAAACCAATAAGGCATGAATATAAGTTGACCTTCAACTTAAAAACAACCGTTTCTTCGGTTGGAACATCAACTATTCCCGTGAATGGATTTTCCTTTGTCAGTTTTGAGGAAATTCTAAACGAAACAAAGGAAGATACGTGATAAGCTTTTAGCTCATCTAGTTTTATAACTAGTAAGACCATGTTTTTTGTGCTAATTATGCGAGTTTAATCTCGTTTTCACCCAAATTGGATTTAATTGTCCTCAAGCAACACCTTGAGTCTCATTAATAGTTTTTAGGATACTTTAGTTAATTTTGAGTCAAATAAAGCATCTAATGCTATTTTATATTTTCAGGTTAATGAGAAGAGCAAAAAGAGAAGGACAAACACAGTTAGAGAGCATCACGACCTAGCCGTGATGCTCCAAAACTTGAAAGCACGCCTATGATAGAACCCATCAAGAACTTGAAAGTGGACCAAATAAGTGTGGGGCAATTAAGAAGCCCACGTGAATGACTCCCCGGGACAATTGCTAAATTGCAAGTCATGTAAATTGAATAGAGCACTTGGGCTCACGTTTGAAATTGGAACAAGAAATAAGTTGAAGACTTGGTCAATGTGAAGCTAATTTGTTGGGGGCCCATGTAATTGAAATTGAATAGCTACAGGGAAATTCAATTGGGAATTTGGGTAATATAAAAGGAGAGAGCGTCAGTGAGAACGGGCACAGTAGCAGCGTGAACAGGAAGACACGCACAGGTGGCCATAGCGCCGCACAGCAAAAAAATTAAGGGAAGCAGTAGCCGTACAGTAGCGAAAAATGGAGAGGAAGGAGCCACGCCTGCAATATGACGGAGAGCAGCATGAGGAATCTGCTGTGTTCTCTTGTTATCAGTATCATGAAATTTCCTCTCTCTTTATTTTTTCTCTATTTTAATTTAATTTTAGGGTTTAGTATATCTAGCTAAATCCCTTTTGTTGGGGTTAGATTATTGTTTTTCTGAACATGGTTGTCTTTTGATTTAGTTTAATACAAGTTTCTAATTGTTTATGAGTGTTTGATTTTATGCTTAATGCTTTCCTAGGTTTGATCATCCTTGGAATGATATGTTGCTTTAATAGACAATTGACAGATTGATGTTAAGGCATGCTCATGAATCAAATGCCAAGTAATTCAAGAATCTAAACATAGGTCTTGGGGTGCTTGCAATCTTATAAGTCTTGGCTCTTTATGCAAAATCTCAGGTTAATCCACCTAAGACATTAGGGGTTAATTTGAGATTTTAGGCTCATTCCACCTAAGACATTAGAGTTTGAGTATTTCAAAAGGCTTGATTCTCATAATTGAACTAGGACTTGTGTTATTAACCATTTCATTGCAATCAAGGGAAGATTAGTGTAGTCTAACCCTGACAACTTTAACCACATTTCTTTTGCCTCCCAAGTGTTTGTGAAAAATCCCAAAAGACCAAAAACATTTTATTCTTGTCTGTTTTGTTTTGTTTACTTTTGCTGGGCTTGGTACTTAGTATTGAGCTCCCTTCCATCCAAACTCGATAGTCTAGATAGTTGTATAATTTGTGAAGTGGTAATTGACAATCAATCCCTGTGGACGATATTCGGTCTCACCGATTTATTACTTGTACGACTGGGTACACTTGCCTATAGAAAAGTCGTGTCAAGTTTTTGGCGCCGTTGCCGGGGATTGGCTTTGCCAATATCAGTAGTGACAAAGAAGACAACTAATTTAGACATTTTTATTTGATTTTTCTGTATATATTTGAATCCTTCTTTTGTTAGTTTTGTATATATTTGAATTTGTGTTTCTTTGATCTTGGGCTTATTTGTCTATGAGGTGGACTTTGAATTGACAGGATCATGGACTACAATTATTATCAGCCATCTGATGCAGAAATTGAGATATCCGAGCTGCAGCTGCGGACAGATATGCTAGAATTGTCCATAAACATCCAACAAGTGAGCAATATGCTGTCAAGGGCAACAGTCTCTCTTCCACCAGTGGTAAGCTATTCTGAATGGGGAAATCAATATCCCAACACTTCCACTCCATGGTGGGGGAATCCTCCAAATAATACCTGGATTGATCAAGAGGAACATTGGGAATCTTCCACACCTTCATATCAACCACAACCACCTCAATGGTATGATAAGCCATCACCATTGGAAGTTGCTTGGGAGAACTTCAAATCCGCATTCCCAGTCAATTTTGAGCCACCTATTCCGGATGGTCCATCGCACTTGGAGGTTGTTCTGGAGAACTTCATGGCAACAACAATGGAAGGTTTAAAGAATCAAGAATCTACCATTCGAAGTCTCGGGGTACGTATTGAGCAAATCTCTAACCAACTATCCGAGATGTCAAATGGGAACTTGATGGATGATGATGAAGATGGTGCATTAATGGATGAAAAGGAAGATGAAGAGGTGGGAGCAACCGAATTAAGAAGAGAAGAACATGTTTGTGAGAACATAGTTGCACCATCTCCCATTGAACCCTTGACTGAAGAGATTGAGATGAAGAGGCATTTGGAGGACTTCTATTTCGCAGCCATGCTAGAGGATGATGAAGAAATTTTGGAATTAGATGATTCCATTGGTTCCTATGCATGTGTTGATTGTGATGGGAGAAATACTTGTGTGGTTTTTGCTGAGATTGCTGCATATATGGAAGGTGATGGATCTGGTAATGCAGTGAGCAAGGGTTGTACAGAAGTCAAAACAGCACCAGTGATCCTCTCCACTTGTTTGCCACCTCCCATTGTGAAGCAACCAACGATGGATTACAAGCCTCTGCCTGAGAAACAAAATTCTGCATCTCTAACTATGAAGGCACCAGGGCCAGTCCAAGAGGTTGAACCCCATTGGTATTGGGAAGACTTTATTGATAAAGAGGTCATCTTTGACCCAGGAGATATTGAAAAGTCCTTCACACTTGAAGAAGTCACCATGAGTGTCAAGCGCTCACTGTCGTATTTATGCTGCATGCCATGGGATCCAGGAGGATCATATTACATTTTGAGCATTCCTTGGCCGTTGTATCACAGGCAGTGGGATCCCGGTGAAAGCGCCTTCATGAGTTTTTCTAAACCTTTCTCCTTTTAATTATTTTTCTTTTCTTTACTTGAGTCGTATGTTTGTGAGTCTTATGTCGGTGAGCTTGATGGATTTTAATTAAAATTAGCATAGATTGATTGCATGTTATATGTTGACTATTGATGATTTCCCCCTAGGTTTTGGAAATTGAAATTTGATCCCCATGTGAAAAATTGAAAATTGAATTTTGAGAAATTTTATTGTGATTGCATAAACTATGATAAGTTTGGGGGTGAAGGGTTGCACACACTAGGGGTTGTATCTCGGTCAAACAATTTGCGAAAAAATTTCCAGGTGAGGAATTTGAGCCTCCAACATTGTTTTTAATTGTGTGAATCACTTTTAAGTTGCACTTTCCCGGATTTTCTTGAATCTCTTCATGGTTTGCATGTTTATGTGGTTACATCAAATGATTTAGGCAATTTTCTTTGAAATAGCTACTTGGCCTAAATTGAACCAATCCCTAATGCATGTTCCCTAGTTAACCACATTGAGCCTAATAACCGATTGTTTCTTGATGACCCTTTGTTTAATCCAAAAATCCGGAAAAATCGTGTTAACCCAATCTTAGGATTATGAGAGCATGGATGCTTAGCTAGACAAGGGTTGAAGGAAACTAAGTTTGGGGTGGCTACAAGGTTATGATATGTGTTTTGAAATGAGAAAAAGAAAAATAGAGTTTGGAGCCAAAGGCAAAAACAAAAAGAAGAAAAGTACAAAAATGTCAAAAAAGGGTTTTAGAAGAAAAAAGCTGTAGTCACTGAAAAAAAAATAAAAAAATGGAAAAAGGAATTGGAGTGAAAATAAAAGTGTAAAAATTTTCATGCTCTCTTAGTTCCTAGGGACTTAAGCCTAGTACCTTTTGATATCCTACCTTTAGCCAGGCCCCATTACAACCTTTAAAAGACCTTTTGATGTTGCATGCATGTTTTCGTGGGAACTTTGTTTGAGATGAAAATCAAATTCATGGAAAGTGCTCTTGAAATGTGAAATCGAGTGAAAGTTGATAACCTAGACACTTGAGTGAATGAGTGAAATACTAAATGCCCTTGTGAGGAAGGCAGTTGTTTGAAATTGGCGATCTCCCTCTTGTGTGTAACTTGAACCCTTTGCTTAGATTGATTATTGCATGAATGATTAAATTCTCAATTGTTTAAAGTAAATGAATGTGGGGATCACATTGATTAAAGATGGGGAAACATTGAAGAGAAATTGTATTGCATGAAGTTGGTGCGAAATTGATTGAATCCTTTAAGCTTGCCAAGTTTTGAATCTTTTTGAGTTTTAGCTTGCTTGGGGACAAGCAAAGTTTAAGTTTGGCTTATTTTGATAAGCTTCTAGCTCATCTAGTTTTATAACTAGTAAGACCATGGTTTTTGTGCTAATTATGCGAGTTTAATCTCGTTTTCACCCAAATTGGATTTAATTGTCCTCAAGCAACACTTTGAGTCTCATTAATAGTTTTTAGGATACTTTAGTTAATTTTGAGTCAAATAAAACATCTAATACTATTTTATATTTTCAGGTTAATGAGAAGAGCAAAAAGAGAAGGACAAACACAGTCAGAGAGCATCACGACCTAGCCATGATGCTCCAAAACTTGAAAGCGCGCCCATGACAGAACCCATCAAGAACTTGAAAGTGGGCCAAATAAGTGTGGGGCATTTAAGAAGCCCACATGAATGACTCCCAGGGACAATTTCTAAATTACAAGTCATGTAAATTGAATAGAGCACTTGGGCTCACGTGAGAAATTGGAACAAGAAATAAGAAAGTTGAAGACTTGGTCAATGTGAAGCTAATTTGTTGGGAGGCCATGTAGTTGAAATTGAAGAGCTACAGGGAAATTCAATTGGGAATTTGGGCAATATAAAAGGAGAGAGCGTCAGTGAGAACGGGCACAGCAGCAACGTGAACAGGAAGACACGCACAGGTGGCCACAGCGCCGCACAGCAAAAAAAAAAAGGGCAGCAGTAGCCGCACAGTAGCGAAAAATGGAGAGGAAGGAGCCGCGCCTGCAATATGACGGAGAGCAGCATGAGGAATCTGCCGTGTTCTCTTGTTATCAGTATCTCTCTTTATTTTTTCTTTGTTTTAATTTAATTTTAGGGTTTAGTATGTCTAGCTAAATCCCTTTTGTTGGGGTTAGATTATTGTTTTTCTGAACATGGTTGTCTTTTGATTTGGTTTAATACAAGTTTCTAATTCTTTATAAGTGTTTGATTCTATGCTTAATGTTTTCCTAGGTTTGATCATCCTTGGAATGATATGTTGCTTTAATAGACAATTGACAGATTGATGTTAAGGCATGCTCATAAATCAAATGCCAAGTAATTCAAGAATCTAGACATAGGTCTTGGGGTGTTTGCAATCTTATAAGTCTTGGCCCTTTATGCAAAATCTCAGGTTAATCCACCTGAGACATTAGGGGTTAATTTGGGGTTTTAGGCTCATTCCACCTAAGACATTAGGGTTTGAGTATTTCAAAAGGCTTGATTATCATAATTGAACTAGGACTTGTGTTATTAACCATTTCATTGCAATCAAGGGAAGATTAGTGTAGTCTAACCCTGACAACTTTAACCACATTTCTTTTGCTTCCCAAGTGTTTGTGAAAAATCCCAAAAGACCAAAAACATTTTATTCTTGTCTGTTTTGTTTTGTTTACTTTTGCTGAGCTTGGTACTTAGTATTGAGCTCCCTTCCATCCAAACTTGATAGTCTAGATAGTTGTATAATTTGTGAAGTGGTAATTGACAACCAATCCCTGTGGACGATATTCGGTCTCACCGATTTATTACTTGTACGACTGGGTACACTTGCCTATAGAAAAGTCATGTCAATACGTTTTAATTTCTTCACTTCAACAATTTTCTAATCAAATATTTTCTCACTTTCTCTTAATAATTTGAAGATGTAATTGGTTTGTTGACTGTCGTTGGTAGTTTGGAAAAGGTTAATGTTAATGGAAAGCCAACAAATATGATTGAAGTGGAGTTGGACAATCTTAGGTTGATACTCTCTTTTTTTTTTTTCTTATTCTTTTTTACTCTTTCATGATTATACATAGTCATCATATCTATTTTATTCTTATAATAGAAAATTTATTATTGTCTTAGTGGTTCGAAGTTGAAGTGCACTCTATGTGAAGGTTTTGCTGATGAAATGACTATGTTTAAGGATGAAAGTTGTCGGGCCTAAAGTTGTTATAGTACATTTTTCCAAAATGAAGATGTTCAAAGGCATCGAACTTTTTAAATTTTTTTGTTATTAATAAATTTTCAATATTTATCATATAATATATATTATTTTGGTGGAAATATCGTGTAATCATTTTAATTTGTAGGTTTGCTGGGAATATCAAACACAAAATATTGGTCACGGCTATTTATTAATATCGACCTCCCTGAAATTGTTGCATTCAAATCAAGGTTGGTCTCTGCCTTTTTATTTTTATAGAATTCTGAAATTAATTTGTACTTATAATTGAATTTTTTTTATCATTAGAATTCCTTCTGGAGAATCCTTAAGCATCCATTCAATTAGCCAATTGCAATCCGAATCATCTTACTCGATGTTTGATGAATTCATGAGACAAAATATGAGGAAGACCATTATTGAACTTAAAGACTGTAAAGAGGTTATGCTTATTTAAATTTTTTCAATGTTTACTTACTTCCTATTAGATAAATAATTTTTTTTAAAACAACTATTAATAAAAAGCAATTTTGCTGATGCAGCAAGTATCTTGTGTCACAGCTGCTACCATTAATGGCATTCAACCTAATTTGCCTTGGTGGTATAAAGGGTGTACCAGGAAGAGGTGTGTAGGTGGTGTAACTGAAGATTTCAAAAAATGGTATTGTAAAAAATACGACGATCATAATGATGACTATATAGCAAAGTAAGGCTTTTATAATTGATTCTATTATATATATTAAATTATTTATTTGAAGTTTATCTCTGCCACAACTTATGTTTTTCCGTCAATTAGGTACTGCATCCCATTTATAGTGGTAGATGGAACTGATGCTACTTCTTTTGTTGTATTTGACAAAGACGCTACAAACATTTTAAACATATCTTCCCCTTATCTAAAAGATTTGCATGAAAAAAGAGTAAGCACGTCTTTTATTTTTTAAAATAAAAATCCGTAATATGGTTTTAAAACAATGGATTATTCATGTTGTTTATTGCCATCTTTGTTGTTGTTAGGGTGGTGATCAATCTAAATATCCTCCTGAACTCAATGTTTTGAAAGATAAAACTTTCCTCTTCAAAGTTAACATAAAAAAGCTAAACAATCGTCAATTTTGAGATTCTTCATTCCAAGTAGGAAAGGTGTGCACTGATGACTCCATCATTCAAGATTTTGTCAAGGAGTTGAAAGCAAAAGAGGTATGAAATTTAGCTCAAAAATTCATGTGATATAGTTTACTTTGATTTTTAATTTTTAATTTAATATCTATATCTGTTGAAGGATAATTGTGAGATAGAAAATTCTCCTGTGAACATCCTTTGGGTGGTGATGTCCTCAAAGTATTGGTAATATTGTTAAATTATTAAATTTTAATTTTCATGTTATTATGTTGGTATGGTTTAGTTGTGTTAATGATTCTTTTGGTTTGTTTTTGTTTTATGTTGGAATCCAATTCACAAACATGTGAAAGTACTACTGATTTTGCAACACCTTCAAAGAGGAGTTTGTCTGAAGTTGAAGACAATGGATGTGCAAATGATGAAGGTGACTTGTCCTCCACTAAGCCCAAATTGTTGAAGATAAAAGTTGAGAAAGATTAATTGTCTGGTGGAATACTCTGATCTTGAAGTGAATGTTAAAAACCTTGAAGGGCTTTAGGACATGCATGCCAAAGGAAACATGTTATATTTTATGTGTTTGGTTTAGTTATTATTATTATAGTTTTATTTTACTCTGTTTTGTTCACCTTTGTGTTTTGTGTTGGCATTCTGTGCCTTTTTATCTTAGACTCCTTAATAGCATCATCTTCTATGTTATGAATAATGTCATCTTTCTTTCTACTGATACTGCTTTGCAATTTTTTATTTTATTTTATTTATGAGATGAAATATTGCTTTGGAAGTTAACAAATTAACATAAATCTATAAACATATTTTAAAAGCACACGCCTAGTACATTAAAATCCGATGCCAAACTCAATTTTTTTTTTATGAATACAAAACTCCCTTTCAATGAGTGTTGCCGGTAGAGGATGCCTTTTACACTACTTTTGATTGATTGTTGAGCCATTTAAATCCCACTCAATCATACTATTAAAATTTGTTTAAACCAACGGTGATTCCTAAAGGATTTTAAAGCAATTCATCAACCATCACATTTAGTGAGTGTTATAGTTCCTAAATTATATAATTGCCACAACTATTTTTATGATTTTTCGGGTAGGATATTAATATAACTTTGGTAAAGCAAATCTTTTTAGGGTTATTTTCTGATAACTAGTTACTATGAATATTTATAAAAATATATGTTTTCAAGGCAATAATTATATATATAGATATATCAAATTAATACAATAATACAAATTCAAATAACCTGGGTACTTGACCCATTCATTTAATACCAAACCATTCATTTACATCATCAAACATGCCCATTTTTTTCATTAAACCTTTTTATTTTATTATAATTGTGTAGATGAGTCTAGGAGGGAAGAGAATAAGTGCAACTAAAGGGTCATCTATTCCAAGAGGCTCTAGGTAAAAAAGTTTTTTTTTTAAAACCTATAATCCTATTACAATCTTTTTCCTCGACCTTGGAAGCATTCTTTTTTCTTTTACCTCCGATTTTTATTTTTATTTTTTTTGGCTTCGTAAGGATGATAATATAAATTAGTTTGAGCGTGTTTAAATGTGACGAATCACTCTTTACTTGGAAGAAGGGTCATAATTTATACCATCGAACTTCTCAAGTATTTTTTTTAATCTTAGTTATTTTATGTGACTATTTAAAGCCTAAACTCTAAAATTAAAAAATGAGGAAAAATAAAAGAAAAAGGAATGAATGACACCTTACATATTTTCTTTTCTTATTTTTCGGTAACCATATCTAACGTAATTGAAGGTAGCTATATCCATTTTCTGTAAAAAAAAGGAAAAAGAAAAAAGAGGTAGTCATATCCATTTCTTTTTATTTTTTATAGAAAACAAAATTTCGTCATGAGATCTTTATATAGGGAGAGAGAATATTGTTGAGGGTCTATTCCATTTTTATAGGTCAAGAATATATGGACCGTTTCTTTGTTGTAATATATTATCACCGTTCATCTCCACAATCAAACCTGGTAATAATAAGTAGGGAGATAACGTGGATTTAGAGAGATAGTATTAATAAGGATAATAAATAAGGGAGAGAGAAATTCATTTTTCAAAAAACGATGATTAATATAGGTAGACAATATGTTTTCACGATGATTCCTATAAAAATTAATAAAGCAATACATCAACCATCAAATAATTATTTGGTGACATAAAAGAATATGACCATCACATATGATGAGTGTTATAGTTCCTAAATATTCGCTTTCCAATAATACTCATAAAAAAATTAGGTAATTGCTACAAGTATTTTATTGATTTTTCGTGCATGAAATTAATATAACTTTGGTAAAACAAGTCTTTTTAGGGTTATTTTCTAACAACTATTTACTATGAATATTTATAGATAAAGTAGTGTTTTCAAGGCAATAATATTATATATATTATATATATATATATATATAATTAATACAATAATACAAATTTAAATCACCTGGGTACTTGACCCATTCATTTACGTCAGTCATGATAACCAAAAAAAACATTCATTTACATAATCAAACGTGTCTATTTGCCTATAAATTGGTGCAGTAATATTATGGAGTATCATTTTTCGGGTATGTTATTTATGCTACTTTGGTTAAGCAACTACTTACAATTATTTTTAATATCTATTTATTAAAAATATTTATACATATATATGTTTTCAAGGCAATTAATTATTTCCAGATGACAATTCATTTTCCATTATAAGCAATTTAAAACCATGTTTTAGTGATCTCTCATCTCTTAGAGAACAAGTCCATGTATAAATATTCTACCTTGCATGACCCTCCCACTTTCTCTATTTAATATTTGATAGGTGAACAAAATGGCGCAATCAAATGGAAAACAATAGTTGAATATGGAGCAAAAACAAGAATAGTAAGAGGTATGCATTCTATTATGTTTTAAATTTATCAATGCATTGAAATTTAAATGATATTATTGTCAAAAAAATTAAATCATATTCTTATTACTGGTTGACAATAGTTTCTTCTCTTAAACCATGACCTCACTTTCCAGGATCTTGAAAAAGCAAAGCTGTACTTGACAAGAAGGCAATAAGATTGAGAAGAAATTCTAACACATCTCAGAAATATCCAAACAAGCAAGAGTCAAATCACTCAAGCAATATGCTTTCATATGGTAACAAATTTGCAAATAATTTTCATATCCTTCATTTCAATTATTCACAAAGCGGATGCATTTTTAAATTATTTTCAGTTACTTTCAACTGAAACAAAAAAATTCGTATTAAAAATGTCAAAGTTTTCAGAAAATTAAAGTGTCAATTAAAACTTTATATATTTTTGGTATTATTTTTTAACAAATGTTTACATGTTAAAATATTATTTTTAATTCAGATGTTTCTCAATTGGACAAAGATGGCAAAAAAGAAGCAAGGATGAGAAGAAAGACCATTATCTTACAAAAGTGAACTAGTCCACCTTCTACAACTACAAGGATTCAAAACAATCAAACGCCTGCAGTTTCCTGTCATTCAACGACCCCCCTAAACAGAATGCCTTTTAGTGATATATATTTCGAATGGTATGAGTTAAAGTCATCTATAAATATTTCAAATTTAATCCATATTCTTCCAAATTTAACAAATTAAAATTATTTTTTATTTCAATAAATGCATCAAGCATAAGGTACATTCGTACTTAACCAATTTCTAAATTTGAATAACTATCTATAGAATTTTTTTTTTGTTATCATAAATAGCTTCTTCTATTAATTTTTTTCTTATGATGCTATCACAATAGTTCTCCAGTGATAATTGGGAAAGTGTCATTAAAGGAAGCTCTATTCATTCTCTAAAATGGAATGGATGTAATATATTCAATGATCTACAAAGTAGTGTATATGAAAATAAAGAAGTAGCTAATATTAATGGTAACTTAAGGATCTTTTTTTTAGATTATCACATGTATTATGTTATCTAAATCTATATCATAAGCATCAATATTAGAAGACGACTAATTTGTTTCTTACACGGGAATTCATGTCCATGAAGGGTCTTCAAATAATAACAGCACTAACCTTAACGAAGGTAATGTTCTTTCCTATTGTTAATTCTTTCCAACAAAGTTTGTTTACAAAGAAGATAGGCAGGAGTTGACACGTAGAAAAAAAGGTTTCACTGTTGGAAGAATTAATCATGTACCCCCTGGAAATGGAGAGGATATCTATCTAAGAATGTTGATAAATTTCCAAAAGGGCTGTAAATGTCATGAAGATATTAGGACAATTAATGGGATACAATATCCTTCATTTAAGGATGCATGTTACTCTTTGGGTTTGTTGGATGATGACAAAGAGTACATCGATGGCATAAAAGAGGCAAGTGTCTGGTGTTCTGCTCACTACTTTAGAAGACTCTTCGCTAATTTGGTATTTTCCAAAAGTATGACTAGACCTGATCATGTTTGGGGGACCTGCTGGAAATCCTTGTCTGATGATATTCTTCATCATCAAAGAAGACTCACAGGTCGTCAAGGTATGTAAATAATTTTTGTATTTAAACTATACAATTTACATTATGTTTTCTTTTTCTGTTTTTGTTCTTTTAATCAAATTATCAAATTATAACTATAAAAAATTTGTTCCAGATTTGGCTATGACTGATGAAGAAATAAAAAATAATGCATTTGCTGAAATTGAAAAAATTCTTTAAGGCAATGGAAGAAGTCTTAGAGATTATGCTGCTATCCGTTACCCTTCTACAGTAATATTATCCGAAATACATAATAAGCTTATTCTTGATGAGTTGATTTATGATAGAGCGTCATTAACAGAGCAGCACAACAAGTATTTATCATGTCTTACTTATGAGCAAAGGAATGTGTATGATGAGATAATGTCTGCAGCTTCTATGGATAAAGGAGGCTTCTTTTTCTTATATGGATTTGGGGGAACTGGGAAAACTTTTATTTGGAGAACGTTATCAGCAGCCTTTCGATCAGAGGGAGAGCTTGTGTTGAATGTTTCTTCCAGTGGTATTGCGTCCCTATTGCTCCTGTGGGGGGGGGGACAACTCATCTGCTCACGCAAAATTGTTGTCAAAAACCAAATTGATTATATGGGATGAAGCCCCAATGGTACACGGGTTTTGTTTTGAAGCACTGTATAGAACCTTAAGAGACATTCTTAAATTCTCCAATTCGAATAGTTCCAGAGAACCATTTGGTGGGAAAATTATTGTTCTTGGAGGCGACTTCAGACAAATACTTCCAGTTGTTCCTTATGGAGGTAGACAAGAAATAGTTCATGCAACAATAAATTCTTCACATTTGTGGGATTATTGTAAGGTCTTGACTTTGACAAAAAATACGAGACTTCAAATTGGTTCATCTAACCAGAATTTAAATGACGTGAGAGAATTTTCTGAATGGCTATTAAGAATTGGCGATGGAGAGGTTGGAGAAGATGTTGATGGTGAGGCTATCATAGAAGTTCCAGATGAAATGTTGATTAAAGACCAAGAGAATCGACTTGCTGAATTGGTAGACTTTGTTTATCCAAATTTATTGAATAACATCACTAATCCTAATTTTTTTCCAAGATCATGCAATCCTCTCTCCAACACTCTCAAATGTTGCAATGCTCAATGAGTACTTGATGTCTTTTGTTCAATGTGATGAGAGAGCCTACCTAAGTTCAGATAACATTTGCAAGGAATATGCAAATGACGAGGATACCTATTCCACTGATATTTTGAATTCCTTCACAGCTTTTGGGCTTCCAAATCACAAGCTAAACTTTAAAGTTGGTCTTCCGGTGATGCTCTTAAGAAACATTGATCAATCAAATGGCATGTGCAATGGAACTAGGTTACTAATTATGAAAATGGGCAACCATGTTATTAAAGCTAAGATTATTTCATGAAACAATGTAGGGCAACTTGTCCTAATTCCAAGAATGACCATGACACCATCCAGTCATACGTTGCAAATTAAATTGCAAAGAAGACAATTTCCTTTGGTTTGTTGTTTTACTATGACTATTAATAAAAGTCAAGGGCAAACTCTCTCTCATGTTGGAATTCACCTACCTAGGCCTATGTTTAGTCATGGGCAATTGTATGTAGCCCTCTCAAGGGTTAAAAGTAAGCAAGGATTGAAAATTCTGATAAGAGATGATTCAGGACAAATTTCAAACAAGACAACTAACATGTTGTTCAAAGAAGTATTTCATAGATTGGCATAGGTCAGTTAACTAAATCCATTGCAACTTATGTTACATACGATATTTATATATGCCAGAAACATTAATATTTTATGTATTCATTTTGATTTTTTTTGGCTGTGAAACATTGCAGATTTTTGCAACTTGGATGTTATTCAAACTAATACTTCCAAACATATCCTCTTTGTTATTATTGTTGATTGTTTGAAGTGATTACAATTGGATCTATTTTTTCGTATCAAGCAAAAACTACTGGTAAATGTTAGTTCCGTAAAACAATTATTTTTCCAGCAATCGTGTCTTTTACCATTTTTATGTGTGTTTGTTATTATATCATGTTTAACATATAATTTGTAACTTTCAATCTGTTCTTAATGATCATATGATTAAAAGTGTGATAATACCTGGAAAAAGGAATAACACATGGTTGTTATACTTTATTTTTCAAATTATATCCATAACGCTCCTTTTCTTAGGTTACACTTACAAGGTTTGAATGTTGTTGCTTTTCTCAAGTCTTTTAAAATTATTTCTTTCTTTTTCTTTTTTTTTTTGCAGGATGCCAAGTTTGAAGCAAGCAGTGCTAGGATGAAGATTATTTTGTGAAATTTATCGTATTAATATTAAGTGTTTGTTTCCAAATGACAATGAAATTGCATTTTAATTAAGTCAAAACATGAAATTGAATTTTAAATTGTAAAATATATATTTATATCAACTATTTGTTTTCGGAAATTTATATGTTCTCGTGCGATGTACGGGCACTGAGTAGTATAGATTCCTAAATGTATTTAGTATAGATATAGATTACTTTTAAATTTTATCTTGATTAATAACTTTCTTTCTTGATTAATTACTTTTAAATTTTATCAATTTAGAACTTAATAAAGATTTTAATATTATATGATAATCTATAAAAAAAAAATAGATATATGTACTTAACATATGATATGTGAAATTCAAGATTTATTGACTACTACTACAAAAAAAAAAAAAATCAAAAGTTTGACCAAAACATCCTAAAAACATGTCATTACCAAATACAATTTAAACTTGACCATTACAAAAGCATGCGTCCTAATATACAATTTAAGCTTAACAATTACAAAAACATGAGTCCAAAAAAAAAACATGACCAATATCTATTTATTAAGATATCAAGTCCAATGCTACCAAAACAACTTCACCCAACAAAAATCGATTGCAACTTGACTCATTTAAATAATCGATCTCAATCTCAAGCTTGAGCTTGACTCATTTATTTAAAGAAACGAGCTTGATCGAACATTTAACGAGTCAAGCCCAAATAGTTCACAAATAACTCAGCTCATTTGCATCCCAATGCACATTTAATACTTTGTTTGATATAGTAGATTGACCCATGGACTGGCCCTAACCCACAAGGCCCTATGGGCTTTTTTGTATTGTAGGATTTTTGGTCCTATGGGCCTTTTGACCCCTAGCCCACATGGGTAAGGGCTAAATGGGCTAGGGCTGGCCCATTTGATAACTCTACTTACAACTAACAACAAAATAGGATACCAGCCCACGATTATACTGGTCCTAAAATCATGGTAATTGACTATATACCAGAAACAAAAACAAACTGGTCCCTCAAGTATAGGAGGGTGATTATCACATCCCTCAAATCAAGCAACCATAACAGCTAGAATCTTTACAACTTCAACACTACCTGGCTCCATTTCTGAATTCTGAGTGTGGCTCTAGCTAAGTGAATTATGGAACCATCTGGGCGCACGTTGTCCCTTTCAATGAGCAGGGGAATTAATTCGTTTAATGTGACAAAGTCAACTTTATGTGAAGAATGTTTTTCAATATCCGATACAAATGTATATACAAGAGTCCAGCATAATCAACTCCTATTTGTATGCTAATTTACCACTTTTTTTTTTTATATAAGTAGCATGCTAGAGTATCACAATGAAGAAGGTCATCCCAACTAGGTTGGCATCACCCAATTCAACAATCATTTGCAGCATGCTACGCATTTATTGATGAATCAAAATGAATCAAAGAACAAAATAAGCATGGGGGACATAAGGCCAAAACCCATGAGAGAAAGAAAAACTAAGTAAACCTGTAACTAGGCAAGCCTAGCCTATTTCGACAAAATTCATCCTTAATAAAATGGGGGATTGTGTCCCACCAACTAAAACCAGGGTTATGAATTCCAAAGTTTGCTATCTAATTTACAACTAATTGATACAGCTAATTGATTACTAAATATAGTAGAATCATAATCTCCAAGACATTAGAGATTGACCAGGAATCAAGATGGCGAGATATTTTGGCTAAGAATCATAATCAAGCTGGTAGTAAATCTTAATATGAAGAAATTTTGCACTCCAAATCACCGAAATTTTGCCTAACTGAAGTAGTTCACAGTTAAGGTGCGTCTTCAATGCACCCCATAAAATGGGGTGCAAATTTCTGTCAATTGTGTGATGAATAAGTGACCGTTTGATCAACATTAGTTTAAGGCCCTTGTAACCTGCGACCAATTGAGCGGGTAATATTTGATTTATGCCTTTTCAACCAAGTCCTTCTTGGGGCCCTTGCTACTAAGTCCTTTTTGTTGGAATAATAATTAATTTAAGAACCCTGTATTAAATTTTTTTTCTAATTTTATTATTGATTAGGTGAATCTTTGCCTAACAACGTCCCTTAACCTAGATTCTTCAATAATTGTACTGGTTGGCTCTCTGAATCTACTTCCAGTAGCAGTCAATGTATGTGATTTGAAGAGTAGATATTGAGCTTGAGGTGAATCAGATCATTTGCGGCAGTGATGTGTCTGCTTGAGCTTATGGCCGGTCTTGGCTCTCGTGGCACGATGGTGAAGACAACGGCGGCGGATTTGTTGGTGGTGCGACGACTCTGTTTCTAGGGAATTAGGCTAAGTCGTGTGTGGTTCACGGTCTAGCAGAGATCTGCGGTGGCAGGTCGCTCCATAGGTTGGTGGTCGAATGGAGGGAGGAAGGGTTTCAAGGGGGTTTGGAGGCGGTGGCGGAGACTGCTGTTTGGATATCTGTGATGGTGGGGCGAAGGGGAGAAGATGGAGGGAGGAGCGGTGACGGTGGGGCGGCGTGGCGTGGCGCAATGGCAATGGGGCGGCAGTGGAAATGAGGAAGTGGGATGGTGGTGGACGAGGAGCAGATGAGGAAGATGAAGTTGTTTTCTGACGAAATAATTAGTATTTTAACAAATGGGACAAAGGACTAATTGGTAAATGGGCATAATTTAAGGAGTTAATTTTAAATATTATTAGAAACCTACAACTTACTATTACAGGTCAAAAGGTGGGGTGTAAGTTACACCCCACTCATGTTTGGTGCACAGTAGAAGCACCCTCCCTTTTGGGACACACTTCCTTTCAAATTGAACAAATGACAAAACAAGAATTTTTAAATAATCACGTGGATGAACTTTTTGCGTGTTGAAACTTCAAAATTTTATTTTAGGAGTGCTAGCAACACACTCTCTATCACACTCTTTCCAACACACTTCCCCATATTGGTTGACATTCACATGGGTCCTACAAAATTCAAGTGGAACCCATTTTCAAAATAGTGGGACCCACATGAATTTCAACAAATATGAGTGAGTGTGTTGGAAAAAGTGTTGTTAGCGTTTCTCTTTTTTTGAGTATATATATTCAAGCCCTTTATTTTTGCATATATATATATATATATATATATATATATATATATATATATATATATATGCCCGAATCTCGGGAACCTTGAAAGTATCATTTTTGGAATCGAAAACAACCATCTTGGTCTTGAATTTCAACAACTCTTCGATCTCGAGTAGAACTTGGTCTTCCTCATAAAATATAGGGCCATGCTAACCAGTGCCCTTAGGGCATTGGTTAAGGAACCCAAAAAAGTAAAAACTCATTGGGAAAGTAAGATTATAACTCTTTAAAATATAAAATACATCAAGTTCCAATGACAAATTTCCTTTTTTAGATCCTTAACCAATGTCATTAGGGTATTGGTTAGCATTCTCCTAAAATATATACTACTACCTCCGGACCCAATTAATTATAAGCAAAAATAACTAATTTCACACTTATTAAGGAAGTTAGTTAATTTAGTTTAATTTCGGATTACTTACATTAAATAGAGTTGAGTTGCTTGGATTTTGCTTATATTTGAATCCAAAAGATATAGATATTTTTTTGCTTATAATTGAGTCCAGAGAGAGTAACTTGGCATAGAAATAAAAACAAGATGCAAGATCTCCAACTTTAGGAGGAACACTTTAGTGGAAGACTCTTTATTTCCCAAATTATGAACCTTCAGTTGAGTTTTGCAAACCTCAATATCCACTACCAAAAGAAGATAAACCTCAAACACAAAGAAAACAAAATAAGAAGGGAAAAAAGTCAAGAAACATTGTCACCGCCGCGAACCTCGGTTGCTCCTCCGCGCACACCACCTTCCTGCCACCATAAGTGAGTCGCCTCCCCTTTATTTTATTTTCTTCTTTCTTCTAGGTGCTTTGTGCGGCACCTTTACGTTTTGGGAATTAGGGGTTCGCTCGTCCTTACCTCCGGGGTCAACTCCTCTCCAATTACTGGATTTGTCCAATTGGAGAGAGAAAGACACACTAAATAAAATAATTTATTTTACAAACCTCAATACCCACCACCAAAAGAAGATAAACCTCAAACACATAAAGAAAACAAAATAAGAAGGGAAAAAAAGACAAGAAGCATTGTCACTGCTGTCTTTGTCACCACCGCGAACCTCGGTTGCTCCTCCGCGTGCACCACCGTCCTGCCACCATGAGTGAGTCACCTCCTCTTTATTATTATTTTCTTCTTTCTTCTAGGCCCAATTTTTTTTATTGTTATTTGGGCTTATGCCCAGTATAAGTGTGTGTATATATATATATATATATATATATATATATATATATATATATATATATATAATTTCTTTCATCTAATTAATTATCATATATTGGTTTATTTTAAAAATAAAATACACAATGATTTGTTAAAATATCTGTATAACTTTGCTAGAATTATTATTTTAATCTTTTTGACATGTTGTTAGAATTATTATTAAAATTACATAATACTTATCATAAGTAAATTGAATACCATATAACACTGAATTAATTTTATAAATAAGTATCTTTTGAAAATTAAAATAGGATTTTTTATTTTTGAGGCAAGGTTGTTAACAATAGTCACTTTGGTTCTTTTTCCTTTTTTTTGGTTATTATCATGAGCACCATTTTTATTCTTCATTTTTTTTACGGTAAGCACCCTTTTAATTGTAAAACTATAATAGAAAACTAAGAATAAATTGTTAGAGATGACCACTTTGGATCACAACATCCTTTTAACTAAAATAGGTTGTTAGTGATAGTCACTTTTTTTTAATAAGATTACTGATAGTCAGTTTGTCACTTTGGTAGCGTTTGTTACAAGTTTTAAAAAAACATTCCCGGGATTGTTGGAATGGAAATAAAAGTTTTTCATGTTTGCTACAAGTTTTAAAAATATATTCTCAGACATAAAAGATTCATGATAATAAAATTAGTAAATAATATATAGTTAGAAACTTGGGAAAACTCTATTCTTATGTGTGAAGGTGGGAAAACTCTATGTCCGAAAATATGATTCCTAAGAATATAGTTTGGCTGGGAATAAATCTCTACTCTTCCTTTACGGGGATTATGTGTTGCATTTGGGCTTCCTCCTAAATCCTAATCTTCGAATTTTGTTACGACACTACTTTATTTAGAGTGTGTTTGTTACATATTATAGAATGAAAAAAAATCATTTTTTTTAAGTAAAAAATCATTTTTATTGAGTTTAAGTGTATTTGTTTAAGCTTTATATAAAAGTATTTTTTTAAAAAAAATTCATTTTTAAGATTAAAATGAAAAGTTACTTTCATTAGTTTTTGAAAAAAAGCACTAACTACTTTTAAAAAATATATATATATATTTTTGTGATTATAAATAAACACAAAGCAGTTTCTACTTTTCTTTAAATTCTCAAAAAATAATCTCTAAATTATTGAATGTCAAAATCAATTTATTTTTAACAGACTCTTATTATATATATATATATATATATATATATATATATATATATATATATATATATATATTTGGTACAACTGAAAAAAAAAAAACCTAGCTACGCCTTACTGCCGTTTCTAAAGCATCGGCTAAAATCAAAGAATACATGTCACCAAGAGCTTCAAGAAGGGTAACAAAATCATCATTCCCAGCTGCTCCACTCTTAGCAAGGAAGTCAGCACAAAAACTGGCTTCACTATAAATATGAGTCAAAGACACCTCCCAATCTTCTGCCATCATTCGCCTAATATTCACCACTATAGCACCATATATATATATATTTTTTTTGATAGGCACTATAGCACCATAATGATGATAGGGCTCATCAGCTTCAAGGATTAGACAAACTGCTTCCATGGAATCACTTTCACAAGCAACACTAGCATAACCCCTCTCTCTAGCCAAGAGGAGCCCTTTTTGAATTGCTTTGAGTTCGGCTAACAGGATGTGCACGGAACCCATATACCCTTTAAAAACGGACAGCGATGTACCTAAGTATTAAGAGCAGCAAAAGCCACATAATCTTTCTCAAGCTGCATGATATTCCAGATGATTGCAGAATCAGTAGAGAGGGTGTTATTGATTATAGCATTGTTTCTCCTTATCCAAAGACACCAAAGAGTTGCAAGCAAAAACACACCCGAATCCTTCTCTGCATTCTTCTTCTTGTAAATTGTGGATGAGCACGCAGCAAATCACGAACTAGTGTAGATGAATAGCAACACAAAAATCTTAGACGTGTGGAATCACACTGTTCTCAAGAATTTATTCGCCTAGGATAAAAATCTCTCAGGATTTGACAGACCCTTCCCAGTTGAAGCCAAGGTACAAGAACAGCAGAAAAAAAATAAAGTGTTTAACCCAGTAAGAGAAGAAAAAATAGCACACTAAAATATTTTTTCTTTTTAAAACAAAACAGTTAAGAACCGATATATTTCTTGTCTGATGAGTCTCACCACCACCTGAAAAATTCCTCCCTTTTATTGTTTAAACGTTATCATCAACCATCCCGTTGATCAATTTTGTAACTTATAAAACCAATCCATAAAATGAAATCAATTTATTATAAACTTTAATATCTAAAATCAATATCCCAAACGGTAATTTGCTTCCCTGCACGTTTTATTTGTATTTCAAATAGCAAAATGAATCATGCTTCTATGTCCATGTCCAGTTATGCTATGCACATTTAATTTCATTAACACAATTAAAATTGCACATTCAATTTAAAACCTCTATTTGAACGTTGGAAATCACCTAATGTGTAATTAAATAAAAAAAATTGATTAGGAAATATAAAAAGACTTTAATGACAATAAAAGAGAATTAAAACTTTTAAATTTTAATTCAAAATTCTAATTTAAGTTTTTTGAAATAAATTAAATATACAACAATCCCCACATATTTCAAAAAATTAAGAAAAACAAATTTTTGAAATAAATCTTTCATGGGTTAACACAATGGGTGTAAGTGCATCGAATTTGATGTCTTTTGGACTATGAACCAAACCTAGACTGATAAGACTTATCATATAAGTGAGTTGGTGAAGATAAACTTCTATGAACCAAAACACTTTGGTGTATGATAGAGGTCTACCAATCATACACCACCCCCACAATTCTCGTTGTTAACGCTGTTTTGCGCTAATAGGCCATGCTATGTGTGCGCCTGGTAATTCATGAGTGCTCTAGAGATTATGCCACAATCTCATACAAGCGGCCCCACTTGAGACTTATATAGGTGATTTCATCAAGTGTATGTTGAACTTCATACACCACCCATACGGGATATGAAATTCATTAAAAGCTTTTAGTTTATCCCTCAATAAATGCAGTCTAGCACTTCCTACACCATAGGAAGGGACAAAATTTATTTGTGCTAGCAGAACTAACAAGTGACTTGTTTTAACTCATATGAACCTTCTTCATGGGATCTCCAATCACAAAGGTTGGGTTACCATCCATGTTAATTTTACATCGGTCAAATTTATTTTTGACCTTACAATAATTAGGCATCATTATTCAGTAGCTACTTTCAAAAATTGTACACATATGTATGTCTATAAAATATATTCATTTTGCCACTTGACAATCACAATATAACACATAAGGAGTTAATTTAACCCACAACAAAATCTTTTCCAAGAAGTTTTTCAACCAATCAGTCTCATTATCAGTCAATTTCAGAGTATAAACTATGACCCCATTGTATATTTTACAATAAATTTTTGTTTGACTGATCTCCAAGGTAATTCAGTTTAACATCACTGCATTTTCAATACGCTGGGAAATCTCATTCACCCCCACAAAAACGTAGGAGGCACAAAACATCTTTATTTGCACAAATACGCTTGGTAGCCTCAAAGTCTACCATTCATTTTTTCTCATTTTCCACAAGAAGAGTCATAGAATGATTCCAACAATTATATCTTCTCCTTAGACCAAGTTTACCTTTGGTCTTAAGAGTATTAACATACTTCTTCATACATATACATTGAAATGCATGACCACATGTGAGACGCCCCGACGTCCCATTAAAGAAAACCCAAAATATTAAGACCTAATTTCGTTATTGTCGTTAAGCGGGTATAGTAAAACAGCGGAAAATTTAAAACTTAATATACATACATAACATATACAACTCAGGTCCTGATATAGTACAGTAGAGGGAATCCCATCAGTCGGATCCCAAAATGTATAAGTTGATAATCAAACAGAAAATAAAACAACATCCTAAAGAGACAAGACGCGCTGGCCATAGACTCTATACTCAACTATGAGGATCCACTGCTCGTTCTCCAACGTCAGGCTCATACGAGGTCCCATCAAGTTCCTCTATAGCTGGCTCTCCCGTAGGATCTTCTCATCACGATCACAAAAAAGAAACATATGTAACATAGAGAAGACAAGGATAAGAAACCAAATAACATCAAACGTGGAAAGGGTTTATCAACATTTAATTAAATAACGGCACACTAAACATCCGCCTCCCCAGTATAAATATATGTAACATAATCATCCTCAATCCACATCTATAATCTTTCCTCTACCCTCCATCATGATGATGCAATGCAAATGCTGTATGAATAATCTCTTCAGGTATCGACCATATCCGGATATCACAACAATATAATCGACACGTCCTAGAATCCCCGGCGCACACCCTCGTCCACGGATGGAGGGTGCCCACGCAAAGCAATGACACTATAGCTACACAACCCGGTGCACACCTCTGGACCACAATCCAGGATGCTCATGCAATGCATGAACTATAGCTGCGACTAAAATGAAATCATCTCTGGACGGTCTGCCGTTAGCCTATCCCCGGGAATTTTCCCTCCGAGGCATAGACCCCAATCGACCATGTTTCAGGTCCCTCATATCACAGACCATGTTTCAGGTCACCCCCTAGTGCCCTAACCGGTCATCCTAATCTCATAGATAACCTCAAAATAATCTCATCTCATTAATCTCAACCTCAACTCACGATAATTATCTTGGTTGGGCACTGCTATCACATATCGTATGCAATCCCCAAATACATCCTCGTATCTCAACATAACTTTTGATTTACTCAATCCTCTAAGTACAATCATTACACTCATCCTATCATCAGAATCATTATCATGTTATCCAAAATCCTCATCATATATCCTCATATTATAATATCATTTACAAATGATAAATACCGAAATATAATAATGATAATAATAATAATAACAATCACAATAATAATAATAATAATAATAATAATAATAACAACGACAATAATAATAATAATACTCATAATAATAATACTAATAATCATTGCTCATAATAATAATACTAATAATAAATATTAATAATAATGATAATAATAATCATTATCATCCCAGTAGTAGTAGTAATAATATTAAAATAATAATAATGATAATAATAGTAATAATAATAATAATTATTATAATCATAAACACTTCTAAAATAATTACTACACTCATGATATCATATACCAAGTATCAAGTTCACATCAACCAGTCAAACAGACAATCATCACGTAATAAAATAATCTATGTATGTAGCGTAATGACGATAAACGTACAATTTCTATATCATCATCGGTACCACTGAGTAGTTCCCAATGTGGTATAGACATTGTTCGTTACTCGCTCTCGTGTAGGGTTTGTGTCGCCCTACACCATTATCTAATTAAATGTATCCGCGCCGTTTCCAACGTTAAATAGTTTCTTTCCCCCACCTGGGATGTCTTAGGCTAGCTCCGGAGCAACGAAACAGACACTCCTTATACTCTCTCAAATCTTCCACGCACAGTTCTACACCCTCCGGGGCTCCAAAAATTCACCTGAACACATTATTGTGAAGCACACGTTACGTGTAACCCAAATTTGAAGACGGAATTGGAAACCGATAAATGAATTGAAAGATAACCTCAATACCGTCGCCGACGGCATTTAGGCATAAAAAGGACATAGGCTTACCTTAGCCTAATCAAGAAAAGAAAGATAGGATAATGAAGTAGACGTCGTGAAGATCACAACGATATAATCGGTTTCTCGATAGGACGAACGGATTGATCGAAAATTTCTCTAGAATTTTTCTCTTACCCTCACGGTTTCTCTCTATATATATATTTCTTTACGCCATTTAACTTCTTCCCAGACTTCTTTTCTTTTCTTTTCTTTTATCTTAGTGTTATATAAATTTAAAATACCCCAACATTCTCCATGATAAAGTGGTATAATGACTCATCCATGCTATGGTTATAGGCTAGCATTTACGTGGACTAAGGGAAAGAAAGGCAATCAACTGACATGGTTCAAGGTTGCCTCTTTGAGAAAGAAAGAAGAAAAAAATAAATAAAGGCAAGTAGGTGACATAGGTTTGATATTGGTCAAAGAAATTTGCATGAAGAAAAATAGAAGTAGGAGGTGGCGTGAATTTGAGGGAGGAAATGTAGTCGGGAGATGTGTCTTTCTTATTGAAATGAATTTACCACTTCATGAAAAAAATGAAAGAGCTAAAAGCACAAAATAATTCAGTAGCTAGGTGGCGTGAAACAAGAAAAGGCAAGCAGGAGGTGTTGCCTTCTTAAGGTATGTCATGCTTTTCTTTTCTTAATATAATTTATTTATAACTACTATATTTTAGTTATACCAATTGGCTGTGTAAAATAAGTTGAAGAAACCCTTTATTTTAGTTACACTTTAGCTTGAATTAAATAGGTTAGTTTGATCCTAATTAGGTGACTATACTTAAGTATTTGCTATTAAACTTAAATAATATGAACTAGCTAATAATTTGAGATTAGCGTTAATTAATCATGATTATCAAAACTTGAGTAAGTTGATCACAATTAGTCATATATAATTAAGATATATGACTAATTGTCTTGTAATTTTATTAATGATAAACCACCTTAGTTGAGGATTTAAATTGAGGTACTTTCCAATATGGGTTTTTGCCGTACTTGCTTGAGATGTTTACCTGTTGAAAAATTTGGGTTACTTGAATTTTATTTTGAACTTGCTTATGTGTTTAGATTCCTAAATAAATTTTTGATTTATCTATCCCTCACTCCCATCTAATTAAAATATTTAATTTCCCCAAAAATAGGATGTTACGACATGGCTTTTTATGTACAAATTATAACCCCACGGATCAAACATATTGATCCTATCATCATCAATAAATGATTTATGATTACTTCAATCACAAGCATCTTAGCTTTTTTATTTTATTTGTGCAACGTAATATACATTATTATTCTAGAAAGCTGCTCCCACAATACTTCCATTGCACGGGGCAATTTTAGCCAAAAAAAAAAAAATTGAAACATGTATAATAAAAATCAAAAGTATTCAAGCATGCTGAGACAAATTATTGAAAAAACACCCACACATATTCTTGAAATAGAGTTCAAAGACTTTTTTTTTCACATACAAAGATATGCATAATAACCTGCCTTCCACTTTTTACTTAGATTTTTAAACTTGTTATTCAAACTTTACAATTTATAGAAAATAAAGAATCATCTCTTCTCCACCGTAACACCCCAAGGCCAAGACACAAAAGTTTCTCCTCAAATTTAATTTAAATTCAAACAGAAATAAAGTTATTCACTAAAGAAATTGTTCAAGATTTATACACCAAATAAATTCCTGGTTTAAAAATCTTATCTAAATAATTTCAAAACTTTCTTTAAAGTATTTCAATGTCATAAAATGCCAAATGAAAATATGTCGACATTAATAGCCTTTTAAAAGCTCATGGTTAAAATTCGTTTAAAGTCAAAGGACTAAACACTAAAAATATTGAGGAACAATTAAAATGATTAAAAAATTAACTGAAAAAGAGAATTAAATTGCAATAAAAGCAAAATTTAAAACCATTCATATTTAGACTCAAAATGAATTAAACAAAATAACCACCAACTTTAGCATCATTGTATCCTTTTAATACAGTGGAAAAACCATTATAAAGAACTGTTATCCATGATGTTTCTCACTTTGTTATCTTCTATTTAATCGAGTGTTAGTTAACATCATAAGGGATTCTCACTGGTTTAGCTTCAAAGTGTCCAAACTTCAAAGAAGCTTCTCAACATCATATTTTTGTGATAGCTTTCTACTATCACCTTCCTTATGATTTTAACACTCACAACCATCACCATTTCTTTTCATAGAAAATTTAACACCCATATAAGTTTTCATGCAATGCCCGTCAAATATAATAAAATATTTGTCACCATATAAAGTAATTGAACCACATAACTCGGTGGTTTAAGAACTTAACAAAGAATTAGCATCCAATTTGAACCTTATGCATGCACGATATACATGCAACTTTGGTTTAAAACCAACAAATATATATATATATATATATATATATATATATATATATATATATATATATATATATATATATATATTAAATGGACTTGAAGCCCAAGGCCCATTAAAATAAATCATGAATTTATTTAGCCACATCCAGCAAAAAGCCACCACATATGATTTGCCAAACTTTGCAAGAAGATAATGTAATAATACCAATAAATAGGCTCTTTTCTCTAAAAAAAACTTCAAGAGCAACAAAAGGCCACCAAACATTATCTAGTTCTCATCACACTAACTATGTCAAAATTTTATATCAAATATATGATAATCCACTGTCTTGTCATGTTTTATCTATTATTTTAGAACGGATTTCATCAATTAAATTTTGTTGAATGCTTGATTTAGTCCAAATTAGACTTTGTTTTCCTATTTTAATTATTTTGAGTAAATGTGTGCATTTAATTGATTTTAATTATAATTTAATTGATTTTCTCAAGATTTTCTTTTTTTTTTTTAGGAAAGGACAAAGAAGAAGGATTGAAATTAAATTGAAGATTGCCAAGTAAATTACAAGGGCCCACGTGATGGATTTGAATCCAAATCAATTTGGATTTGAATTATTACGATTAAAAGATAATTCAATTGACATTGAGATAAAAGATTGGATCCAAATCAATTTGGATTTGGATAATAATTGCCTATCACAACAATAAAGGATATGATAAGATTTGGTAATTAATTTGGAGATATTGATTTGGATATGAAGATTAAAATGCTCAGGACCAATTATATTGGAGTTTGCATGAAGGCAGAGCTTGAAAAGCAAGAAAACTAAGCCAAACAGAGCTCATCACGGCCTAGCCGTGACACCCATCACGGCCATGATCGAGCAAGGCTGAAAAGAAGAGAACAAAAAAGTCAGAACCTGTCATGGCCAGGCCGTGATGGCCATCACGGCCGTGACATGCCATCAGTGCCAAGTTTTCCAAGACAGAATATGTCACGGCCTGGCCGTGACAGCCATCACGGTCGTGACGCGCAATATCTGGAATTTTAAAAGCTGATTTGATCTGATTTTGTAATTGCTTGGGATTCAAGTTACCCTACATTATAAATAGACATCTAAGGCTCGAAAATAGGCATCCCTTGGGCTGCTACCTTAGACAAAAACTAGGATTTCTCTTCTTCTCCAATTTCTTCTTCTCTCTTAGGTTTTCTTTTATGCTTTTGTTAATCAAGCTTGCCATGACCATGGCAATGCTTGAGTAGTCTTTTTTTGTTTCTAGGGATTGGGGCTATTCCCAATATTTGTTTGATGTTATGATTTGACGTTTTACTTCTTGTTAATTTCAATTTAATTCCTATCGCATGAATTACTTGTGAATCTGGTGCACACTTATTTGCATGTCATAGATACTCTAAGGAGGAACCTAGCGATGAACTTAGGTATCGGATCTATAGTAATCAAACTTAGGACTTAAATCACGAGAGTTAGAAGCGGTCCTTCGAGGGTTCACTGAGTTGTCACAAAGCTTAAAGGGTTTGATTTAAATTCAATTACCACGAGAGTAGGGGTTGGTTTAATCAGGCACGGTCCTTGTATCCCGAGAGGGAACATTAACTTATTTAGGATAAATTCACCTTCAAAGCAAATTTCGATAATTAACAAGAAGTGTAGTCAATTTAGTAGCATGAGCGGTCTTGTTGGTAACACAATTCCTGGAAATCTCTTTTTCATATTTAAAATCCCAAAAATATTTGATTTTATTTTATTGTTTATTTTATTTTCTTGAAATCTATTCACACTTATTTCTTAGTCTAAAATAGTTGTTTAATTTGTGAAGTTGTACTTGGTTTCCGAATCCCTGAGTTCGATACTCGGTAATTTACTTGCCGTTTTAATTATTACTTGCTTCGATCCGGTACACTTGCCGGAGCCTATCAAGTTTTTGGTGCCGTTGCCGGGGATTGGCAATACCAATATCATTAGTAACAAAGGAGGCAACTACTTTAGACTTTTTAATTTTTAATTGTATATATTTGACATTTTCTTTTGAGTTATGTTTGTGCAATGTTGATGAAACACATGGACTATCGTTACTATCCAACTTGGGAATATCAACTTGATTGGATCGTTTTTGATGGTATCACTGACAAGCACGTGAAGATATACTCCAAAGAGGAATGGAGATCCTATTTGTCATCCTTACAACCACCACCAGACATTAAGCTGGATCCCGAGGTGCTGGAATTACTTTGGGATATAGATGCTCAACATTTGATCCAGAGCATAGAGCGTAGCAAGGAGGAATTTAGTGGCATGATTTAAAGGCATAAAATGAGTAAGAAACATTCCCAATTGGTAGCGGAGATGCTAAGTAACAACTTTCAAAAGTTAGAAGAACAAGCTAGTGAATTTTCTAAATTGCTAGCAGAAAAGCAACATGGAATTCAAATTGAAGAGAATCTGTTTGCTAGCATGGACGTGAATGAAGATGAAGTGGTGGTGGAAGATGATTCAAGAGGAGAGGATCATGAAGAGGAGTGCAAGGAGGAAATATCTCCTATTGTTCCTTTGCAAGGGACAAAAGAAATCAATCATGTAGAAAATACTTCTCTCACCATTCCTATTGAGGAGCCTAAAAATTCTGAGTTGGATAAATATGTTGGTTTGCATGCATGTTTGGATATAACAAAGTTGGTGCCTTCAATTTGTCTATCACATTACTTAGTAAAAATACCAACTTTGGAGTTCAAGTCATTGCCTGAGAATTAGGAGTTTTCATCAACAGCGGCAAAGGCTCTAAGATCGCCTCAAGAAGTTATGGTTCTAGTACTTCATGGAGAAATTAATTACATAAAGGCCATTCTTGGAGTAGGTGACTTACCATTTGACCCTGGAGGAAATGAGCTCATCATATCACTTAAAGAAGTCAATGAAATCTCATCACACTTGCTTCTTCCATCTCCACTCCACAAGTCATGGGATCCGGGAAGAAGGTCATACATCTTGGGCATCTCTTGATCTTTTTACCACATGCTATGGGATCCGGGTGGAAGCGTCTTCAATGAGTTTTTCTAAACCCTTCTCTTTTTAATTTTTTTTTTGCTTTTCTTTACTTGAGTCATATGTGTGTGAGTCTTCTGTCGGTGAGCTTGAATAGATTTTATTAAATTTAGCATAAATGGATTGCATGATAAATATTTATTTTTGATGATTTCCCCTAATGATTTGAAAATTGAAAATTGATCCCCATGTAAAAAATTGAAAATTGAACTTTGAGAAATTTTACTGTGATTGCATAATTTATGATAAGTACTTGGGGTGAAGGGATGCATACATTAGGAATTGTATACCGGTCAAACAATTTGCGAAAAATGTCCAGGTGATGAATTTGAGCCTCCAACAATGTTTTTGAATTGTGTGAATCACTTTTAAGTTACACTTTCCCGGATTTGCTTGAATCTCTTCATGATTTGCATGTTTATATGTTTGCATCAAATGATTTAGGCAATTTTCTTTGAAATAGCTACTTGGCCTAAAAAGAACCATCCCTAATGCATGTTCCCTAGTTAGCCACATTGAGCCTAATAGCCTATTGTTTCTTGATGACCTTATGTTATAAGCCAAAAATCCGGAAAAACCATGTTAACCCAATCTTAGGATTTATGAGAGCATGGATGCTTAGCAAGACAATGGTTGAAGGAAACTAAGTTTGGGGTGGCTACAAGGATATGATATGTTGTTTTGGATTGAGAAAAAAAAAATATAGGTTGAAGCCAAAGGCAAATGGAAAAAGAAAAAGAAGAAAAATAAAAAAATGCCAAAAAAGGGTAAAATAAAAGGGTGTCAAAGGAAATAGGTTGTAGCCACTCAAAGCGTCAAAAAGAAAAATGGAAAAAGGAATTAGAGTGAAAATAATAGTGTACAAAGCTTCATGCTCTCTTAATTCCTAGGGATGTAAAGCATAGCACCTTTGTATATCCTATCTTTAGCCAGGCCACATTACAACCTATGAAAGACCTTTTGATGATGCATGCATGTTTTCGTGGGAACTTTGTTTGAGATGAAAATCAAATTCATGGAAAGTGCTCTTGAAATGTGAAAATTGAGTGCAAGTTGATAGCCTAGACAAATTGAGTGAATGAGTGAATTATTAAATGCTCTTGTGAGGAAGGCAAATGTTTGAAATTGATGATCTCCCTTTTGTGTGTAACTCGAACCCTTTGCTTAGATTAATAATTGCATGAATGATTAAATTCTCAATTGTTTAAAGTAAATGAATGTGGGTGTTACATTAATGTAAGGGGGAAACATTGAAGAAAAATTGAATTGATAGAATTGCATGAAATTTGTGCCAAATTAATTGAGTCCATTGAGCTTACCTAATTCTGAGTCTTTCTGAGTTTTAGTTTGCTTGAGGACAAGCAAAGTTTAAGTTTGGGGTATTTTGATAATCCATTGTCTTGTCATGTTTTATCTATTATTTTAGAATGGATTTCATCAATTAAATTTTGTTGAATGCTTGATTTAACCCAAATTAGACTTTGTTTTCCTATTTTAGTTATTTTGAGTCAATGTGTGCATTTAATTTATTTTAATTAGAATTTAATAGATTTTATCAAGATTTTCTTATTTTAATTTTTAGGAAAGGACAAAGAAGAAGGATTGAAATTAAATTGAAGATTGTCAAGTAAATTGCAAGGGCCCACATGATGGATTTGAATCCAAATCAATTTGGATTTGAATTATTATGATTAAAAGATAATTCAATTGGCATTGAGATAAAAGATTGGATCCAAATCAATTTGGATTTGGATAATAATTGCCTATCACAACAATAAAGGATATGATAAGATTTGGCAATTAATTTGGAGATATTGATTTGGATATGAAGATTAAAATGCTCAGGACCAATTATGTTGGAGTTTACATGAAGGCGGAGCTTGAAAAGCAAGAAAACTGAGCCAAACAGAGCCCATCACGGCCTAGCCGTGACACCCATCACGGTCATGATCGAGCAAGGCTGAAAAGAAGAGAACGAAAAAGTCAGAACCTGTCATGGCCAGGCCGTGATGGCCATCACGGCCATGATGGCCATCAGGGCCAGGCCGTGATGGCTATCAGGGCCAGGCCGTGATGGCTATCACGGCCGTGATAGGCCATAAGTGCCAAGTTTTTCAAGACAGAGTCTGTCACGGCCTGGCCGTGACAGCCATCACGGTCGTGACGCGCAATATCTGGAATTTTAAAAGCTGATTTGATCTGATTTTGTAATAGCTTGGGATTCAAGTTACCCTACATTATAAATAGGCCTCTAAGGCTCGAAAATAGGCATCCCTTGGGCTGCTACCTTAGGCAGAAACTAGGATTTCTCTTCTTCTCCAATTTCTTATACTCTCTTAGGTTTTATTTTATGCTTTTGTTAATCAAGCTTGCCATGACCATGACAATGCTTGAGTAGTCTTTTTTTGTTTTTTGGGATTGGGGCTATGCCCAAGATTTGTTTTATGTTATGATTTGACGTTTTACTTCTTGTTAATTTCAATTTGATTCCTATCGCATGAATTACTTGTGAATCTGGTGCGCACTTATTTGCATGTCATAGATACTCTAAGGAGGAACCTAGCGGTGAACTTAGGTATCAGATCTATAGGAATCAAACTTAGGACTTAAATCACGAGAGTTAGAAGCGGTCCTTCGAGGGTTCACTGAGTTGTCACAAAGCTTAAAGGGTTCGATTTAAATTCAATTACCATGAGAGTATGGGTTCGTTTAATCGGGTACGGTTCTTGTATCCCGAGAGGGAACATTAACTTATTTAGGATAAATTCACCTTCAAAGCAAATTTCGATAATTAACAACAGGGATAGTCAATTTAGTAGCATGAGTAGTATTGTTAGTAACTCAATTCCTGGAAATCTCTTTTTCATAGTTAAAATCCCAAAAATATTTGATTTTATTTTATTGTTTATTTTATTTTCTTGAAATCTATTCACACTACAAAAAAAATCCCTATTTAGCGACCGAATATTTCGGTCGCTAAACATGATAATTCGGTTGCTAAACTGTATAGCGACCGAATTAGCGACCGAATTAAGGGGGTAGCAGAAACCATGGTCGCTAAATGTTTAGCGACCGAACTTATATTTCGGTCGCAAATCTGCGACCGATATTTCGATTGCAAAAGTATATATTTCGGTCGCCGTATAGTTGGTCGCATACCCAGCTCGCCTAATTTGGTGACCGATATTCGGTCGCTATTTCGATCATAAAAATTTTGATTTTTTTTTCTGTAACGATCCTGCCAGGCCAAATATAGTTTTTCAACTATTACCCCATTGATTTTTAATTTCTGATATAAACAAAATGCACCAATATTTTTTTTAAATAAATAGAAAACATAAATATGATGTACTAACGATCCAAAACACCACAGTCAATATGATCAAGAAAACATATACATTAATTAACGCAAGTTTAATAATGGTTTATAAAAAAAAGTTTAATAAGTATTAATTAACGATCAAAACATAAAAATACACCACAGTCAATAAGTACTAATCAAAATAACAAAACTCATCAATCTTCCAAAGGGATGAACATGTAGAAACGAGAACCCCCAAGGTACTTAAACTTTGCCAATGCACCAGTGGACAACAAAAACAACTCCACGATACCATTTGTATACATTTGCAAAATATGGGCGATCCTAAGTGATTACTATATTCCCATTGAACAGATTTCCGCTTTTGTCTTCAATAGTCACAACACGCGGTATTTGTTGTCCCCAACGACGGTAGAATGATCACGGGATTGAAATCAAATCCTGCAAATACACAAGAACAATTTAGTAAATGATTAGTTTATGCCTTAACTATCATTACGTGAATCCGATCGTTATTCTTAAGTTGATGAGATCATGCACTGGTCTATATGAATGGCTGTCTCAAAACATTTAGTCGGGTCAATTTTCTGATAAAACTATAAGGAAAACAAGTCATTTGTCTATAATTCATCAAGTGATAATAAGAAAAGATGGAAAGATCCATGTAGCATACTATCATGTTAAAATAGAACAAAGAAATGCAACTTCACATGCAACTTTACATATTAGCAAACATAGTAGTTTTCAGGAAAGCAGATGCTTTTACGTCGTTTTGAAGGATGGTCATAGAGAGGACTTTTCCTACCGGAAGTGCCTAGATAACCTAGTAAGGATGGTCATCAACAACTATTTCTGGAAAGCTCCATTTCCTAATAAAACAAATGAGTAAAAAACCAGAGTTGTTTTCATAATATTGTGTACAAAGCTGCTTTCTAATGTGAATAATGTTTTAATGATGACGGCACGTCATGTATGTGCCCGGTAAACTGTGCCTAGCCCTTCATTTTATCTAACCCTATACTTAATCCTTCATTATCTAAGAGACTCACTTTTGTTGGCTTCAAGAAGAGACTTTCTAATTAAGCTCATGGACTTTAAATTAGTAAATGAATATTAACAACAACAAAGTCATGCCATTTACGAACTAATAACACTTTATCAATTCATTCCAATGCTTATAATGTAAATATATACAAATATGATTCCATAATCATTTCCAAACAAGTTATCAATAAATACATATCAAATTATTCTAATTACATTGATTCATTGTTATTGAAAGATTTTTATTTTAAAGAGAATAAACTATTCTTCATAGCAATCCAAATGTATGAACATGCTCAGATATAAGTACCAGCCTTCAATAAATTTACATCATCAAACAGAAAAGAGATAAGTAGAATTACCAAATGAATCCGATTCAAAATGAGTGAAAAGCTCTCTTAGAATTACAGGCTACAATAATGTTTTTAGATCATTTCATACTCCAACAAAGAATATTTTTTTGTTTACAAAGAAGTGAACAAGAACTTGAAATCCCTAAAACCCTCTTTTGAAATTTTTGAAACAGATTCGGACAAGAACCAACAAATTCATGGATTCCAAACGAATCAAAATACAATACAATCGGAATGCATACACGTACAATACGATATGAAATTATTCAAGTAAACAGCTGCATCCACGGAGGCTATAGATCATACTATTGTGAGATATTCAAAGACATAAATTCAGCCAAGATATGGAAAGATAAGCAGATTGTGGTCGATGCAGTCCGCAATCACGGTCCGATGCGGTTTCGGTGGCCACCATAGCCGAGATGTTGCGGCCGCATCACGTGATGCAGTCCACAATTTAAAACCTTGATCTTCACACTCATTCTCACTCTACCAATTTCCCAATACAAATATTAAAATTTATAAATCACAAAACTTTACATGACAAATCCAACAAAAAAAAATCGTAATTGGCAAAGTAGCCACACTTACTCTCCTGTCAAAACTCTTTGCTCTCCCTGTAATTTTACCTTCTCTTAAGCAACCCGTATCATATTCTTAATTTTCTAGTTCAAACAAATCTCATATATCTCATATCAAAACATATCTTCCACAAATCTCAGTATTAAATATAAGATATGAATCTATTAACAAGATTAATTACAAATTAATGTCTGTAATATCAGTCTCAATCTCTTTTATCCACAATTTCTTGCCATTATCTCTACATCTCTACAACACATCTCAATTAATGTCACCCCTTCATATACCTTTACCAATTCCCCCAAACAAGTATTTATAACCCATAAGAATTAAACTTGACAAGTAACCACTAACCACCATAATTTTTTTTTATAAACAAGCAAGTCGTGTACATAAGAGTACAAGAAGTGTTCTAATAACCCGATACATCATTACACTTAACGGTCCATTCTATAATCAACATAAAATGGATTAAAACCAAAACCTGATTGCACTCAAAGCAAAACTAATTGCTCTCCACACAATTAATCTTACTTTCTACAAGCAATCTTTATCATATACTTGGTTTCTTATTTTAAACAAACCTCACATCTCATATAATGACATCTATTATATGTATCTTAATATTCATTACATGATATAAATATATGAATGAAAATTGAAAACCACAGTAATTTTTAAATAGGAATTTACATCAAGATTAATCACAACTTACATTAGAAACAATGGTAAGGTGTTCTACTCAATCACAGTCACCTATATCACAACTCACATGAAATACACAAGTAGCTCTTCTCAGTAGTAAGCAATAAATCAAGCAATGAAACAATGAAGCAAAATAAAAAATGATACATAGAGAGTCCATGCATGGTTACCTCAAGGCAGAGCGGGGAATGCACAAAATGAGGAGAGAAGAGGGGCGGAGGAGCTCTGCGCGTGCGTGGTGACCGGAGAGCTGCGTATGGCGGCTGAAAGCAGAGGGGGCGAAGTATGGCGGCCTGAAAGCAGGGGGGGGAGATTAAAAACGGAGAGCGGGGAAGAGGGGAAAGGAAGAGAGGAGAGGAAGAGGGAAGAGATGGAAGAAGAGGAGGAGGAGGACGGAGGCTTACGGAGGAGGCGGCGGTGGTGGCGGTGCCCACTGCACGGTGGTGGCGGCCTAAACGCGAGGGAGAAGATCGAAGATGGGTGAGGGAGGAAGGAAGAGAAGGCAGAAATGAGGAAGAAGGGAAAGATTTCACGATTTTATGGATTTATAATTTGGCGACCGAAATAATCGGTCGCCAATCACTTAAATAAAAAATGGTCGCTAAATTCGGTCGCGGGATGAGTTAATTTGAAATTTGAATTCATAAATTTAGCGACGGAGTATTCAATCGGTCGCTAACACGCGCGATTTTAATTTTTTTTCTGTGCTAGTTTAGCGACCGAATTCAAATCGGTCGCAAATGTAAATAAAATTTAACCGTTGCATTTAATTCGGTCGCTATTTCGGTCGCTAATAATACATAAAATTTCTGACTTTCAACCGTTGCATTTAATTCGGTCGCTATTTCGGTCGCTAAGAAGGGATAAAATTACTGACTTTTAAGTTCCTTTATTTAGCGACGGAAATAGCGACCGATAACCCTGCTACGCTCTATTTCGGTCGCAATTTCGGTCGCAGTATTATCTCTAATCACTACTTCATGTAGATCCTACAATCGGTCGTCAGTTCGGTCGCAAAAAGCAACCGAAAAATTCGGTCGCTATTTCCGGTCGCTAAACAACCTTTTTTTGTAGTGTCATGAGCAACCTCTATCATATATGTTTAACAGTCAAATTATATATATTTTTAACAAATTAGTTATGGAAGTATAGGCCCAGAAAACATCTCATTGATAAAATTAGATGCAAGGAAGTATTTAGTATGACATACCACATCATCACTAGTGCAAAATATACAATATACGGGAAAGGTTTACGTCAGTTAACCAAAAGTTAGACATTAAAAACGAGGCGGTGACAGTTTTGTAAATATTAGGTTTCATTAATTCACTTTTAACCTCAGTTGTTATAAGGACTGACGTTAAAATTTAAGTGACTCATTTTTAACGTCGGTTCTAAAAACAACTGACGTTAAAAGTGAAACTTTTAACGTCAATTGTTTCAGTAACAGACGTTAAATGTTATTTTAATAAAAAAAATTAGTTAGTATACCCTCATGCATTGTCTTCCTCAAAGTTTCAATTTCACTCGCTTTTGTGTTTTGTGTTTCTATTTCTGTTTTGATTTTGCTTTTGTGTTTCTGTTTTGTATTTCGTTGAAAACTAAAATATATGTGTGAAGTAACTAAGTTGAATCAATAGCCCAAACTGGATCTCATTGAAGTGAATCAATAAAAGAAGTTACAAGAAACATTAAAAATTTAAAATCCTATAAAGTTACATTGAAAGGGTTTTAAATCCTATAAAATCCTAAACACGGGTGAGCATGTGCAAGAAAGGAGTCGATCGCGGTATGAGCAAGGGTGCACCCGATCCGTTTCATGTGCCTGGGTTGAGCAGAAAAGTTTGATCAGAAGCCACAGAGGCACTTGGTTGTACCATACTTTTGATTGCTTTTGATTGCGACCTGTTTCCATAGTCACTTGCTACCAAAGCAGAGTAGCAGCCAATTCTCCGGAAGGCGATAAGGTGAGCAACTCACATTATGTGATTTACTCAACCTTATCACCCATGTTATGTGATTTACACAACCTCAGAAGTTGTTTGACCATTAAGACAATGACCTTTGAGTCTAGGAATAGGAATAAAGAGTGATGAAGTTAATCTCAAAAAATAATTGTTCATTAAGAGGATGAAGTCACAAGGCATATGGGAAGTTGGAATTCAAATAAAGAAATAAATGCGCAGTTGTATAAACGTTATCAGGTTGACTTTTTACATCAGTTTTTTAAACAACTGACGTAAAAAGTGACACGATTCACCTTTTATTTGTTTAAACAACGGACGTTAGTGGAATCAAATATTTTTATAATGTATACGTTAACACACAAAAACCCGTGCGCCTTCCTTTTCGCTCTCTGCCTCTGCTCTTTTACTCTCTGCCTCTGCACTTTCACCCTTCTCTACCACCGCGAGGTCACTTCCACCTCCACCGTCATTCTCTCACTTCGAGCGTGCCCTGACCCTATCTTTCCCACTCACTCTCAATCACAAAGAACGGCGGACGCCTTGATAGCACCACCATTGAGCCACTCCCCTTCTCCTCTCTCTGAATCAGGTAACTCCCTAAACCCTTAAAGTATCATTTTCATTTTCGGTTTTGCTTTTATTCTCTCTTATCTCTACTCTGTCTCATTTAATGGTTTTTGGTCTCATTTAAGGTTCTCCACAAGCAAGGAAAGAGCCCAAACAAAAGCCACTCTCCTTCACCACTGAGCCACTCTTCTTCTCCTCTCTGTGAACGCGGTAATGCCCTAAACTTTGTGTTTGGTTTGCTTCATGTCATTTTGCTTTCTGTTTGGTTGCTTCATGTCATAGCTGAAAAAGTTAAAACCCTGTGAATGTGAAATTTGAGATTTTGATTGGGAAATAATGGGTGAGAATGAAAATAATAGGAACAAAAACCTTTCCACTTTATTAGATTTTCCTGATATATGGGAGAGGCTTTGTATGTATGATTGTGTATGTCTTGTATATTCTTACTCAATAAACAAGCATGTACTTTTACAATGCTATTAACATATTTGTTGAACTCATGAGTTGAATTTGTCTCTCTAATGTGAATTGTTCTCATTTATGTGAACAGACATCATGGATCACTCGGACCCGCATGCACGGGAGGACACTATAGGGCCTACGCAGGACACTATGGGGCCTACTCCTGATGATACTGTAAGTTTACATGTTATATAAAATTTATCCAGTATTTATAATGTAAGTTTAAGTTCTTTATATATTATTTATTTATCCATTTTATATATAACCCTCTAATTTAACATTTTTTTGTCCAAACAGATATCACAGTCTCGGAGAAAACGGGGTAGAGGAGCTACATCATTGAAGAAGTTAAAGAAGGTTAGGCAAAGTGGTCAGAACCTCGAGGTGTCCTTTGATGCTAAACTAAAGGCCCAGGGCCCCCGTGCTAAAGAATTTAAAACGTGGGTGATTCTACAAACCAAGCAGCACGTTAGCATCTTAACAACCATTGGGATGACGTTCCACAGAACATTAAGGATCAGATTTGGGAGGCTATCACAGTATTTTACTTTTACATTCTTTTGATGTACATTACTAAATAATTATTCGAGTTCTAATTCATCATGTTTGTTATGTATTTAATGTGTAGATGGTTTGGACCGTGCCAAATGACGAGCATCATCGGAAGAAATGGCTCTCATTGGGGGCAAGGCGCTGGAGTGGATTCAAGCATGATCTTACTAGGTTCTATGTATATGGGAAGGAGAAGCTTGATAAGATGTTCTTGGATTACCCCCGGATTGATAGGGAGATGTGGGATGCCTTTTTTAAGAGTCGACATGAGGACAGATTTCAGGTTAGTTGATGAATTTAATTTATTTATACTTCTTAGAAATTTATTTATGCTTCTTAGAGCCCTACACCCTTCAGCCTGAATTCTTTCATAATCACAACAAAGTCACAGCGTACTTAACGAGATTACTGGGAGGTGATGATCGTAAGGAGCTATATCTGGCACCGTACATAATGAGCAAGCATTAGCAGTTGCTCGTAATTCATCCTGCCAGGCATACTGTCATCTTTCTATGCTCTCTCCATCGAAACCCGCCACGGGAGGTGGTGGATTCTATCAATAGGTTAGTAATTAATCTTCTATATAATTTAAGTTTTAACATTTACTTTAATTTTATACAACACATGATGAATTGGTTAATTGCCATGAATATTCTGTTTATGATAATGCACTGAAGACTTGTAGTTTGAGCTGTGCCAACGGGAGGAGTAGGACTATTAAGTCTAAAGGAAATCCTGAATGGATTATCCTCAAGGTTGGTAGTTTGTTAAATAGTATATAATATTAGAATTACCAATTAATAATTCCAAATATATATGTTTATTTAACTGGCATTAAATTTCATTTCTTTCGTAGTCTCGATATCAGACAGGAAATTGGTCTTCTGGATATTAGGTGATGCAACATATGCTGAACATAGTCTCCGTATCTATTACGGAAGGATGGAGGAAGGTAATAATACTTAATTAAACAACTTATTTAATTATATATTTTAGTTTTCATTTTCATTGCGTTAATTAATGCTATACCGTGATTTATTTGAACGTGTGCAGGTTTTTAACAGCGACCAATCTCCTCTTAAAAAACATGAGTTCACAGACTTGAGGAGGCGCTTTGCAAAATTTTTCTTCAAGTATGCTAAAGAGAAATGATTGCCCGAAAGTATACCTCAGGAGTATATAGAAGATGTGCAGTTAGTAATTAGTATAGAAACTTATATGTAGGTGTGTAGTAATTAGTATAGAAACTTTTAGTTATGTTTTTTCTAACAATGGGGTTTTGATTTTTTATCCCCCCATATGTTCCTTTGTATATATATACTTTTCTTTTATTAATGAAATTTAAGTGAAATAAATATTGGACTGTTAATTACTAGATTGTTTACTGGACTGGACTGTTTACTGAATGCAGGGATAGCCGGGGGAAGAGATATATTGTAACATATTTTTTTTAAAAAAAAAACAAAGCATTTAACGTCAAAAGTAAATTTTTTAAAAAAAAAAATTGGATTTTAATGTCAGTTGTACTAAAAACTAACATTAAAAGTAAAGCTTTTAACGTCAGTTGAATGAAGTAACTGACGTTAAAAGTTATTTTTTTATAAAAAAAGATTGACTTTTAACGTCACTTATGTAAACAATTGATGTTAAAAGTGTTGTTTTAACGTCAATTTTGAACTGACGTAAAAAGTTACACTTTAACGACTGTTCCAATCACGTCAGGCATTATTCAGACGTCCAAAATCAATTTTGACTGACGTAACAAGCACTTCCTACACTAGTGCATTACAAGTACAAAAATCAAATATGATATGCAACGAAATCCATATAAAAATACCCATAATTTTCAAATTTTCAAACCAAATAAATTAGTAACTCTATCTCAAATTAAAAGCTTTTTCATTGAAGGCCAAAATCTCAATTCAAATATATCATTTGTGTGTTAAAGAAATAGGCATGCAATTTTTACATATGTCATATGATCAATGCAATTTTTACATATGTCATATGATCAAGTAATCACAACAACAGGCAAGCATATATATGAACAAACATTCAAAGTAGACAGAGATAAATGCAGGATTTGATGTCAAATGTTAGTTATAACATCTAGAATTATTCATCTTGTATATGAACAAACTTGTGAAAATTTTCATGTTAGCAACAGTAGAAGAATACTAACCTCTCTTCATAGCTATTGAATTTGTATCCTTTTTTTTTCCATTTTCCTTCTGAACGATCGGCTTGTTCCACCTCCCACGGATGTGGTAACTGTTCACCATTGTTCAGAAGAGGAGCTTTGGATGCAACGTTCTTTGCCATATTAAATCCTTGAGATTGTTGTAAATTGTGGGTGAGCAACGCAGCAAATCACGAACCAGTGTAGATGAGTAGCAACACAAAAACCTGAGACGTATGGAATCACATTGTCCTCAATGATTTATTCGCCTAGGACGAAAATCCCCCAGGATTTAATATGCCCTTCCCGGTTGAAGCCGAGGTACAAGAACATCAGGAGAAGAATAAAGTGTTTAACCCAGGGAGAGAAGAAAAAATAGCACACTAAAATATTTTTTCTTTTTAAAACAAAACAACTAAGAACCGACATATTTCTTGTCTGATGAGTCTCACTCTCACCACCACCTGAAAAATTCCTCCCTTTTATTGTTTAAACGTTATCATCAACCATCCCGTTGATCAATTTTGTAACTTATAAAATCAATCCATAAAATGAAATCAATTTATTATAAACTTTAATATCTAAAATCAATATCCCAAACGGTAATTTGCTTCCCTGCACGTTTTATTTGTATTTCAAATAGCAAAATGAATCATGCTTCTATGTCCATGTCCAGTTATGCTATGCACATTTAATTTCATTAACACAATTAAAATTGCACATTCAATTTAAAACCTCTATTTTTTTTTTGACACTAAAAAAAATCTCTATTTGAACGTTGGAAATCACCTCATGTGTAATTAAATAAACAAAATTGATTAGGAAATATAAAAAGACTTTAATGATAATAAAAGAGAATTAAAACTTTTAAATTTTAATTCAAAATTCTAATTTATGTTTTTGAAATAAATTAAATATACAACACTTCTGAACCCAATAGCGAGTATCATCTATGAGAAACTCCTGATGATTGTGGAAACCCAACATGATCCAAATCCTTTTCGAAGGCATGCAGACCCTCAAACAGTGCGTGTCAATTTCTGAACTCGTGTGACATCTCCCACAAATCGAAGAGCCCATGCCCCTAGCATTCCTCAAAGTGTTTGTTGGCAGGGCCTCGTGACAAATGAGCCACACCATGAACCTACATTTTTCAGTAGTACGTAGGCAGCTTCCATATCCATTTCCACAAAAAGTTTGCATTTTCCATGGCCATATGGTTTCTTCTAAGCCATGAGTAACCCGACTTCACTTCATTAGAACCAGACAAAGACGGTTCCCACGCTACAAGAAAATACAATTTTAATGATGACGAAATTCGTCATTAAAAGCTTTAAAGATCGTCGCTATAATGGTTTTGTGACGATATTTTTGTTGGTAAACTTCCGTCACTATAACTCAAGTCACTATTCAATTAGTGACGATTGAAAATAGACATTTATCGTGACGAAAAGGATGTACTGATATTTATAATTAACAATGACAACTTGGAATCACCACATATATACATTACAATAGTGATGATTTATTGTCACTATTAAAATATAAAGTGACAAATAAATTGCTACTATTATTTTAACACAATTTGCATTTAGTAATTATTAATATGTGCCACTAAAAATATTGGAAATTGTGTGGCCATTGCCTTAGTCGTCATTAAAACATATAACTATTTTTTTAAACAAAAATTACTATTAATGATATGGATTGTTATCATTTTAAATTATTATTATTAGGGGTAGTCAAACCCAAGTACAAAGTCAAGTATACAAAAGGTACATACAAATTGACCACAACAAACTGTGTTACTATTAAAAAAGATAAATGACTAAAAAGTATTCTCAACTACTAACTATTAGTAGAAAATTCTGAAAAGAACCTCCACTTACAACTTGAAAAACTAGCAAGACCAATATACACTACTCTCACACCTCAAACACCTATTAAACTATGACAAACAAGCAAAATAGACCAGCCCAACTTCAACAAAAAAAAATTCAACGATAGCAAGAAGTATCCCATTTGTTGCATCACTACTGGCATAATTCTTAGCCACCAAAGCTTTCACACACCTGCAACAAGTAAATCCCAACAAAGTGACAAATTCTAAATACCTATTAATTTAATTCAATTCAATATAGGAATACAAATATTTTAGAATTCTTAAATCAAAATGAACCATGCCTAAGTACCAAACTAAATATCTGAAATAATGGTAAAGAAACATATCCTCCTGAATTTTGATCCTGCAATCAAACAAAAGAAATAAAACGACCAGATCTAATAAAACTAAAGTAACTAGTCACTTTTGATGTTAAGAAATATAAAATAGCAATGACAAGACATAATGGAATATTAAGAAGAAAAAAATCAAATAACAAAGAAGCTTACGTTGTCATTAGGAGCACTTGATGTGCTAGAATGTCCATTGAATGGCAATCTTCGAAAAAAAGGCAGTCATTTGACGTTTCATCTCTTGTTCAAATTTTTGCTTCATTTTCATTCATAAGTTTCTCATCATCATGTGATGTAACTTGATAATTGGAGACCATTTTAGAATTGGTCTTAATGCTTTTACCATCTAATAATTCCAAAATTAATAACAAAAATCAAAGATAAAATATAAATTAAGCATTAAATCAATATAAAAAGCGCTATACAAATCAAAGGAGAAATAATATGTAAACCCAGCTCATTTTATTTTAAATTTTACTAAAGAGATTCAGGTTATCACAACAAGATAAAGTTGTCTTAATAGTAGACTCATGCATTTAATAGACCATATATAAAGTGTTACTTTCCACTCTGTGAAATTGAATACTATTGGTTTTCTTAAGATTTTTTGAGGCAATCAAGGACAATAGCTAAAAGAGTAATGTTATATGTACATCTGGATTCTGAACACCTGGATGATATCTGTGTTATCTGGTTAATGCAGTTTAAATATATGATTAATTACGTTCCGTGGATGGTTAATGAGTTGTAGCACCTTGTTACATTCATTAACCATCCACTGAATGTGATTAGCCACATATTTGAACCGTATTAACCACGATTTTTTAGATGTTCAAATATGCATCAGGTCATGTATATTTGAACACCTGAAAAATTGTGCTTAATGTTGTTCAAATATGTGGTTAATTACGTTCAGTTGATGGTTAATGAGTTGTGACATCTTGTTACATTCATTAACCATTCACTAAACATAATTAATCACATATTTAAACTGCATTAATCGGATATCGCAGGTGTTATCCAGATATCCAAAATCTATATTTACAAATAACATTACTCTAGCTAAAATGTTGTGTACTGATTTGAGTGTGTGAGGAGGTTTGTCATGGGTTAAGTACGCTAGAGGTGAAGCTAGCCACATAAGAATTGTGGACAAGTCTATACTTTGGTTCTACTTGAACTAGTTGCATTCTTAATATAGATTTCAGTAATAGCATTATGATAAGAACATATGTCATCTCAACAAGTTATTACTTTTTGTTAAAAGTACGGCGTTAAGAATGTTTGACTCTTAACCAAAAAATTTATTTCTCAAAAAAACTTATTCATCAGATAATGAATTGAATTCACCAGATATTTATACCGGATTCACCAGATATTTGCACATACATAACCAAAAAAATTATTTCTCAAAAAACCCATTCACCAGATAATGAACTGAATTCATCAGATATTTGTATCCGATTCACCGGATATTTATACGTACTTAATAAAAAATTATTTATAAAAAAAATAATTTTTTTTAAAAAAAAAGACCCACTACAGTGCTGCACAGTATCGCATAGTGCAGCACTGTTCATACGGTGTACGTGTGTCAAAAAAATTGTGTCAAATTAGCTTTTCTCTATAATTATATCATCTATATAGATCTCAACTTAAAAGACGTACCAGCAAGGGGAGAATAAATATCCCCCTCCTTCAAATACCTAGCTTCCATCATTTTAACCCAGAGCTTTTGCTTATCATGTAAGATACACCAAACGAGTTTATCAAGCATAGTCGTATGCTTCACGTAAACCCAACCCACCTTGAGGACGCGGGCAAGTGATAGTGCTAAAATGTAAACCCAACCAAAAGAAAGAAAATTTTTATTGGAAAATATAATTTTTGAATTTTAAAAGTGTTAAAACATCACTTTTCAATGTAAATTTTTTATTTCTGATTCGAGTATCCATAAGGTATTGGTTAGTGTTTTTCATCTTAAATTTTTAAAAAAAAAAATCATTTTTAAGATTAATATTAAAAGTTACTTTCATTAGCTTTTGGAAAAAAACACTAACTACTTTTAAATAAAATTTATTTTCGTGATTATAAATAAACACAAAACAATTCCTGCTTTTTTTTTAAATCTTTAAAAGATAATCTCTAAATTATTGAATGTCAAAATCACTTTATTTTTAACAGGCTCTTATTATACTATTTTTTTATAATTGATTTATTTTGTATAAATTGCAATAAATTAATTAATTAATGGATGATTTAATAAATAATTCATTAATTATCAAATATGCGCGATTAATCAGAGATTTTTTTAATTTTTGGAGAGAAGATCAATGAGAGATTTTGATAAAAGAACAGTAATGATCTCATTCATTCGTTCTTTACACATGAGAATTTGGTTCATCTCAATTCTCAACTCAACAATGTACCGATGTGGCAAATCTTCTGCTTGCCCAGGTGACAAAAAAGGAAAGATATTGACAGGATAACAATAAGGCTTAATTGCAGATTTGGTCCCCCAAGTATTGATAATGTGCGATTTTGGTCCCTCGCTTTTTTTTTAGCGCATTTGGTCCTCCAAGTTTTTCATTTGTGCCATTATGGTCCTTCCGTCCATCCCTGTTAAATTTGTAACGAAAATTACTTAAAAATGTGCAGATTTGGTCCCTCAACTATTTGTTATGTGCGATTTTAGTCCCTCAATTTTTTTCAAAGGCATTTGATCCTCTTAATTTTTCAAGTAACCTGTTATTAAAATCACAGTAATAAATCTGCTATGAAAATCACATTAATAACTATCACTGTGAAAATCTGTTATTAAAGACACTTATATCAAGATTTTATAGTTTGGATTCTAACGGATTTATATCATAAGAATTTATAAGATTTGAAAGAAACACAGTGGAGAAGTGGTGAATAAACACATAAACTCTAATTACAACATTAGAGAGCAAATTCAAATTTATGGTGGAGAAGACAACATATTCATTAAATTGTTTTGTTCACATATTATTGTATTTATGTAGTGGAAAATAAAATTGTGAACTTAAAACAATAAAAATCACTTTATTTTCATAATGTCACAAATAATATATTCTATATTTTTATTACCTAGTGTAACCGATAGGTTTGCCATAAAGAGTATATTTAAATTTGGTGTATCATAAATAAATGTGTACTTGCAAACCAATTCTTTTATATATTTAGATAGCGTTTGACCCAACTTTTTTACGGCTTAAAAGCCACTATAGTTTTATTTTTTGAAAGACAAAGAATAATATTAATAACAGAGTTCAAGGATATACGAACCCAAAAACAAAGTAACTAACACAAAAGAAGCTAAAGATGCAATACAAAGTAAGTAGCTTAAGCCCCTTGTTGATGTTTATCTTTCGGATTTGAAGTTTATTTTTCCGATTTTTTTTATGCAAAATCATTCATTAAATTATAATATAGTAATTAGCAACTAGTAGGTAAAAAAATTTCTTATTTTTTTTAAAAATTGTACTTAACTAAATAATAACTACTAATAGTAAGTAAATTTTTTTTAAGCCTAAAACCCTTGCTCGGGTGGCTTGACCCTCAAGTCGCCGATGCTCATTTTTAAACATGAGTTATTCTATACAATCTTTCACTTGTCCGTTGAATCATGTGACATCACTTATATTAAGTAATTTCTTTTATTATTTATTATATATATATATATATATATATACACTAATTAGCATTTATTACTTTCAATAACTGTTACTTGTATATATTTTATTATTAACTTATTTTCATAAAGTTTTTCTCCTTTTTTTGGGATAAAAATTTCTGAAATAAAAATGCCTTTGAAAAAATTTGAGGGACTAAAATCGCACATAACAAATAGTTGAGGGACCAAATCTGCACATTTTTAAGTAATTTCCGTTACAAATTTAACAGGGATGGACGGAAGGACCATATTGGCACAAATGAAAAACTTGGGGGACCAAATGCGCTAAAAAAAAGTGAGGGACCAAAATCGCACATTATCAATACTTGGGGGACCAAAACTGCAATTAAGCCTAACAATAATAATAAGAGATTCATGTGAGAAATAATGTTTCGAGGGATTGGATTCACTCGCAGGGCAATGAATGAATGGGTGCAAAGGCTATATATAAATTCTCACTCCAGAATACAACTACCCAATTACAATATTGTAAGGCTATCTTTATCGGGGGTTCTTAAGCTCTAAGAACCGGTGCTTCTGAACGATGAGCCGCTGCATGCTGTGCTTAACAAGCACACCCTGAAAGTGGGGAGTGCTTGTATAAGCACCCGTATCTTAGCATTCATTTCTTTTTTTTTAAAAAAAACAAATAAAATTGATAAAATATAAGGACGTGGGGTTATTGGTGGAGTTCATTTAAGAACTCTTGACAAAAGTTGTTGGGTTTAAGAGATGAGGTGCTTAAGTTGTAAAATGTAAAAAATGAGTGATGTGTAATGGTAAAACCCATTTAAAAACTTCAAGTAGGGTTTTGGGATATGGATTGGTTTTTTTTTTTTTTCAAAAACAAAAAGAGACTATTAACGAAGGATACAAAGAGTATCCAGAACCCATATACAAAATACCCAACACAAATTACATAACAGAAGGATAAAAACACCCCATCACCACCCTTAGGCCACCATCCAAAGGTACCGAAACTCGTTTTTCATTTACATGTGTCTGTGTGTTGAATGTGTTATAATATTCTATTGTATGTTGTAGCTTCCCTCTGCTCTGATTGATTGATCCCGTTTCAAATTCCTCTTTTTCTGTTTTTTTTTTCTTCCAACATTTTAAATCACTGTTCCATTGTTTTTTCCGTTTTTGTCACCCCAGAACCAATTGTAATATACTAATATATCAATCAATTCACTTCTCTCATCCCCTTCCAAGTTACAAAAAGAATAATAATCCAATTTTTTGTATTACGTATTTTTTTAAATTTTTTTTTTTGAATTAATTGTTATGTTTGGCTTTACAGCTTATTCTTTTAAAAAGCTTTTACTTGTAAAAAACCTGTTGTTTTCAACCATCTACAAGATTGAGCTATTTGATGGTTTAACTTCTGATTATTCTGCCTTTTTCCATATAACCCCAAACTGCCGTCACAATGAGTATTGCCTGTGACACTGACGAGACGGTGGGAACGATTATCCACCCAAGTCTTTTTTATTTTTTTCACTATGCCATAGAAGGTCTGTGCTAAAAGCTAACTGGTTGTGGATAGAAACTTCACTCAATTTTTTTATTTTATTATAAATAGAAAAAAATAAATATAACTTGATACAAGATATAAAATTAAAAATTCTATTTTTTTTAATACAAAAAATTCTAATGTTAAAATCTTATTCAATTTTTTATAAATAAAAAAAATTGCTGACAAAATATAAAAAAACAAACAAATTATAATGTTAAAAAACTTCAAATATTATTAATATAAACAAATTTCTTCATACCTTTTTCGTAATTTGTTATATAAAAGTGATTATTTTGTATCACCCAAACGAAATAGATTATCTTAAAATCGTTTTTCAACAAATATACCCAAACAAAAACTGATTCTGATTATAATCGATAATCAAAATAACCGATTATTTGAAAACAAATTATCAGCATAATCTTTTTTTCAGCTTTTTCAAACACAGTTTGAAACGTGAAACGAGGACTAGTCTGTATGTTTTAGATTCTTGATAGACCAAATTCCCGTTGAAAGCTTCAAAATTCAAATTGAAGCTTTGGATAAAAGTGCCTCGGGACGGCAATTTCCTAGTTTGCATCAAAATAATCTAAACCAAACACAGTTACAATTCATTGATATATAGGATTATAATTATAAAAGTTCGTTTGTATCTCTTTTTTCACTGCTGCATCCTGTTCCCCTTTACAAGAATGCTCATATCCTATTTGATTTGTATTTTCATTTCATGTTTTCATTATTTAAAATTTGTATTAATTTTAAATTATTAATAAAGGGATGGAATGTTCCTATAATAAATAATTGTGACAAACAGAGGATGGAAGGTTAGTTGGGAAAAATGTATTTTCGAAAACAATGAAAACAACTATTTGATATTTTCAAATTTTCTAAAAATATTGAATGTATTTTCAAAATTTGAAAAAATAAATGATGTGTTAAATACTAAAATCAATACAGATTTTAAAAAATAAAAATAGGAAATAAAAATGTAAACCAAACAAACCCAATAGTTCTGGTCCGCTTTGTCTTGAATTAGTGTATTACTAAGATAAAATGCCTTTGATATAGAGTCTAATGTTACTTTTGCTCACGCTTGATTGGCAGACAATATTAGAGTGACAACCCTGTACCTATCTGATCCATGTCAACCCCAACAGATTCAGTACAAAAGACTGCAGAAGATCAAGTGCAACAGATTGAACTGCTATCATCAACCAATGATGTTCATGAGCCTATGGGTTCTACAACCTTTGTCTCTATTCTCAGAGCTTCAATTTGACAATGGAAAGTGCTGGTATTCTTTCCTATTACTTGCTTATGATCATAATTGATATCCTTCTCTTTGATTTTATTTGTTTGATGGATACATACCTGTGAAACTGTAAAGTAGGTGCATGGCCTTTTCCATTTAGAGTTAGTTATGCATGATTGGATAGGTTACATGTGTCCAAGTTAAAGCTGCAAAGTGCAACAAAACAAGCACATAAATTGGTTCTAGGTGATTGTAATGTATAAATACCAGTCATCTTCTCTTTCATTGCTCATCTTATTTTGTAGTTAATGAATACATGCTATTGGAACTTTAGATTTGACACATGGCTTATCCATATAAAGTTTATGCAATTAGTTAAGTATTATTTGTGCTTCATGTTACGGCAATAAAAGGGAAACAAAATAAGCGCATAAATAAGGTTGTGGAGGTGATTATCATGAGCTGTTATTGGCGATCATTTTTTCTAATTTTCCTTTTCCATGGTAATAATATATGTTTCTCTTCTTCGTAAATGTATACACACATAGATTTAGTTTAATGCGACTCAAGTTTTCTTTTTGTCATTGACCTGTCATTCATCATACAAAACATTGTTTATGTATTATCATTTGGCTTCGGTAATATTTGAATCCACCCCCCTCAAAAATATCATTGTCTTTGCTGAGCCTCAATCTAGCAATTGTGATCTACAGTGACAGTTTCCATTTCAAATTTGCATTAACTTTTCTGATTTAACTCTATCCATAAGCCATGGCAAAAAAAAGGTCTATCTAAACATTTCAGTGACCTAACAGTTTAATTTCCTAAAACCAATCCTGGTTGAGATGGATATGGGCTATTCAGAAAAATAACAACATTTTTTTAAAAGCTGACAGGCTTATTATATGTATGCAACACAACTTTTGTCACAGTAAGGATAGTTTAAAGTATGAAAGACATGGTTTATTCTTCTGGCATGTTTTTATCCTCACTATTTGTGCTGAGAACCTAGAATGTGTATCTTCAATTCTTCATTTATTATCAATATTGTCCTAAATCCAACTACTACTATAGACTCCAATCTAGCCTGACCTGACTCAAATACTTTCTTCATTGGGTTCTTGATAGCATTCCAAACTTAGCCTAATCAAGCTGTCATTTAAACAAAACAAAACATTAGCCCCGTCAATTATGGATCTTAATTTTTTATTCACAATATAAAAACCTTTTGCACTTAACTAGTTACCTGGTCGTCAACAATAGCAAGACGATAGTACAGAGAACCCGGACGGTATATCCTCACAAGTTGACCTTCCTTCACTCCATAATATTTCGCCACTGGATCCGTCACCAGGATCCGTTAGGTAGCTGAGAAAGATCAGGCAGCGTCAGTATTAGTCATTCAATAAATAGGTTAGACTATAAGTATTATTCAATTGATTGATTATAAACATTCATTCAATAACATTACCTGAGTTTCTAGTATGTTATTCTTCTCAAGAAAAGATTGCTTCTCTGCCTCGCTCATCACCTCATGCTTTGGGACATCTTGGTGCTTGGTTACATTAAACATTAGTGTTGCCTCCTGTATCAAATAGCACATCATATAGAATTTTTCAAAGTTTCAACCTAATATATAACACGGATTAAAAAAGAAAAGAAAGAACCTTAAAGAATTCAATGTCGTATCAACCAGCAGCAAATTCTTTGATCAAGGTCTCAGCAAATTTTGATATCTTGGCACCGATTAACAAGGCCTTGAAAGCATTGATGTTCCTCAGGAACAGGAAACATTCTCTAATAGTGTTTACCATCACCTTCCCCTCCCGGAAAAGGACGTAAATCTGCATTACAAAATTAATAAGAAACAAGAATATGAGGTATATAAGTAAAACGAAAATACACCTTCTCTGAATCGTTGTTTAGCAGTGCAACGTTGAACTCGAAATTCTTTCTTGTCGTGGATTCTTGAACCACGACATCCTGCAGCTGAGACACATCGTAACCCCTATCATTAAGCATTTCCTTGACTGTCTTTCTTATTGTTGAGAGCCTTCTGAGTTGTTCTGTTGACAACATGTTGGTTGAGCAAACAGAGCAAGAGCAAGAAGCTGGAGAATGAAGAGAAAAAGAAGAAGGAGGAGGAGGAAGAAGAAAAAGGATATAACAGAATTCGGTTGAGGAAGGACAAATTATAACAAAATGGCAAATCCTACTCAAATGATGACTACTAGCACTCGGGTGCTGGACGTGCCGCCTCCCCTTACTTTTCCGTACAAAAAATTTGAATTCTTTTTTACCTCATTTTCTCTAAATTTATCACCTACCATAATAAATTCTAGGCTAAAATACCATTTTCGTTACTTAACTTGTTTTTTTAGAATAGTTTGGTGCCTTATTTTTTAAAGTTTCAATTTGGTCCCGTGACTTGCATCTTTTGATCAAATTTAGTTATCTCTATCAATTAGTCATGTTAATTAGGGTTAAATATGTTTTTAGTCCCTAAAAAATAAGTGGATTTTGGTTATGGTCCCTGTAAAAAAAACTTCTTTGGTTTTCATCTCTCTAAAATATGAAATTATTAATTTTGGTCATTATAAAATGAGCAAATTTTGGTTTTGATCCCTATAAATCGTTTTTATTTAGTTTTCACCCTCTAAAATTTGATATCACTGTTTTTAGTCACTGACATTCATTTTTGAAACGATAAATATAATTCATTTTAGGGTTCAAGGAAAATTTTAGAGAAACCGCATGTTAACATGACATTATAGAGGTTATTAGATGTCTCTTGGGATGACCATATGACCTTATGATATATAAGTACTTAACAAACTTCACATGACAGGAGGATCAAAAATAATGATTTCAGATTTTATAGGGACCAAAACCAAAGAAATTTTTTTGTAGGGACCAAAATCAAAATTGACTCATTTTACAGGGACCAAAAACATATTCAACCCAACTTTTTGAGGACCCGATTGAAACTCAGTAACAATTTTAAAGGACCGGTTTTAAACATGTTAACAATTTAAATGATCAATTTAAAATTCATTTAAAACATAAGGGATCAAATTAAAACTTATTTAATATTGTTACTAACTTTATTCATAGAGAGGTTGGATCAACGAAACAAGTTAGTGTCGATATTTGTAGGTGCTTTGTGTTGTTATTATTGTAATGAAATTGACTTTTTTTTTTAACCTTTTATTCCCATTTGTAAGAATGTTATCCATGTCACCAAATGTAACTGAAAATGCTTGAATGTCCTTGGTTGCATTGAACACCATGCCATGTTTCCTATTAGAGTAACGGTAGTGTACATCATCTTGTGGCTCGTTTGGTAGTCAGAACATGATAGGATATGAGTAGGATAAGTTATTATCCTATCTGACATTTAGTATCCATCATATAACCAACTGGATAATATTATTATTTTAGTATGAATTTTAAAATTTTCATTTATATTCTAAATGTTTTATATTTTATTAGATTTTAGTTTTTTTATAATTTTCATTTTTAAAATTATATAAAAAAACAAAATTATCCATGTGTATTTTTCAGTTTTTCAAAATAAAATAAAATAACAAAATTAGTCTTGTGACAAGTAAAAATATTTTTAAAATTAATTATTCATTATTTTAAATATTTTATACTTTATTATATTTTAATTATGGTTTCAACTGTGGGAAAAAAGAAGAAGTCGTAAATAACTATCGCTTAATAAATACACTACTTTATCTCTTAATAATTTCCTCTATTGCTTCTTAAATAAGGGTAAAAATATAATATTTCAAAGGACTAATTTAAAACTATAAGGACTAATTCTTAATTTAAAAAAAAAAAAGAATTAATATCTTGATAAATGAAAAACTTGGACTAAAATCCAAAGGAGAAAAAATAAAAATAAACCAGTACCATTACAGTAGAGATTAAATTCCAAAAAAGAAAATAAAATATAAGAACAAAAAAAAATACATGAATTAAAATCCAAGGTATATTAGGCTGTTTTTAGACAAGAATTGGGAGGTGGAGAAGATGACTTCTTTGCAATTCAGTCTATTGATGATCATGATGACTTAACAGTAATAACAGAATACAGCTGTAAAAAAGCCATGTAGAGTCTCCTCCATGTCCTCACCAACGAAATGTGCGTGCCATTTCACCAACAAACGAAAATCGCAAGATAAAGTGAATAAAGGATAACCGAAACGGGGACAAAGCAAAGGCATATAATAATAATAATAATAATAATAATAATAATAATAATAATTTAATAAGGGACTATCGCAATAACTGATATTAAAAGTATAATAACAATAAGGGTAATGCTAAGAGTGTTTATAGAACATTTCTTAAGGAGTTACTAAGAAAAACAAGTTTTCATGGGAAACTAAGCAAATAATATTTTCAAATATTAAATACGTCAATTTTTTAGATAAACTTTCTCTTCTTGATTCTTATTAGCATTTTGACCATTTTCCTTATAATAATCATCAGTAAAAGTATAAGATCATCTCCAATAATTATTTTTATATGAATTTTTATTTGTAAGAACTGATTCTTAAAAATTAATCTATTGGAGATCGATGACATGAATGTTTCTAAATGGCATCATGTATAAGAACCGTAATTGTCAAAAAAAAATTGTTTGCAAAAAAACTTTGTTTGAAATAAAAATAAATAAAAATAGAAATATAAATAATAAATATGGTCAATTGTGGGATCCACTTAAGAACCAAAATTAGTTCTTTTATTGGAGTAAAAAATAGGTTAGATTCTTATATCTCATGTGACATCTATGAACCCACAAAATAATAAGGAAGAATCAAAACGTGATTCTATCATTAGGAATGCTCTAATAATCATTAGCAGCAAAGCTGCCCCACTTTTGTTATTGGTGTAGTCGCAAATGCTCATTTTCTCAGACAAAGGTAATGACGGTGAAAATTGGACAGCATTCAATTTTCTATTCAGATTGCAAAATTGTCGTTGATTAAAATTCACAGTATTGCCATTTATTTACATCTGCTCTCTATAGAGTCTATACCTTCCACATATACTCCATAATGACAAGAGGGCGGTTTTAGAAAAAGATTAATGTTCCACACGATTACTCTCTCCCATCCTTAATATAAAAAATAGATGGATACTTTTTTTTTCCAAAATATAAGAGTGATTTTTTTATCATGTGTAATTTTGTATATGTTAAGAAACCCAAAAGTAATAATTATTTATTGGAAAACTAAATATTTTGGTTTTGAAAGTATAAAACATACAAGTTCCAATATAAATTTATCTTTTTAAGATCCTTAACATGTGCAAAATTTCAAGATTAGAAAAACCCATATAAAAATTATGCATCAATTTTTACATATGTTAAATATTAATTTCTAATATTACCATAATTTATAATAGGATTTATATTTACGAGATATATCAACTTTTTATACAAGTGAGTTTGTTCATTAATTAGAAGGGGTATTTTTGAAAATTTATATGAATATTAATTACAATTAACTCATTTAAATGTATTTTCTTGATATGTGTGTTTTAGGATTTTGTTTCATATATTAAGGACCGGAAAGAGTATCTAACATTATTAATTTATTATTATTACTTTGTCTAAAGAATTCGGTTCAACAATTAGATGATGGATAGTGTATTAATGGAGAGGGTCGGGCAGTGTATAAATGGTAAGAAATTAAAAACAAAAACAAAACGCATTAATGGTTAAGTCCATGGCACAATGTACACAAAAAAAAAATTTGTGAAATAATAATATATTATCTGTAACTAGTCAATTATGATTACGAAGTTTTTGTTTGTGGAGAGAGAGTGAAAGCAGAGCTCTGCCTTTGCGTGTTGGAGATCTGAAAAAGAAAGAGCGTGAGTCCTTTGTTGCTTTTGCTTCCGTACTAGCTGTCCGTCCACCCGCCCCGTAATGGAGGCACTATTAATTAAAATAAAAAGAATTACAAGAATTAAATTCCAAGCTAGATGAGATGAGATTATATATAGTGACTAATTTTTTAGTTTAACCTATAGTATTTTTATCCCGTGTTTAACTATATATTATGTAGTTCAGCCTACATCATTTGAAGCGTATTACAAGGCATTAGGCTGATTTTAGACAAGAATCTCTTCGATTTCGTTGGTGGTTATGACATCAAAGGATTAGTCGTTACAATTGAAGGATAAAACTCGATGTCTAAATAACAGATCAGATCTGCAAGATTTGCACAAATTTGGCATTTATCCTAACAATCATAATAATAATAACATGAGGGAGGAATTGGTGCAGCTCACCTCATTGACCCTTGTGGATTGTCCAGCATAGCTTCCCTAACTCTTCCTCCTTTTCAGCATATACATACCCTAATGCTTTGTCAAAAACACAGGGAAAAGAGTCATTTTTGTATTTGACCACCCTGTATGGTGTCAGCATCACCACAAACCTCTCTGTCCCTCCATCTAAAATAGCATACCTATTTCCACATCCCACCGGATTTAACCAACCCTTCTTTTCAAAGGGCCCACACCTTTGAGATATGTAAAGAAAACTTGGACTCAAGGAATCCACTTTTGAGTTGCAACCCCTTTGCTAAGCTTTGGAAATTTGTTTCTTTCACGTAAGGATATATTGCATTAAAGGGCGTTTCTTGTAATCATTTCCATTCATAATGTTATGCTGTTTAAAGGTTCACGAAATGAAAAATTACTTGTTTAAGCTTTTGATTTCTAATACAGAATATGTATAATGGGGTGCAACCATATTATATAGATATACCAGAGTTGCTATGCTGACCTTTAAAAGTTTAAATGTTAATTCATTCTCCAGTTTCATATACACATTAAGTTTTACGTTGCAGATACTATTTCCAATTTAGAGCAAAGAAAATGACAAGCTTCAAAAAGTTAGATTCTCCAAGGGGAGAGGTTGGAGAGATTGACACGAGGGCACCATTTCAATCCGTCAAAGATGCTGTTAGTTTATTTGGTGAAGTAGCCGTCTCTAAGGACAGATTTGCTGTCAAGAGAAGATCATCAGAGGTAAACATCAAATTCAAATCATATTAAAAAAACGAATTTCTAGACAATTTGACACACACTCTACATAGCATTGCATGGCACGCACATGATGTTTCTTATGTGCTTTGCAGAATGTATTTGAAAAGGAGACACAGCTTGTCTTAGCGCAAAGAGAATTAAACAAGATAAAGAAACAGATGGACAGTGCTGAAACCACGAAAGCTAAAGCACTTTCTGACCTTGAAAAGGCCAGGTTAACTCTTGAGAATTTGACAACCAACTTGAGAGAATCTAGGCAAACAGCAATGGAAGTAGCTGAAGCTGTGAAGAACGAGAGCAAGCGACTTGAAAAGGCACTATCCTTAAAAGCTATAGGATTTGAAGCTTGGAAAAGAGAGGTAGAACATGCAAGAAAAGAATACACCACAACTGTCACTGAATTAGATGCTTCCAAGCAAGAACTCACCAAAATCAGGCAGGATTTTAATGCAGCTTTGGAGGCAAAGCTAGCAGCATTCCAGACAGCAGGCGAAGCTCAACGCTCCGCGAAATTAAACTCTGAAAGGGTCAATGAACTTTCTAAAGAAATTGCATCCATGAAAGCGTCAATTGACCAATTGAAGCTTGCCTCTGAGCAAGGCCAAGAAGAACAAGCACAAGTCATGGGACAAAAGGAAGCCCAACTAGGTTTTTACAAAATTGCTAAGGAAGAAGCATGGGAAAAATTGGAGTCCTTAAAGAATGAATATGATCCTCAACTAATCCAAAGTCTAGACACCAAACTAACTGAAGCAAGTGCAGAGATTGAGGTTCTTCAAGAGCAGATAAAAAAGCTCCATGAATCTGAGATGGATTCCGTGAGACTTGTAACTTCAGAGCTTAAGGAAGCCGCAAAGACACTGCAGGACATTGCTGCAGAAGAAAGCAGCCTTAAAAACCTTGTGTTCTCTCTTAGAACAGAACTGAAACAAGTGAAGAAGGAACAAGATGAGCTGAAGGAGAAGGAACAGGCAGCAGAAGCTCTTGCTGCTAACCTCAGTGGTGAACTGCAAGAGACAATGAGAGAGACAAGACCTCGGCCAGGTTCTGTGGAAGAACAAGAAGCTAATAACTTTTATGAGCAGAGTTTGAAGATCCAGAAGCTATCATCAGAGTCGGAAAATGCAAGAAGAGAAGCAGAAGAGATGAGCAGAAGAGGTCAAGAGCTGAAGCAAGAAGCTGAGAAATCCCGAGCTGTGGCTGAAGAAGCACTGAAAAACCTAGAGCTTGTTCTAAAAGAGGCTAAAGAAGCAAAAGCAGCAGAACAAAGAGCCATTATGAAGATTTTGTCTGAAGTGCAAGGTAGTAAAGTCTCAAATTCAAAGATGGGTGGTAAGATCAAAATGCCAATTGAAGAGTTTGAGTCACTGAGCGGAAAAGTCAAGGAATGTGAAGATTTGGTTGAAAAGAAAGAGGCAGCTGTCATGGCTGAGGTACAAGCAATCTACACAAGAAAAAATGAAGTGGACAGAAAGGTGGAAGCTAATCTTAAAGCCATTGAGGAAATAAAGGTAGCAACGGAGATGGCTTTGTGGAATGCAGAGATAGCAGATTCTGAAAAAGTGGCAATTGAGAGTCAATTAAGGAGGTGGCATCAACAAGAACAAAAAGTGTCATCTTCCCAGATATTGGATTATTCAGACAAGTCTTCAAGAGCAATCTCCTTGACCATCTAGAAGCTCGGAGATGTGAATGGGATTATCAAAAGGAGGAAAGGAAACAGCTTGGGTTGTGGCGCTGCCTTTCTACCTTTCTCTTGGAAGATTCCTTGCACTGGACGATCATTTATGTATCAATTGGAAACCATTCATGTTTCCATCTTTCAAAAAAAATTGTGCAAATGTCTGGTTTTTTTCATGTTCCTAGGACCCTTAACAGACAAGTTTCTGGTTCTTATACATTCGAGGTGAAAACATTAGTTATTCTTTGGACTCATTATGTAAAATCATGCAAAGCTCAAGATGGTCGACATACAGGAAATCAATTGATTCTGATTCTGCCACCTTGGCAGATTTGAGAAATGTGAATTGAAATATGATTTGCATGCAGCTTTATTCTTGTCTAACAATTTGTCGTTCAAAATTACTACAGCCAGCTTCTGCTTATAGTGCATGATAAGTGGTTTCTGAAAGTAGCCACGCATGCACTGGTTCTGCAACATAATATTATATCTCAGAATGCTTCTAACACCAACTCATGTAGAAATCAATAAACCATTATCATCAGAAGTTGCAAGTAACATGATTCGAAGTTCAGGCATTAAAGTGGTTGCCAGTAAAACTGCAATTACTAGATAGAATAGTGAAAAAATAGAAAAGAGGGTATTACACATACTGAAATAAAGTGGATGGAAATATGATGAAGACCAAAAAAAAAAAAACTGAGATGAAACCCGATGGTAAATTATTATATTTGACATAACTCTACAATGCAAAGCTTGGATTTGCTTTAAAGCTGCCTAGCCCTAAATTTCTCAAACATACATAAACAACGCTAACTAATGCTGCTAATCCTGATAATAGTAATTTGGATGTGAAGCCATTCTGCACTGGTAGAGTACTGACAAAACCAGATGGCCAAGAGCTTGGCCCAAGAGACACCATCGGCTGTTAACTCATCAGTGCAGATCCTGAATGAAAGTATTAGTCCCCATTGATTTTGAGATCATAAATCCCATTGCCGTTCTCAAACTTGTGTAATTCTGATTCTATGGTCTTGGCAATATCTGCTTCCCCAGCTGGAGGTTCTGGAAAATCTACATGGAACGATCCCTGCTTGATGGGTTCAACAGCTTCACGGATTCTGGTTTGCTGCTTGATGTAGTTGTAGAGCTGTTGATGGAAGGGGTGATCCAAGGAATAGCAATTTTCACTTCCACTCTCTGAATGTCTGGATGACCCAGAGCCTTCTTTTTTACAGAAATGGGGAAGAGATGGGTAATCCATGATCTACACGCCAAATTTTATTTGTTAAATTCAACTGAATAATATAAAATAAGCAATAGGTACCACCGAATATGGCATCATTTTTTTAAAAAAACTACCACATGCATACCAAAAGGAATAAATTAAATTAAAAATATATATAAAGTAAAGAAGTTATAATAAAGTAAATACATATATATATATATAAGTATATAGCTAATAATATGTAGATATTGCATGTCAAATTTCAGAAAGTTTAAACAATAATAGGTGTGCCATAAAGTGGCTGATATTTTTATTTATTTTAAAAACATTTTATACATTAATTTTCAGACATTTTGATTGGTACAAAACAATTTCAGATTCATCCAAAAGATGCAAAAATTACAAACTTTAAATCTAATGGTGGATTTTGTGAAAAGTTCATCCGACAAAAAGTTATTTATTAAGGTAAATATTGATTTTGATTTACACTAATGTGGATGGGTTGTTAATATACACAAATTACAGAAAACTGGTGGTACAGATCCACAGACTAATTAAGCAGTCTCTCCTAATGTTTCTGTTATGTGGTTCTCTAATTCTGGAAGAAGTAACAATTTTATATCTACATTTTTTTAGCTGCTACTAGTGTTTGCAGTGAATGCTGGACTTACGGTGATTCTTGTGTATGCAATTATTAAGCACTCTCTCCTAAAGTTAAGGCTTTACGGTGATTCTTGTGTATGCAATTATTAACTAATGCATGTGGTTCAGAGAAATGCCATAATTCAAAGTTTATGGCGCCACTGTCTCTTATATGAGGTAAAGATTGTATACTTGGCATCTCCGTGCTGTTCAGCTAATGGGTTTTGTAGATTTGTCCCTTGCCTGGCATGCAGTAGGATTGCCTAGTTTTGCTTTCCTAATGTGTTTTTTTCTGTTTGATTTTCATTCTTCGTTGTAACCTTTAAAAGGAAAATTTATCCTCTACCATCTCCATCGCAATTCTCTCTTCTATTGTGAAATTATTAGGTGCTTCATGATAAGCGGCAAACAAATTTTTTTAAATAAAGAAACGAGAAAATATTCATATAAATAAATAAATAAAACAAACATGTTACCTTCAACAGATCATCTCGTCCACAACCTGGTAAAACCTGCACTTTTCTTCTCGTCCTCTCTTGTAAAAGTGGCTTCACAACCTGCTAATGCTAAGTGGTTAACATTATGCTGAGGCCTTGAAAGGTGCTCGACTTAAACCACTATATTAAGTAGAAATATCATACAGTTAACCAAGTCATAAGGAATGATATCTTCTTACCTTCCAACAAGCTGAAAATATGTATGGGGCATTTACAATGTAATATGTATTTGTCTTCTCAGGGTAGTTCATATCATCAATGGATGATATAATAGTTAACAACTGCATTAAGCATGAGCAGCAAGTCAGTGATACTGATATCGGATACTTCAAAAGCGGGAAAAACTTTACTGCTTTACGTAATTATCTGTGCAGCAGTAACAGTAAAAGTTTAACCTAAACTAAGAATCTTGAAGTACAATTTTGAGTATGCCTAGTATTTGTTTCAGATATGCTACAGTTTACTGATCTATTTCTACACACTCAGATTTGTGCACTATGCCAACTCTATAAAGTCATCTATTCACCATTCAAATATAACTCCAAAAAATGAATTATCAATATTCAATACATTCACTTCACAATTAATCATGGGTATGCCAAGTCCCCCAGGATCAAGTAGCTGTATGAACTGTAAAGTACCTTAATTTGATTCAGGGCTGACAGCTTCAGACCAGTCATATCTAAAACCTTTACACAAGTGGTAATAGGTCGCCCATGCTTCTTCGATGCAGAAGGCTACAGCCATATATGGGTCAAAAACAAATTTTTGGACAAAAGCTCAACTAACTGCTTAATGAAAAAGACTCCAAAAACTAATACTCACCAGGATAACACGATCGCGATATTCATTAATTTGAATGTGAGACTGCACATAATAATGGACCTGCAATCATACAAACACAATAATGCCAGAAGGCAGAAGATGTCAGAATACATAGCTTTGGGACAAACTGATAAGGTAATAGATAGTGCTCCAAACTACTTACTGATGCTTTATCAAATGTACTAAGCCCAACACCAATTGCAAAGACAGGCAGACCCTGGAAAGGAAGAAGATTGTTAGCAAAACTTTAAAAAGGAAATAAGCCAAGGAAGTCATACTATATTAATCAATGCCAATAAAAATGTGCATGCTCATAAGGACTAAGTTGCACTTTTTGGTAAGCAAACATCTTCAATTCAAACATGACAAAGATGAAATAGATTGAGAAAAGATCATGTTTGAGAATGAGCACCTCTCTTGAGTACCCTGACAATCCTATAAGTTGGGAATCACGCACTGCTCTGTATAAATCAGGAGGAACAATTGGTTTCTGAAAAATGAATCACCATCCAAAATTACATCATGCGATGAATTACCAACTTTAAAAGATACTGCTAATGCACTAATAAAATACATTATTGTCACCATTATTTTTCAAACAGCAAACAACATGCATAGAAGAGAGACAGTCTCTCAAGTACAGAGAAGAACCAAACTTCAAAAAAAAAAAAAAAAAAAAGAACTGCCAAAAGGATCATCATAATATAAACTTACAGATAATATGTTGTCAATCTCATTTTGTACTCTCCAGTTTAAACAATCAACCAACTGAAACATAATACAGACATCATGTTACATTATGTTAAATGCAGTGAAGAACGTATTTGCAAGAAAAACATTCAACAAAAGGGCATTTCCAGTATATATATATATCTTACCATTTTATATGCCTTGGAAGGATTCCAGTCCCTTGCTTTTAGGAACCGCATTAAAGTTTCAGTGACATATCCTTGATGGACATTCTGCAAATTAAATCCCAAAGGAGAAAGAGGAACAGAAAAGAAATTTATATTCAGAAAGCCAAAAAGTAAGTTCCTAATTGGAATCTATAATTAGTATGAAATTTTATATCTTGGGCTGGAAGAGTTATTAGCTTTTCTAGTTAAATACTTATTAAAATATTACTAAATAAAGATTCCCAGGTTAAATCAAATAGTTGAATAACTATTAAATTTGCAGCAGTCCAGAAACAGAGAACTAATTAATATATGTTGGCTATCATACATTATAAAAGAACTAATATTACTAATTTTTTTTCCTTCAAAAAAAAATTTGATTCAAACAATTTATTAATCAATAAGAGAGTTGAAGTTGATAGTTGAAATCAGATCTCATATACCGACCATAGAGAGACATTACGTGTCAGATGTCCTGAACACCGGCAATCTAGAAAAAACTAATTAGGCAACAACACAAATGAAACTAATTTCAATCATACAGAATCTATTATCTATTATCGAAATCAAAGAAGCAAATAGTTGAGTTGAGTAGAAATTGAGTTGAAGAATTTTGACCCATGTTAGAGTAATAAAAATGGTGAAGGGAGGGAATAGGGAAATGGTAACCTTAAATGTTGTCTGCAATATTGGGTCGTCAACTGAAAATAGAAAAGAAAGAAGAAGTGAGAAGCAGAGCAAGGAAGATGAAACACAAAGGAAGAAGGGGAAGACCTGACCTTGATCCATGGATGTTTGCAACTGGTTGATGGCATCCTCCATTTCTTTTTTTCTTTGTTTTCTGCAATTGAAACAGAGAGAAGCAGAAACACAAGGAAGGAAGGAAGGAAGGAAGGAGGAATTATATATGAAATGTGAAATGCAGTCAAGATTCAAGAATGGCGGGCCTACCCCACCTACAAATTCCATCTCTGCCAAAACTAATCCCATACTCAATCTTCTAATCAGATTCATTACTATTTGGATTAGTAATATTCAAAACGGTGGCAATAATTTTAAGGTAAAAAGTTATCTTATCCAAAGATTAAAAACACACGTGGTTTGGTTCGGTTTGGTTTGGTTTGGTTTAGATTGTTTCCTCAAAAAAATCTGATCCGATTAGATACGATTTGGATTGGATCGATTGATTCGATTAGTACCGACACATCGTTATATATTTATATTATATTAAAGAATCAATATTACAAACTAAATTGTACAAAATCTTAAATATTTATAGACTTATTGATACATTTATGTGGTAACATTTGATAAAATATGTGTAAACTAAAAAATATCAGCATCATCTAGTTTCAAAACATCTTTTATTTATATTTAGAACATTATAAATAATAAAAAATTATATCAAATCAAACTAGTAAGCATTATTAGGAAAAAAACTAACAAATAAAAGATTAATAGTGCAAAAAATAGAATAAACATATATTAAATTTTATGTATGCGGTTTGGTTTGGATTGGTTCGGTTTTGAAAAAGGATCCAAAATCCAATTCAATCGGTTCTCACAAAATAAGATCAAAAAAATCTAAGATATATCGGATTTATTCGATTTTCGATTATTTTTAATTGATTTTCGATTTTCTTTTGAATCGGTTTAAATATTAAGGTGCCACGAGCGATTGGCAAAGGTGAAAAATATTAAAGGTTGAAGGCACGCTGTTTCTTTGTTTCGTCCTTTTCTTCTTTTCATTTTTATTATATTATTATTATTATTATTATTATTATTATTATTAGATTAAAATGGGGAAAAATAACCAGATAAGGGATTATTATTAGGGTATTAATTATTATTGACTCTCCATCTGTACCGACTGTCAATTTTCATGGTCCCATTTAAAGACTTGTTTAACTTTTTTTATTCGGTTCAAAGTTTTATTTTTGGAAAATGTTAACCGTCCTGAATACAATGGTCAAGAATTTTAGAAAATAAAGAATTTATTGAAAATGAGTATATTTATAAAGAAGTCAAATATTTAATTTTTTAATAAAAAATTTATTTTATAGATAAGAGTCTAAAGTACTCTCTCTGATCTATATTATAAGAAAAAATTAATGAAATACATATTTTAATGTGGTAATTAATCTTATTGAATCTTGTAAAAAATTATGTTTGTTACATAAATTACCCTTCACTTAAAACTTTAATCTTTATTAAATGAGTCATTGAAATTTGTATTAAATGAATGATATTTTGAAAATAATGTCATCTAATGAGTCATTGAAAATAAAATTTGCTTATATATTAGACCAAAAATCTTGAAACTTTTTTTGCTTATATATTGGATCCGAGGGAGTACTTCTTAACATGAGGATTCGTTTTTGTTTATGAGTTTAATTATTTTGTTGGGAGATAAAATATATACTTAACTAGAGTGATCCAAATTTAAAAAACAACAAATAAAAAAACGCATGATATCTTCATGCGGAAACAGTACTGCTATTACTTATTAGTTATTAACTTATTATTATTGATAAGGTGGTTCGGAAGTACTTTTTTAACCACGTGTTATTAGCTTTTAAATGGGACATAATAAATAAGTCTCAGGAAAGAAAAAATGGAAACTACAATATTCAATTGAAAATTATTAGTTCGAATCTTATATCTTTGTTGAGCTAATGTAATCTTATAATAATTAGATTGTGTGTGGTTGTGTAATTTTTTTTTATAAGTATAAATATAATAATAAAAAAAATTTACAAGAATAATTTTGTTATATCTCCCTTGTATCACAAGGGTGATTTTTATTTTTATTTTTGAAATACAAGGGTTGCTTGCTAGTTCAATAGTGAAGTTTTTTTTTTTTTTTACTAAGTTCAAAAGTGAAGTTTTATTAGATTGTATGATTTCTTAATGTCTAATATATCAAATATCAAATACATTTCTTTCCGTTTCGGCTTGGCGGAATGGATTTGATCCTAAAGTATATTAGAAACTAGAAAGTATCAATGCATGACTGCACGAGGGTATTAAGCGTGTATGATCATCCTGCCTTCTTCGGGTTGAGGGGTCTTATTATAGGATATGGAGATTATCTTTCCCATTTTTGTCACATTATCCGTACTCACCGATTATAATTTGTCATTTAATAAAATAAAATAAAAATTGACAAAAGAAAAGTTAATTCATTCCATTAATAATCAAGACCACAATACATCTGATAACTTTAATTATAATTGTGGAGGATAGTAATATATGCAGTCACCCTAAGCAAAGTGAAAGCAACTACATGGACTTTGATAGCGTGAATCCGCAAGTGTACGATTTCGTCGTCAAGTAATAAAAAGATCGAACCCACAGAGACCGTGATCTTAAACAACAATTAATTATTAAATTAATTAATCTAAACAAGAAAAAAGCTTTGGTTTTTGAAATAAGAATTAACTAACAAATCAAATATTTAAAACGTAATCAAACAGAATCGCAAAACAAATCAAATATGGAGTTTTTCAAATTAAAAGAGATTTCCAAGAATTGGGATACCAACAAGACTGCTTGTGTTACTAAATTGACTACCCCTCTTATTAATTATCAAAATGCTTTGAAGGTGAATTTATCCTAATAAAGTTAATGTTCCCTCTCGAGATACAAGAACCGTGCCCAATTAAACCAACCCCTATTCTCGTGGTAATTGTATTTAAATTGAACCCATTAAGGTTTGTGACAATTCAATGAATCCTCGAATGATCGCTTCTAACTCTCGTGATTTATGTCCTAAGTTCAATTCTTATGGATTCAATACCTAGGTTCACTTCTCAGTTCCTCCCCAGAATATCTAAGACATGCAAATAGATGATCAATCAATTCACATGGATGAAGCACAATAAGAACCAAATCTAAAGCAAATTGAAATTAACAAAAAGGGAAAAACATAAATTCATCACATAAAACAAGTCTTGGGCATGCCCCCAATTCCTATAAATAAACAAAACTACTCAAGCATTGACATGGTCATAACAATCTTGATTAAAAAGAACGTAAAAATCCTAAGAGAAGAGAAGAAATTGGAGAAGAAGATAAATCATAAATTAAGCCTAAGGTAGCAGCCTAGAGATGCCTATTTTCGAGTCTAATTGCCCTATTTATAAAGTAGGTTAACTTGGATTTAAAGCTATCACAAAATCAGATCAAATCAGCAAATCAAAATTCCAGATTTTGCGCGTCACGACCGTGATGCCTGTCACGACCTGTTCTGACTTGGAGATGACTTTCTTGGCAGTACATTACACGCCGTGATGGGCATCACGGCCTAGCGATGATCGATTCGCTCGTGAGAGTCTGGTCCAGTTTGCATGTCACGGTCGTGACCAGTTCTGAGTTTTCCGTTCTTCTTTCTTTTCAGCCCTACTTGATCATGGTCGTGATACCTGTCATGGTCAGGTCGTGATACCTATCACGGTCAGACGGTGATGGGCTCTGTTTGACTCAATTTTTTTTCTTGTTTTTCAAGCAGGTCTTCATGAAAACTCCAACACAACTGGTCTTGAGCAATTTAATCTTCAATTCCTGCACACAAACACCACAAAACCACCTTACCCATTCCAAGGTAAAAACTAACAAAAATCAAATTAAGTATGCCTAAATTATATGAAAATGAATGCAAAATGAGAAGAAAATATGAGGTGAAATCACACTCATCAAACTACCCCAAGTTTGAGATTTTACTTGTCCTCAAGCAATAACTAAGGTCAGAAAAGATAAACAATCAGAGCATGGACAGTGGGCCAAGAACCCGAGTAATAAATCCAAGTAACAGGCATATACAATAAGTGACCAAGAGACAGTCAATTTCAAGTCCAATTAGAAGCTTAGGTTCCCTAAATTCATGCTTCTCACCAATTTGGGGCACTCTTCTCAACTCACTCAAGTATTTAGGGACATATGACAATTCCCTCAATTTCCTCAAGGATGGTATCCTACCATAAGCTTGACTATTAACCAAATATCTACTTTATTAATGAAAACACACGAGAATCAAGAGGTCTTTTATTTTGGTTGTAATGGGGCCATGGGATTAATTGTTAGGTGGGGAAATCAAGAAAAGGAAAATTCAAGAAGGCTAAACAAAATATCAAACAATGCAAAGTATGACAACCTTCTAAAATACCTCTTTTTGGGCTTTATCGCATTTTTCCACCTTTTGTTTCCAAGTGAGTCAAAGAGCAAGAGTCATTCCAAGCCCCGAACTCAGCACAAGAAATTGATGATGGAAGGTTGCCCCCTCTCTTTTCATGAGCACCAAGGATAGCATTAAATCACCTAGGAAGCACCATGAGCCAGGGTTGTTCTGCTGTAAAGTGGCTAATTCAGACCAGAGTTGTCTTCTTTGGGTGTAGGTGGTGCAAGCATACACAGTAGAGCATAAAAGAGCCTGGCCATGAAAATCAACTGAAAAGGAAATATGCCGTGATGCAACAGAAATCACTGAAGGATTGAGGTAATCAGCACAGATGGCCCATAAATTTGGAAGATGTGCTCCTCTATCATTAACAGCAAAGAGCTTGAGGTTTAGCTGCTTCCAAAACGAAGGAGGGAAGCAATTAGAAGCAATATTGGGCTCAGCTAAGAAAATGAAATCAGGCTTATGAGTTAAACACATATTCTTTATGTACAATCTGGTGTCACTATTTGCAACACCTCTTGCATTCCAAAAAATTACTTTCATCAGGCAAACAGCCTAGGGCCTGCCCTTGATCGAGCATTCTTTTCCAAAGCTTTTCCTGCTTTTTTTCTGTTCTGCCTTTGCTTCTTTTTTTGAGATTTGCTCAGTACTTTAGTGAATTCTGTCTCAGTGGGAGGATCATCCTCCTTATCCGAGGCATCTTCCTCTTCTTCATTATCCCACAATTTCGAAACTATTCTCAAATCCTTTTTGACTGCAGGATTCATAAGCTTAGAGATAAAATCAGGGGTTATAGTTAAACTGCTACTAACCGAATTAGAAATATTGTCACAGGAATTTGGCACAGCATTAAGATGGTCTTGACCTGAAAAGGAATCCCTTACTACTACATCAGGTGATTGAAATTCATCAAACACATTTTCACAAGACTCCAAGTCATCATCATCAATACTATGATCTTCATGATTATCATCATCATTCTCTCTTGGAATGGCAAAAACTCTATTCCCCCTATCTGGAACAACATCATGGGGAAAATCTTGATTATTATTTCCAGACCCTTCTCGATATGCTTCTCCCTCATGGTTTGCATTGTTGGGGGCCTCCTTGTCATTATTTTCTCCTTCATGATTACCAGTCTTAGGCGAAGAACCACTTGCATCATTCTGCTCTTTCTGATTAGCATCATTGTCAGGCTTTGTTACTGTAGCAACATCATTAAGATTAATCACAACATTATTCTCCACATTCTGAACAGGGATTGCATGCTGCTTTCGAACATAAATTGGCTTAGTCTTTGGATGATTTTTCTCATTCTTAGGCTCAGGAGCACCAGGCTTATATCTGCAACTATCATCCGAATGACCAATTGATTGACAAGCTGAACAAAATGAAGGAAGTTTTTCATAATCAATGCTTACATGAAAGGCAAACATTTCCCTTTCAACCATGATTGCAGAAGGCAACTCGCTCAAAAGATCAACATCAACCAAGACCCTAGCATAGTGCTCGAAAGTCTTGTTTCTTGTATTTTCATCCACTGAGATTGGTAGCCCAACCCCACTTGTTGCGATTTCAAACAAGATCTTAGTTCTCTAGTATTCTTGAGGGAGATCATAAATAAGAATCCAACATTGCACGTGTGTCTGCTTTTGTGAATTAGGATTGAAGTCTGGACTCCATTTAGAAAGCCTAAGAATACCATGTTTAAGGCCCCATGAACCAACAGTCCAAACACTCCCAAGATCATCAGGAGATGCAAAACTAAATTCATAATATCCTTTGCCAAGAGGTACCATGCGTCACTGCCCTATAGGGTTCCATAATTTCGATAACTTCTCTCGTAAGTCATTAAACTTGATGGGTTGACTACCCTTAGGAAGAAGCAATCTACCATGAAGATTATTTTTACAACTTTCTATACCTTTCAGATATTCATCTTCTGAGATCTTGATAGAGATTGAGCCACACTTGACACATGGCTTGGGTAGCTGACTGACATGAATATCAAAGGAGGTATTCAACGCTTCAGCAAACATTTTTCGTTGAGGGGGTGCACTCAACAAGGGAGAGGAAGAAGAGGGTTGAGAAACCAAACTAGCATGCTGAGGAGGAGAGGAAAGACAATCTGGGAAGAGAAATTGCCAAGGGCAAATCGAGGTATTTGCCATGACGGGCGTGCATGAACCCTAGACCTCCATGCAAAACCCTAGCAGAGCCGTCAAAAATAGGGTTTTCCTGCGACGTCTTTCAATTCCTATAAACTCATCCATGTAAGTAGTGACATATATAGGTTTGAATTAAAATCCTAAATTTAATTTATATATAAATTAGTGTGTGTTTTTATATATTTTTAACTAATTATAAATTATCATATCATTAAAAAATATAATTATTTTACATTTCCTATTCCACTAGAATGAACCAGTAAGAATATTTTATATAGTTAAAGGGTTTTTTTTTTGGGTTGCTCATGTAATATCAAGTGAGATGGGAATTTGATAAAACTCTATTAAATTAAGATTTAAACTCTAATGTTGCGCCAACATGTGGTTTGTCCAAGTGGTAAGAAATTTGGACACCTTAAGTGTAGAATTCCCTTGTTCTCCCTTTCCCTTCTTTTCTGTTTTTCTATTTTTTCTGTTATGCTGTTATAACAGCTTTGCCTTATTGGGTTGCCTATATAATATGCAAGAGGCAGCACCTATTTGTAACTCAAGTCATACACAGTTTTGATCAATGAAAAATTCATTCATTCTTGATAGTGTAATTTTACATGGTATCTAGAGCCAAAACTTGGAAACCCCTTTCTTGATAACCATTCCTGATCATGGCCAACAATGATGAACATTCTTCACAAGGAATTGAAGAATCATCATCATCATCATCACCACCTCCCTCACCTGAAAAGAAGCATCGAAAGCATTCTGATTCAGCATCGTCTTTCCACACCAAGAAAGGAGACGACATCACCATTGATACTCTGTCTCCGTTCTTTCTTCATGCCTCCGATCAACCTGGACAGCTCTTCGTTAGCGAGCTCCTTAACGACGCAAATTATGATGAATGGGTCGCAGATATGAGCAATGCCCTCTATGCCAAGAACAAGATTGGCTTCGTGGACGGCACCATTCCCATGCCAGAAGTAGACTCGCCTTACCTAGCTCATTGGATGCGTTGCAACGCCATGGTCAAAGGCTGGCTGAAGAATTCGATGGATAAAGAAATCAGAAGAAGTGTCAGATATGCTGTCACTGCCAGGGAGATTTGGAACGAGCTGGAGCATAGGTTCGCAAAGGGAAGCGCGCCCAGAGTCCATGAATTGCGAAGGGAAATCACACACCTTAGACAGGACAAGCAATCGATTTCCACATATTACACAAGACTTAAAGGGCTGTGGGATGAAATCCAATCGATTTCACCCTGGCCTGAATGTAAATGTGGAGGATGCAAGTGTGATGCCCAGAAACTGTTTGCAGAAATGCGTGAGAGAGAGCATCTGTATGACTTCTTGACTATTGTTGATGACTTTAGTAGAGGAGTGTGGGTTTACCTTATGAAACACAAAAATGAAGTTGATCATTGTCTTCAAACCTTTATATGTATGATTGAAAATCAATTTCATAAGAAGATCAAGAGAATAAGGTCTGACAATGGCCTTGAATTTCAGCTAGTAGTATGCAGAAATTCTATGAACAAAAGGGGATTTTAATGGAACTAACCTGTACCTACACTCCACAACAAAATGGAGTTGTAGAAAGAAAGCATAGACACATCCTAGAAATGGCTAGGGCTATCAGATTCCATTCCGGCCTTCCTGTCCATTTTTGGGGTGAATGTGTGCAGACTGCTGTGCACATCATCAACAGACTTCCCTCCAAAGTCATTAAGAACCAAACCCCTTATGAAATCATATTTAGAAGAAAACCTAGTTATGATCACCTAAGAGTTTTTGGCTGTTTAGTTTATGCCTTGAAAACTAGGAGGGAAGGGAAGTTTGATGAAAGGGGGAGAGCTTGTGTCTTTCTTGGGTACCCCCTTTGGATGAGAAAGGCTATAAGGTCTATGATCTCATGAACAAAACTGTATCTGTTTCCAGAGATGTAGTTTTCTCTGAAACAGAATTCCCTTTTAAGAACTTGTCTAACACCAATGACAATGAAAACCGGTGCAACAATGGTGACACTTATTGGGAAGACCCAGTTGATCACATAAGACTCAACAACAGGGACAATACTGAACAAGAAAACTTGTGCAACAAGGATTTGCAGATTCCTGTTGTTGAACAAGTTACTGAAGATGGCACTGCTGGCAATATGGAAGAAACCTTCCATAACAATCAGAGACAGAGTGAAAGGGTTAGACATTTACCTAAACATTTGAATGAGTATCAAGTTGAACTCCCAGCTTCCATTTTGCACCCTGCATCTAACCCTCCTTCAAGTAACAATGTCTTGTATCCTATATCCAATTATGTTACATATAATAATCTGTCTACCACTCACCAAGCCTCCTTAGCTGCCATCTCCTCAAAAGATGAGCCAAAATCCTTTAAACAGGAAATAACACAACAACATTGGAGAGATGCAATGCAGCGGGAAATCCAAGCCTTGGAGCAGAACCAGACCTGGACCTTGGAACCATTACCAGCAGGCAAAAACACTGTGGATTCAAAATGGATCTACAAGATAAAGTTCAAACCCAATGGAGATGTGGAAAGATATAAGGCCAGGCTTGTAGCAAGGGGCTTTACACAAAAGGAAGGAGAAGACTTCCATGAGACATATGCACCAGTTGCCAAGCTTGTCACTGTAAGGTGCTTGCTGTCCATTGCAGCAAAGAAAGGATGGATTATTCACCAACTTGATGTGAATAATGCCTTCCTACATGGAGACCTAGAAGAGGAAATTTACATGAAGATTCCGCAGGGCTTTGCTAAGAAGGGAGAAACCAGAGTTTGCAAGCTAAGGAAGTCCCTTTATGGATGAAGCAAGCATCCGTAAACCGGTACCGAGAAATTCACCACCACCCTTCGGACCATGGGATTCATGCAATCTCGGGCGAGACCACACCCTCTTCATCTACAGAGATAATGAAGTCTTCCTCTTGCTCTCATCTATGTAGATGATGTAATTCCTAGCAGGTAATGATCTCCAATTTATGACCAAAGTTAAGAAGCAACTTGATCAATCTTTCAAAGCATCAAGGACCTAGGAACTCTCAAGTACTTCCTGGGCATTGAAGTGGCAAGATCGTGAGAAGGCATAGTGTTGAGCCGGAGAAAGTATACCCTGGACATTCTCAAAGAAACTAAAATGGAGAACAGCAGACCAAGTGCCTTTCCTATGGAGCGGAACCGCAACCTCAAGGTGAAAGAAGATGAACCGGACTCGGATGCCTCCCGATACGAAGCTTGTTGGGAAAGCTCCTGTGCTTGACCATCACCGGACCGGATATACAATATCTGTTGTGAATACCCTTTGCCAATACATGAATTCTCCCAAACGAGTTCACATGGATGCAGCAGAGAGAATTCTTAGATACACGAAAACAACACCCGGACAAGGAATTCTCTTGACCAAAGAAAGGCAATCTCAAGCTCCAAGCTTACTGTGATGCAGACTGGGGTGGTTGTCCCCTCACTAGAAGATCGTGCACTAGGTACTTCATCATGCTTGGAGACTCACCCATCTCATGGAGGACCAAAAGGCAATCGGTCGTGGCAAAGTCTTCGCAAAAGCGAGTATAGGTCCATGGTCTGCCACCTGTCGGTGAGCTAATCTGGCTGCGATGGTCGCTAAGTGAATTGCAAGCTACTCAAACCGAGCCAACTCGCATGTTTTGTGACAATCAAGCTGCCCTCCACATAGCCATGAATCCGGTTTACCATGAAAGAACTAAACATGTTGAGATGGACTGCTACTTTGTGAGGGAACGAATCCAATCACATGAGATAGAAGCCGTGAAAGTTGGAAGTAAAGATCAAGTGGCTGACATTTTTACCAAGCCACTGGGAAGGGAAAGATTTGAATTCCTGATTAGCAAGTTAGGCATTAAAAATCTACATGCCCCAACTTGAGGGGGAGTGTAGAATTCCCTTGTTCTCCCTTTCCTTTCTTTTCTGTTTTTCTGTTTTTTCTGTTATGTTGTTATAACAGCTTTGCCTTATTGGGTTGCCTATATAATATGCAAGAGGCAGCACCTATTTGTAACTCAAGTCATACACAGTTTTGATCAATGAAAAATTCATTCATTCTTGATAGTGTAATTTTACATTAAGCAAATGGTCAATGGTTCGAATCCTGATTCTTGTGTATGAAGAAAACCTAGTTAGGAAGGGAGAACTCACCTTATGTGTCCAACAGGTTCCCGCAGAGATTAGCCACTGCTAATGGTAAGCGATATGTAAGTTCCACCAAAAATTTTTTTGAGGTTGATGGTGGTATTTATTGGTCTTACGATGGGGATGAGCCCCTAAAACTAAACTTTGTGTTATCAAAAAAACTATTATTGAGTTATATGTAAATTAATATTAAATTCACTGTTTAAATAATATAAATAAACTATAAACTTTGAAATAATTGTTTTCTTATAAATTAATGGCTCAGTCAATCGTCTTCTACCAATATATTATTAGATATTAGTAAAAATAGATTTTTGTAAAAGAAAAAAATTGAAAATCAAATCTATAGTTCTATACAAATGATAGTGGAAGAATAACCTTTTGATAATTGCATCAGTATTCTAAAGACATTGATCATATTTTTTAAAAAACAATATTATTATCAAAATGTGATAAATATATATATATATATAGTTACTTTTTATTAAATTTTTAAAGGCTCATGCTAATTTTGTATAAAAAAAATAAATAAAGGATCGTGCTAATCAATGTTCTAAAGGTATTAATTAAGGAATATGCAGAAAAAAATGTTTCATTAAAAAAATTATTTTCTTAATTCTTTAATTAGTACCATTCAATGTTTTGGTAAGTGTTATCTTTAGTTATCTATTAAAAATTGTTTTTATTGAAATAATTAGTCAATATCCTTAGGACAATCGTTAACAATTATAACCTTCTCAAAACATAAGCTGTCTCTCAAAACTTTTTCATTTGGGATAAATTAATTAGCATCGAGACTTTGAAACCACCCATGTGTGTGTGGTTTTTTTTACCAATGACCTATAAAAAAAAATTATACATACCCCTTTTTAAATTAAATACCAAAATACACCTCTTTTTTATTATTATATTGAGAAGTTAGTTTTAGAAGTGTCGACTTCTCACTTGTAATTTTTAGTTTTAAATTATTTAATTACAAATCAAAAAATAAAAACTATTAGGAAATCGTCATTGGGGAAGCCGACTTCCCAGCTACAAAGAAAAAGGGGTAGATTGGTTGATAAAAAAAAAAACTCAAGAATCTGCTGCTGGGACAAAATATATCAAAAAAGTGTTAGTTGCACTTCAAATATTTATGTTTTTATTGCATTTAATAAAATATATTATGATAAAATGTAATTTTTTTTATTTTAACATATAAACATATTTTAGATAATATAATAAAAATAGGATTTAATTGGTATACGCGTTTTTACAGTATCAATCAATTATAAATTACTCAATCATTAAAAAATGTTTAACTTTTGTCATAACTACATTAAAAGTCACACATAGGATGATTTGTGATTATATGACAATATAAAGTAATGTATCAAAATTAAACTAATAATAAATAATATAACATTTTTATTAGGGAATTGGCCTATTAATCTGCATTTTTTTTCTCAAGAAATAAAATTTGATATATAAGTTTCATATTTGCTATAACTAAATATGATTATAGTTGTTAAATAAAATATTTGTATATAAATAAATTTTAAATACTGTAAATAAACAAATAGTATTAGTGTCTATGCGTGTGAATAGAGTATAAAGATTTTTTTCTTATAAAAAAAAATAGAGTATAAAGGTTTTCGAAGTGTTATCGCTCACTACAAACTTCATTCTTTAACATCAATTTCAGTATGAAATGGTTGAATTTAGAAGAGTTTAATTGTTACGTATTGTTAGTGTAAAGTTTTTTACACTATTAACTAATTAATCAGAATTCATGATATAAATAATTTTTAAGGTGTTTAGGATGAAAATCAAATTTTTTTGTTGATTTATTAAATTCTGATTGATTGAGAGTATAAAAAATCTTTATACTATCAATATGATATCAATTAAATCCTAATTGGTATAATTCTGGTTGTTATGCTCACTACAAACTTCATTCTTTAACATCAATTTCAGTGTGAAATGGTTGAATTTAGAATTAGTACTTTGGCGGAAGGGGGATAATATAGTTAGGATGAGAAACTTTGCTGGCCGAATTCATTAATCCATATAATATTGTTGTGCATATAAATACGCACCTTTTTAAACAATAAAAACTGTAAGACTTGAATGCTATAATTATTGCTCGACCTAGAGATTAATAGAATATCATCACACATGATCTTTTATATATATATATATATATATATATATATATATATATATATATATATATATATATATATAATATAATATAATATAAATGACGATTACATATTTACAAAAGACAAACATTAATCTTTCTTATATTATAAAAGTTACAATTAATTTTCTTGAAATTTAATTATTATTATTATTAGTATTATTATACTTACTTTTTAGGAGATGAAGTGGTTGTAATTACTGTTGATGCAAACTATCTCTCACACACACTCGAAAGAAAAGATCGGAGAAAGAAAACGAATGCAAGACCGATGTGTGAATGTGCATCATCATACCCAAATTTCATTCATTTTGCTGTATTTATACACAAACCATAAGTCCCATATTTGGCTGGGATAGACTCTAACTACTTTAGCTATTTTACCTCTAACAAACTAACTGAATTAACAAACATAACTACCATTCTAACTAACTGAATTACACCAATACACCCCCTAATTCAGATTAGTCATAGGCTGCACTCTAGTATACTTCTCAATTCCGCAAACCTTGCATTCTTCGAGGCTTAGTCGGTATGTCAAGAACTTGTACATCAAGACTACAAATCTTTGCATCATCAGTTTACCCTTGCTGACTTAATCACGAAGGAAGTGATACTTGGTTTCTATGTGTTTGCTCCTGCCATGAGCAATTGGATGTTTTGCCAAGTCAATAGCTGACTTGTTGTCAATTAGGAGCTTCACTGGATTAGCTTCTCTCAACTCTTCTAGTAATGTTTCCAGTCATAGAGCTTGACAAGCACCTATTGAGGCTGCAACATATTCAGCCTCACAGGATGATAAGGCAACAACTGTTTGCTTCTTTGAACACCAACTTATTGGTTTGTCTCCAATCATAAACACATAGCCTGTGGTGCTTTTCCTATCATCTTTGTCACCACACCAATCAGAGTCACAGTAGCCAAACAATTCGGCTGCACTTCCACTTGAGTTAGGATAAAGAATGCCAAATCCAAGAGTTCCTTTGACATATCTAAGGATCCTCTTGGCTGCAGTGAGATGAGACACCTTTGGATGCTCCATGTATCTACTAATCATACCAACACTATAGGCTAAGTCAGGCCTAGTGTTGCACAGGTATCTTAAGAAACCTACCATTTGCTTGTAGTGAGTAGGATCCACTGCTCCATCAGTTCCATCCTTTTGCAGCTTGATTCCAGCCTCTGCAGGTGTACTTGCAGGATTACAATCGAGCATACTAAACCTCTTTAGTACATCTTCAGCATATTTCCTTTGGCTCATGAAGATACCCTTGCTTGTATGAGTAAATTCAATGCCAAGGAAATAGGATAGCACCCCCAAATCACTCATTTCAAATTCCTTCATGATTCTGTTTTTGAACTCAGCAATTTCAACTTCACTGCTTCCTGTTACCAGCAGATCATCAACATATAAGCATACTATAAGTGTGTTTGTTGTAGATGCATGCCTGACATACACACCATGTTCTGTGGTGCATTTTAAAAATCTCAGTTGCTTTAGAAAGCCCTCAATTCTCATATTCCAGGCTCTTGGGGCCTGTTTTAGGCCATATAGGGCCTTCTTCAACTTGTAAACTTTGTTTTCATGCCCTTTTACAATGTAGCCAGGGGGCTGAGAAACATATACTTCCTCTTCTAGTGGACCATTTAAAAAGGCATATTTCACATCAAGTTGGTACAATGACCAACCTTTGAGGCTTGCCAATGCAACCACAAGTCTTATTGTTTCAATTCGTGCAATAGGTGCAAAAACTTCATAGAAATCCAGACCAGGTTTCTGTAGGAAACCTTTAGCAACTAACCTGGCCTTATGCTTGGCAATATCACCATTAGGCTTCACTTTTGTTTTGTAAACCCATTTTACATCAATAGGTTTCTTCTGTTTTGGCAAGGTCACCAATTCCCAGGTCTCATTCTTTTCAATTGATCTGATTTCCTCCGGCATGGCATTTCTCCAATTTGGACTTTCCATAGCCTGCTCAAAATTGACAGGCTCAGCTTCAGCTAACAGTGCAAAGTGCACCAGCTCACCTTCTGTTGTAATTGAAGAGTCTGGAAACAGCTCATACTCATTGAATCTTTGTGGTGCATGTCTTTCTCTTTGTGACCTTCTGATCTGAGTTTCTGCAGTAGCTTCCACATCTTCTTGATCATCTTCACACTGCATCAGTATGCTGTTAGCATTATTATCAACCTTGCCTGCTTCCCAATTCCAATTTTTCTTTTCATCAATCACAACATCACTACTGATCACAATTTTCTTCTTCTTAGGGTCAAACAACTTATAAGATCCAGTTGAATGATAACCTAGAAGGATCATCTTCTCAGCTCTATCATCAAGTTTCTTTCTAAGTTGTTCAGGTACATGCCTATAGCATAATGAGCCAAAAATTTGAAAGTGGCTTACATTAGGCATGTTACCTGACCATGCTTCCTCAGGTGTCATGCCTTGCAGCCTCTTGGTTGGACTTCTATCCAAGATATAGGTTGCAGTTGCCACTGCTTCACCACAAAAATAGGCAGGCATTTTCTTTGCTTTCAGCATGCTTCTTGTCATATCAAGAAGAGTTATGTTTCTCCTTTCTGCAGTTCCATTATGTTGAGGTGTATATGGAGCTATCACCTCATGTATGATTCCCTCTTGGTCACAGAATTCCTGAAATTCATGTGAGACATACTCACCTCATCCATCAGTCCTCAACACCTTGATTGCCTTCCCACTTTGCTTTTCAACCATTAATTTGAACTTTTGAAAAACACTTAACACATCATTCTTCCTTTTAATGAGATACAACCACATTTTCCTTGTAAACTCATTAATAAAGGAAACAAAATAACTGTTGTCACCAAGAGAAGTTACCTCAAAGGGACCACACACATCTGAGGAAATGACAGCAAGTTTCTCATTTGCCCTGGTTGGAATTTCAGATTTGTAAGATTTCCTTGTCTGCTTAGACTCACAGCAATCAGCACACACTTCCTTTGGCTGCACAATGGTGGGAAGGCCTTTAACCATGTTCTTGCTCTTTAACAGGCCAAGACTTCTGAAATTCAGATGTCCAAACCTGTGATGCCACAGCCAAGTTTCACTGCTGCATTCATTGGCTAGACACTGATGCTGCATCACTTGAACACCAATCTTGAAAGTCCTATTTTTTGACAAAGGAGCTTTCAGGACTAGTCTTCCTTTGTTATCAAATACCCTCAATTGACTATGCTCCATTTTCATTGAGTAGCCTCTTTCCAGTAACTGACCAAGGCTTAGTAGATTGTTCTTCATATTGGGAACATACAATACATCAGCAATGGCAGCATGCTGTCCATTCTTCTATTTGGATCATTACTCTCCCCATTCCTTGGCGATTCTGAGTGCTATTGTCGAGCAAATCTAACCTTGCTCTTCACATTCTCATCAAGGTTTGTGAACCATTCCTTATGGCCAGACATATGATTAGAACATCCTGTATCAAGATACCATAACTCAGATTTTGCATTTTCTGAGCTAGTGGTAGCCATCAAGAGGACTTCATCTGAGTCAGAATCTTCCTCATGAGCCATTTGTGCCTCTTCACGCTTTCTTGGCACCTTCTTGCCTCTGCACTCATTTGCATAATGACCATATTTCTGACAGTTGTAGCACTGCACATCCTTTCTTGGAACTCTTCTTTTATCATTGTTTCTGCTCCCCTCATATTTCTTGGAGCTTTCATCATTGTGATTCTGCTTAGTGCTACTGCCTTGGCCTTTTTCTTGATTCTTCCATTTATTGTTTTTCCACTTTCCTTTGCCCTTGTAATTCTTTCCCCCATCTCCTCCTTTCTGTTTGGACTGAGCTTGAAGAGCTTGCTCAGTCTTCACAGGATTTCTCTCATTGAGCCTCGGCTCTCAGGCTTCAAGAGATGCATGAAGCTCTTCAATCCTCATAGTAGCCAGATCCTTGGATTCTTCCAATACAACAACCACTTGATCAAATCTAGTGGTTAGTGTTCTTAACACCTTTTCAATTATCATTACAGTTGATAGAGTCTCACCACAAGATTTCATTTGGTTTGTAAGTGCTATCAATCTAGTAAAGTACTCACCTACACTTTCTTGATCAGTCATCTGCGCAGTGACTCATCATCTTGCCTTCTTAGGGCCTGCAGTTTGACTTTCTTTAACTTGTCAGCACCCTCATAGAACCGAGTCAAGTTGTCCCATGCTTGCTTTGCAGTTTCTGCTGATGAAATCTTCTCCCAGTTATCAGAATCCATGCATTGTTGAATCAAGAAGAGGGCTTTAGCATCCTTCTTCAGGCTTGCTTGATGGGCAGTTCTTTGTTCATCAGTGGGATTCCTGGGCAGTTCCCTGTATCCATCATTCACAATTTCAAGAACTTCTTGAAATCGAAAAAGAACTCTCATTTGTGCCTTCCATCTGTCATAGTTCTTTGAGGTCAAGGTTGGGAGATTCAAGGGAATATTTCCATTAGATGCCATGATGTTCTTTCAGGAACCAGGATCAAGAAACACAGCTCTAGATACCACTGTTGATGCAAACTATCTCTCACACACACTCGAAAGAAAAGATCAGAGAAAGAAAACACAATGCAAGACTGATGTGTGAATGTGCATCATCATACCCAAATTTCATTCATTTTGCTGTATTTATACACAAACCATAAGTCCCATATTTGGCTGGGATAGACTCTAACTATTTTAGCTATTTTACCTCTAACAAACTAACTGAATTAACAAACATAGCTACCATTCTAACTAACTGAATTACACCAATAATTACATGGTCGTTCCCTAAATACTAAATATAATTAAGTCCCTTTACCTAAAAAAAAACTATATAATTAAGTCCCAAACCTATTTTGTTGTTTTCCTCATCCTTCTTATATTTTTTTTCCTCGGTCAAATATGAATATTCTCTGCAGCATGTAGGATGCTTCCTTGCCAAAATATTGTTTACTTGCGATGCGACCTTTTCCTTATTCTTCATTATTCAATATTGTTTAATTTCTCGGTCATTGCTCGAGATATGGAATTTTCTATTGTCATTTTAGTGACATAAATAAATTATTGTGGTGTCAAGATATCCTTTTAATGTTACGTAATCACTCCTTATGAAAGCGAATGTATATATCATTAAAAACATAGTTTATATTAATCTAAGCATGTGTTTTGTTTTGACTTTAATGGAGCTGTGTGGCATACTTGGTGTATATATATATATATGACTTTAATATGGTACACTCAGAAGATATATATGGTAGTCAATGAATGATTTGCAATTTTCTTTGTACGCAATGTAACAACTCCAATGCTATTGATTGCCTTTAAGTACGCTTATGTGGTGAAGTTGTAACCCAAAATCGTTGTTGATTTCTTTCTTAATTCCGATCACAAGTGGAGAAAAGAAAAGAAACCAAGATGATATGATGGCAACAAGGTCGAGGGAAAGGGAGCATGATGAGTGCTTGCACCACGATGCTGATGAAGAAACCAGCAGCTGCAGTTGCAGCTTTATTGGGTTCAAGAGAAACCAAGTGTTTGATTACAGCCTCGTCTCCGAAGATTCGGAGGAGCTGTTTGAGATCAATCTGAAGGAGGCTTTGGATACAACAATAGAAGACTGTGACTGTGAGAGCACTGTGTTCTCTCTTGATATTCACAACTGGAAAGATGATGTTTACGTGGCTGTGGACGACCATGGAGATTCAAGCATGGAAGCGCTTTCCTGGGCGTTGAAGCATGCCGTCACACCCTCTACCACCACCGTCTATCTCATACACGTTTTCCCTGAAATCAAGTTCATTCCAACTCCATGTAAAGTCATGTACTCTTCTCTTTTAATTTAGTTTAATTTGCACTCAATTTGTCTTTTTCCTTATCTATGGATGCAGAAGATCATGATCATGGTCAAATAAACCCCTTCATAATCAAACCCCCATATAAGATAGGTTACTTGTTAGTTTAAACTGTTTAGAGAAATATGTCAAGAGTTTTATTGGTTTAACATACACACAAATTATTTCTAACATAAGTTGCTTATGTAAGGAAACAGCATTTATTACTTGTTATCATCATTCTGTGTCTTTGTGTGTGTGGCTAATACTATATTGTTCTGAATATATAATAACAGTGGGAAAAATTCCAAGGAGTAATATAAATCCAGAGTATGTTAACATGTACTTGACCCAAGAGAGAGGCAAGAGGAAATTGCTCCTTCAAAAGTTCATCGACCTATGTGTTGATTCAAAGGTAAAGAATTCCCTGCTTGGAAAACTTGACATATATATCTCTGATGACTTCTTCTGGACTTTTTTATGCTTATTATGCACTGATTTGAGGATACTAACATTACTAAACAAACAGGTTAAGGTGGAGGTGATGCTTATTGAGGGTGACAACATTGCCAAAGCCATCGTGGATGTTGTTGGGGATCTTAATATAAGGAAATTGGTGATTGGAACTGCCAAATCTAACTTAAGGTGCCATGTCTGCAGTCCACAGATGAGAGTAAATTTATAATAGTAATAATACCAATTTTCTAATTTATTTTATTATTTGGATGAGTAGAAAATCGGGGTCTGGAAGGCGAAATGCCATAGCAGACAAGGTACTGAAGGATGCACAAGAAAGCTGTGATGTTAAAATCATATGCGAAGGAACAGAAGTGGTTAACCACATGATTAGGTGCACTTCATCAAGCTTCACAGACAGTACTACCAGTTCCAGAGTTACACATGAAGAAGATGACTCCCGTGGTTTTGTCCCTTTTTGGCGCTTTCTATCCAATCCTATGTGGTTACTTAGGTCCAGACATTTATCACCAAGATGAGTAAATATTAAATATGTATAAGGCTTTTTTTGAGTGTGTTATACTAGAAATATTCTACTTACTGATTTCATTACTCATAGGATACATCCTTTATTACCTTCAATCTTTACTCAGACAGTTAGAAAAAGAAGTGTTTGTACATATAAAAACAGTAGTGGTCTCATTAGAATATATATTTGTTTCCTTATACAATAAATAATTAATAAAGTATTATCAATTGCATTAACATATTATTTTAAAATACATGTGCACGTGTTCTTGGTGGTTCAGACGATATGGATGGTGTTACATAGTAAGGTTATCTGTTAAAATCAAACTAAAAGTTAGTTGTTGTTTTTTTGTACACAAAAATTAGGTTTTTATAATTTGATAAGATTTCTTCTGAATTTAATATTTCTCTCTAGATTATAAGCATGGAAAACTAAAATAAAAACTTAAATAAATAAATAAATATGCAATTATATTGATGACACTACTTTTAGAACCACTAATACAATTGTGAAGAGAGGAAACAATTGCTCGATAAAATACAACACTCTAGCTTGTGCAAAACATGCGCAACGAAAGTTGCCTGTCTGTATGTATGTATGGCTAGGCTTACCACTCAAATGGAGCTGGTGCAAACCATGAGTGCCCATCTTTTGAAAGTAATGGTTAAGAAAAAATAAATCATCTGAACAATTTTACACTTTTCATGTCTGTCTATAGACTATAGAGGACTGCATTTGCCTTTTCCACAACTTTATACTAACACCACCATTAGCAGGCCCAAGTTCATAGTCAATTAGTAGGGACTTGGGAAATATTCTTTTAAAAACTTGGAGGTGACAGAGAAGCAATGCTTTAATTATGCCATACAAATTTAAAACTGAAAACAGCCAATAAAAACAAATATACAACTCCTCATCACCTGTTCCTGAAACATTGGAAAATAGTTCCTCCCCTAACAGAAAGCTTTTGCAATCAATATTGTCTGTCACTAGAAGAAATCAAACTCAAGGTAATTACCAGAACCTTTCTGATCAGGTATTGACATATGGTGAACGGCCTTTTCACTGGCTGATGAAGCTGGGGAAGGTATCTTCTCAAACTCTACTGGCTTTGGTATCTCTGGAGGGGTAGCACACCGGATCAATGCCCAATTCACACCTTCAAAAAAGGGATGTTGCTTAATCTCAGTAGCCCCTCTTTTATATGCCAATCTGTGCTGAGGTTCCTTTACAAGCAACCCCCTAATAAGATCCCTTGCTGCAAAACTGACAATAGGTGATTCTGGAAACCGCAGAGGCTGACCTACAACATTAAACAATGTAGCCCGATTACCAGATCCCTTAAATGGAGTTTTCCCAAATAACAACTCGTATAGAAAGATTCCAAAGGTCCACCAATCAACTGCACTACCGTGGCCTTCACCCTTGATGATCTCAGGTGCCAAGTATTCATGGGTTCCAACAAATGACATAGACCGAGCATCAGTAGGCTCAGCAATGAGCTCAGGTAACGGACTCACTTGGTTGCCAATATCAGTTTTGGGTTTCCGTTCCTTCTTTGATTTGCTAGAAAAGAGCCGGGGTGAAAAGCATGTAGTAGGAGCAACACAAGATGGCTGGATGCAGGAAGGTGGCTCGATACATGCAGGCTGGACACAATAAGCAGGATTCTTTCTAAAAGGCTCAGAATCCATGGATGATGTTTTAACAAGGGTTGGACTAACAGCACAACGGAGCGAAAGGTCAAAGTCTGAGAGCATAATATGTCCATCGTCCCTAACAAGGACATTTTCTGGCTTGAGATCACGGTACACAATCCCAAGCATGTGGAGGTACTCCATAGCCAGCAGGATCTCTGCCACATAAAACCTGCAAGTTAAGAGGAAATTAACAGTTACTACCATCAAATCAATTTAACATTGTAGCCAAATTAGGCAAGATCCCCCAAAAAAAAAGGCAAACAAGAAAAGAATAATGATTAGGACTGAGGAGTATCAGACATCTCTCTGGCTATCAGATGTCATCAATATTCAAAGAGTTCAATAAATCTGAGCATGCTTGAAAATCATTCAGCATCCAGAAAATTCTGCATTTGGTTTAAACCTCAGTTTCAGGGCTTGTAGACATGCACCCTCTTCCTGCAATTACACTAATTCATCCAAAGTTTTAAATATAGTCTTTTACTCTTGTTGATGCTATTTTATTTGTACATTTAAGAAGAAATAATGATCATCAATCCAGACAACAACTTGATATCTGACATTGTTTAGAATAAATTATTTGACTTCATACAGTACCATAATAAAGTAACCCGAGGCATGATTAACAAATGACAAGTTTAACATGCGCCCATAGGTAAAAGAAGGTAGATCACAGCCTAAAAAATCAAAAATCAATGTTCTTCACATATTAAGGACTAAGTTTTAGATGGGTGCCCGAATAATTGTACTTAGTTTTAGATAGATGCCCTGAATGATTGCGACCAAGGCCTATGATCTGCAAACAAGGAGAAAGTGCAGTAATCTAAGCAGTAGAATTCAGTTGTTCCCATAAAGTGCAGCAGAGCAGCATTGCTACAAGGGTGTAAAAATAAGGATGACTCTCCACCAAGCATCTAATTAGAATCGAAGGAATTACCCAAGGGAAATCTTCACAAAAAAAAAGAAAATGGTGGCGAGTGTAATTACAATATCCTTAAAAAAGGATATGATGCCCTAATATAACTATATAAAGACTCAGACCTAATATTCTTCCTATACTGCAACAAGACACTAAGCACTGTATCACAAATTGGGTCCAATTTTTACAAGAATAGTGTGACATATATTACAACCAGCAAGACTGAAACAAACTGAGTTTTAAGTTTAACATACTTTACTGCCTGCTCAGGAAAATGCTTCCCTGGCTGCCTCTGCCTAAGAGTATGCAAGTCTCCACCTGGGCAGAATTCCATTACCAAGCATGAGAATTTCTCTGTCTCAAAATGTGAATACAAAGTTGGGAGGAATGGGTGGTCCAGTGACTGAAGTATTTCTCTTTCTGTCTGAGCACGAAGTAGCTTTTACGACTTGCTAGGGACCCTTTATCCATAACCTTCATTGCAAAATAACATTTGGTTCCACTCAATTCAGAGAGATATACACTGCCAATATCCCCACAACCCAACCTCTTCAGTAGTCTAAAGTGACCTAAACCCAGTGCCCCATCTCTAACTCGAACAGCTTGGATGGCTTCCCATCTCAAATCATTTGCCTTGTGAGGCTTGTTAATGCTGCTACTAAAGCTGCTACAGGTACTCTCATCACTCACATCACTGCTTGTACTTCCTCTGCAAATACTGCTCTTACCACTCTCAACAAAATCAGCTCGTTCGCTGATCTTGGCACTTCCACTGGTCTTTGCAAGACTGCTTGCCCCGTCACTAACTTTGGCAGAAACAGAATTGTTCTTCACATTTCCATGTTCTGATATCCTTTTTTCTTGATCAATAAAGCTTTCCTTCAAGCCTCTGTTCTCATTAGCAGCATGGTCAAGTTCTCCAGATGCCTGGTTAAGAACAGGTAAGGAAGCACCAGAAGGTCCAGAAACACATTTATTACTCAAGCAATCCGCAGACCCCTTCTGATTTGAAAATCCCAACTTCTTTTCGGAAGTTTCCTCAGTATTTTGTTTCAGTATGTTCTGCACAAACATCGACGGATCTTCAGGAGCGGCCAGTTCAGGTTTGTCGGTCTTAGGAACCTGAAGTGAAGAAGGCTTGACATCTTTTGCTTCTGTGGTTTGGATCCCAGCAGTCTTCTGATGGTGTTTTGGGGGAGCTCTAGCACTAGTTTTCGAGTCCATCAGAGAAGATAAACAGTTTCAATTGAAATCAAATATACCAAATCCATGGCTGAGCATCCATTTATTTCTTCAGCAATAAGAAACAATCTAGCAAAGGCATAGATATCATCAAGAACTTGTTAGCCATTTAACTGCAGCATGATGTCAAAAACACGGTTGGTTTAACAATGATATATGTTGAACAGAGACTGATCTTAATCTACTACCAGTCTATTAATAAAGAAGCAAGACATAAGTATCAACGCAATCACACACAGCAAGTTCAAATTGAACATGAGACAAATAGATCCAGTAATCGGTAAAATAACACCACTAACTGATTTAACAACACATACACATCCCAACATATATAAACAAACAGTGACAGAACCTAAGACCCAGTTAATAAACAAATTATTAGTATCCTAAAAAGAAGAAAACTTGAGATTAGGAGCTGCATGCAGACCACAATCAGGTTATTAGAACAAGCAAGATATGCAAACACTTCCCAAAACTTAAAACCAAACCCCCCCCCAAAACTTCTGTGGTTTGGATCCCAGCAGTCTTCTGATGGTGTTTTGGGGGAGCTCTATCACTAGTTTTCGAGTCCATCAGAGAAGATAAACAGTTTCAATTGAAATCAAATATACCAAATCCATGGCTGAGCATCCATTTATTTCTTCAGCAATAAGAAACAATCTAGCAAAGGCATAGATATCATCAAGAACTTGTTAGCCATTTAACTGCAGCATGATGTCAAAAACACGTTGGTTTAACAATGATATATGTTGAACAGAGACTGATCTTAATCTACTACCAGTCTATTAATAAAGAAGCAAGACATAAGTATCAACGCAATCACACACAGCAAGTTCAAATTGAACATGAGACAAATAGATCCAGTAATCGGTAAAATAACACCACTAACTGATTTAACAACACATACACATCCCAACATAGATAAACAAACAGTGACAGAACCTAAGACCCAGTTAATAAACAAATTATTAGTATCCTAAAAAAGAAGAAAACTTGATATTTGGAGCTGCATGCACCCCACAATCAGGTTATTAGAACAAGCAAGATATGCAAACACTTCCCAAAACTTAAAACCAAACCCCCCCCCAAAACTTCTGTGGTTTGGATCCCAGCAGTCTTCTGATGGTGTTTTGGGGGAGCTCTAGCACTAGTTTTCGAGTCCATCAGAGAAGATAAACAGTTTCAATTGAAATCAAATATACCAAATCCATGGCTGAGCATCCATTTATTTCTTCAGCAATAAGAAACAATCTAGCAAAGGCATAGATATCATCAAGAACTTGTTAGCCATTTAACTGCAGCATGATGTCAAAAACACGGTTGGTTTAACAATGATATATGTTGAACAGAGACTGATCTTAATCTACTACCAGTCTATTAATAAAGAAGCAAGACATAAGTATCAACGCAATCACACACAGCAAGTTCAAATTGAACATGAGACAAATAGATCCAGTAATCGGTAAAATAACACCACTAACTGATTTAACAACACATACACATCCCAACATATATAAACAAACAGTGACAGAACCTAAGACCCAGTTAATAAACAAATTATTAGTATCCTAAAAAGAAGAAAACTTGAGATTAGGAGCTGCATGCAGACCACAATCAGGTTATTAGAACAAGCAAGATATGCAAACACTTCCCAAAACTTAAAACCAAACCCCCCCCCAAAACTTCTGTGGTTTGGATCCCAGCAGTCTTCTGATGGTGTTTTGGGGGAGCTCTAGCACTAGTTTTCGAGTCCATCAGAGAAGATAAACAGTTTCAATTGAAATCAAATATACCAAATCCATGGCTGAGCATCCATTTATTTCTTCAGCAATAAGAAACAATCTAGCAAAGGCATAGATATCATCAAGAACTTGTTAGCCATTTAACTGCAGCATGATGTCAAAAACACGTTGGTTTAACAATGATATATGTTGAACAGAGACTGATCTTAATCTACTACCAGTCTATTAATAAAGAAGCAAGACATAAGTATCAACGCAATCACACACAGCAAGTTCAAATTGAACATGAGACAAATAGATCCAGTAATCGGTAAAATAACACCACTAACTGATTTAACAACACATACACATCCCAACATAGATAAACAAACAGTGACAGAACCTAAGACCCAGTTAATAAACAAATTATTAGTATCCTAAAAGAAGAAAACTTGAGATTAGGAGCTGCATGCAGACCACAATCAGGTTATTAGAACAAGCAAGATATGCAAACACTTCCCAAAACTTAAAACCAAACCCCCCCCCAAAACTTCTGTGGTTTGGATCCCAGCAGTCTTCTGATGGTGTTTTGGGGGAGCTCTAGCACTAGTTTTCGAGTCCATCAGAGAAGATAAACAGTTTCAATTGAAATCAAATATACCAAATCCATGGCTGAGCATCCATTTATTTCTTCAGCAATAAGAAACAATCTAGCAAAGGCATAGATATCATCAAGAACTTGTTAGCCATTTAACTGCAGCATGATGTCAAAAACACGGTTGGTTTAACAATGATATATGTTGAACAGAGACTGATCTTAATCTACTACCAGTCTATTAATAAAGAAGCAAGACATAAGTATCAACGCAATCACACACAGCAAGTTCAAATTGAACATGAGACAAATAGATCCAGTAATCGGTAAAATAACACCACTAACTGATTTAACAACACATACACATCCCAACATATATAAACAAACAGTGACAGAACCTAAGACCCAGTTAATAAACAAATTATTAGTATCCTAAAAAGAAGAAAACTTGAGATTAGGAGCTGCATGCAGACCACAATCAGGTTATTAGAACAAGCAAGATATGCAAACACTTCCCAAAACTTAAAACCAAACCCCCCCCCAAAACTTCTGTGGTTTGGATCCCAGCAGTCTTCTGATGGTGTTTTGGGGGAGCTCTATCACTAGTTTTCGAGTCCATCAGAGAAGATAAACAGTTTCAATTGAAATCAAATATACCAAATCCATGGCTGAGCATCCATTTATTTCTTCAGCAATAAGAAACAATCTAGCAAAGGCATAGATATCATCAAGAACTTGTTAGCCATTTAACTGCAGCATGATGTCAAAAACACGTTGGTTTAACAATGATATATGTTGAACAGAGACTGATCTTAATCTACTACCAGTCTATTAATAAAGAAGCAAGACATAAGTATCAACGCAATCACACACAGCAAGTTCAAATTGAACATGAGACAAATAGATCCAGTAATCGGTAAAATAACACCACTAACTGATTTAACAACACATACACATCCCAACATAGATAAACAAACAGTGACAGAACCTAAGACCCAGTTAATAAACAAATTATTAGTATCCTAAAAAGAAGAAAACTTGAGATTAGGAGCTGCATGCAGACCACAATCAGGTTATTAGAACAAGCAAGATATGCAAACACTTCCCAAAACTTAAAACCAAACCCCCCCCCAAAACTTCTGTGGTTTGGATCCCAGCAGTCTTCTGATGGTGTTTTGGGGGAGCTCTAGCACTAGTTTTCGAGTCCATCAGAGAAGATAAACAGTTTCAATTGAAATCAAATATACCAAATCCATGGCTGAGCATCCATTTATTTCTTCAGCAATAAGAAACAATCTAGCAAAGGCATAGATATCATCAAGAACTTGTTAGCCATTTAACTGCAGCATGATGTCAAAAACACGGTTGGTTTAACAATGATATATGTTGAACAGAGACTGATCTTAATCTACTACCAGTCTATTAATAAAGAAGCAAGACATAAGTATCAACGCAATCACACACAGCAAGTTCAAATTGAACATGAGACAAATAGATCCAGTAATCGGTAAAATAACACCACTAACTGATTTAACAACACATACACATCCCAACATATATAAACAAACAGTGACAGAACCTAAGACCCAGTTAATAAACAAATTATTAGTATCCTAAAAAGAAGAAAACTTGAGATTAGGAGCTGCATGCAGACCACAATCAGGTTATTAGAACAAGCAAGATATGCAAACACTTCCCAAAACTTAAAACCAAACCCCCCAAAACTTCTGTGGTTTGGATCCCAGCAGTCTTCTGATGGTGTTTTGGGGGAGCTCTAGCACTAGTTTTCGAGTCCATCAGAGAAGATAAACAGTTTCAATTGAAATCAAATATACCAAATCCATGGCTGAGCATCCATTTATTTCTTCAGCAATAAGAAACAATCTAGCAAAGGCATAGATATCATCAAGAACTTGTTAGCCATTTAACTGCAGCATGATGTCAAAAACACGTTGGTTTAACAATGATATATGTTGAACAGAGACTGATCTTAATCTACTACCAGTCTATTAATAAAGAAGCAAGACATAAGTATCAACGCAATCACACACAGCAAGTTCAAATTGAACATGAGACAAATAGATCCAGTAATCGGTAAAATAACACCACTAACTGATTTAACAACACATACACATCCCAACATAGATAAACAAACAGTGACAGAACCTAAGACCCAGTTAATAAACAAATTATTAGTATCCTAAAAAGAAGAAAACTTGAGATTAGGAGCTGCATGCAGACCACAATCAGGTTATTAGAACAAGCAAGATATGCAAACACTTCCCAAAACTTAAAACCAACCCCCCCAAAACTTCTGTGGTTTGGATCCCAGCAGTCTTCTGATGGTGTTTTGGGGGAGCTCTAGCACTAGTTTTCGAGTCCATCAGAGAAGATAAACAGTTTCAATTGAAATCAAATATACCAAATCCATGGCTGAGCATCCATTTATTTCTTCAGCAATAAGAAACAATCTAGCAAAGGCATAGATATCATCAAGAACTTGTTAGCCATTTAACTGCAGCATGATGTCAAAAACACGGTTGGTTTAACAATGATATATGTTGAACAGAGACTGATCTTAATCTACTACCAGTCTATTAATAAAGAAGCAAGACATAAGTATCAACGCAATCACACACAGCAAGTTCAAATTGAACATGAGACAAATAGATCCAGTAATCGGTAAAATAACACCACTAACTGATTTAACAACACATACACATCCCAACATATATAAACAAACAGTGACAGAACCTAAGACCCAGTTAATAAACAAATTATTAGTATCCTAAAAAGAAGAAAACTTGAGATTAGGAGCTGCATGCAGACCACAATCAGGTTATTAGAACAAGCAAGATATGCAAACACTTCCCAAAACTTAAAACCAAACCCCCCCCCCCCAAAAAAAAAAACAGAGAAAAATTATTGAGGGTTGAAGGTGAAGAACCAACAAATAAGCAAGGTATCGATCAAATTGGATAATGCAAACAATTACCGTGAGCAGCTAAATGAAATGAAATTGATGAAGGAGGGTTAATTGAACGAAAAGTGGAGAGTTGATGAAAGAAGCGTGGTTTGGAGTGGAATCTGGAGCAGATCGGAAACAAGGATGGAAAAAGTAAAAGCTGAAGGGTAAAAGGGGTACAGAGAAAAGTAAAAGGGAAAGTGAGATACCTAATTAATTAATTTGAAGGATCAGAAGAAGAACTCAGCGGCGTTGAGAGCTCCTGGAAAGAGAAAGAGAGTGTCATCAGATTGGACTCGCACTTCTTCACCTATTCTCTTCTGTGGTAGCAGAGAGAGAGAGACAGAGAGTGGTCAAACGTAAAGCAAAGCTTATTTTGTGATTCAATAATTTGATTGGTTTTCTGTCCCAAACTACCACAGGGGCCCAGATCGAGAGACACTTTCATTCCAGAGAAATGGTTTTTTAAAATAAAAATCGGACAACAATTTTTTTTCAACAATTTGAATGATTAACATGATTTAAATATATGATTAATTATATTTAATTCATGGTTAATAAATATAATAAGATGTTATAATTTATTAACCATCCATTAAATGTAATTACCTACGATTTTGAATGTCATGTGAATATTTGAAAAATCATGATTAATGACGTTCAGTGCATGATTAATGAGTTATACATCTTGTTATATTAATTAATCATCTACTGAACATAATTAATCACATATTTAAATTATGTCCACTGTTCAAAGTCGAAAATTGCTGTCATGGTTTATGGTTTATGTACGGTTGTTCATTCATACACAAAATGTTTCATAAGTCTCACGTGTATTTTGATTAATAAATTAAATTTAAATATTAAAAAAATAGGAGACCGCTAACCACAAGCATTGATTAAGGATCTAGAAAAGAAAATTTTTCATTGAAATTTGATATTTTTATATTATGAAGTGTGATAAACTTAGTTTTTCAATGAAATTTAATATTTTACTTTTCTTTTCCTTAATGGAACATTCTCCTAAGAAATTTTTAATAATCAATAATTAGAGATGACTAAAAAATAATATTTATTAACCAATCAAGGGTGTTTTTTTATAAGCCAATTAAGGCTATGTTTGGGAGTTTTTATGGGATGGAGTGGAGTGGTTAATAATGGAGTGATTAGTAATAGAGTGGAGTGAAAATGCAAAAGTATCTCACTCCATTGTTTGGAGGTTTAACGAGGGATATAGAAGAAAATCCCAAACCCTCCAACTTGGAGGGTATAAAAATGAGGGTTTGGGATGGAGTGGAGTGGTTTGAGTTATCATCCTAAACCATCTCACTCCATTAATGAAAAAACTCCCAAATAATAGATTAATGACTTTATACCACTCCACTTCATTACTAACCATTACATCCCGTCCTCCCAAACATAGCCTAAGGGTGTGTTTGAAATTCCATTTACAAAATTGAGCTTTGGTAATCCGAGTTTTAAAGTGGGTTTGTAGTAACTTGGTTGAATTATGCTAGTCAAACTGACTTATAATATGATAAATGCTAACAAGTGTCTTGAGTACATTATTTAATGAATCTAAAAATTAAGTTTTTATGAGAAGTGATGTATTCGATATATTAGAAAGTAATATACTTAATTTTTCAATGAATGATTACATTATTTGAATTCTTTGAACAATGTTTTAAGGATACTTTTTTTATAAACAAATGTTACATTGATAGTATTTATTATGTTAGTGGGGAGTTGAACTCATGACCTTCTTTTTATCAGTCCAAACCTGATCTCCCTCCTCAAACCACCACACCACTCCAAAATAACCTTTGGACACTTGTTATTAATTAAAGACCCATGTAATATAACTTTTTATTCCTACGAATTATAAATTATAAATAGAAAATAAAATGTATCAGCCTATATTAGGTGGAAGTAGAACTCAGAAGGGAAGAAAACAAGAGAATAAAATTCGAAAGGGTATATAGGAAAGAAATGGTTTCTGTAGATAATAATTGTTTTTATGATTATGTTTGCATGAAATCATCTGGTGGAAATACAAATTCCCATCACTTGAGCCGACATCGAGATTTTGGGTTGCCTGAAATGGGCGACTAGTTTCACTTGCAGTTAGAAAAATCACTAAGCAATGGACCTATGGTCGATGACAGTGTTTGGGTGATCCAATGAAAAATAGAGGTGCATTGCTGAATCATAGAAGCTATAAATTTAGGTGGTCCATCTAGCGCTCTCGTAGCAATGGGCATTAAGTGTGTATTTGAACAAGCGTTTGATAAAAATGATTGATAAAAATGATTTTGAATGAAATTGATTCTGTAAAATTGATTTGGTTAGAATTAAGTTTGAAGTAAAGTGATTTATGTTTGAATATTTTTATTTTGAAAACAAGTTTGATGTAAAATTTAGTGCTAATTTTTCAACCCAACGCAAAAACTATTTTTTATAACTTCGAGTCAGAATCGTTTCTGAAGGCAGAATCAATTTTACCTAACAGCACTCAAACATCTCATTTTTTACTAAAATCACATTTGATATGAACAGAATTAATTCTGGAGATTTCCAACCTGAAATCAAACACACACTACAGCTTTTGATTGCATGTACCAAAAGAACTAAAGAAGTGGCTTTAATATAAGAATTGTGTTCATTTGATGTTGTAAGTAGGAAAACCCTTGATTTATTCAGAATTTTCATAAATATTATCCAAAGCAATTGAGTTTATTATTCTAATTGTCTTCGCAATACAAGCCAAGTAGGGCCCAACATCTAAATACTATAAGGGTCCGTTTGGTGGTCAGAATAGGATATGGGCGGATAGGATATGGGAGCAGGATAGGAGTAGGATAGGATATGAGCAGGATAAGCTGTTATCCTATCTGACGTTTGGTGTCCACCAAATAACTAACAGGATAGCATTATATTATCCTGTCTTGTGTTTGATGCAAACCAGATATTGTCAGGATATGATATATATTATATGCAAATGACCAATTTACCCTTATATCAGAATTACATATATTTTTTTTAAAAAAAATAACTTTCCTTTCTTAAAAAAATATATTTTGTACATTTAAAATTATAAGAAATTATATAAAAAAACTTATAATTTTGTACATTTTATACATTTTGTACATTTTATAATTTTATACATTTTGTACATTTTATAACCTTTTTTGTTGTTGTACATTCTGTACATTTTATAATATAACCGTTGTCCAAAAACTCTCATAAACATAATTGCATTACTACCTCCAATTGCAGCAACATAACATAACAATAGACTATAGTATAAACACTTTTGTTAGACCTGCAAAATATTTCATTTCCTCCAACGCAAAGATTCAACGCAACACTTTGAGCTCCAAGTAACATAAAACTCCATTCATTAAACATAAATTAACTACTCTTGTCATTGTCATTGTCATTGTCATTGATAAGTTTCACCAAACAATCTAGAAAGTTAAACAACATAAACAAAGTTCATCAAAATTAAGTAATAGATAAACTAAGTCATCTATAGAAATCACTCTATTAACGACTTAACAAATGTAAAGCGAAACGCCTCATCAGCCCCCCAAAAAATGTGCAATCGATGGGGCACGGATAGAATTTTTTCTGCTGCAGCAATACAGTCTTGGTCACTTAAATCCATTTTTTTCAGTTCATTCATGACACTCTTGGAATCATCAAACACATCTTTATCAACTCCAAGGCGATTTACAGGTTCACCCAATCTATCTGAGCTTGTTTCTAGCCACTTCCCAAAACTCTTTCCTAATTCAGCTATGCTATTAGCAATGGCATTTGCTCCTCTATTTCTCTTCCTCTGTAGACTTCCATCATATCATTCTTTCTTTTAGATTGATTGACAGATGCTGACTGAGTCAAATCTACAACATCATTATCATCATTTTGTTCTTCCTCTTCTTTATCTAACTCCTCAACAACATCAGCAGGGTTAACAGCTCCTTTACCAGTAGCACGATCTTTTCCGAAAGCAAGAGCAAGCTTATCAAAAAGTGGGACCGATGTATTCCTGTAGCTTGCAGCATTTGGATGACTCTACACAAGAATACAAATAAAAATTATTTAATTATTCATAAATAGAAACTGAAACAGAATAATTCATTATAGATAAAAAAATACTAACCTTTATATACTCATTCCACACATTATCACTGTCCACCTTAATCATTTTCTTCTCATCATCCCAACCAAACCCACTTTGATTTTGCATATCATAAAATATTCCATACAGTGTCCTCAACCTTTTCATTGCAGACTCAATGTGTGGCTTCACCTTAATTCCACATCCAGGAAACTTTTGCTCTATTTTTGTCTCAGTCGTTTTCAAAGTATGTGCTTTAAATCGGCCATTATCACATCTTTGACCCTGGTTCACAGCTTCAATCAAGATATCAAGAAATGCTTCATCCTCCTCATTGGACCATTGCCTGCGATCTCTTTTTTTCTTGCCACTTTGTTGCATAATGCTTTCAGATTCCATTCCTATCTTATTATCAAAGTATAAATCACAAAACTTTTACAAAATATTCCAAAAAACATGAAATACAAACATAACCAAATACAAAAACTAAAATATGATGCAGCAAAACAAAAACATAGGTGTTCCAAATCCTTATGGGAAATACACAAATTGAACAGACCAAATTAAAACAAAGTCACCAATAAAATTACAAACAAACCAAACTAATAGGACCGACATGTTAATAAGGCCCTGCATTCCACATTTGTGTTGCTAGGTTTTCTCTCCAAGTAGACCATTCGTCAATAGTGTCAATTGTATTAATAGGAGCAACATGTTCCATGTCCTCATTGTGTAGTTGTTCTTCCAATTCTGCACCTAGTTGTTCTTCCATTGGATCAGTAGGCATTTCTCTTCTAATAAAATTATGCAAAAGGCAACAAGCAATTATAATGCGATTTTGAATTTTGATCGGGTAAAAAGACCGACTTCTAAGTATAGCCCAATGCATTTTTAACAATCCAAAAGTCCTTTCTATCACATTTCTTGCCATAGAGTGTCTCATATTGAAGATCTCTTCTTTACATGTTGGTGTGTATCCGCGTCTCCATTCACTACGGTGATATCGATACCCTCTATATGGAGCAAGAAATCCTTCACAATTTGTGTACCCAGCATCCACAAGATAATAGTACCCTATAATAAAATATATCCGTCAAATTAAAACATAGCTATTATACATTTTTTACTATTACAATAAAATCCCAATGATTCTTGTTACCTGTTGGAACATTTAAACCATTCCTCCTAGAAATGGCATCTCTCAATACCCTTGAGTATGATGCAGATCCTTCCCATCCAGGTAACACATATATAAATTTCATATCCCTGGAACATACTCCTAGGACATTTGTAGATATTCACCCTTTCCTATTATGATATCGGGGCTTATCAATAGCTGGTACATTAACTTCGATATGTGTTCCATCTAATGCCCCAAGACAACTCTATAAGCAAATCCAAATAGAAAGCAAATGTTTTAGGAAAAAATATAACACATTTGCAACACATCATAAAATAGATTCTAAAACACAATACACTAACATTGTACCTTAAACCATTTCCATCTTTCATCCAAGCAATCTTCCGGGACCGGATCCGGTGCTCCAAGAAGTGTTTCTTGCATTCGTAAGACACCATTCAACACTAAATTAAAGTACCTGCCAACCGTTTCTCCGGATCTTTTAAATAGAAACTTAATAACACGGTTCTTAGAATGATGTGCCAATATGTGTAAGAACATAGCTACTTGTTCTTCAATACTCACTAGTCCATCCTCTTTTAATTTACCTTCGTTATGAAGGAGAGCACATAATAACCGAAAGGACCTAACATCCATACAAAGTTGATTAATAGTTGTAACATCATCATGTCTTATTAACCTCTCTAAAAATTCTCCCCTCAAACCTTCTCTATCCATTGGTTGTTGCCTTAGACTTTGATTTTCATAAAACCATAGTGCAGCATGACTTATTGCCATAAACATTGCAAAGCAAAGCCCAACCATCTCTAATGTTTTCTCCAAAATTAGATATGACATAAATTGAAGCTGTTTTGCTGAATCCATACTTTTACCTATAAAATACATTGAAAATATTCCATATCCATATAAGGAAGCAACATGAATTGCTTAGGAATAGATCATTACTCAAACAACAAGCAGGTAAAAGCAAGCAAGGAAAGAAAAACCATGTGAATCCCATTCCCATGGCACCCAAAAGGAATAATTAGTAATCGGTAATCACCAAAAGGAATAAAAAAATATAGACAATGAAAAATGGGGAGGGGAATTTCTAGAAGAAAAAAAAAGGACAACAACTGAGGTAGGTAAAAAAATATATATTATAAAATGCTAAAATACACGACTCACAAGTTTAGAAAAAGGCTAAAATACAATGAAACCAACCCCTCCAAAATTATAAAACTTGGTGTGGTTCAAAAGTCATGAAGATTGTGAGAATTGAGCAGCGGATGGGAATGTGTTTTGTGAGTAGTAACGGCATACCCAAGTTTCTTTGTGGCCCAAATTAGATCCAACTTATTTACGTGGCCAACATTGCTGTCTATGAGGACAAGTGTCCTTCTCCAATGTATAATTACAGCCTTGATCAAACTCCATTCACCTATAGTTATGGGAATTTCAATCTATCTTTCTTCTACAACTGCACCACAGAACCTATAGATTACCCCACTTACCAAGTAGACTGTGCTAAAAATGCTACACATTATTCTTTTCTTTGTTTTTCATAAGGATGCATTGGAGCACAAAAACTACTCCTTGAGTGAGTGTCAATTTATGGTTAATGTGCCATTGAACATGAATGCGCTGTTAATTTCACAAGCTTATTGAGAATGAATTACACTGAGATTTTGAAGATGGGGTCTCTTTTGAACTAGAGTGTGTCACGATTGCGAGTATTATGAGAAAAGTGGTGGACGATGTGGGTTTGATGGTTATCAGTCCCTTTGCTTTTGCAAGGATAAGTCTTACCGCAAAATTTGTGGTGATGGTAACACATTTGGATATGTCATTTGTTGTTCTTTGGTGCAATCATCAGTTATCTCATGAAAAGATTCAACTACCTATAACATTTGTCCTTGTCTCTATGTGATGATGTCTTTATCAGTTTTAAATTTAAGGCATTATATGCTTACTGTCTAAATATGCAGAAAATGACAAGTGACCAGATGAGAGCAGCAGTGAGACTAAGAAACAGTATAAGCTAAGCATGTGAACAAGGACAGTCAAGCATGTGAACAAACATAATAGTTAAATGGTACCAAAATTGCAAAACAGAGAAAATAACATAACACCAAAAGAGAAACTAATTTTTTTTCTAAGCACATGAACAAATACGGTTCCAGAAGAGAAACTATTTTTTTTTCTAACCATATGAACAAATTTATACCCAAAAGAGAATCCTAACCCAAAAAAAAAAACCCAAAATCGCACCCCAAAAAAAAGGAACCTTAACCCCAAAAAAAAATCATCTTTTTTTATAACAAAAAATGAAAGAGAGGAAGGAGAATGAAGTAAAGAATGTTTACCTGGTGAAGACGGAGAAGACGAGCACAGGTGTGGAGAGGAAGGTGGCGAGCACAGGTGTGGAGAGCACAGGTGTCTAGCAAACATTTAGAGCCTCGTTCACTTAAGAGCCTCGTTCACTTTGTTCCCATGTTTCTTTTACTTATATTTAAATATTCCAGTATAACTGAAAGCACATGTTAGATCCCAACTAACATTTTTCCAAGTAAATTTAATCCTTTTGTTGGCATCAAAACTAAGATATTATTTAATCCAAAACCACTTTGGTTCCAACAATCTCCCCCTTTTTGATGATGACAAAACTAATTAAATTTGAAAAACAAAGTCTAAGGAGAGCTTGCACGGCTCCTCCTAAGACAAAGCATTCAAATAATTAAGTAGAAAAAGCATATGAAGAACAACTGCATATAAGCTAACAGATAGGTGCAACAGCTTATCATACTTAGAGTATATATGAAGGAATAAATAAGCATAGTCAGTAGATATCAAAGCAAATAAGCAAACATAAGTATCAGAGCAGTTAGCAAGTAGAAAAGAATATGCATATGCAGACAAACATGAGCTTTTCAAAACTGACTTTTTATTTTTATATAAACAAATGACTTTCCTTTCCTTTCTCCCCCTTTTTGTCATCATCCAAAAAGGTAAAAGGAGAGGACCATCATTGTCAGTATAAGAGAAAAAAATTAAAAGGTAAAGGTTATGCAGGAGGAGGTGGTGGGGTTGGAGGGTTCTGAGTCTGGCTTTTCTTGAAATCAATGAGGAATTCCAGCATTTTATTCACAACCTCTCACGTTGGAGCCATTGAAGTTTGAACTTGTTGTTGGACATCCTCCTTAATTTTCTCAGACATCTTCCCAACCTTCTCATCAACTATCTTGCCAACTCTGTCATCAACTATTTTTTTCAAGAACCTCTTCAAGATTAGGTGGCAGAGCCTGTTGCCTTGAGCTTTCAGCAGACTCTTGAAATGTGCTTAGTGTTCTTGAAAGATCTGATGGGTGCATTGATCATCCTATGGCTCATCTAGTTTTATGACTAATATGACCGTGGTTTTGTGCTAATTATATCTCATTTTCGCCCAAATTAGACTTGATTGTCTTTAAGCAACATTTTGAGTCTCTAAAGTAGTTTTATGTTAATTTAGTTGATTTAGAGTCAAATAAAGCACTTACTGCTATTTCTTGTTTTCAGGTTAATAAAAAATGCAATTCTGGAGGATTCGCCTTGCGAGAGGATGCTCGTCTCGCGAGCCCGAAGACCAGCACGAGCAGGAACATTCACCCTCTCTGGTTCGCCTCGCGAATCATGTTTAGCCTCGCGAGAAAGCGACTGTTCATATGATTTGCCTCGCGAAACATGTTTCGCCTCGCGAGCGACCGCAACCCAGAATCTGTATTTATAGTTGTTTTAGGTCAGAACTGAAGGGGCTCTCTTCTCTTCTTCTTTTCTTTTCATAGACGGCTACGAAATTAGGTTAGGTTTATGTTTGTAATGGAGAGCTAGTCTCCTTTGATTAATCTACTGCGATTGGGTTCCATTGACGCTTGAGGTTTTGTAATTCCTAAACTTAATGCTATTCTCTTTCAATATATGTTCTGTATGTTCTGTTTGCTTCATTCAGGATTAAATAGGATAGGTATTGATTTGTTTCGATGATTGTATGTTCCTATACTTAATCGCGTTTGCTTAATTCGCGTGTGTTCGTTCTTGTTCGCTTAGTTCATGAGTGCTTTACCCCGTTTGCTTAATTCGGGAATAGGAACATATGTCTCGTAGCATTGGTTTCGCTTGTTAATTGATGTTATAATCGAAAAGAGAGTAGAATCCGCTTAGGGCATGGAATTATGTAAACCGATGATAGTGGGAAACCGAGAATAGTAGGTTAATCGTTGTTTAGCTTATTTGGTAATTGTTTAGTTTACATTGTTTTTCTGCTTTGTTTTATTTATTTAATTTCAAATCCACAACCCCCCATATCTGACTGACTTTTTCTGTTAACAACAACCCAAGAGTCCTTGTGAGACGATACTTGAGTTGTCGCTTCCTAAACTACATATTTTGTAAACCGCTTGCTTTTTGGCGCGTGCACGACATCGCGACCAAAAATTGGCGCCGTTGCCGGGGACTCTTGTTTGTTATTTTCGCATTTTTTTCTTATTTTTCTTTTATTTTTGTTTTTGTTTTGAATTGGTCTGGCTACTAGGTCTACTTGCCCTGAATTGTGTGATTTTGATCCGAAAATTGAAAGAACACTGCACACACGCCGTAGAGAATTTCGGGCTAGTACTAGTGGTGATTCTAATTCTAAAACTGTTTTTGACAATATGGGCGACCAAAAATTGGCGCCGTTGCCGGGGACTCTTGTTGTTATTAACAGAAAATTAAATTAAAAAAAAATCTCTTTGCCGAATTAGTTTTGGCTGCTTTGTCTGGTTATGAATCTTAGTACTGCTTTGGATAATTTACTGTTTGGTGATATGCCTAATGTTTATTATGAGCCACCACCATGCATATATTATCCTGATTTTAGTAAACCACCACCATGCACAAATTATCCTAATTTTCTTTGGAAGTTATGAGTTTAGCAAGTGGTTTTAACATGATTGGTGTGAATGAGGTCCATAGTTCTTCTTCTATCCAAGCCCTTGAGAATAGAATGGATAGGCTCACTTATTTGAAGTAATTGTTTATTGAGACAAGGTTTTGTGGCATGTACGGCTCTCCGAGCACTTGTTTGAGGCATGCCCCATTCGGCGAAGTTACTCATTTGCCTCGAGCTTACGTAATCCATCCTTACAATCAAGGCAATAAGCTCGAGGATAACGAAGAACCTTTGGAAGTAGATGCATGTGTTGAAAGTGGTGGGGTGGATGAACTTTGTCTTGAATCTCCGGACATTCGAGCCTTTTCCGATTCTCGATTTTCCAATTGTTTCGGCTTTGATGATATTTATACATGTCTTGTTGTCTTGACACTAACCCTTGTGTTGTTTGTCTTGAGTTTCTTGATTCTACTTTGCGGGGTGATAGTGTGAGTGAAGCTGTTTGTTGGTAGAAGTTCTTGACATCATGGCTACTCCAAATGTACCATCCATTGAGCAGCCACCCTCCTTAGAGCTCAAGCCATTTCCAGACATTCAGACCTTTATTGATTCAGTTTATTGTACCATATCTACTGACTCTACTAACACTAACCTTTCTGTGGTGTGTCTTGAGAATTCTGCGGAGGTTTAACAGGTGATGAATTTGATAATGCAGTGAATGAAGAACATGCAGAAGATGAAGCAGCACCAGTAAGACTCTCTACCTGTTTGTCACCTCCCACTGTGGAACAACCGGTGATGGAGTTCAAGCCTTTGGATTTTGCACCCTTGGATATGAAGACACTGTGGCCAGTCCAAGAGGTTGAACCCCACTTCTATTGGGAGGACTTTATTGACAAGGTTGACAAGGAGATCAACTGTGACCTGAGAGGGAGTGAGAAGTCCACCGCACTTGGCGGAGTTACCATGATTATCAGGCGCCCGCTCTCATATTTATGCTGTAGGCCATGGGATCCGGGAGGATCATATTGCACTTTGGGTATTCCGTGGCCGCTGTATCACAGACAGTGGGATCCTGGTGGAACCGCCCCCAATGAGTTTTCTTAATCCTTTTCTCTTTAGTTTACTTTCATTTTCTTGTTAGTGTCTGCCTTGCTTTATTTTGTTTTCTTTTAGCTCCTGAATAATTTGAGAAGATCAGGAGTATGTGTGTTGAGTCTTGTGTTGGCAAGCTTGATTGGGTTTTGATTAATTTTTGCATAGATGGATTGCATGATTTATGTGTTGATGATTCCCCCTAGAAAAAAAATAAATTGAAATTTGATCCCCATTTAAAAAAAATTGAAAATTGAACTTCGAGATATTTTGTTGTGATGGCATGAATTATGATAAGTTTGGGGTGATAGGAAGCACACACTAGGGATAGAATCTCGGTCAAACAATTTGCAAAAATTGTCCAGGTAAGGATTTGAGCCTCCAACATATTTTTAACTGTGTGAAATCACTTTCAAGTTGCACTTTCCCGAATTTGCTTAAATCTCTTCTTGGTTTGCATGTTTATGTGTTTGCATCAAATGATTTAGGCATTTTCTTTGTAAATAACTACTTAGCCTAAAATAACCATCCCTAATGCATGTTCCCTAGTTAGCCCCTTTGAGCCTAATTAGCCTGTTAATTCTTGATGACCTTATGTTATGAGCCTAAAATCTGAAAAAAAACCATGTTAACCCGATCTTAGGATTAGGAGAGCACGAAATCTTAGCAAGAGAAGGTTTGCAAGAAACTAAGTTTGGGGTGGCTACAAGTTGTCATGTGTTGTTTGGGATTGAGAAAAAGAAAAAATATAATAAAAAGGTTGGAGCCAAAGGCAAAAAGAAAAAAAAAAGAAAAAAGAAAAAAAAAAGCGTCAAAAAGGCTATTTGAATAAAAAGGCTGTAGTCACCCAAGGCAAATGAAAAATGAAAAAAAGGAACTTAAGTGGAAATTCAAAATGTATCAAAATGTTCATGCTCTCTTAGTTCCTAGGGACTTAAGCCTAGTTCCTTTGTATATCCTACCCTTAGCCAGGCCCCATTACAACCCATAAAAGACCTTTTGATGTTGCATGCATGTTTTCTGTGGGAATCATTTGGAGACGAAAATCAAATTTATGGGAAGTGTTCTTGAAAAGTTAAATTGAGTGAAATGTTTTTAGCCTGACAAACTGAGCGATTGAGTGAAACACTAAATGCCCTTGTGAGGAAGGCAGTTGTTTGAATTTGGTGATCTCCCTTTTGTGTGTAACTTGGATCCCTTGCTTAGATTAATGATTGTTTGAATGATGAAATTCTCAATTGTTTAGAGTCAATGAATGTGGGGATTGCTTTGTTTGAAAGGGGGGAACATTGAAAGAAAAATTATTTTGGTGAATTGCTTGAAATTTGTGCAAAGTTGATTGAATCTTTTAAGCTTGCCATGTCTTGAGTCTTTTTGAGTTTTAGTTTGCTTGGGGACAAGCAAAGTTTAAGTTTGGGGTATTTTGATTAGCCTCTGGCTCATCTAGTTTTATGACTAGTATGACCAGTGGTTTTGTGCTAATTATATCTCATTTTCGCCCAAATTAGACTTGATTGTCTTTAAGCAACATTTTGAGTCTCTAAAGTAGTTTTATGTTAATTTAGTTGATTTAGAGTCAAATAAAGTACTTACTGCTATTTCTTGTTTTCAGGTTAATAAAAAATGCAATTCTGGAGGATTCGCCTCGCGAGCCCGAAGACCAGCACGAGCAGGAACAGTCACCCTCTCTGGTTCGCCTCGCGAATCATGTTTCGCCTCGCGAGAAAGCGACTGTTCATATGATTTGCCTCGCGAAACATGTTTCGTCTCGCGAGCAACCGCAACCCAGAATCTGTATTTATAGTTGTTTTAGGTCAGAACTGAAGGGGCTCTCTTCTCTTCTTCTTTTCTTTTCATAGACGGCTACGAAATTAGGTTAGGTTTATGTTTGTAATGGAGAGCTAGTCTCCTTTGATTAATCTACTGCGATTGGGTTCCATCGACGCTTGAGGTTTTGTAATTCCTAAACTTAATGCTATTCTCTTTCAATATCTGTTCTGTATGTTCTGTTTGCTTCATTCAGGATTAAATAGGATAGGTATTGATTTGTTTCGATGATTGTATGTTCCTATACTTAATCGCGTTTACTTAATTCGCGTGTGTTCGTTCATGTTCGCTTAGTTCATGAGTGCTTCACCCCGTTTGCTTAATTCGGGAATAGGAACATATGTCTCGTAGCATTGGTTTCGCTTGTTAATTGATGTTACAATCGAAAAGAGAGTAGAATCCGCTTAGGGCATGGAATTATGTAAACCGATGATAGTGGGAAACCGAGAACAGTAGGTTAATCGTTGTTTAGCTTATTTGGTAATTGTTTAGTTTACATTATTTTTCTGCTTTGTTTTATTTATTTAATTTCAAATCCACAAACCCCCATATCTGACTGACTTTTTCTGTTAACAACAACCCAAGAGTCCTTGTGAGACGATACCCGAGTTGTCGCTTCCTAAACTACATATTTTGTAAACCGCTCGCTTTTTGGCGCGTGCGCGACAGCGCGACCATGCATCACGACTAGAGCTAATGGTTGAGAAGAGTGTTTTTCTGATGAGCTCTGATTGTGTATGGATTCGACTGTTTCTTCTAAGCCAACAGTAGTGGCATTTTGATCAGGTTCTTCAACAACAGTTTAATCTGTGATAGGTTTTGAAGTAGGTGAAGGGATCACTGAAACTTCTTTTGCCCATCTGATGGGGTAGATGAATTCCACATTTTTACTATTTATGGGAAGTCCCCAAAGGTCTTTATAGATCATATATCTGAAATTTGATAGACCACACTTCCCTCTGACCTTAGGAACTTCCTTATTCTTTTCTTCAGTCAGTCCAGAGGAAGATGCCTCTCTTGTGCAGTAAATAATATGAGATTTCCAGAAATCTGCAGCATGTTGATCACTGATTAACTCAATGGATTCAGTGTGCAAAAAGAAATCCAGCATTGAGTAGTCAAAAGTTTCTTGGTTCAGATCAAGCATTGCTGATTCAGCTTCAGGCATGACTCCTTTGAATCTTCTGTTTTTTCTTATCTTTGTCCTTATTCAGATCTACCATTGGCAGTCTTGGACAGATCCTGTGAGGCATGATTCCAACTCTGGTTCCTTCATTATGTCTCAGCCAGTATGGTGGGACAAAATACGCGGCTCTATCAACTCTGAAATGACTGAATTCCCACTTCAGCATTTCATAGATGAGCTGATCCAGGAAGAAATCAGAGGCACTCCCATAGACTCTAGGATGCTCAAAAGACACCCATTTTGTGTCCCTTGGCATGATCATGTGAACATGCTTTGAGGATCTTGCTCTTTGCTCAGGGATGGTAGGAAGATTTTTCCTTTTGGGGTCAGTCTCCCAAACAGGTATGATGTGCCTCTCAACTCCATCAGTGAGGGGTATGAAAGGAGGAGTTTTGACAAGGTTAGGGTAAATTTTTCTGGGGGGGGGGGGGGAAATTGTTTAGGGGTAGGTGATGTGTTTCTGATGAAGGATGCGAACAATGTCCTTCATTTCAACAGCTTTCCAAGTGTGACTTTTGATTGTGTCTTCTTTCATGAGACATACTTCAATGGTCTCAGAGCCACCCAAATCCTCTTCCCATGACTCATTAAAAATCAAACCCTCCCGAGCACAGAAAATAGCATCAGCAATAGTCTTCTCTGAGACTACAATCTTCTTTCTCAACACAGTAGAAAAGAAGTCAGTATCAGTCACTTGAACATTCCTCCAGAAATCCCTAATCAGGTTGGGAAAGATAGAGACTTTGTGTGAAGAGTCCTCCCCACCCAGCTGCTTTAACATACTTGCTTATGTCTAAGTTGTAGTCTTGCAGCACTCCTGTAACACCCTGTTTTTCGTATGCTTCTTTATCAATAAATACATGCTTTAATTTATTTATTTTTGATAAAATCCAGAGGATGATTTTATTTAAAATAAAATCATTTTCTTGTGTTGTTTTGCCGTATGAAGTCACAGTAAAATTTTCGGTCGAAAATTCAGAGGAAAATCGATCTGGGTTCTCACTGCCAGTACAAGTTTACTGAGCTAGAGACCAAATTTTAATTTGTGAACGAGTCGGTTAGTGTTTTTATGATGTTTTGTGTGGGTTTGGAGTTTTTCGAAAAATCTTGTTCGGGGCCAAATCTTAGGGATTTCCCAGGCGAAATCGTCTGGAAATACGATCGGGGAAGTCATCGACACGCAATGGGAGCAGAGCATCAAGAGGATGAAGTGACATGAAGTGACTTGGTGTGAAGGTTATGACACACCTCAAAAAGTGAATCTTGACTTTTTTCAAAAATCTCACTTTTTCATCTTCCTCTCTCTAATCACATCACATCACCTTAACTCCTTATCCCCTCTACAAGCAACTCACCTTCTTTCTTCTCTTCTTTCTCTCTCTCCCAAACCGTGATCTCTCTCCCTCTCTCTCCCTCTCTATAAATACTCTTCATTTCCACACTTCATCACTTTCCTCCATTTCTCACATTTACACTTTACTACATTTCTTCTTCTTCTTCTTCTCTCTTACAAAGTTTACATTTTTATCAAGCTTTTCTCTTAAAGTTCTTCATCAAAGTTGTTCATCTTGTTAAGGGTAATACTTTTATGTAGTTTTTATTTCAAAGTTTCATCTTTTATTTCAAAGTTTTCTTCATATGTCCTTTTTGTGCTTTTAACTTCTAAAACCTCTCAAAAATAGTAGAAAACTCCTTTTGAGTTGAAACCACTTTCTATATTCTTGTATTTACTCATGCTATCACATACTAAAGGGTTGTGTAAAACAAAGTTTCCTAACCTCTTCTTTCTAAGGAGGCCGAAACCATGTATATGGTTTAGGTGAATCTTGTTTCAACTTTTACATATATGAGTTTGTATTTGAGTTTCATTTCCAAGATGATCATGGACCAAGGTTATGTTAAAGGATGCTGTGTCTAAGTGATTAGAAAGTTTAAAGATTGTTACCTTATTTTTATGTAAAGACCAAAACCAATGAGTTTTAAGGCAATGTTGTTTAAGTTTTGTTTTCCAAAGTGATCATGGACTAAAAAGCTCCTTATGTTAAAGGATGCTATGTCTAAGTGATTGGAAAGTTTAAAATATTTTTCTTGCTTTATTTTCCCATGATGGCCGAATGTAACATTTGACCTAGGATGTGTTATTTTATTTTGTTTTCCAAGATGATTATGGATTAAAGCTCCTTCGTTTTAAAGGATGCTATCTCCAAAAGATTGGATGATTTAAAGATCTATAACCTCACAAACTTGTTAAGGCCGAACCTAAGAGTACATGGTCTAAGACATTTGATTTTTCCATTTTCCGAAATGATCATGGTTTCAAGCTCCTTACTATGTATGGATGCTAACCTAAAGAGATTGGAAAGTTTAGAAATTCCTAGCCTATTTACCTATGCTTGGTCGAAACCCTATGTCAAGTACTTAATGGGATTTTTAATTCAACTTTGTTAAAAGATTGTTGTTTATGAACTTCTACCACATAAGGATCATAAATCCAAGAGTCGCATAAATTTTGGAAACCCCTAATCCTAGTTTATTGTATGAACCGAACCTATACCTTGTGGTTAGTGTTCTCGAGTTGATTTCTTTTTTTAACTCATGATTTTATGTTGGTAACCTTAGACTTCCATCGCCGGAGAAGCGAGGACGTTCGTGAACCTTCTTTTCAAATCCAAAACTCTTAAATCCGACGTGAGGTAAGAGGGGATTTCCTAAAGATATTCAATAACTGTATGCATGTGTGTAAGTGTTTAACTGGACATTTATATGTTGATTGAGCTTACTTGGTTATCTAATGTGCTTGAACTGTTATGCTATTATCTGATGTTGAACTGTGCTTGTTCTAAATGTTATAATGCATATCTGTGATGAACTGCTTTCAACTGTGATAATAGCATTGAAGCGAGAATATATCTGCTTGTTGATTGAAAGTTTGCTGAGGCAGACTTGTGTCTGTGCTCAACTGTTATAAGGATTAAAAACCTTAACAAGCTTTGAAGATGAAGGGATTGGTGTTCTTTTCCAAAAGCTCATTAACTCAAAGTACTTGTTTTAAAATGTTGAAATGGTTTTGGTGAACTATTGTTATACAAGAGAAAAATCATTTTCGAACTATGTGTCTTCAAGTGAAAACTTTCAAGATTATTTGGCAATATCCTATTGGGGATTTTCAACGATAAAAGTATTTCAAAGATGCTTTATAAAAGATTCTCAAAGAAAAGGTTTTCTCCTAAATGTTTTAGAAACTTTCCGATAGCCTGGATAGGTTATCGAGGATTCGGTTTTGAATTTGATTTTCACTGAAAGAAAAATAAGTACTTAAGAAAGAGAATCTAGTAGGCGATACGTCGCCTCTAGTATTCAGTTATACGCACGTGATCTTGGATCAGTGTTAATTCGGGACCACGAGTCCTATTCATGATGTTCTGGACTAAGAGTCCAATTCTCGAAATCGAGGACAGTGCGTTCTGATTTCGTTGTGGTGGACTGTGTCCTAATCACGTTGTGTACTGTGTGTCCTAATCACCTTGTTGTGGACTGTGTGTCCTAACCACGTTGTGATGAACGTTGTTAAAAGTGAATGTTGTTTTCTACGACCACAACCCTTGACTGCGGCATCGGTCCCGGGCGTTGTGATTGAGCATTCGGACGGTGTGCCCTATGCTTCTAAGTTTTCAAGTGATGGGGAGATGATGATTAAGTCGTTAGCTTTGAGCTGCGATAGCGAAAAAGAATGAAAACAAAGAAAACCTTTTAAATAAAATATTTTCTCATGTGCATTTCCCCATGCAGACGTGCTTTCTTACATATCAGATACAAGGTGGTATCTGGGAGTCATTCCATGTGACCGATTTAGAGTCACATGTGATGTTGCTCGTCCTGAGACCTTAAATGCATGAGGGTATGGAGGCAACTGCCCGGTGGGCTAGAGATTGACCAACTCTAATTCTTCTCCAGTGGAAAACGGTGTTGATATCTCATGAGATTAAGTTAGAGCCTGATATTAAAGTGTCATGCATATTTTCAAAGGTTGACCGTGCGGGTTTATGACCCTTTGATATAACACTGTTATGTTATGTATATGCATGATTTAACAGCTAATATGATTATGTGATGTATGTATCATGTATATGGTTGTTGTGGGATATATCTTATAATGGTATCTCACTCTTGCACATCTGTATGTTCTGTTCTTTTCTTGTATCGGGTTTGCGCGTGCTTTTAGATGGATCTGAACGTTCCCTTGGCACAGTCGAGCTCGAGGAACGAAGTGTTTGATCATGCTGGGACGGCAAGGAACTGGACTATACATGAGGGTGCGACGACCGCGACGTATCGAGGACCAGTCATGACTATCGAGACGAATTTTAAAGTAGTGCTCGTACGAAGGATTCATATCGTCGAGACGAGGACTGTGGCACTTCCACCTCCATGGTACTACCTTCATACGCTACAAGTCACTGGTCTCGTTCATGAGCATTTTGATCCAGTTGAACCACTTGTGGAGGATCCAGTGGAGGAGGATCCCGAGGAAGAACCTCTTGAGCTGATAGAGGTCGAGGACGAGGAGGAGGAGGAGCCAGAGTACCATCCGCAGGATCCCGGAGATGACGACGTCCCTATCAACGATGGCAGTGACGTTATCGATCCGGCATCTGATATCTCGTCTGAGGGTAGCGTCTGTGGTCACTCTGCATGCAGTAGGCATTGGTAGATCGTTCGTCGGCTTTTGGAATTGTCCCGATAGTCCCTAGGCTTTTAGAGCCATCTTTTGAGTCTTGTACCCAGTTCCCTATCCCCGGTTTGTCGTTTCCTTTTTACCTGTTTCTTCAGTAGTTGTTTTAGTGTATGTTGGCCGGTTCGACAAGGCCTGTTTTGTAATCAAACCTAAGATCCCAAGTGGGACAATCATATTTATATGTATGATGTTTATTTTCATGTTCTGAGTGTTCATCACCTTTTCTAAAAAAAAATAAAAATTGAGTACCCTTTTTCAGTAACCCTATATAAAGGTTATTTTTTCGAAGGCGACTAGTGTTTTAAATATGTTTCTTTTCTGCAAAACCATGTGATGCCGGGTTTTAGGGTGTCGCATTAGTTGGTATCAGAGCGGCACCTATCCCAGTACGGTGTGGTTTGGGGACGAACCAAGCGGAAGCTAGTGGGCATGTAACACCCGAGTGCCGACGAGGGCGGGGAGTGGTGCCAGTGCAAGAAGGCATGGACAATGAGCGACTCCTGGCAGGCTTCTAGGCGGAGGGACACATGAATAAACTGATCACACACCCGAATGAGAGGGATCCTGAGACTGTGTAGGTATGGGACTATACAGTTGAGGATGACTTATATGAATTGATTGGTACTACCTATACTAACAAGATGTATCTTCTTTTCGGGAGCCCATCACTTAAGAACTCCATAGTTAAGCGTGCTTGACTTGGAGCAATTCTGGGATGGGTGACCTCCTGGGAAGTTTTCCAGGAAGCGTGTGAGTGAGTACAAAGCACGCTGAAAAGACCCGTGTTGGTTTGTGGGGACAGTCATCAATCCATAGAGGAGTCAGGGATGTTACAACTCCAAAGTTAAAATGATGCTCAATTGCCAAGTTGAGCTTGTCCATGTTAAAGGTTGAAGCGGAAGCCATTTTAGGTGATCAGAGAGCTTAGGGTTTGAAAGCAGAGAGAGAGATAGCTCGAGAGGTTAGAGAAGTGTAAAGTTTTTCTCAGAGGGAAAATATTACTTATAAAGGAATTTTGAATCTCAAAGGTTAAAGAAAAACTTTTGACATGACATGTCATTATGATAAAACGGTGTTGGTAACTTGGAACTATAAAAAGGTCTTGATAGGATTGATGAAAGTACTGACTCAACAAAGAGAATAAAGGCTATATTTGTCATTGAGACAAAATAAATGCATTTATTAAAAAAATAAAAAATATGCATAAACACAGGCAGATGTGGACTCATCTGAAACTATACAATGGACGTGGTAACTAACAACAGTGGACACGTCGTATAGACGTGCAACACAACATGCAATAGACGCACACCTTTTAATAGATATTAGACGAGCATGGGTAATAGACGCAAGATTAACAAAACATATTTTTTTTTTTAAGGCTGGACGCCTAAATTAATCCACACATATCATATTAAGATGCTTCCTAATAAAGATAAATCTGTCATCTGCAAGAGGTTTAGTAAAGATATCTGTCCATTGATGGTCAGTATCTACAAATTGAATATCAAACACACATTTTTGCACATAATCCCTAATAAAATGATGTTTAATCTCTATGTGCTTAGCTCTAGAATGCAAAATTGAATTTTTAGATAGATTTATTGCAGCAGTATTATCACACATAAGCGAAATACTACTTACAAACATATTGTAGTCATCCTATTGATGTTTGATCCAGAGAAGTTGTGAGCAACAACTTGCAGCTGATATATACTCAGCTTCAGCAGTTGATAAGGCAATGGTGCTTTGTCTTTTGCTTGACCATGAGACAAGATTAGCCCCAATGAAGTGACATCCTCCACTAGTGCTTTTTCTTTCAATTCTATCTCCAGCATAGTCAGCATCACAAAAACCAACTAATCTATAATCTTCATTTTTCTTAAAGCACAAACCAAGATTAGAAGTACCTTTTAAATATCTAAAAATTCTCTTAACTGCTGATAAGTGAGATTCTCTAGGATCAGATTGAAATCGAGCACATAAACATACACTGATCATAATATCAGGCCTAGACGCAGTCAGATATAAGATAGATCCTATCATACCTCTGTATACCTTTTGGTCTACCTTTTTCTCTTTATCATCTTTGTTTGTTCAGTATGGAAGTGGGGTGCATAGGAGTATTCATTGGCTTACAATCATCTATCTTAAAATTATTTAGAAGCTCTTTTGTATACTTAGTTTGGTGGATAGGCACCTCGTCCAAGGTTTGTTTTACTTGAAGTCCAAGGAAGAATTTGAGTTCTCCCATCATGCTCATTTCAAACTCTTTTTGCATTAACTTAGAGAATTCTTTGCATAGAGACTCATTAGTACCACCAAAAATAATATCATCAACATATATTTGTACAACTATGAAATTAGACTTAATTGATTTTCTAAATAAGGTTGTGTCAACCTTTCCTCTATTGAATCCATTTTCCATAAGAAATGAACTTAGTCTGTCATACCAAGCTCTAGGAGCTTGCTTAAGACCGTACATAGCTTTCTTAAGCTTATATACATGCTCAAGATGGGTTTCAAACTCAAAACTCGGAGGTTGCATAACATAGACTTCTTCATTAATAAAGCCCTTTAGAAAAGCACTTTTAACATCCATCTGAAAAAGCATAATACTATGATGTGCAACAAACGAAAGTAGAATTCTAATAGCTTCTATTCTATCAACAGGGGCAAACGTTTCAGTATAATCTATACCTTCTTCTTGAGAGAAGCCTTGAGCAACAAGTCTTGCTTTGTTTCTTATTACCTTACCATTTTCATCAAGTTTGTTTCTGTAAACCCACTTTGTTCCAATCACTGATTTGTCTTTGGGCAGTGGAACTAGAGTCCAAACATCACTTCTTTCAAACTAATTGAGTTCCTCTTGCATAGCTAGAATCCAACCATCGTCCAGCAGAGCCTCGTCTACTGTCTTTGGTTCCATCTCAGATAGAAATATCTTGTTCTCTGAAGGTTGATCTGGTTCTTAGCTTGTCATTGGGGTTTCCAATGATCTGATCTTGTGGATGATAATTCTTGAAGTACCAAGATTTTTGAATTGTATCATGTTGAGAAGTGGAAGTTTCTGGTTGTTGAGTGGGGTCATCTGCTTGATCATCAACTTTTATCTCTGGTGAGTCTCCTGGAATGTTTAGATCAAGATCTGCAAAAGTTTCATCTAGCTCTGATAATTTTTTATCAGGTTGTTTGTCATCAAACTTGACATGAATACTTTCCTCTACTATCAGAGTCCTAGAATTATAAACTCTAAAGTCTTTAGATGTTTCAGAATATCCTAATAGTATTTCATTACCTGTTTTAGCATCATACTTACCAAGTTGATCTTTAGTATTCAGTATATAACATTTACAACCAAAAGGGTGAAAATAAGATATATTGGGTTTTTGTCCTTTCCACAGTTCATAAGGAGTCTTATTAAGGATAGGTCTAATGTATATTCTGTTTTGAATGTAGCAAACAGTATTAACAGCTTCAGCCCAGAAGTGTCTAGGGACAGAGTTGCCATTGAGCATAGTCCTAGCGATCTCCTGAAGAGATATGTTCTTTCTCTCTACCACACCATTTTGCTGCGGTGTTCTAGGTATTGAGAAGTTGTGAAGGATACCACTTTCTTCACATAACTTATGAAATAACTCATTTTCAAAGTATCCCCTATGGTCACTTCTGATTGAAGTGATACACATGCCTTTTTCATTCTGTACACGTTTGAAAAATACATAAAAGATCTTAAAAGACTCATCATTGTGAGTTAGGAACATAACCCATGTCCATCTAGTGTAATCGTCTACTATGACAAGACCATATTTCTTACCACATCGAGAGAGGCAGTCCTTGTTGGACCAAAAAGATCAAGATGTAGCAACTCTATTGGTTTATTGGTACTAACAACATTCTTAGATTCAAAAGAACCTTTGACTTGTTTTCCCTTTTGACATGCATCACAGAGAGCATCAGATTTGAACTTAAGGTTTGGTAGTCCTCTCACGAGGTTATGCTTGTTTAGCTTTGAAATTAATTTCAAGCTTGCATGACCTAGCCTTTTGTGCCAAATCCATTGCTCGTCTTCAATGGACACTAGACATGAGACACTTTGATTCTAGAGGTCCTCCAAGTCAATCTTATAGAGATTGTTTTGCCTTTTAGCAGATGAATAAAAGTGATCCATCATCTTTCTTAACAGTACACATGTTCTTATCAAAAGCAACTATATATCCACTATCACATAATTGACTTATGCTCAGTAGATTGTGCTTCAAGCCATTTACTAAAAGAGCATTATCAATGGAGGGAAAATGATGTTTACCAATTTTACCTATACCAATGATTTTCCTTTTCTGATTTCCCTCAAATGTGACCCAACCACCATCTTTGGACTTAAGGTTTTGGAACATAGACCTTTCTCCCTTCATGTGTCGTGAGCAGCCACTGTCCAAGTACCAAGACATTTGTTTTCTTCCTGTTGTTAAGTAAATCTGCAATAGGTATTATCTTATCTTTAGGTACCCAAACTGACTTGGGTCATTTCTTGTTAGTTGTCATTAGACGAGTATGCTTAGCATGTTTATTGTGTATGCATCTAGATGTACCATGCCCACTTTTTCCACACACTTTGCAAAAGGTGTTGGACGAGCTAGAGTTAGCTTTTGTATATTTATTTGGAACTTTTGAAGCTCTATAATGTGTAAGAGGTTATGATTTTTTGTGAGATGCATCTTGCTTCTCTTTGTCATAACCAAGACCTGTTTTATCATGAGGTGACCTAGAGTACCTTAAAATGAGACTAAGCTTATCTGAGCCACCTACAAGCTTTGACATAGAATCTATTAGATATGTTACATCTAGTTTCAGTTTTGCAACTTCACAAGAAACATCAGATTCACACACCATTTTGTCAGCTAGACTTATATTCACTGATTTTAGTATGTCATTTTCATCTTTAAGGTTTTGTTTCTCAGTGCAGACACTATCATATTCTCTAGTCAGTTTAGAAAATTTCTTTTTGAGACTCATATATTCTCGTGATAGAATAGACGACTCATGCAGCAATTCATCAAAAGCATTTTGAAGAGTGGACGGGTCAGAGTCCATTACCTTAGCATCAGTGTATTCGCTTTCTGATGCAGTGTCTGCCATGAGACAGATGTTTGCCTCTTCCTCAGCTACATTTTCTTCATCTGATGAAGACAGACCAAGATCCTCCAATGTAGCCATTAAGCCTTTCTTCTTTTTGAAGAATTTCTTTTTATCCTTTAGCTCAGGGCAATCAGCTTTGAAATGACCAGGTTTCTTGCATTCAAAGCACAATGGTGGACCTTTTTCCTTGGAGTCTGACTTCTCCTTGGAAAATTTTTTGTTGAGTTGCTTCTTTCTGAAACCATCTTTCTTTCTCCACATATGTTGAATCTTCCTGGAGATAAAGGACAATTCATCCTCATCCGATCCTTCATCATTATCAGAGGATTCAGACTTATCTGATGACTGATGTGGCGTAAGTCGACGTGCGACGACGCTCGTGTGAATCCGGCAAGTGTACCGGACTGCCGTCAAGTAATAAAAGATATCGAACCCACAGAGACTGTGTTCTCGAATCGCAATCGGTTTTCGAATCGATTAGTTCTGGACAGTTTTAAAGGGGTTTTGAAAAATGTTTGAATTTGAAATTGAAATGATAAACAAACAGAAAACAAATGTTTTTGGGGTTTTCGATTTAAACGGATTCCTAGGGATTTGGGTTACCTTTGAGGTTTTTTATGTTGCTAATATGATTTACCTTTGTTGATTACTGAAATTGCCTTGAAGGCGAGTTTATCCTCTGATAGCTTAAGCTCCCTCTCGGGTTACAAAAGCCGTGCCCAATTGACCCGACCCCTACTCTCGTGGTAGTCGATCCCAGATTGGACCCTTTGCGTTCCGTGACAACTCGTTGCTCCTCGAGGGACGGCTTCTAACTCTCGTGATTTCAGTCCCAAGTCTGACTTCTATAGGTCCGACACCCAAGTTCACCGCTAGGTTCCTCCTTGAAATGTCTCAGTCATGCAAATAACCTAAGTTCACCGCTAGGTTCCTCCTTAGATCATCCACATCTCACAAACCAGTGGCTGCCGGGCTTTACGAGTAAAACACCCTAGAAATCCTAAGTTCACCGCTAGGTTCCTCCTTAGAACGTCTATGTCACGCAAATAACGGTTGCCGAAATTTATGAGTAATTTACACACTAGAAATCAGATCTAAAGCAAATCGTAATTAACAAAGAGTTTACATCAAATTTACATCATAAACAAACTTGGGCATAGCCCTAATCCCTAGAAACTATGCTACTACTCACGTCTTGCCATGGAGATGACAAGCATGATTACAAATAGCATGAAAATACAAAAATCAGAGAAGAGAAGAGAAGAGGAGAAGAGAGATCTAAGCCTAGAGTCCTAGTTGTTATGGATGATCCTCTGCTTTTCGATGCCTTGGTCCATATTTATAGAAATGGGGAAGTTAGAGTCCCAAACCAACTCAAAATCTGATCTATTTCGGTTTCTTCAGATCCAAGTAAAGCGCGTCCACGGCCGTGATGGCCATCACGGCCTGGCCGTGACGGATCTCCGCCTGCCTCGCCATTCTGGAAAATTCAATTTTCGCGACGCGAGCCCTCGCTTCATGGCCCGTGATGAATTTCACGGCTGGGCCGTGATGTGCTCCGACTTGTGGTGGTTTTGGGTCATGGCCGTGATGGCTATCACGCGGCATCGCGATGCACTCGACTTCACCTTTCTTCTTTTTGTTTTTGCTCGATCATGGGCGTGATGGGCATCACGGCTAGGCCGTGATGGGCTCTGTTTGGCTCATTTTCTTCAGTTTTAAAGCTCCATCTTCATCCAAACTTCATCATGGTTGATCTTGAGCAATTTACCCTTGATATCTGCAAAACAACACACGAAAACCGCCCTACCCGTTCCAAAGGAAAATTAACCTAAAATCTAATAAAAATATGCCTAAACTACATGAAAATGCATGCAAAATGATGGACAAAGATGAGGTGGAATCACACTCATCAAATCACCCCAAGCTTAAAACTTTGCTTGTCCTCAAGCAATTACTCAGGCCATAAGATATAAATCATTCAGAGCATGGATAGTGAACCAAGAACCCTAGAAGCTAATCCAAGTAATAGGCATTTTTAATAAACACTCTAGAGATAATCAAGTTCAAGTCCAATTAGAAGCGTAGGTTTTTCAAGTTCATGTCCTCACTGATTTGGGCACTCATCTCACCTCACTCAAGTGATTTAGGGTTTATTGCAATTCACTCCATTTCCTCAAGGAAAGTATTTTACCATAGGCTTGACTATTAACCAAATCTCTACTTTATTTAAGAAAACACTTAAGAATCAAGAGGTCTTTTCCCTTGGTTGTAATGTGGCCATGGGATTCATTGTAAGGTGGGAAAATCAAAGAAAGGGAATTTCAAGAAGGCTAGACAGATTATCAAACATTACAAAGTATGACACCTTCTAAAATACCTTTTGAGGGCTTTGATTTACTTTTTCCACCTTTTTTTTTTTTTTTTCTTTTCATTTCTCATTTTCTTTGTCATCCCCTTCTCCAATTTTTTTCTGTTTATTTCATTTTTTATTTGTTTGGAGAAGGGGAGCTTTTTAGCTTAAGAGAAATGTTTTCATCCCATTCTTTTTCCAACTACCATTTTGCCCTTTTTGTAATACTTTAAAAGGTGCCACACCAAGCATTATTTATCAAAGTAATTCAAGGTACCAAGAAAAGTATTTTATCTTTAGGCTCAAAATTGGGCAACTAAGGGTAGCATTTATCATTCAAAGCTCGGGAGGCCGGAAAAATACCTAGTGCCTCAATCATTTCCAAAAATGTTTTCAGAAATTTTTAAGTTTTGATACGGTTTCAAGTCAAGTTCTAGAAAATACAGTCCATGAGGAATTAAATCACTCTATCACAAGAAATGGGGTAGATTTAGTGAATACCCCTATTGGCTCAAAATCTTACATTTAGTAGTTCAAAAATCAGTGAGGTACACAAGTGTAAGGAACCACATGCTAATTATCAACTATCAAATGACTATCTCAAGAATTTTTATTTTTAGTCATATCACAAGAATAATGAAAAATTGGGTTCAAAATTCACTATCTCAATTCATTTGGCTCCAAGTTCTCACAATCGGATGCATGTTCTAAGTGAGAGGCAATCTAGAGAATGTGATCATACCAATCTATGCCTATGTGAATGCAATATGAATGCAACAATGCAAATGCAAAAATAAATACCCCTACCCCAAGCTTGATTACTTACATTGTCTCCAATGTAAATAATCAAGTCGGAGAGAGGAGAAAAATGGAACAACTTACCGAGTCGGTAGCGGGTGTTGGCCCACATTCTAGTCAAAACTTGGGTAGAAATTTCCTCACGGCCGTGAGGCTCATCACGGCTAGGCCGTGATCAATTCTGTCCTCAGGAGTTGTGATGCGTGAATTTTTAAGATAAATAAACAAAGGCAAGTGCACCTTGTCGCAATCAAGTAATACGGTGGTGAGACCGGTTATCGTATCCACAGGGATTGGATGTCAATTACCAATTCGCAAATTCAACAACTATCTAGACTAAACTAAAGTGTGAGGGATTAAAACAGAAAATAAAATGTTTTTTGGTCTTTTAGAATTTTTAACAAACACTTGGTATGCAAACAGGGATGTGGCTAGAATTGTCAGGGTTAGACTACACTAATCCTCCCTTAGTTGCAATGAAATGGCTTCTAACACAAGTCCTAATTCAATTATGCCAATCAAGCCTTTTCTAAATTACTCAAGCCTAATGTCTTAGGTGCATTGAGCCTAAAACCCCAAATTAAACCCTAATGTCTTAGGTGGAATAAAATGAGATTTTGCTTTAAGTTAAGACTTATAAGATTGCAAGCAGCCAACACCTATGTCTAGATTCTTGACCTACTTGGCATATGATTCATGAGCATGCCTTAATACCAACCTTCCAGTCATCTATCAAAGCAACAAATCATTCCTATGGGTAGCTAATCCAAGGAAAGCATTAAACACAGAATCACATACTCATATGAAATAAAAACTTGTATTAAAATACCAAATCAATTACACAAGTTCAGACAAGTTCATCTAACCCCAACAATGGGGATTTAACTACTCATGATAAGGAAATACAAAAAGGAAAAAGAGAAGGGATGGAGAACACTCATAGACAAGCTTCCTCCAATCTTCTCTCCATCCAAGAGCAGAGTAAATGCCCCCCTTTTTGGGTAGAAACCCTCTCCAGCCACCAGCCTTAGCCTGCCTCCAAGTGCCCCTTATTTTAGGTTAAAAGTTCGTCCCTTTTTCTGTTCAGTGCAGGTTCATTTATAGGTCCGTCGCCCGTCACGCGTGGATGTACATCACGGCCAGGCCGTGATGGTCTCGACTTGGGCGCCTCTTCATTCACTTATTCATCACGGCAGTGATGGTCATCCACGCCAGGCCGTGATCGCTTCGACTTTTCCAACTAGCAGGTCACGGCCCGTGATAGCCATCACGGCCGGCCGTGACAGCTTTCCGACTTTTGGCTCAATCTTTTCTTCAAGATCGCTCCCTCACGGCAGTAGTGAGGCCATCACGCCAGTGCCGTGATACTCTCTGCTTGGCTCATAATCTTCACTTCTAATCCCTTTTTTCATCCAAGCTCCACCAAGGCTGATTTCTGGGCATTTTTCCATTAAATCCTGCAAAACAACACCAGAAACCACCTCATCCGTTCCAAAAGAAAAACTATACAAAATCAACACTAAATTGGCCTAACTAAATGCAAATGCATGCCGAAATGTACATGAAAAATGAGGTAAAATCACACTCATCAAATCACCCCAAGCTTAAGACTTTGCTTGTCCTCAAGCAAAAACTAAGGCCAGAAGAGATAAACAGTCAAAACATGGATAGTGAATTAAGAACCCGAGTAAAATGATCCAAGTAACAGGCAATTCAAACAATTCAGCAAGAGATAATCAATTCAAGTCCAATTAGGGGATTAAGTTTCCTAGACTCACATTCTCACTGATTCGGGCACTCTTGCTCACTTGAAGCTCACCCCAAGCTTGTTTATTTGCTTGGCTCTCTTTCTTGCCTCACTCACTCAAGTGTTCAAGTATATATAACAATTCGCTCCATTTTCCTCAAGGAATGATTCCTACCATATGCTTGACTATCAACCAAATCTCCACTTTATTTATGAAAAACACTTAAGAATCAAGAGGTCTTTTATTTGGTTGTAACGTGGCCATGGGATTAATCTTTAGGTGGGGATAACAAGAAAGGGAAATTTCAAAAGGCTAAACCAAGTATCAAACATTTCAACACAAGAAACCTTCTAAAATACCTTCTTGGGTTTTCAATACATTTTTCCACCCTTCTTTTCTTTCTTTTTCTTTTTATTATTTTTTGTCATCCCCTTCTCTATTTATTTTTTCTTTTTTTTTTTTTTCTTTTTATTTGGAGAAAGGGAGAAATTATTTTTTTTTTTTTTAATTCTTATCCCAAACTCTCAACTACCTTTTTCACCCTTTTTGTGATACTTTAGAAGGTCCCTTATCAAGTATATGTATCAAAATTTTTTTCAGGGCACCAAGAAAAGCATTTTATTCATTCAGGCTTAAAATTAGGCAACTAAGGGTAGCATTTACACATTCAAAGCTCAGAAGGCCCGAAAAATACCTATTGCCTCAATCATTTTCAAAAATGTTTCCAAAAATTTTAAGCTTTAAAATGGTTTTAAGTCAAGTTCTAGAGAAAACAAACCAAGAGGAATAACACTCTACACAAAGAATGGGGGCAGATTTAGTGAGTACCCCCTAATGGCTCAAAAGCTCACATTTATCAGTTCAAGAACCAGTGAGAAACACAAGTCTAAAGAAACATATGCTAATCATCAACTATCCAAGATCATCTCAAGCATATTTAATTTGCAGCCATATCACAAGAATAAATAGAATTGGGTTCAAAAATCCACTATCACAATTTAATTGGCACTTAGCTCTCACAATCATAAGCTCAATCTAAGCAGGGGCAATCAATTCATGTGATCATGCAAGACTAAACCTATATGAATGCAACATTTATAATGCAAGATATGAACCTATGCAAAATACCCCTACCCCAAGCTTAAAGATTTACATTGTCCCCAATGTAAACAATCAAGTTGGAGAGGAGAGAAAAATAAAATAAAGTAAAAAAATTGGAACGGCTTACCGAGGCGGTAGCGGGTGTTGGCTCACATGCTTGTTGGCTTTGTTTCTCCCTGCTCTTTTTCTCCTTCCTTTATTCAAGATCTGAAGACACTTAACAAAATTATTAACAAACCTCTCGAGCTTCTCAAATTATTCAAGAGGTTGACAAAATTACAAAAAGACAAAAACTAACTAAAGAGAAGGGTTAGGAAAAGTTGGGTTGCCTCCCAATAAGCGCTTCTTTAACGTCACTAGCTTGACTCATCAAGAAGCATCCACCTGGATCCCATAACCTGTGGTATAAGGACCAAGGAATGCTAACCATGTGAGATTTTTCACCTGGATCCCACGGTTTGCAGCAAAAATGTGGAATTGAGCACTCGAAAGTCATGCCGACTTCTTCATCTGGGAAGCGCTTTTCAATTCCACTCGGGTCAAAGATGACCCCTTTATCCATAAAATCTTCCCAATAAAAATGGGGTTCAACCTCAGGCAGAGGCATGAACTCCATTGTTGACTGCTTTAAAATATGAGGTGGCAAACAAATCGAGAGGATCATTGGTGTTGTTCTGGCTTCTGTACCATCTTCACTCTCAGCATCGCCAAATCCATCACCTTCCAAATATGCAGAAATCTCCGCACAAACCACACAAGTGTTTCTCCCATCACATTCCTCACATGCATAGGGGCCAATAGCATCATTGAATTTCACAAGTTCTTCATCATCCCCGAGCATGGTGACATAGCTATCCTCCAAATGCCTCTTCCTTTCAGGCTCTTTAGTCAAGGGCTCAATGGGAAGTGGTGCAACTATGTTCTCCAAAACAGGGTCTTCACTTCTTGACTCGGTTGCTCCCACTTCTTCATCTTCCTCCTCATCCATCATTGCATCATCTTCATCATCATCCATCAAGTCCTCATTTGGCATTTTGGATAGTAGGTTAGAGAATTCCTCAATACGTACCCCGAGACTTCGAATGGCATCTTCTTGATTCTTGAATTCTTCCATTGTTGTTGCCATGAAGTTCTCCAAAACAGCCTCTAAGTGAGATTGACTATCCGGGATAGGTTGCTCAACCTCGACTGGGAATGCGGATTTGAAGTTCTCCCAAGCAATTTCCAATGGGGATGGCTCATCATACCAAGGTGTGGAAGATTCCCAATGTTCCCCTTCATCCATCAAAGTGTTATTTGGAGGGTTCCCCCACCATGGAGTAGAAGTGTTGGGAAATTGATTTCCCCATTCAGAACAAACTACCATTGGTGGAGGAGGGACAGTTGCCCTTGACAGCTCATCACTCACTTGTTGGATTTTTACTGCTAACCGCAAAGATATCTACCCGCAGCTGCAGCTCAGATAATTCACTTTCTGCATCAGATGGTTGATACCAATTGTAGTCCATGATCCTATTTAATCAATTTTTCACCTCACAAACAATTAAGCCCATGATCAAATAAACACAAAAACAATTATATACAAAACTAACAAAAGAAAAGTATCAATTATATACAGAAAAATAAAATAAAAATGTCTAAACTAGTTGTCTCATTTGTTACTACTGATATTGACAAAACCAATCCCCGGCAACGGCGCCAAAAACTTGATGCGTGAATTTTTAAGATAAATAAACAAAGGCAAGTGCACCTTGTCGCAATCAAGTAATACGGTGGTGAGACCGGTTATCGTATCCACAGGGATTGGATGTCAATTACCAATTCGCAAATTCAACAACTATCTAGACTAAACTAAAGTGTGAGGGATTAAAACAGAAAATAAAATGTTTTTTGGTCTTTTAGAATTTTTAACAAACACTTGGTATGCAAACAGGGATGTGGCTAGAATTGTCAGGGTTAGACTACACTAATCCTCCCTTAGTTGCAATGAAATGGCTTCTAACACAAGTCCTAATTCAATTATGCCAATCAAGCCTTTTCTAAATTACTCAAGCCTAATGTCTTAGGTGCATTGAGCCTAAAACCCCAAATTAAACCCTAATGTCTTAGGTGGAATAAAATGAGATTTTGCTTTAAGTTAAGACTTATAAGATTGCAAGCAGCCAACACCTATGTCTAGATTCTTGACCTACTTGGCATATGATTCATGAGCATGCCTTAATACCAACCTTCCAATCATCTATCAAAGCAACAAATCATTCCTATGGGTAGCTAATCCAAGGAAAGCATTAAACACAGAATCACATACTCATATGAAATAAAAACTTGTATTAAAATACCAAATCAATTACACAAGTTCGGATAAGTTCATCTAACCCCAACAATGGGGATTTAACTACTCATGATAAGGAAATACAAAAAGGAAAAAGAGAAGGGATGGAGAACACTCATAGACAAGCTTCCTCCAATCTTCTCTCCATCCAAGAGCAGAGTAAATGCCCCCTTTTTGGGTAGAAACCCTCTCCGACCCACCAGCCTTAGCCTCGCCTCCAAGTGCCCCTTATTTTAGGTTAAAAGTTCGTCCCTTTTTCTGTTCAAAGGCAGGTTCATTTATAGGTCCGTCGCTCGCCACGGCCGTGACGGACATCACGGCCAGGCCGTGATGGTCTCTCGACTTGGGCGCCTCTTCATTCACTTATTCATCACGGCCGTGATGGTCATCACGCAGCAGGCCGTGATCGCTTTTCGACTTTTCCAACTAGCGGTCACGGCGTGATAGCCATCACGGCAAAGCCGTGATGCTTTCCCGACTTTTGGCTCAATCTTTTCTTCAAGATCGCTCCCTCACGGCAGTGAGGGCCATCACGCCAGGCCGTGATACTCGCTTGGCTCATAATCTTCACTTCTAATCCCTTTTTTCATCCAAGCTCCACCAAGGCTGATTTCTGGGCATTTTTCCATTAAATCCTGCAAAACAACACCAGAAACCACCTCATCCGTTCCAAAAGAAAAACTATACAAAATCAACACTAAATTGGCCTAACTAAATGCAAATGCATGCCGAAATGTACATGAAAAATGAGGTAAAATCACACTCATCAAGTTGCCCTGTCACGGCCGTGATCTACATCACGGCTAGGCCGTGATGCTCTCTGGCTTTGGCATCCTACTCATCACGCCCGTGATGGTTGTCACGGCTAGGCCGCGATCCTTTCTGTGCTCTTGTATAGCTTATCACGGCCGTGACCACTGTCACGGCCAGGGCGTGATGGCCTCTGACTCTATCTTTTTTTATGCTCTTCTTCTCTTTCTCAACCTGAAAACACTAGACAAACCTATTAATGATATTTTTGCCTCTTGATCTTCTCAAATTATTCAAGAGGTTAAATCAAAAACAAAAGGAAAAAGGGAAAGAAAACTTGGGTTGCCTCCCAAGAAGCGCTTATTTATGGTCTTAAGCTTGACCATACTTCCTCAAGTCAACCGGGGTCGGCTGGGCGTAGAAGTGCAGGCACACTTCTCTTCCATGGAGCTCCTTCAAATAGCCGTTTCCGCTCATACGGCCAATAATGCTTCCGCTTTGCTCTTTTCTCTGGAGCTTCCTAGCCTTCCTTCCTCCCGCGGGAAGTTTTGTTTTCGCATGGACAGCAATCCCGACTTCACCACCTGGTTGCATCTTCAACCATGCGTATCTTTGGGGTTGCTTCCATGCTAAGTTCTTTCTCTACTCGCTGGAGACGTTACATCAATTTCTGCACACATGGCTCTCAAAAGGAGGGTTGTTACAAGAGTTAGTCAACTGAAAATTTACCCTACCTTCCTCTACATTTAGAGAGAGTTTGCCATTCCTTACGTCTATTAATGCTCAATGATTGCCAAGAATGGCCTTCCTAAAATGATGGGGAATTCAGAATTCCCTTTCATGTCTAATACCGTGAAGTCGGTAGGGATGAAGAATTTCCCTACCTTCACAGTGGACATTCTCTAGTATGCCTAGAGGAGTCCTAGTTGAGCCATCCGCAAATTGTAAGGAGAATTTGAACGGACTCAACTTTTTGATTTCCAACCTTTCCATGATAGTGAGGGGCATCAAGCTTGCACTAGCCCCTAAGTCACACAAGGCTCGGTCTATTTGCACTTTTTTCAATCGAGCAAGCGATGGAGAAACTACCAGGTCTTTCAGTTTAGTAGGCATTTTAGTCTCTACATCTACTTGCTTTTTCCCGACCAACCTCTCGTGGGAAAGGTATCGGGGTTGGTACGGTGGTGGAGGGACGTATTTCGGTTCAAGATCTTCCTTTTCGCTCGTGTCTTCCTCCGGTTCCACCTCCATTTCAGCTACCCCCACCCCAAGCTTATCATCCCTCAAGTGTATGACATTGCAATGCTCGTTGGGATTTGCTTGGTTGCCCCGGAATGCACCCTTAGGTCTCGAGTACGTCTTTGGCTTGTTGGGCAATCTGGTTTTCTAGCATCTTGTTATGAGTTGCTAAGTTGTCTACCTTAGATGCTAGATCCTTTATTGCCTCACTCACTGCTTCTTCCTTGTTGTCTAAACTCCTCATTCTGTTTTTGTCCGAGTTTCGACAAAACTTTCAAATAAAGTCTCGAGTTTAGATCTTTGTACCGAGGGTACCCGGTCTATGGTCCTCTTATTACCTTGACCTTCTTGGAACTCATGGTTGAGCGTGTTCTTTGTAGTTGCCGTAAGAGAGGTAAGGGTTGTTCCTTCTTTGGTTGTAGGGATTTGGGGGAGCATAGTTGGGCAGCTTTGGGTTCGTATCATAGTAGTTGTTACAAGAGTTCACTTGCTCACCCGAAGCGCCGGATCCATGTGGGCATCCCATCATGTCATGTCCCTGCATTCCACAAATCTCACAAACAAGGTTAGTAGCACCTAATGCACTCACATTAGCTCTTTCCAGCCGATCAAAACGTTTATTAAGTGAGTCTATCTTTGACATAATAAGATCTGTGCTATTTACCTCAAACTTACCCCCCGAAATCTTGTTCGGGTTATTACCTCTTTCGGATCCCCTTTGGTGATAGTTGGTGGCGACATTCTCGATGATGTTGAATGCCTCAGTGAGAGGCCTATTCATAAACGCTCCACCGCCTGCGAGAATCTAGTGACACCTTCAAGAGTAGTCCAATCCGTTATAGAAGGTGTGCACTATTAACCACCTCTCGAGTCCGTGATGTGGGCACGACTCCAGCAGTCCCTTGTATCGATCCCAAGCTTCGATAATGATTCTCCGTCTTTCTGGAAAAAGGCGGTGATCTGGGTTCTTATGTAGGCCGTCTTGGATGGAGGGAAGAATTTCTCCAAGAACGCCTGCTCCAGTTGGTCCCAAGTGGTCAAAGTGTTAGTGGGGATTTGCTTAAGCCAGGCCTTCGCCTTTCCAGTGAGAGATGAGGGGAACAGTCTCAAACGCACAACATCGACTGAGGCTCCATGAATCCGGATTGCGTCAGTGAACTCTAAGAATGTTTCTATATGATCGGTCGGGTCCTCCGAAGGCAATCCTCCGAATTGATGTTGCCTAATCATGTTGATTAGCATAGGCGGTATGGTATAGTTTTCCGCCTCAATCTCTGGCCTTGCAATCCCAGTTCGCAAGCCTCTCGCATTTGGGGCTGCGTAGTCCTTCAAAGGTTTTGTATCCGGTTGATTCGCCATGAGTGGAACGGGACTCAACCTTTCTCCCTCTCTTAGTAGTCTTCTACGTCTGTGGAAGGTCCTCTCGATCTCCGGATCAATCTCACTAAGGCTCCCAAGACTTAGGGATCTTTGCATATAAGTCACAGAGAGATGGATACAATAGAAAGAAAAGAAATTTTTTGAATTTTTTTTTTAAATATTTCAGAAATAAAAATCAAACAAAAAGAAAAGGTCCAGAAAAATCAATTTAAGAACTAATTGAAATTCGAAAAGGCACAGTCCCCGGCAACGGCGCCAAAAACTTGATGTGGCGTAAGTCGACGTGCGACGACGCTCGTGCGAATCCGGCAAGTGTACCGGACTGCCGTCAAGTAATAAAAGATATCGAACCCACAGAGACTGTGTTCTCGAATCGCAATCGGTTTTCGAATCGATTAGTTCTGGACAGTTTTAAAGGGGTTTTGAAAAATGTTTGAATTTGAAATTGAAATGATAAACAAACAGAAAACAAATGTTTTTGGGGTTTTCGATTTAAACGGATTCCTAGGGATTTGGGTTACCTTTGAGGTTGTTTATGTTGCTAATCTGATTTACCTTTGTTGATTACTGAAATTGCCTTGAAGGCGAGTTTATCCTCTGATAGCTTAAGCTCCCTCTCGGGTTACAAAAGCCGTGCCCAATTGACCCGACCCCTACTCTCGTGGTAGTCGATCCCAGATTGGACCCTTTGCGTTCCGTGACAACTCGTTGCTCCTCGAGGGACGGCTTCTAACTCTCGTGATTTCAGTCCCAAGTCTGACTTCTATAGGTCCGACACCCAAGTTCACCGCTAGGTTCCTCCTTGAAATGTCTCAGTCATGCAAATAACCTAAGTTCACCGCTAGGTTCCTCCTTAGATCATCCACATCTCACAAACCAGTGGCTGCCGGGCTTTACGAGTAAAACACCCTAGAAATCCTAAGTTCACCGCTAGGTTCCTCCTTAGAACGTCTATGTCACGCAAATAACGGTTGCCGAAATTTATGAGTAATTTACACACTAGAAATCAGATCTAAAGCAAATCGTAATTAACAAAGAGTTTACATCAAATTTACATCATAAACAAACTTGGGCAGAGCCCTAATCCCTAGAAACTATGCTACTACTCACGTCTTGCCATGGAGATGACAAGCATGATTACAAATAGCATGAAAATACAAAAATCAGAGAAGAGAAGAGAAGAGGAGAAGAGAGATCTAAGCCTAGAGTCCTAGTTGTTATGGATGATCCTCTGTTTCTGATGCCTTGGTCCATATTTATAGAAATGGGGAAGTTAGAGTCCCAAACCAACTCAAAATCTGATCTATTTCGGTTTCTTCAGATCCAAGTAAAGCGCGTCACGGCCGTGATGGCCATCACGGCCTGGCCGTGACGGTCTCTGCCTCTGCCAATTCTGGAAAATTCAATTTCTCGCGACGCGAGATATGTCTTGCGACGCGAGCCCTCGCCTTCATGGCCCGTGATGAATTTCACTACCGGGCCGTGATGTGCTCCGACTTGTGGTGGTTTTGGGTCACGGCGTGATGGCTATCACGGCCAGGCCGTGATCAGACTCGACTTCACTGCGTTCTTCTTTTTCAGTTTTGCTCGATCATGGCCGTGATGGGCATCACGGCTAGGCCGTGATGGGCTCTGTTTGGCTCATTTTCTTCAGTTTTAAAGCTCCATCTTCATCCAAACTTCATCATGGTTGATCTTGAGCAATTTACCCTTGATATCTGCAAAACAACACACGAAAACCGCCCTACCCGTTCCAAAGGAAAATTAACCTAAAATCTAATAAAAATATGCCTAAACTACATGAAAAGGCATGCAAAATGATGGACAAAGATGAGGTGGAATCACACTCATCAATGACTCAGCAGCTTTGAGAACTTCTGCATCCATGGTTGTTGGATCGTACTTCCTCAACACTTGTTAGATGCTCAACCCTTTCGAGTTTGAGCTCTGATACCAACTGAAGTTGACACAGACAAACACAAGAAGGGGGGTTGAACGGTGTTTGTTAATAATTTTCGAAAACAACCTTTAAAACAAATTTTCAACACAAGGAGATTAGAAACAAAAGCAAGCACAAAGAAATAGATCCTTTTTAAAAGACTTTAACAAAGCAATATCGACACCCCTCGGTTAGTAAGAAACAAATAAAACTGTAAGAGTTAAGAGATAGAAGAATCACACAAGATGTTTTATTCTGGTTCACTCTCTTCCAACCAAGAGCTACGTCCAGTCCCTTCTACTTGAAGGATTTTCTCCACTATTTTCAAATAGATTACAGCCAAGTATTCAACACCTCTCCAGGCTACAAGTATTTCTTTCTTACCAAGTCTCTTCAGGCTCTAACTCTAACAAAGAGATTTAATGTTTGATCTTCTTAACTCACTATGTGTGAGGATATGACAGTTTAAGATCAGATGAATATTTTCACAATATTCAAACTAAGAAATACCGACTCTTGCTCTTTAAATAAATATGAGTATGAGTGATTGTAGTTTGACAAAAGTTGAGCTCGCAAGGTTGTGCAGTCAAGAGTGCTTCTTCAGTATCTCAGGTCTTCTATTTATAGTGACATTCTTCTTCACTTGTATTTCTTCAACGATTACTTTGAATAATCCCGTTTAGAGATAGCATTTAATGCATGATATCCGTTGTGATTGATAGCTTGATTGTGGTAAGCTAAATAGTGCTCTTGGTTATCGAAGTAGCATGAAATAGGAGGCTTACTGCTCTGAGTTTTGCAGCTTGAGAACTTGTTGTTTCTCCTTTGTAAACAATCCAGCTTTTTCAGTCATAAAGTTGTCATCGTACAGATCGTTTTGTAGTATCTTATTTTACGATTCTGCTTTTTGCATTTCTTGATGGTACTAAGTTTCTTTTACAACAGGGTAAAATATTAAAGTAAATAGGACAATAGTGAAGAACAAATATTCTATTGAAATAAATATCAATCATTTGAAATAAATTCAAGAGATTAGGATAACATTTATTTATTCGAAGATCGAGCTCGTCTACTTTAAAAAACTCCATCTACTTAGTTATATGTGAGACTAAGTCACATATTATTTTGCTCGTCCGATGACGTGGCATATCCTCTTGTCTATCAAGTCTTTGGACTTGCTATTCCTCAAAGAGTTATAAAGATCTCCGTCTAGTGACATGGCAGTTAGAGCTCGTCTACTAGATTACTTTATTTTTGAGTTCATTTACTTCTCCTAATTACTTCCGTCTGCTTACATGACAAGATGGCCGCGCTTATTATCATGTCATTAGACTTGCTGTATCTAACAAGTTATTTTGGTATTCGTCTAGCAAACGTTTAGAGTCTCGTTCACTTAAGAAAACCAGTCTACTTAAATAAATAAATAAATAAATAAGTAACTTTACCAAAATATTGAGCAGCCCGTGGACGCGTATTCTTTCAATGAAAACTTATCTCATGTTTGTTTTACTTATATCATTTAAATATTCCTGTATTACTGAAAGCACATGTTACATCTTAACTAACACTTTGCCAAGAAAAATTTAATGCTTTTATTAGCATCAAAACTTAGAGATTATTTAATCCAAATTTCATTGCTTGATCTTTTACTTTTTTTTTGTTCTGAACCAACTTCAACTTTTTTGCTTCTTTTGAAATTCCTTTTCCTTTGGATTCTCCTATCCT